>OW388305.1:66714119-67375709 GCA_936450465.1 Gibbula magus
TACTTTTTCGGGCCAAGTCCCATGCAGGATTCGAGCCAACACCCTCAGAGTAAGGCAACTATCGCCAGCAACGACCGTACCAGCAGCTTACCACACAACCATTTCGCCTCGACAAAACATATTTTATCCATGTAACGTTTTGTAAATATGTTTTAAAATTTGGGAAACCCACCTGTAGCAAAATGGCATTTGGTGAACGTGGACTATTTCTTTTACAATTGACTTCTACACTCAAAATTATGTAAACTTCTTAAAATTTATGTATATAAATATGATATGTAATGCTAACATCACTAAATAATGTAGCATTCGGATTTTGGGGGATAAATCAGGCAATTGGTTATCACATATTATTTATTAAGTAAAAAGTCAATATTAGGTTTATGATTACATGATAATGTATCCCAACCCTGGCAATCATCTCTGGATAATAATAATAATAAATGGAATATACTATAAGCTATCTAAACATTTATGGCAGTAAAGAGCTACTTGATAAATTTAATTAATAAATAAATTAGTTTTCGGCGTTGTAACTTTAAATTAGTAGTAGAAACTGATATATACATAACCATACATTTGTGTTGGAAGCTTTCCAATCGGAATTGCCGAAATAAGTGTAATACAATCTTTTGCAATCATATGAAAGTGACGTCATATCACGGTGTACACCGAGGGGCAAAAGAAACTATAGCAAATTTTCAAACACAAATACATGTACATCTGGCAGATAAAGCCGATTTTGAATTTTTATGATGAGGATATATGTATATGTGCTGGGTTTCCTTTCACAAAGCAACCTTTACTAAGGTTAACCTTAACTCCCATTCTTTAACATTACACTGTTTAACTTGTACCTTATTGACTTACGATCACCTTGGTGCTTTGTGAAAGGGGGCTCTGGTTCAAATAATTGCACTTGACTTGCAAATTCATACCCTATCACCAATACATAATGATCACCTCGAATGGACTTTTTACATTATGTTGGGGATTTAAGGTAATTCTTTATGAAGTATGGAAATAATGTAAGTAAAAGATGTTGTCGGCATAAACTATCTTCTTGCACTTTAAATAAATCACACACACATACATATGTGTATATATATATATATATATATATATATATATATATATATATATATATATATATATATATATATATACTGCTATATTGTCGGCATAAACTATCTTCTTGCACTTTAAATAAATCACACACACACACACACATACATATATATATGCTATATTGTCGGCATAAACTATCTTCTTGCACTTTAAATAAATCACACACACACACACACATACATATGTATATATATATATATATATATATATATATATATATATATATATATATATATATATATATATATGTATATATATATATATACTGCTGTAGGATGTCATAACACAAGCCAGAAAATACGTATTTTATTCTCCTATTTCGCCTGGTGAGGACTTCAAAACCATGATTTTTAAAAGTCACGTTTTTTAAAAAATACATACATTACGTGTGCCAAAATTATAATAAGTTTAGTAGGCCTAAAGATACATGGTATTATTCAGTCGTATCTATACCTCGTGGATATTGCATTTTCTTAATATCGTTACTTATCATTTCAAGAAATAGCTATTGAAAAAACATGATCTTTAGTTTCCAATGTTATGGGGAAGAGCAATTCATTTTGTTTAATCGAGTATCAAATTCCTTGAGACAATTCATCACCAACCAGCTTTTATCTTGGAAGATATCAATCAATCAGTCAATCAATAACATGATGATGATATATATTTTGTTTAGTGTATAAAACTTGTGATATTTCATTAGAAGAGTATCATAGATGACATTGGGGATGAAATTAGGAATCCAACACAACTTATGTATCATTTGTAAATTCGATCTTACAAAGGTCGAACAACAGAAATCCATAGATTACGAACTTGAATCTGTTTGATCTCATTTTAGTTAATCAATGATTAAAACTCTCCTTAAGCAGTATTCAAGCTGACGTATTATAACTCTAATATTTTTGCTACTATTATTACCTTCTCATACATTCTGTTTCCAACGTTATTGATATTTAAAGAACCTGGAGACATTGTGTACATGTACAGACCAATATATGTTTGAAGCACGTCACAGGGAAGCAGTTGTATAAGATGACAAACATATAACTGACTTAACACGGTGAAATACTTTATCAGTTCCGCCTTACCTTAAGAGTATCAAGAGAAGCGTGCTAGATTCAAAATGTGCGACACTTAATGGTTGCCCACAAGACTCGGGATACAAACCATTGCTACAGTGAAATGAGTTGCTTTTATGGAACCCTGCTTCCTTTCAGTTTGTTGGTTGCAGCAGTCGAACATGTCGGTCATGACATAGCGACCAAAAATTGGGTTCTACTAACAGACACTTCATCTTCTTTATCACGGGACCATGTCATCAGATGCTTAGTGGCGAAAAAGTGTGACATGGTATCTGTCTGTAACAACAACTGTTCATGTGAGCTGCATCAACAAAATCAGATCCATCAACATCAAGGCCATCAGGGCCAACAACAACATCAGCAACAACATCAGCAACAACAGCAGCAACATCAGCAACAACATCAAAATCAACATCAGCAACATCATCAACAACATCACCAAAAACATCAGCAACAACATCAACAACAAAATCAGCAACATCAACAAAAACATCAACAACATCAGCAACATCATCAACAACATCATCAAGAGCAACAACATCGGAAACAACATCCACAGCAGCAGGAGAATCCATATGAAGCTCCTCAGAACCAGTTCAGCAATCCCAGGAATGGCTGTAACATAACAAGGTTGGGATATCACTACCTTCAATAGTACAAATTCTTGTACTTTTTCGGGCCAAGTCCCATGCAGGATTCGAGCCAACACCCTCAGAGTAAGGCAACTATCGCCAGCAACGACCGTACCAGCAGCTTACCACACAACCATTTCGCCTCGACAAAACATATTTTATCCATGTAACGTTTTGTAAATATGTTTTAAAATTTGGGAAACCCACCTGTAGCAAAATGGCATTTGGTGAACGTGGACAATACTTTTACAATTGACTTCTACACTCAAAATTATGTAAACTTCTTAAAATTTATGTATATAAATATGATATGTAATGCTAACATCACTAAATAATGTAGCATTCGGATTTTGGGGGATAAATCAGGCAATTGGTTATCACATATTATTTATTAAGTAAAAAGTCAATATTAGGTTTATGATTACATGATAATGTATCCCAACCCTGGCAATCATCTCTGGATAATAATAATAATAATAAATGGAATATACTATAAGCTATCTAAACATTTATGGCAGTAAAGAGCTACTTAATAAATTTAATTAATAAATAAATTAGTTTTCGGCGTTGTAACTTTAAATTAGCAGTAGAAACTGATATAAACTTAACCATTCATTTGTGTTGGAAGCTTCCCAATCGGAATTGCCGAAATAAGTGTAATACAATCTTTTGCAATCATATGAAAGTGACGTCATATCACGGTGTACACCGAGGGGCAAAAGAAACTATAGCAAATTTTCAAACACAAATACATGTACATCTGGCAGATAAAGCCGATTTTGAATTTTTATGATGAGGATATATGTATATGTGCTGGGTTTCCTTTCACAAAGCAACCTTAACTAAGGTTAACCTTAACTCCCATTTTTTAACATTACACTGTTTAACTTTTACCTTATTGACTTACGATCACCTTGGTGCTTTGTGAAAGGGGGCCCTGGTTCAAATAAGTGCACTTGACTTGCAAATTCATACCCTATCACCAATACATAATGATCACCTCGAATGGACTTTTTACATTATGTTGGGGATTTAAGGTAATTCTTTATGAAGTATGGAAATAATGTAAGTAAAAGATGTTGTCGGCATAAACTATCTTCTTGCACTTTAAATAAATCACACACACACATACATATGTGTATATATATATATATATATATATATATATATATATATATATATATATATATATATATATATACTGCTGTAATATGTCATAAAACAAGCCAGAAAATACGTATTTTATTCTCCTATTTCGCCTGGTGAGGACTTCAAAACCATGATTTTTAAAAGTCACGTTTTTTAAAAAATACATACATTACGTGTGCCAAAATTATAATAAGTTTAGTAGGCCTAAAGATACATGGTATTATTCAGTCGTATCTTTACCTCGTGGATATTGCATTTTCTTAATATCGTTACTTATCATTTCAAGAAATAGCTATTGAAAAAACATGATCTTTAGTTTCCAATGTTATGGGGAAGAGCAATTCATTTTGTTTAATCGAGTATCAAATTCCTTGAGACAATTCATCACCAACCAGCTTTTATCTTGGAAGATATCAATCAATCAGTCAATCAATAACATGATGATGATATATATTTTGTTTAGTGTATAAAACTTGTGATATTTCATTAGAAGAGTATCATAGATGACATTGGGGATGAAATTAGGAATCCAACACAACTTATGTATCATTTGTAAATTCGATCTTACAAAGGTCGAACAACAGAAATCCATAGATTACGAACTTGAATCTGTTTGATCTCATTTTAGTTAATCAATGATTAAAACTCTCCTTAAGCAGTATTCAAGCTGACGTATTATAACTCTAATATTTTTGCTACTATTATTACCTTCTCATACATTCTGTTTCCAACGTTATTGATATTTAAAGAACCTGGAGACATTGTGTACATGTACAGACCAATATATGTTTGAAGCACGTCACAGGGAAGCAGTTGTATAAGATGACAAACATATAACTGACTTAACACGGTGAAATACTTTATCAGTTCCGCCTTACCTTAAGAGTATCAAGAGAAGCGTGCTAGATTCAAAATGTGCGACACTTAATGGTTGCCCACAAGACTCGGGATACAAACCATTGTTACAGTGAAATGAGTTGCTTTTATGGAACCCTGCTTCCTTTCAGTTTGTTGGTTGCAGCAGTCGAACATGTCAGTCATGACATAGCGACCAAAAATTGGGTTCTACTAACAGACACTTCATCTTCTTTATCACGGGACCATGTCATCAGATGCTTAGTGGCGAAAGAGTGTGACATGGTATCTGTCTGTAACAACAACTGTTCATGTGAGCTGCATCAACAAAATCAGATCCATCAACATCAAGGCCATCAGGGCCAACAACAACATCAGCAACAACATCAGCAACAACAGCAGCAACATCAGCAACAACATCAAAATCAACATCAGCAACATCATCAACAACATCACCAAAAACATCAGCAACAACATCAACAACAAAATCAGCAACATCAACAAAAACATCAACAACATCAGCAACATCATTAACAACATCATCAAGAGCAACAACATCGGAAACAACATCCACAGCAGCAGGAGAATCCATATGAAGCTCCTCAGAACCAGTTCAGCAATCCCAGGAATGGCTGCAAAGTATACGCAAAGAGAAAAACGACATATCCGAAAGGAACGGAGAAACTATTTGACAGTATAACATTCAGGGGACCCCTAAACAATGATGACAGAGGCATTAATCTTCAGCCATCAACCCATGTACCCCCTCTCTCTGAAAAGAAACAGACATCAAAGGAATCTCCGACCAGAACCAGTCTGAAGGCAACTCTTAATGTGAACTTAGAAACGTTCAACACTCCATATCCCAAAACGATATCCTCACGAGGTGGTATGCTGCAAAAGGTTGAAGACACTGAATGTGACAAACCGTGTTCAGACTGTCTTAGATGTGGGAAAGCCCTCAGGCAAACCATGAGAAATAATTGTCCTCCCTTTATTATCGTTAATGCAGGTCAAAATGGGGTTTTCGTATATGCCGAAAAAGCGAAGCGATGGATTCCGTTATCAGTTAAAGTTCCATTTTACAGTGAAGTTGTTTATTATCTGGAACAATGTCAGTTGTTTTATGCTTAAGACTTTCTACTAAAGTCGTCTTATATCCGCGGCAGGAGTTCCGTTCTTGTCGAAACAAATCATCAAATAGTAAACTTAGTACTGCTTAAGACTTTATTAAAACTATTCTACACCCGGTATGCTGAACCGAAAATTGTTTGGTCTATTTCCTTGGACGGCATGGTACGGAATGAAGTAATCAAATACCCACTAAAATATTCATTCCTCGGTATCTCTCCAAATCCTTTCCGTGTCTATTTTGTGAAAAAATATTCCAAGAAAATTCACTGGGCGACATACCTTGAGAAGAATGAAATGAAGTGGTTTTCGAAAAAGGTTTATCATAAAGATTTGACTCTCACGCCTTCTTGGAATTTGGTTGGAGATGACTTGATTGCTTTGCTTGACAGAGACGATAACGGAAACACATTTATCGCCATGATTTCAGTTGAGAGAAATTCTAAACAAAGTATTTATCATCTGCCAAAAGGTTTCAAATTCTCAGGCGCAGTTTCTTGGAATGATAGATACATTGTTGGGTCTGCAAGTGGCGTGATAAGAATCTTTAAGTCATCGGAATTGATTCACAAGATCCGATTTAGGAAACTCCGGGGGAAATACGTTGATGCACAATACATGTTAAACATACATGCCTAAGTATTATCAAATACAGATAAGATATCTCAGGTCCTCAGGTCCTCTACTCTGCCCCTACCAGCCCAGCAAGCAACTAAGATCAGCGGATAACAACTTACCGACTGTACCAGACATTAAATCAAACATGGCTGAAAGGTCATTGTCAGTGTCAGCTCCAGCCCTCTGGAATCGTTTGCCTATGAACATAAAGCAGGCGCCAGACACTCAAACGTTTAGAAAACTCCTGAAGACGCACCTCTTCAAAGCTGCATATCCACATCGAACATTGAACTGCAACAGCGCCGTTGAGCAACAGAGAGTCTCTGTCTCTGTCTCTCTCTGTCTCTCTCTGTCTCTCTGTGTCTGTCTCTCTCTGTCTCTCTCTGTCTCTCTCTCTTTCTCTCTCTCTCTGTCTCTCTCTCTCTCTCTCTCTCTCTCTCTCTCTCTCTCTCTCTGTCTCTCTCTCTCTCTCTCTCTCTCTCTCTCTCTCTCTCTCTCTCTCTCTCTCTCTCTCTCTCTCTCTCTCTCTCTCTCCTATATTTCAATCAGAAAGAGAAAGCTATACATGTATACACAAATATTATTATAATAGGCCAAAACATACAAAATGAATAGTTGATATAATTCTGATAAGCTAGGAAATTTAAGAAATCTCAAAGTTTTATAAAATCATTATGTCTTTGCTCGAGAAATATTTTGTTTATCCTCGTATGTTACTTTAATGAATGCACCAGCTGTACATACCTATTATATTGTATATTGTATATTGTATACATGTATATATGCTTTTTGTACTTCTTATGCTGGAGTTTGCAGCCTGAGTTTAAATAAAAGTTCAGTTCAGTGATATGGTTGACAGGGAATGGCCAACGGCCCTCGAAGTTGGTAGGTGTTTACAATGTATACAGACAGACAGGGCTACCGTTCGCGCAAAGACGAAAACGAAATTCGCTCAAATTGTATACTATTCGTTTATTATAAACTGACGTCCAAAAGAAACTTTACACTTTTAAAACATGAAAATATCGAAATCTAAACAATCAATTGGAACTTAAGTAGTCGGTAATACATCGCCCGAACCCAACATTGCTGTATGTATAACATGACCTTAATACCCCTAATTTTTTTTGGTAAAAGTGCAAAAAATGGAAAAGCACGTTCAGGACGTGTGACCTATATTGCACGTGCAGTAATGATATAAGAGAGATACCAACAGCATGTCTGGTGTCCACAATGAAAAAAACCCACCAAAGATATGCCATGCCTAAGACCAGAAGAACGCAAGCGAAACCAGGGAATGCTGGAAATGGCTGCCACCCACACCCATATTGCAAGAACGTTTGACTGTTCTCGCGTTGCAGTGAATAACTTAAAGATCTAGAGCCATCAAGGATGTTAGTTTCAAATTTTAAATATTTTTTGGAAAATATACTTAAAACGTCAATCGCCAGAGAAATCTTTTATCTACAACATGGTATATGTTAAATAATTTTCATGTCACGAGAATGTATTGCAATTTGGTTTCAAAGAGAAGTACCACTTCGAGTAGCGCGCGCTAAGGGTATCTGAAGTATATAAACAGAATCCCCTTGTTTGCGTAATACGTACTACACAAACAGCAAGCGTTTCCGAAGCGTGAAGGCTCGTCTCTAGCACAAGTCGCCATAACAACCCATGTGCTGCACGTGCTGCACGTGTCTCTCTTGCAAGTTACCCTTGTCACACATTACTGAATGTGACGATTGCTTTACGAACAATGTTTCTAAATGTCCTGAGAATATGCAAATTATTGCCTGTTTTAATGTACTTTTTATTGAGATAAGACCAGCAAATTATGACTAATTTTTACTCTCATTAAGTATAAAATTCAAGAAAAATATCTAGTTTGGTAAAACAATTATTCCAATATCTGTAGCAAATACATAATTAAATGAAATGGTAAATAAATAACCGCCAAAAAATTATATATTTCAAGTTCTTTCATTGCTCATAATTTTTGTTATTCTTTCGTGTGTTTGTTTTCTGTGTGTGAGACCATAATGCTTTGCGCTTGAAAATAATAGACTTGATCTATATTTAGACAGGAAAACACCTTTACTAATTAATGCAATTTCTCGGCTTATTTTAGGTTGAAAAAAATTTGGAAAAATTAAGTGTATGTATTTCACGGAGATAGATTTTTGGAAACAAATTTCTATATGTTCATCAACATCCTTGATGGCTCTTTAATGTAACGTTACAGACAGGGCAGACATCGGACAGGCCAAGGACGGAAAGACAGAGGGTGACAACCCCCCATGATGACGTCACTTGCGTACATACCATTTACGAAATCGCTTCCTAACATTTACGTCATCAGCTAGGAATGCCCTTGGTCACGTGGTCAGCCGACAGACTCAGGGCCTCTAGACTTTGAGCACACGCGAGCGTCGTGACTGGCAGAGAATCATCTTTTCTGATGAAAGTCGAATCAACATGTACAGGGTTGATGGATCGTCGTATTAGACAGAGACCACACCCACCAGCCAAAAAACAAGAATTGATTGTGTCACTTCAAGAAGAATGGCAGCGTATACCACGTGACGTCATCAGATGTCTGACGTTTTCTATTCGTCGGAGGGTATATGCATGTATTGAGGCACGGGGTGTCCACACACGTTACTAATACGCCACATTAATGAACCTAGGGTTTTTTCTGTGTGAAGTATCGTTTCTCAAGGATGTTGAAAGTTTTGTTGTGTGACCTCACCTCCATATCAGCAACCGTGACGTCATCACCAGACACTTTATAATACATGTTGATCTTTTCAATACACTTTATTTCATGCATCAAACGTTTGTCGTATTTGTTCTAGAGCGTTTTAAAACGTGTGTAAAGTTTCTTTTGGACGTCAGTTTATTAATTGTGTCGAAATCTGTTCAAAATAAAATCTGTAAAACCGAGTGAAATAACATGTTATTCTACCGAGTGAAATAACATGTTATTCTACTGACTGAAATAATATGTTATTCTACTGAGTGAAATAATATATTATTCTACTGACTGAAATAACATGTTATTCTAATGACTGAAAACATATGTTATTCTGCTGAGTTAAACAAAATGTTACTCTACTGGGTTAAACAACATGTTATTCCACTAAGTGAAATAACACGTTAAATGATAAGACAGCATCGTTACAATAGGATGACGTCATAATGTATATGTTACAAAGCAAGGGGATCGTGGATACTCCATTCATACAATCTCGTGAAGTAAAAACAATATATCTATATTCGTGACAATTGAAGCAGTTCTAGCGACGTCGTACCATTGTTAGCAACGGCGATGGCGTTGCGTTGATTGTAGACATGACGTCATACCATCGAAACATGACGTCACCCCCTCTGATATGATGTCGCACATTGCTTAGCATATAATCAAAACTGACGTCATAAGGACAAAAGAAACGTTACCATAAAAAAAAATACAATATATTTCAATCCACGATGATTCAATACGACTGAAACATCATGTCTTCAGAACCCAACAATACTAAATATGAATTTTCGAAACATTATTTGTTAATGTTTCTGAGAAACACACGTTTTAGGAAATCGTCGTTTTTTAATCTCCCTAACTAGACGAAAGAGGCGAGATTTTAGTTTGTTTTGTGACGTCCTACAGTAACGATGCGTCAGCAAATTTAAACCCATGCAGGTTATTTATGTCGACTGTTTATTTACTATCTATTAATAAGATTTCTACTTTTTGATTGTTTTAAACTTAAATGCCAAACAATGTGGCCAAAAACATCATGAACTAGAAATATGTGCATGTGATGCACTGTGATGTCCCCCGCTCGAACTTTCAATCCAACCTAGTCATATTATGCTTATTTTTCACTTATGCTAAGCTCTAAGTTCAATACTGCATTAAAACGAGAAATAAAATGCACCACTCTATCACTAGGTCTAAGCAAATACAAAGTTTGGTGAACAAATATTGAACGGTTCTTGAGATAGGGGCCGGAGAACTTAGTGCATATTGGGGGGTAGAGACATTTTCCGGCCCCTAAGTTCACATTGTTTCCATGGAAACCAGAAAGAAAGAAAACATTCAGAATAACCTAAATAGCGAAAGGCACCACCCCACCACTAAGTCTAACCACGTACCAAGTTTCGTAAAGAAATACTTGATAGATTTTAAAATAGAGGCCGGAAAAGGTCCCTACCCCCAATATGCACTAAGTTGAAATTGTTTCCATGGAAACCAGAAAAAATCAAAAAAATCAGAATAAACCAAATAGCAAAAGGCGCCACTCCACCAGTAGGTCTAACCACATACCAAGTTTCGTGAAAAAATATTGAACAGTCTTTGAGATATGGCCCGGAAAAGAAAGCATTTTGGAATAACGGAATAACGGAATGACGGACGGAGGCGAAAACAGTATGTCTCCCGAAAATATTATCGGGGGACATAAAAAGCGATTTAGCACCCAACGTGTATTAGAACAGACATAAAAATGAAAAATACTACACTCTGATGTAATGAATTGTGAGGACTTATGTATTAAAGCATGTGTCTATCAAATACATGAACAATTTACTTTCTCCGACATCAATATTTAATTTAATACTATTTTGAAAATGTGGGGACGTTTCTTTTGCACGTGAGTATATAAACTCATGGCATATAGCGAGAATTATTTGCGAGGATGTTCCGAATCCGCCCTTGAAAAGGTACTGGTTCCTAAACGTTATTGACCTGTGACGTTATGCATAATTACCATCTCAGCTACACTGCATATTCCTGGTGGAAGGGGACAGTACTCTCCAACTATAGTACACTCCTCTGATCTGCTCTGATATCTACCCCAATTTGCTCCATCTCGCTGTCTCTATCTATCATTGTCAACCCTATCTCCCCTTATGTCAGTGTCTACTCCCCCCCCCCCCCCCCCCCCCCCCATATATATATTCAACGTAGATGGTAATTGAAGCTTAACGTCCTTTTACCCTAAATCTTGTCATGGACGGTTTTGAATGCAGCAGTAATTGCACCGCGATTCATGATAGTAGTAATCTACTCACATGTTGCTTTTGTTGTGCCAAATTTATTTTAATGCGGACACAAGCCTTTTGTATTCTCATCTTACTGCTGTAGGCCTATATATTTATGTTATGTACCTTATATTCTTTAAGTTTACACGTTAGTCTCTCATAATTTTATAAAGTTTGGCTGAACATTTGTTCGTGATATTTATGTAAACACCTGTGATTGTAAATTAAAGGTGAGACTCAAACAAACGGTGGGTCTACATTTTTACTATATAGACATATATACCTTTTGGTATGTGTGTCCTATTGTATCCATAACGTGAGTAACATAAGTCCATGGTAACACTGGGTGTGGTCTCTCGTGTGAACGGGTGCATGATAAGATCGTACACTAAAAATACGCATTCAAACACGTAATTTGTTGTCACCGGTTATCTTTCATCCGTAACCTGTTCTCACCAATTTGAAACAGGTGTGTATTCAATAACGACCACAGTTAAATGTCAAGTTTTATATTTGGTAATAGGACCCATATCTATTAATGAACATTAGGCTACAAATTATATGTAATAACGGTGAAAGCTAACCTTCATTTATAATTTATAGCATCGTTCATGTAATAAAGTATAAAGTTAAAGTATACATACAAACGCATTAATGATATTGAACTTCTTCATAACAATCCCTGGAGAATTGTAACAGTTGAGAAGACTGACTGATGCACTCCAATGTCTATATGGGGTCAGCAGAACTGTTAGAAGATATAAATCATCGTTTATCTAACGTCCCTTGAAAGAGTATCGTACTTTACCAAATGGGTAAAACTATACAAAGTGTACCCCGTTACCATAACGATTGCAAAGAGATTTTTTCTGTGGCAGAAGTGTCCAAAATAGTAAGGGTTACATTCTTATCTCATCATACTGTCACGTACTTTTCAATAGTTTAATTTATAAATCCTTAAGAGTACAGATGTTCTTTAAACATTAATCTCGTAGTAAAGGTACAATGTATGATAACAAACATAGATACATGAAATATATTTATTAATTGATTGATGTTACAAACACACGACTAAACATAGCTCATTTTGCGTAATCATTGGCTCAACAGACGGACTAGAGAAACCCATCCATTCATTCATTCATGACAGCCATTCACGAGGGACACAGACAAGCATACCTTCCAGACATGTATAGTGTTCTGTAGGAGAACCATGTAGCAAGAGACATAGTTGGAGATCCGAACTAGTCTGATGTCATGCATAGGCAACTTTGAAAAGTAAAACAATAACTCAAATTGCTTTTATCTCTTGTAAATAAGTTATTATGCACTAGAAGATATATCAGCAACACAGAGTAGGAATATTAACTATTGAAACTTTAAATACACCCTTTCCATAAGAAGCATATATCAAACACAGAATTCATAGGAACATTACATAATGTAAGTTAGTCATCAATCCCTTCTCAAATCCTGGACTCATCTACAGCATTGTTTACCTTGTCTAGTTTATACAATCACGCTTTCAAATTAAGTGTACTAATGATCTTGATTTTGTCATAAAACCCCTCACAGACAAGCATGGTCATACATACTTACCTGATACGCTACTGTGAGGAGGGTAACCTATCAACATGGTTACATCATATCAGATAACCGAGAGAGACGTAGATTTATCCAGGGCTTGTGTGGATATTTTAGCACCTGTACCCTTGTTATTGCATAACAAATCTGTTAATTTCTGAACACCATTTTCAGGGATTTCAGATAATATCTATTATTTATCTGCGAATCACATTTAGATACGGACATGTAGTAGGTAGACCTTGTAACATGCATTATCCGCAATAGCTCACTATGGATTAATTTGTAAATGGCGAATAGGTTGCAGACGGAGAGAAAGATGTTTATACATTATGACCTGTATCGATTTCGTTTCTGATAAATGATGCAACGCCATTGTTTAGAGATAAGCTTTATGTATTGCTAGGTCATTAAATGTGACACCTAGGTCCTCGGAGATTTGTTGCTTCTCAATCAACGTCCATTTCTGTATCTATTTCTTTATCCGTCGTGTTGCAAGCGAAATAATTATCACTTAAAGAACTTCCTGTATGCATGAGAAGACGCTAATGATGGTTATTTGTGTTATGTTGTGTCAATTCACTCAATCAAAATGACTTATTTATTGTTCCATGACAAGGGGAAAGTGAATTAAATGATAACAGTGTTAATATATACTCTTGATACTATATTGTATTATGTAAAATATGGTTATTTTTGTGACGTTAAGGTGAGGTGAGGTGAGTCGGGGTTCAATGCTGCTTTCAATATTATTTCACTTATATCTCGGCTACTAGTATTATGGCAGGGAGAACGCTCGCAACGACTTGTGGTTATGAATTGCGAGGAACCTGCGAGCATCGGCTGGAACTAGCGAACCATGGGTGGTACTGCAGTGAAATTCAGTGTAGCATTGCACCCAGACCTTACTGCGTGTAGAACAGTTCTCTACTGCGAACGAAATTGCCGTGCGCCTGGCGGGTTAAGTGACGTCAAACGGATATTTCAACATCATAGATCACAACATGTAACAGTTCTCAGAAACGCTAATCACCATAGATTGATCAATCTGATCCCATCTTTATCCTCGACGCGGTGTCCCTTTAATCACGATATGGATGTCCTGTATTTGAGCATGCTCATTCCCTAATTTTACCTTTCAGACATGGCGGGACTTCTAGATTCCACTGCAATGTTGAAATAAAAGGTTTTGTCTGTTCCAAATTCTTTTTAATAATCTTCCGCAAAGTTAGAAAATAATTCAATATCATTTCTAAAATCAATTGATTAAGTTGAAATCGTCTTTTAATCTCCAATTAACAAACGCATCAAATATAATTCCTTGGTCATCTACTTAGTCATCTGTCTAATTACAGCACGCAATCTTACTAACTGATTCTATTTCCAAAAGCTTGATGTATTTGTAGCATGAGTGACATGTATTGCAAGAAAACGAGTAACTTGTAATTGAGTTTAACATAATTGATCGTCTTCTTACCTTTACTGAATAATGACTGTACGTTTTTGGATTAAAATATTTGAAGTTAAATCTAAAGAGGGTTTGTTATTTTGCCAATGATGTTGTATTCTGTATTCACATTTTTGCTTTCAATATTGTATTGAAAAACTAAAGGCAGATATAACACCAGTAAATTACAGGGTTGAACAGAACGTTTGTGCTTCACCAATAAATAGAGAAGAACAAGATATATCCGCGTTATGAATAATTGTTGAATAGATATATATTGGATATATATATGGTTATGTGATTAGCGAAACGTCCTCATCCAAAAGTTTTAATATAGATAAAATGTTATTTACATATCACAAACGTTTATATGATCTGATAAACAAGATTGGCATGCAATTCAATGGGCAGAAGTTTTATGTCTGTTTGTAATGGCGGTCCACACCGCGAGACCCCGAACGAGACTACCATTCAAGGGAGATAAGTTACATGACTACTGATCCAAGTTATACTGAAGCATTCATAAAATACTTACAATCACTACACATTACGTGACAATGCGCTCTAGGCCTGAGATACGAACATCATTTTAAATGTGTTAAGCAACCAACAGACAAATGGTAAGATCCGTTGTATAAATGGAACTAGTTCATAACTCGTGAAATCAGTTTCTCTAGAACTGGTCGAGTTTAGGAAAGCTCATATAAAAGTATGCAAAGGGAAGTCTATTCATGTATGCTATTGTCTGATTTGAACAATTTTTCGAGTCTTAACATCCCACCTAATGTAAACACAGATGCTCATGATAGGATACAATTTATTTAATTTTATTTAACAACTATGTTGAGTGTTCATGTTCATGTTGAGTGTTCATGTTGTCCAGAATGAACACATTGGGATCATAATTGATGACCTAATATATTTCTCTGACTGATCGCATTGGCGTTATCTAACTTAAATATGGATTAAATAAGTGTATTTATTATCTATGCAATGTTAAGGATGGTGAATAACTTTATATATCTGAACATTTTCATTTACCCTCCAGGGTATTTTCATTCTTTGTTACAACTATGCATACATACAATAACGTATAAGTCTATATTTGATCAATATCCGTGTTTTCTTCAACCTTCGCAACTCTCTGACGTGTTTGTGTCGCCATTTAAAGGAGAGTGCCTGTTGACTTCCAATTTAAGAATCAATAATTCCATGAATTATTATCAAAATATAAATCTTATTTCAAAGAACCTAAAATTATTTAGTTGATTATCAAAATAAAGTAACGTAAAGTCTGACATTGTTTTCATGTAAAAGAAACATATACAAATAAAGTCCCAAAATAGTGTTACTGGAGGAGATGACAATTTGGATCATCTGTGTATAATAGGTTTAACATTGAGTTTATCAGTGCTCATCGCAATGGCAAATCCGTGGCATGACGTCCGTCAGTCAACTTTTCGCTTTGTCCTTGTCTTCTCGAACGAGCTTGTCTAGAATGATGGGTTGTGTGTTCGAATTCCATGGCAAACAGGGTCTACAACCCCAAAATCCCGTTGGTGTCCGAAGTTTGATCAATGTTTTTGTCCAATGTAATTATCAGGGCCTCAGGTGAATTGCCCTAAAATAGATATATGGATTCTCAATGAATCTGAAAGATGAAATAGGTTTTAAACCTTGGCTCATAGGGATTATAAACTTGTGATTTGTGTACTAAGTTATCCCAAATGAGCTACAGTCTAGCACATGTTTGCTTTCATTTAAAAATATAAAGCTTTTAACAGCTCAATGTGGATTATGAATTGTAGATTTGTTCACCCTCTGATAACTAGAGCATATTGAACTACAGTGGAAATGGCTCTGTTTTTATGTTTCAAGTTGCTATTGTAAAATGTTTTTGATTTGCGTTTATATCTAAGATTTATGACTAAAATAGGATAATTAACAAAATAAACAATGGTGTTGGTAGCGTACCTTCCTTGAGTAAACCAGAGGAAAATGTATTATTTCACTTTGTTATCTTGCCTAGATTCCAATACAACGTCTTGTTTACCAGAAACACGAATAACATGTAATTTAGATGGATAACGATGGTTAAACTATGCTCCAGTCGCACTAGCGGCAGTGTACATGCAATCTACTACGAATATGAAAAGAAATTATCAGTTCACTGTGCGAACTAAGGTCTTTTAAGGCAACTTCAAATATCAAAGGACGGAAATTGACACATAAACATTTCATTCTGATGCATTTGGGATGAAAATGTGGTTTGAACAAAATTGAACTGACAATGTAAAGTATCTTTTGTTTCCGGTGATCTCCATATTATGTCAAAGGAACTGAGATTTATGAGACAAATTAATGCTTAGAGTGCATCTAAAAAAATGTCCACGCTGTAATTTGAATGTATGAATGAATGAATGAATGAGATCATCATTTATCATAAAATGGGTGGTCTTCCCCGCAGGATAAAGGCAACAGATATTTCATATATTCGTTGGGGTCATATACTGATAAAGATGCAAATCACAAAGGTCAGGTGACGGATCTTCTTTTGAAATTTAAATGACACAAACGTCACATTTCGAACGCCTGAAATAACGGATGGAGCTTCGTGTTAATATACATTTTCTATTTATAAAAATTAATTTGAGAAATGGCATACCAAAAGATATTATGATCAAGCAGTCCTACACAATGTCCATCGCGAGTTGAAATCTGCCGAGAAAACAAAGGCAGTCTGAGTCCCCTAGTCATCTACCGAACGTCCATCTTCACTCTTACACCACACCATACAACATTAGCAGCTAAATATTCGCTCTCCGTATTATGCGAATCACAGGTTATAGATGTTCTCACCATCAAATACCATAACAGGAAAATCCTTATTGTGTTCTACATAATGACTTACGTATAGCACAATAAAGGAAACTGACATCAGGCTAATCGAGGGTGTAGGCATTTTGAAACCATATTTCTCGTTTATTTAGTTGTCGATGCCAGATTTATTTATACCTCTAGTTATATAATTTATATGTGTAGAGCAAATAATTCTGTTTTAGAAACGATTCAATGTGGGTTTTGTTTCAAATCAGAAAAAAGTTTCTGTCACAAAAGGCAGCAGATTTTCAGAATATACCAGTGTTCAAATGTATATATGTATATTATCCAAATTTCACTTGCTATGCTTACTGTGTTATATAATGCACTTCTGATAAAATGTTGCACTTATGTCTTAGTTGTGAGCCCCTTGTGATTGTATGGATTATTAAAACCTCGACCAACGGTTTATGGGTATATAGTAATACCTCTCACTGTTCCTTCTGTCTGAAGACATGTCTGTGTGTTCGATTAATTGCAGAAAACATATTAATCCAATTCTTTTCAAGTTTTAAACACATCTTCTACTGGGTCCAAACCAAAGACCGGGAAGAAAAATAACAACACCAAAGACTGGTGCCAAATACATATTGCACTCAAAATAGATAGATGTTTATGATATCACTGTATATGAGAGAAGAACTGTGACTTAATTTAATTCAGATCAAATTGAGATGTATCGACAGATGAAAGTATCAATTTCTCCGTTTATATGTGAGTTCGATGCAGTATTTCATGATTTATCACTTTTCCATTTTACTTTGGTTACTTGCACTACCTTCTCCGGTCAATGGTGTTTAGGTAATTAACTACATGTTCCATTTCTGGGCGAGGGGTTAGATACTGTCTGACCCTATTCATTGAAACATACTCACTTCTGGTCGTTATGTACATAATTAAGATGTTAATTGGGTTGAACTGAACCCACAAGGGTGCAGTTTCTCTGTCCATTAAATACAAAGTTGTTCTAGTTATATAGTATATTGACGAATATCTCGAACATAAAAGCGAATTGAGACAAACAAAATGCCATTTGAGCCATACACAGCACATTGTGTCACCAAAAATACATTGATATACATCTTACATTTTAATACCTTATTTTGTTTTAAACATAGTATGAAAAACTACATATGCATTCACATTATGTACAAAAATACCATCACATGAGTTTGACGATGATACTTTACATTTGTCCTAAGCGTTATGCCACTTTATACCACTTGGTCTGATGAGTTCAATCCGAACGAAACCGATCACCACTCTACAAACACTAGCCCGTCTGGTCACGGTGGGGTCCCCCTTTACCCTACCCACATATTTATAAGTTCACCAAATAGTCCCCTCAATGCTGTTCTGATTTGGAGAAGTTACATTCAAGTTGGTGTGATAATATGAAAAGCATCCGTAATAGCAATCTATTTAGAGCGAATGTTTAATGACAGCAAATACGTGACCCATGCATGATTGATTTGAGAACATTTTGGTAGAATAGGTCTCTCCAATAAAGGAATAGAAGGGGTGATTTTTCAACACCTCTAAATATTTCAACACGTTTCCGTCTTCCAATTGGACAACATCTAATTGTTCCTGCAAGGCAGAGCTGATAATGTATATTTGTTTCCCTTATAAACACACTTAGCTGAAAACAGGAATAGATCCAACACAACCCACAGGGGAAATTGCGGTAAACTATACTCTTCAAGTGCAAATGGGAACACAAACTGGGAATACACACCGCTGGTGTCCTGTGGCCTTTCCACTTACCAGTGTAACCGTTTGTTTCAACTAGTTCACCACTCAGCATTACCAAGTATATGTCGACTATGGTATACATGTACATGTGCTATGGTGGTAAACACTAATTTTAGTTCTTCATGTCAAGGTCGCCGAAAAAGATGAGCATTTTCTGTGGGGGTTTTGTGTATAATACTAAGATATTTCCAGGTTAAGATTCATATTCCCATGCACAAATATTCAAAACGTCGTTATGACCTTGAAACTAAAGTCAATGGAGCAAAAAGCAATTCTACTCAGCTCTGCGTCCCCGGGAGAAGATTTATGTAAAAATATGAAGTGCATAGTTGTGTAGATAGTTAAGCATTATACCATGCAAGAGGTGTCAAGTTTAAAGATAAAAACAAAGATTCTTGCATGCTTACGGATGATAAAAACTAGTTGATCACTGAACGCCTATCAACATAGTGGTTTACAGTTTCGCAGTGCACTGGGGTTACATCATTTCTTATGAAAAGTATCAGTACGAGTTTTATGTATTTACACATAAACACTAAGCTTAAAACAGGAAACATCCACTATCAGTAAATTGCGATAAACAATAATTTAAGTCTCTTCTTCAACAAAAAGCCCAAATGAGAATAAGAAAACATAACACAACATGGGAATAAATACCACACTTGTTTTTGGGCTGTTCCCATAAACATTACTTAACCCAAAGATCACAATGTAAAAACTATTTTGCAACAGTGGCTAACATTGATGCTACTATTTGTCAGTTTAACGATTTCCATGCCCCTAGTCATTATTTATTCCTCAGTATTAGAAAGTACTGGTTTCATGGTTACATATACTTAGTTCCTTTCTTCTAAATAAGAAGGGCGGCTGGGTCTTGAATCTTCACTTTGAAGAGAATCCTATGCTTTAGATTCCCGGCTACACAACTTGACAACGACATTGCATATTACATGTATATCACCAAAATCCAAAATCTAATCAACCCTGTGTCATCCTGTGAGAAGTTTTGTGTAAATATTAAAGAGACTCGAGTAAACAGAGATATCCTACTGACTGTTGTAAACGGGCAAAGTATAGCTGTTATTCCAATATGTACCAGAGTAGTTGATAGATTTGTAAAGCCTCTGGTAAAACGTTTGACATCAAAGGAATTATATACATTCGTACTGTATGGTTTTATATCCAAATTTGTCTAAGAAACTTAAGTAGTCCACATTTTAAAATAATACTTAATAATAATAAATGTTTACAATAAATGAAATTAAATTTGATTATTACGTTTGGTTTGAAAACAATTAAATGATAGAAGCATTAACATTATTGAACTTGATATGATATAAAGATTCAGTATGCATAATCATCATTGGGACATTACATACTAAAAATGAATTTTCATTTGATTTATTTATGTATTAAATGACTTGAATTACCATAAATGCTGTTCAGTATCATTATATATCAAATAAATGTGCTCCTGCACACATTTCGCTTCATAAATGTCACTCAAAATGACAATTTAGTAGATCTAAATACGTTTCAGCTATTGTTTCATCTGTTCATGGACATCTGTGCCTTATGACATACACTGTTATACAAATAATCATAAGTAACATCATAAGTAAAATACGTAGATTAAGATTATTACTACGATAAGACATTCTTCTACTGTAATCGGAGAAAAATGAAAATAAAACAAAATTAAAAAGTACTTCTTCTGTTGCAGATAAATTAAAAAAAAACAATATGTTCTTCCCCGATAACTAGATTATGTATCCGAAGCTTATTTTTGCACTAGTGTTTTGGCAAATCAAGAATGCAATTTTAGAAAACCTTCCTCCAATTATCTCTTCTCTTGTATCAATTGCATCACGTCCTACTTTCAGACAAAGCATCAGCGACTAATGAGGAGTAGCTTTCAACAGGTCAGATAACAGAAAGACTGTAATGAATGGAAACTACTCCTGGAAGGCAGTTGTTTCCCCAGGTATTGAGATTATGTCCATCAAAGTAATTGCCTGTTGTACAACACATTTTTAGTAAACATTTCAATTCGTTATACCAGATGTTTCACTGATGCTTATGTGGTTAGATTCATGAGTGTTCATTAAACGAGTTATCTCAAAGCGAAAACTATTGTGCGATATGTTACAAGTCTAAACATTTTACAGCATGTACACTTTTTAAGGTATTATTGTTATGATTTGAAACCATTCATTGTATTCAGACACAGAAAAGATAAACTGAATATCAAACAGTCAATCAACAAAACAATCAAAGGAGTCTGTTGTTCAATTTTAGAAACTTTCATATGATTACATTCATCAAGATGAATTCATGCATCATATTTAATCAGGAAAAAGAGTAAAACGATACCTGATTATTTGTTTAAATTAATTTTGTATTGCAGTCAACGAGGACGAAATTCTTGAATTTTATGTAGTATGTAGGATGGAAGTAAGTTGTACCTTACTTACTGTGATCAACATCAACGTTAACTGAAAAGTTATTGCTGGATTGACCCAACACTTTTGGTAACTCTATCTGTAAGTCACTGTTGGTAACTCTATCTATATACTCTATATTTGTTTCTTTAACAATACTAGTGTTGTTAATGGCCAAAATAGCCGTTGCAACTACAAAATGTTGCAGGACAATATAACACTATTACGTTCCTTATTTCAATGAGACAGGTTTGAAATATAAAACTAGATTAGATTGACTAACTCCTTTTAGAACTGGCAACATATTTAATTTTAAAGGAGAACAATTTGCAGAGTACACTTAGTTAACAATGAATATATGCAACCAAAAATAATAATGATATGACCTACAACATTGTGTATACACAGACTATTACAGTTTAAGAAGTGTTGATGTTTTACTGTTCGACAATACCTTCTGTTTATTTTCATAATAAAAGGTGTTTTTATGAACTTGATTTGAGATAAGATATGACAAAGAACCTACACAAACCTAAATATGTTTGTATATTGGATCAGGTGGTACAGTGAATAAAAAAAACCTTACAGCATGTAAAACAGTTCTCTGCAGCAGACCAATTTGCTGAGCCCCTGGAGGGAACCGAATCTTTATATTGGTCCTCAACTGAATGCCCTCACCACTGAGCTATCCTGCCCCAATACATATACATCTTAAATAAATATCTGTGACTGCTAGATTTGTGCTTAATGAATAATGATGCAACACCAGAGTTTAAAGGTAAGCTTTATGTATTGCTCGGGCATTTAATGTGACATCTAGGTCCACAGAGATTTGGAGGTTTTCCATCAGCGTCAGATTCTTTATCGTTCGTGTTGCAAGTTAAAGAAATGTCGTTTAAAGAACGTCATATTGTGTTGATTATAAAAGCATTTATTCAAAATGTTGTATTTGTTGTATCAAGACAAGGGGAATGTGACTTATATAATGGAAACCCTGATCATGTCTTAAAAATGAATACACTGAAAATGTCAATATTGGTAAATAACAAAAGCGTTTTTTTGGGACAAAGTATTAGGGTCTACTAAGCTATTGTAATCCACAAACATCTATATATTACAAAATAAAAAGGAGCACGACAAAAAAATATGGGCAGGAAATAAATCAGATGATTGTTTTGCATGTAAACTGCACATATGTAGGGATCAAAGAAGGGGAGACCAGGGCACATTGGGCCAACAAAACGTTTTCCCCGGTTTTTTTAATCTATGAACACAAGCAACATGAAACATGAAAATTGAGAATTGAACCCATTCAATGCTTACACTCCTGACGGAAACTTATAAAATTAAATTATGATGTATTATCAAATTATCAATTTATGATTAAGGGTGCTGTAAGGAACGCTGTATGTTACTAGTGTCACATGCTTGTCAAAAAAGTGTAAGAAACATCTAATATTGCTCTATGTTTACAAAATCAGTAAAGAGGTATCCATCCCTCAATTTGGTTAGTAAGTAAACATCTTGGAATGACCAACAGTGACGTTTTTTCCCATTCATGAATAAAAAAGTGTACTAACCAGTTACTATATGTATCATTGATATATTGTGTTTGATATGTAACTAACATCAACAAGAGACTTAGTATATATATAAACACACTTAGTATCAAGGGCCTGTTGAGTGGTGTTTTCAATGTTCTATAATTTTCCCCACAAATATGTTCAAGTGAGTACATTGCATGATCACTTTATTCCACTGCAATGTTGAGATAAAGTGTTGAGTCTGTTGGCAATGTTATTTAAACTATTTCGAAAAAGTTAAATAATGCAAAACCATTTCTCACATGATTTAATACTACTTAAGTTGAAATCGCCTTTTAATCTTAATTAACAAAACAAATCAAATATAATCCTTTGGCCATCTTTTCACGCAATCTCCCCAAATGTTTCCATTTCCGAAAGCTTGATGTATTTGTAGTATGAGTGACATCTATTGCAAGAAGACCAATCACTTGTAATTTAGTTTAGAACGTGGGATCGTCTTGTAAAATTTGCTGAATCGATTTATAATCACCGTCGCTATCGAGGTGTGCTGAGGTGAGTATTCAAGAGTGTTTCACTTGTATCACGTATGCTAGTATTATTGCAGTGACGAAGCCCGCAGCACAATCTGGCTATGTATTGCGGTGAAACCTGCGACCAATGGCTGGAACTAGCGAACCATGGGTGGTACTGCACTGAACTTCAGTGTAACATTGCAACCAAACCTTACTGCAGACAAAGTTGTCTTGCCCGTGACGGGATTTGAAACACGGATCTTTTAATCCGAAGCTGAGCGCCCTAGCCATCGCTTTATTTCGCTATGGAGAGAAGCGAAATAAGAAAGTGAAGAATTGTTAAATAGTTATTCATATTAATAAATGTTGTTACTTAGGCGAGACAAGTGTCAATAAAAACATAACAAGGCATGCACGTAACTTGTGTTATCTGCTTATAAATAAATATCAATTGCTTTGCGTGGATTTGATGCGCTGAACACTGTCACACAGATTACGGTCATACCTGCATAAACTTAAATTCGTGACGTCACATCACATTTAGTCACGCCCCCATGACGTGAGGATCATAGCTAGTAGCGTTGTGGATTTTCATTGGCTGATGCGGGTTGTAGGCTGGGCTAATAATCCAATGACGTTTTGATTTGACATATTGTGTCTTCATACGCGTAAATAGTACAGCTCTAATTGTTGCAAATTTTCATATTTGGAGTTGTTACATTAAACCAGACAAATGGTAAGATTCGTTGAATAAACAGGAATTGTGAGGACATTAATAAAGAAACACAATGCATTCGTTGCAGTGAAATCGTGAAAACAAGTTTGATAAACAATCGTACAGAGTGGTCATTTCTTACCCAAGCGGGCAAAGTGTGACGAGTATCAAACATTTCATAATGGTCATGGTAGTTGCAGTTTTACTAACTATAACTTGCTTTTTGATCAATTGACAAGACATCTTGACACCAATTCATGAGGTACTAACATCTCCTATTTTAGCTCAATCACATAGATTAAAACTTTCAGCTACCTATTTCCATTTGCTATATCACATAGATAATAAGACAACGACGTGTTTATCAGAAACATGGAAAATGTGATGTGATGTGACGGATTATGATGATTAAAACTATGTTTCATTGATCATTCAATACAGTTTCAATTGTGTCTTGTAGACGATGGTGCACAGAGAGTCTAATAGACAGTTTTCTTTGCTATATGCAAAAACATTCTCAGTTCACTTTGGGAACTGGTTAAAAGGGTTATAGTTATTGATAAAATGCAACTTCAAATATCAGAGAAGAAAAATTGACACATGAATGTTTTTCAATATACAAGATATTTTGTTTCGGTTTTTATCCTTAGAATGCCAAAGGGACTGTGATTTGTGTGACAAATTGATGTTAAAACCTCATCTTAATAATCAAAACATATTTTAAAAATTACCTCTCAATGTGATTTGAAGGTAAAGGCACTGGTATATGATCGCTGCTAGTTTAACATTGAGCTAGGATACAGTATTCCGAAACAAACATGTCCGTCTTAGAACCCAGGTACAACAAGGAATTTTCACTAGGATGTAACTGGATTATTTTGTATATATTACACAGAAGTTCACCACAGTGAGTTTACAGTTCCCAGTTTTGTAACCCTGATCTTCATTTCAAGGAGGACGTGCCAGTCGGGTATATTAACAATCGTTCATTAAATTCTCTTCATATGTTACACAAAACTTCTCCAAGGGTAGGTGACGGGCCTGATAACATTTAGCATGACTGTGGCATTGGTATAGCAAAATCAATTGTGTCAGAGTGTTGGAAATTATTTTTAGTTATGACGACATTTTTACAGTAAACATATCTATAACATTACAACTATTTCCAAATCGGACTAATATACTGTTTTACGTTCTTAAGATTGTTGCCTGAACTTGTATTATAAATGGCACGTTTTAACACGTTTAAATATGTCATCAATGGATTTAACATAGGTATATAAACTAGAGAATAAATTACAATACAAGTTCATTGAACATTCATATATATTCTGAAACCATTTATCACATCTTGTATGTTTAAACCATTCCTGACAGTATCTGATGTAAACCTGATATCAAATGTACAGTCTACACATGAGAGCTCTTTATGCAACGTTCAATTGAATATACAATAGCAAAACTGTATTTAGAGATCAAAACTCAAAATCAATTATCGTTTATATTAAGAAGATACAAGTTGCCTGTATAGAATTTCAAGGGATTATGGTTATTCAAAATCGAAAATTTTAGTTTAAAAGAAACAGCATCCTTTAAGAAAATTTCTAGCGTGTGTATGTGTAACAGATTCGCCATAGGTATTTGCAGCTATGCGAAATACAAACCCGCGTTAGAAATCAACAGGGATTCAAATTTGTAAGAAGAATGTTTGTACATGTTTATTTACATAGTTTAGCATTATACCATGCAAGCGTTGAACTGTCTAGCTTCTTATATGCATAAAGACGATAAAAAAAAACATGTAATTACTTCACGTCTGTCGACGCAGTGGTTTACAGTTTCTCAGTTCACTGAGTTTACATCATTTTAGACCAAAAATATCAGTGCAAGTTTTATACATTTTACCAGAATATATTGTTTAGACATGATCATCTTAAAGTGACACTGATTATGTTGATAACTTTAGAGAATCTTTTTCTAAATTTATCTCATTGAAGGATATGCAAAGACGAATCACTCACATTTTTACACTAAAAAAACTTACAAGTCAATTTTAACTCATTAAAGCCGAGAGACGCACACATGTTAAAAATACTGGTCAGGTTTGCGTCAGATAAAAGCATCTCTAATACAGGGAAGACGCATATATGTGCGTCAGCTGAAAGAAGCGCTTATTTAATGAAAGACGCATACATGCGTTCTCACTGTTTTATTGAGGCAAATCAATTATTTTCACCATCTTATCAATGCCAATGAACAATTATTTCAGTCAAAGAATATTGAAGTGATGATAAACCTGTCAAGCTTCTTATATGCTTAAACAACAAAGACATTTAATGACTTCACGTCTGTCCACGCAGTGGTCTACTGTTTCCCAGTTCACTGAGTTTACATCATTTTATACAGAAAATATCAGTTAAAGTTTCATACATTTTATCATAATAACTTTTTTGTACATGATCATCTTAAAGTGACATGGAGTATGTTGTTAAATATACAGAAACTTTGAATATAAAGGCTCTGGAATGCGATTGCTGTGAGTTTAGCGCTAAGCAAGGATATGCCATTCCGTAACATACATGTACGACAGAACCTAGCATCAAACTGGAATACCTCATGAGATATTCACTGGGATGTAATTTGATCAATTTTATATTTTGAATAAAAGTTCACCACAGTGAGATTACTGTTCCCAGTTTTTGATCTTGATCTTCATTTAAATGAAAATTAGTCAGTTGGGTAGATCAAGAATCGTTCACTGGATTCTCTTCATATCTCACATAAAGCTTCTCCAAGGAACGACAAAAGGCTGATTAGATTCTGGTAAGATTGTCAGCATGTCTTTGACATAGTTCACAAATTCACAGTGAGCTTTCGCAATCCTGAAATTTGTGTTAGACTTCATTGCAACAGTAAACATATCAATAAGAATACAACTGTGTTGTTATTAGGTCTTGTAATGGGCTGTTTTATCCTCTTAAGATTTGCTGCATTAACTTGTAATTTAAAAGGCAAATTTTAACACATAAAATGCAATAAACGTGCTACAGAAGCTTTTAACATTCCCCAATTCAGATTTGTTAACTTGTGGACACAGAGGACCAGTGTGCAGTGGCACCAATTATTTGAAATATCAATAACTTTGTTGATAGACACAATTCTCAACAACAAGGTAGTGACATTTAAAGCAATTTTTTTACGTAAGATATTCTTACTGTACATGTCAATCTGCAAATAGGATATTCACCATGCATATCGGTATTGGTATTGCCTTAGTAACGTTTCTAATTGAAGTTTTAAAATCCCATCAATGAAGTTGAAAGAGAGAGAACAGATTACAATAGTTCATGTAACATCCATATATATAATGAAACCATTTAGCACACGTTGCCTGCTTACATCATTCCTGTCATTACCTGAAATAAACCCTGTATTCAAATGTACAGCCTACAAATGAGAGCTCTTATGCACAGTTTAATTGAATATACTAATAATTTGACTATATTTAGAGATAAACAAAATGGTCGATCACTATGACATCATACCATGGCAACGGCATTCGCCATAATTGAAGAAGCTAGCAAACTTTAAGTATTACAAATTTAATTTAACTTTAAACTAAATTTAACTAATTGAAAACATTTAAATTATTTAAAACTAATTAATATTGAGATAAACTTGTGGCCTGTACGGGTGTACACGATGAACAATGA
Source organism: Gibbula magus (assembly GCA_936450465.1). Lineage (NCBI taxonomy): Eukaryota > Metazoa > Mollusca > Gastropoda > Trochida > Trochidae > Gibbula > Gibbula magus. The sequence goes on from OW388305.1 coordinate 66,742,355, forward strand.
CAATGACAACTTTCAAGTTTGAGTAAGGCACTCATATTAGGAAAAACAGAAACAATAAATCTTGAGTTGGACCGAATCCAGAAAACATGTTCGAAAATCAGTTCGCAGTATTCATTGTCATTCAACATACAGAAATCAACCAATCGGAATCAAGGATACACTTAAGTCATGTTACAATTAATTGATAATATTGGTAAACATGGTGAGAATTGAGAATCTAGTATTCACTCAAATACTTTTTCTTTCAAACAGGCCAAGGGACAGCAATTTGATGAATGCTCATTGCTATGGAATTTGATGTACCTCATTAAGTAGCATTGATGAAATTAGGGATAAACCAAGGCGAATGTCAATATGTTGACACTCTTTACAAAAAGTCTAGACCTCTAAGGCAGCAATGTAAATCTTGTTGACAAGTGCAAAGTAAATTGATATGATAATGTTATCTGACCTATGATAAAATGTTGCAGATACGAGCTGTGAAAACAAAGACGTAACTCATAACTTGACTCAATTAAGATGATGATCCCATGAACACGTTTATCATTTGATGTAAATTAAGAAATAAAAAAAATAAACACTAGACACTAATTCTTCAGCTCAAAGTTTTAACATTTTACACAGATGTTTTACTTTATATTTTATTGTGTAGATTGATTCAATTAAGATTGTGTACTCAAGATTGTGTAACTGGAAAACCGAATCAAACTATTGCAACATATTTCAAATATTTATGTTAATATCTTAACTTTTAATTCATTGTTTGCTCATTGCAATGAATGGCTGTTGAAACAACCGTAAATTTTGCAGCAGTTCACACAAGTTTAGAATGTATTCTGACTCTCACTTAAGGTTAATTTTCAAGGGTATTATACTTTTTCACTTGCAACCAATATCAGCTCCAATAATATAAATGTGAAGATTGTTCTCACTGTTCAATGTTGAACAATTAAAACACACACACTTCACCTCCTCTTTGCTTCATTAACCACCAGAAGCTTACTTTCGTATCCCAGTTTTGGAAAAAAGATAGATAAATCAATTTGTACAATTACCTCTCCTCTTGTATCATATGGATCACATCCTACTCTCAGACAAAGCATAAACACACTAATGAGGAGCAGTATTCAACAGGTGAGGTTACTGGCAGTTAGACTGAACATGATACATGAGACATGACTCCTGGAATGCACTTGTTTTCTCCATGATTGAGATTATGTCCATCACAATAATTGCCTGGTGTGCAGTTCATCATGAAATAAAGAACATTCTAATTCCTTACACCAGTTCTTTCACCTGATGGATAAGTGGTTAGATGTGTTCATTTCGGGAGAGCTCACTTGAAGAAGTAGTCTGTGGGATCTGTTAAAAGTTTCACAATTTTGTATAACATTTAAAGTTTTTTAAGTATTATTGTTGATGATATGAAATCATTAATTGTCGATACAATATACAACGAAACAAAATGTATTTCAGGGTCGATTAAGCGCTGGCGTTAATTACACTGTTATCCTTGTCGTCCAAAAATGAAATTCTTGAGCTGTAACAGTACAGTGGGAACATGGCAGAATGGCTGCAATGAATGGTAGAACACCATTTTACATTATAATATTATGTGTTCTTGCTTTATCTTTCTGAATTATAATGTTACTGTCCGTATGATGCAATTGGTTGGCTTTTTAACCTCATTACGCTGGATTGGAATCAATACCAGAACTCTTCAAGTCGTTAGAAGCAATGTTATTGTTAATTCATTTAAGGCCTATTTTAACTTACATATATTCGAAACACATTTGTGGCTGTCATTTTATCTTTACGTTCTGTCATTTCTGCATTTCAAAAGTGTTCATCAACAACTTACTGCTAATTCATAGTTTTGGTTTAGTTTTTACCCCATTAAAGTATTAAAGCAGCATATATTTATTTGTTGACTGACCTATTCTGCCTTCAGTCACAGAAAGAATACAAGTAAATTGAATATACAAAAATCAACCAACAAAACAATTAAAGGAGTATGTTGTATAACTTTTGTAAACATCTTGACAAAGAATTTTACAATTTCATATGATTAAATTCTTTAAAATGAATTCATGTTTTACATTAACTCAACAAAACGTAGGAATGTTGATATATTGTAGGAATTGTTTTAATTGATATAGCCGTCAAAGAGGACACATTTTAAATAAATACAAAAAATCATTAAATAAAATAAATGTTATTGATTGTAGAATGGAAGTAATTGATCTCCATCAACAGTTAGCTGAAAAATTATTGCCGGATTAACCCGTCACTTATGGTACCGATCCAGTTAGGACAACTCTATCAAAACATTGCTGCAATTGCTAAACATTATCTTCGCTGAACAGAGAATGATTAACTTTATTCGATTATTTAACAATGAGTGTGTATTTGATGATCTAATATGATCTTAATTTCAACGAGAAGGCTTTGAAATATAAAACTAGACTAGATTGACGATCTTCCTTTATAAATGACAATATATTCTTTACTGAATGAGAGCGAGTTGCAGAGTACATTGACAATGAATTTATGTAACAATAGACAATAATGCAATGCCCTATAACATTGAAAAAATTACACTTCTTCAGTTCAAGAAGTTCAAGAAGTGTTTATGTATTGACTGTTCAAAATTACCCTCTGTTTACTTCACAATTAAAGGTGTTTATTCTTCGTTTCTATAAACTATTGTGAGATAGAAAGTGCGAATGAACCAAAAGAAACCTCAATTTGTTTGTATATTTGAATCAGATGGTATAGTAAACCACGGGTGATACTATGTTGAATTTCAATGCACCGTTGCACCACATCCTTACTGCATGTAAAACAGTTCTCTACAGAAGTCGAATTTGCTGAACACTTTGAGGGACTCGAATGCTTTGCTTATTAATCTGAATATGTATGCCCTAACCACTGACCTATCCTGCTCCTATAAACAATAAAGCTTCATTATTCATGTTCATATTCTTAAACAAATATCTGTGACTGCTACATGTGTGTTAAATGATTTATAATGCAACATCATATTTTAAAGGTAAGCTTTATGTATTGCTAGGTCATTAAATGTGACGTCTAGGTCCTCAGAGACTTGTAGCTTCTCCATCAATGTCAAATTCTTTATCGGTCGTGTTGGAAGCGGAAGAAATATGATTTAAGGAGCGTCCTTGAGAGAAGATGCTAATGAGTATAATTTCTGTTGATTATAAACGCACTTATTCAAAATGTTTTATTTGTTGAATCCAGACAGGGTCCTAAATGAATACATTGATCTTGTCACTGCAAATAAACAACAAAATCATTTTCAAAGTATTGGGGTATATTAAAACTATTGTAATCCACATATAGTTATATATTACAAAATAAATAAAAGCAGTGTCAACAGATATTCTCAGCTCACCGTCACATCTGCACCAGTTTTCAGCATTGTATTTGTAACCTCAATCTAAGTTCAATGTTTAAGTACTGTATGACAAATATTTACTTTCTAATAATGGTAAATTATATAAAACTACCAATTGACATTTTTGAAAATAATATGAAAAAGTAAGTTAAGTTAAATAAACTATTACTAACAATTACATTTATTTTTTGCATGATTAAAGTAAACGTTGCTTTTTTACCATGTTCCCATTTTGACCATGTATCAAGTATATCACGGAAGCTAGAGATATTCAATTATGATATAATAACAAATAATCAATAATATTTATGGCTGAGGGTGCTGTACGGATGAATGTAAATATTGTCACATGCTTGTCTATATTTTCAAACCACGTGTAAACTGAACGTTTAAAACCAATAAACAGGTTTCCATCCCTCATTTTGATTATTAAGTAAACATCTTGGAGTGACCAGCAGTGACGTTTTTCTCATTCATGAAAAGAAAAGTGTACCAACCAGTTACTATATGTATCATTGATATATTGTGTTTGATATGTAACTAACATCAAGAAGAGACTTAGTTTATATACACACTTATTATCAAGGGCCTGTTGAGTGGTGTTTTCAATGTTCTATAATTTTCCCCACAAATATCTTCAGGTGAATACACTGCATGATCACGTTATTCCACTGCAATGTTGAGATTCAGTGTTGAGTCTGTTGGCAATGTTATTTGAAATATTTGGAAAAAGTTGAATTATGCAAAACCATTTCAAACATGAATTGATACTACTTAAGTTGAAATTGACTTTAAATCTTTAATTAACAAAACACGTCAAATATAATCCTCTAGCCATATTTTCACGCAATCTCACCAAATGTTTCCATTTCCGAAAGGTTGATGTATTTGTAGCATGAGTGACATCTATTGCAAGAAGACCAATCACTTGTAATTGAGTTTAGAACGTGGGATCGTCTTGTAAAATTTGCTGAATCGATTTAACTTTCTTGGATTGAAATATCTAAATGTAAATCTCTAAAATGTGTATTATTGATTGATATATTGTGTATGAGATGTAACCAACATCAAGGAGACACTTAGTACACATACACACTTAGTATCAATGGCCTGTTCCACATTCACTTTCAAATTAGGCATTAGTAACTAAGGTAGGTTTAGATTATAATAGTTGGTCTTCACCGTCGCTATGGAGGTGAGCTGAGCTGAGTTTGGGTTGAGACACGTAGATTAATCCAGGGTTTGTGTGGATATTTTTAGCACATGCACCCTTGTTATAGCATTACAAATCCCTGAATTTCTGAACACCATTTTCAGGGATGTCAGATAATATCTATTATTTATCTGCGAATCACATTTAGATACGGATATGTAGTAGGTAATCCTTGTAACATGCATCATCCTCAATAGATAACTATGGATTAATTTTTAAAGGGCGAACAGGTTGCAGACGGAGAGACAGAAACATAATTTAACATTATGATCTGTATCGATTTCGTTTCTGATAAATGATGCAACGTCATTGATTAGAGATAAGCTTTATCTATTGCTAGGTCATTAAATGTGACACATAGGTCCTCAGAGATTTGTTGCTTCTCCATCAACGTCCATTTCTTTATCTATTTCTTTATCGGTCGTGTTGCAAACGAAATAATTATCACTTAAAGAACTTCCTGTGTGCATAAGAAGACGCTAATGATGATAAGTTGTGTTATGTTGTGTAAATTCACTCAATCAAAATGATTAAGTTATTGTTCATGACAAGGGGAAAGTGAATTAAATGATAACAGTGTTAATATATACTCTTGATACTATATTGTATTATGTAAAATATGGTTATTTTTGTGACATCAACGTGAGGTGAGGTGAGTTGGGGTTCAATGCTGCTATCAAGATTATTTCACTTATATCTCGGCAGCTAGTATTATGGTAGGGAGAACGCCCGCAACGACATGTGGCTATGAATTGCGAGGAACCTGCGAGCATCAGCTGGAACTAGCGAACCATAGGTGGTACTACGATGAAATTCAGTGTAGCATTGCACCCAAACCTTACTGCGTGTAGAAACGTTGCAGTGCTCCTTGTGGGATTTAAGACACGCTCCTCTTTATCCTAACCACTGGTTTATTATGCTATGGAGAGAGGTGAGATGAGCTGAGTTGGACTTTTACGCCGCTTTCAAGAGTATTTCACTTATATCGCGGCTGCTTGTATCATGGCAGGGAAATAGCCCGCAACGTCATGTGGCTATGCATTGCGGTGAAACCTGCGAGCAGCGGCTGGAACTAGCGAACCATGGGTGGTACTGCACTGAAATTCAGTGTAGCATTGCACCCAAAACCTGACTGCGTGTAGAACATTTCTCTACTGCAGGCAAAGTTGCCGTGATCCTGGCAGGATTCAAATCCTGGACCTCTTGATCCGAAGCCGAATGTGCTAACCACTGCGCTATCCCGCCCCTACTATGGAGAGAAACAGGAAAACAAGATGAAGAATCGTTAAACAGTTATTTATTTTAATACATACCGTTTCATCGGCCAGACAAGTATCAATACACAAAACTAACATAGCATGCACATATTGTGTTATCTGTTTATCTTGCACTTTAAGATACGAACATTATATTACATTATACCAGACAAATGGTAAGATTCGTTGGTAAACGGGAATTGGGAGTACTTGAATTAAGATGGAAAATGCATTCGCTGCAGCGAATTCGTTTGCAATGGCACTGTGAATTGTGTAACAAATTGATGTTAACAGCTCACAAAGCTCATACATTTCCTTCTCAGTGTAATTTTAATGTAAAAGCGCTTGAATGCGATCGCTGTGAGTTTAGCGCGAAACAAGGATATGTTATTCGGTAACATGCATCAACCTAAGAACATGTACATTAGAATCTAGGTTCAAAATTGAATACCTCATGATATATTCACTGGTATGTAATTGGATCACCACAGTGAGATTACTGTTCCCAGTGTTTTTACCTTGATCTTCATTTAAAGGAGAATTTGTCAGTCGGGTATATCAAGAATCGTTCACTGGATTATCTTCATATCTTACATAAAGCTTCTCGAAGGGAAGACGAAAGGCTGATCAGATGTTGGTGAGCTGGTCGGGATGACTTTGACATAATTATAACCAATTCACAGTGACATTTTAGTTATGACTTCATTGCTACAGTAAACATGTCACTAACATTAGAACTGTTTCAGGTCTTGTAATGGACTGTTATACCCTCTTACGATTTGCAGCATAAACTTGGTAATGGTAAATTTTAATACATCAAAATGTAATAAACGTGCTACAGAACCTTTTAACATTCCCCAATTCGGACATGTTAACTGGTGGACACAGAGGACAAGTTTGCAGTTGCACCAATGATTTGAAATATCAGTATTTAATTAATAGACACAAATACAAACAACAAAGTAGTGGTATATAAAGGAAGTTTTACATTTAAATTTCTTACTGTCAATGTCAATCTGTAAATAGGATATTGACAAATCACATCTATACTGGTGTTGCTGAGGTAACGTTTCTCTAATTGAAGTTTGAAAAAACGTTCATTGAACATTCATATATATACTGAAGCTATTTAGCACACCTTGCATGTTTTCATCCTGACATTATCTGATGTAAACCCTATATCGAAATGTACAGCCTTCAACCTAGAGCTCTTTATGCAAATTACAACTGAATATTCGTATAATTTGACTGTATCTGGGGAAATAATCTAAATCAATTATTGTTTAAGAAGATACAAAGCTGCGTTTGTAGAATATCAAGGGAATAAGGTTGTTCAACATCCAAAAACATAGTTAAAATAAAACAGCGTCCTTTAAAACATTTCTAGCATGTGAATGTATAACATATTCACCATAGGTATTTGTAGCTGTGTGGTATACAAACCCGTGTTGGATATCTGCAGGAATTCAAATTTGTAAGAATATGTTTGTGTCTGCACATGTTTATTTACATAGTTGAGCATGATACCGTGCAACTATTGAACTATTGATTAACCTGTCTAGCTTCTTATATGCATAACGACGATAAAAAATCATGTAATTACTTCACGTCTGTCGACGCAGTGGTTTACAGTTTCTCAGTTCACAGAGTTTACATCATTTTGGACAAAGGGTATAAGTACAAGTTTTATATATTTTGCCAGAATACATTTTTGTACATGATCGTCTTAAAGTGACACTGAGTATGTTGTTAAGAATACAGAATATTTTCCAAATTTATCTCATTGAATTTGATGCACAAGCATTTGTTGGTTTTTTACAGTAAATAACAAATAAAGCCCTTTAATAGTAAAAGTTACATAATCCCAATATAAATCGAATACATTATGTTCAAGCGTGGTGGTCGACTTGCACACTGTTAACAAAAACAGAACAGAGCACTCAAGCACTCAATCAAATGAAAATATAAACGTTTCTTGTAATTATGTATTTGTTACTTCACAGGTGTACAGGTATTTCCTATAGGCATCTAAATAACAGTTCTCGCAACAAAGTCCTTTGATTGAGTGTGTGTCATCACAATCAGCAATTAGTTACAAGAGCAACCTTAAGCACGAAAATAATCAATAAGTTTAATCCCCACGTGACCAATTTATAAAACCTGTTTTGGGTTTCCTTTTTTTGAGGGCCAAATACACATTAATTGATTATAAAAATCCGAGTATTACACTATTTAATACACTGTGAATATTTTAGTAGAACAGCAAAATGCATTACTGCATTACTTGTCCTCTTTGTGGATTAAATGCACGTTTCGGCTCTGCAAGACATTGGCCCAAGGCTAATCCAAAGCTACACAAACAACAGTAACGACAACATCATCGGCTGTAAGTAATGGAACATGTTGCGCTTGTGTCCTGCCTATATAGGTGACAAGACAGTTTGATGATTTCACTATATATTGATAGTTCACCAACCAGGCTTTGAACTTTGATTCAATCTGATTCAGATCTGAGTGAGATTAATTGCAAGATTAAAGCATCAATTTCCCCGTTTATATGTAATTTCGATGCAGCAATTGAAGGGGTGCATTCAAGAAGGGCACATGTGCTATGTTAAATACATAGAACATGTGCCCTTCTTGAATGCACCCCTTCAATTCATGATTTATCACTTTTCCATTTGACTTTGGTTACTTGCACTACCTTCTCCGGTCAATGGTGTTTGTGTAATTAACTGCATTCCCCATTTCTGGATGAGAGGTTAGATACTGCCTGACACCATTCATCGTAACACACCCACTTTTGATGTAGTTTATGATGATTTTAACCTGACGTTATACGTAACGAAATGTAATAGCTGTAGAACACAAATATGTCGATAATAGTAAAATAATCTTTCAGATTTCGCTAGATTGACAAAGAAACCGAAGACCAATTCAGTGATAAACCACTGTTGGGAAATCAATTATAATGAACACTTCTACTTGTCAGAGCTTAAAACTGCACTTTCTAAAGCTCATGATACAGCAACCGGCCCCGATGAAATCCATTATCACCTTTTAAAACATTTACCAGAACCTTGCCTTGAGGCCCTATTTCATGTATTTAATCATATTTGGGTAACTGTTGAATTTCCATCTTGTTGGCACAATGCTAAGTAAAATTGTGCCTATCCCAAAACCTGGGAAGGATCATACAGACCTTTCCAACTACCGTCCTATAGCCTTAACAAGTTGCGTATGTAAAACTATGGAACGGATGATCAATGATCGTCTAGTTTGGTACTTGGAAACTAATAAATTACTAACTGATATTCAATGTGGTTTCCGCAAACAACGCAGTAACACTGATCATCTTGTTCGTTTAAAATCATTTATTCGTGATGCATTGATTAATCAACAACATGCTGTGTCTATCTTTTTCGATTTAGAAAAAGCTTGCGACACTACATGGAAGCATGGCATCCTAACAGATTTATTTGAATTTGGCTTGCGAGGTCGTATGCCTAATTTTATATCCAATGTTTTACATGGCCGCCAATTTAAAGTGGGAGTGGGCTCCACCCTTTCTGATTTCTTTGATCAAGAAATGGGTGTCCCACAAGGTAGCATTTTATCTGTCACATTATTAAGCATTAAAATCAACAGCTTAGCGAAAGTCTTAAATGACCATACAGATGGTTCACTTTTTATGGACGATTTTGGAGTTTCCTGCATACGTAAAAATATGCCATCAATTGAACGCCAAATACAACTCTGCCTCAATAAAATACACAAATGGTCGTTGGAAAACGGCTTCAAAATTTCCAAAGCCAAAACATCTTGTGTGCATTTTTGCAATATGCGCAAAATGCACAAAGATCATGAATTTTTCCTAGATAAAACTCCAATTAAAGTCGTTCCTGAGGCCAAGTTTCTTGGTCTCATTTTTGACAGTAAACTTTCTTTTATTCCTCATCTTAAAAATCTAAAAGCTAAATGCTTAAAGGCATTAGACCTTTTAAAGGTCGTATCAAACAATAAATGGGGTGGAGATGAAGAAACTCTTCTTCATCTCTATCGATCACTCATCTGCTCCAAACTTGATTATGGATCCATAATCTATGGATCTGCCCGCCCCTCTTATATTAAAATGATAGATACAATTCACTACCAGGGTCTCAGGCTTTGTCTTGGGGCCTTCAGAACTTCACCTGTTGATAGTCTTTACGTTGAAGCTGATGTGCCATCTCTTGAAGATGGGCGCATAAAGCTAGCACTTCAATTCATCACTAAACTAAAATCTAACCCTTCAAATCCTGCTTACAACTGCGTATTCAATCCAGAATACCAGCAGTTGTATAACTCAAAACCTAAAGCAATTCCACCTCTCGGTATACGCCTTCAACAACATGTTGAAGAATCAGATATTGACCTCTCAACAATAGCAGAGCACGGTTTGCTTGCCACTCCACCATGGCAGCTGGATAAGCCCCGTGTTAATCTCTCTTTAACCAAATATAAAAAAAATCTGACACAGATCAATTGGTATTTCAACAGGCTTTCTATGAGCTCTGTGATTTTTTCACAGATTATAAACAAATATATACAGACGGGTCCAAGGATGGCCCCACAGTCGCTACTGCAACTGTGACTCCATCTAAATCATATGCTTCCAGACTGCACAATGGCAGTAGCTCTTCACTAAAGCCATCCATCTTCTCTGACTCTTTGTCCTGCTTGCAGGCCTTTAAAAACCGCAAAACTGATCACCACATAATTCGGGATGTATTATCACTTCATAATACATGTCTCCAATGCGACATCGTCTTTTGCTGACTTCCTAGCCATATGGGTAATAGAGACAATAGCAAAGCTTACTCTGTAGCTAAATCAGCATTAAACCTCAAACATATTTCTCCTACTAAGGTTCCGTTTACGGATTCTAAACCTGCTATTAAATCTTACATTAAACAACGTTGGAAGTCACAATGGGACCAACAACATCATAACAAACTTCACACTATTCAGCCTCATTTAGGTTACAAATCGCTATCCTCTTTTACCCGGCAGGAAGTTTGTGTCCTACGACGATGTCGTATTGGACACTCGCATCTTACACATTCATATATTTTAAAGGGGGAGGATCCCCCGGTATGTATACCCTGTCAGTGTCCTCTCATAATCAAAGTGTTGGGACACTGCACATATCAGCGAAACTTTTTATCCTTCTATTTCAATCAATCAAGTTTTTACTCATTTCGGTGAGCATCGTGTTTTAGATTATGTAAAGGCTATACACTTTATTGACAAATTGTAAATTTTAACTTTTCATTATCAGCTTTCATTCAACTTGTGATAATACGCTGTTGTTGTTGCGGCCTTCGTGACGTGTTCTGGTTTTCTATTGCAATTTTTTTTTTTAAGTTAGGCAAATAAATTAAATATATCGCCGCCAAAGGCTGCAATACTGCCGAAGCGGCGTTAAACAATAACCCACTCACTCACTCACTTGAAGTGAATCATGTCCCATTGGAGAGTACTCGAATGATTAACATCAGTCTTTGATAAATTTAAATATTGCCTGTATTGTTTAACTTCCGCTTTCTGTCATTATATCACTATGATGCACATAGCAGGAAATGTTATTTCGATTACAACATGCCTGAACCATGTATGAATGCGAAATAAGAAACTGGGAGAAATGGAATACCTACTTTCAATATCAATGTTGAAAGAGATGTATCGTCGCTCCTCAGAGAAGAAATAGTCTCAAATATATTTATATTTTCTTCTAATTGGCGATTTCCGATTTAAATTGTTCCTGCTAGTCAAAGCTGATGATGTTTAGTTTTCTCTTTGACTCATTCTCAGATGTGGACAGGAATAGAAGCAATATAAACAACAGGGTAAACTACAGTAATCTTAATTGTTCGCCGTCATCATAAGTCAAATGGGAACTCTAAGTTGGAGTGCATACTATTAGTGTCATTGGGCAGTACCTCTTATCACATCTTAGCCGCACGATCACTTGTAAAACACTATTTCAACAGTGCCTGGGCTTTGTGGTAAGGCTGACAATGTTACGATTCCTTTCCCTCTGATCACTAATATATTTTACACTAATACTTAGAGAGATAATCAGTTTGCAGATATATATCTGAATATGTTATGAAACAGTTACTACTCTTATATCACACAACACGATAATTCAGTACTTTAGTATTTAACTTTAATGGATAAAGAAAACAAATGCTTCGTCATCGATGAATTCTGATAACAAAATATGTTTTATACATAAAAGACTGAAGGTGTGCAGAATTCAGCCATGGTGTAGTAAGGCTCACTCAGTGTAAGGGACTCTTCAAGTGTACAAAACCTTCCTACACAAATTCAGGCGTCATGTAAATAGCGTGCTGTATATAACAAAGGCTATTGCATGTTTCTATTGAAAACAAGAGTTCCTGTATAAACGGAAGACAGAGAACGACATTCAAGGTCGACTGTCACAAGTCACTAGATTATTACATGTAGTATTGAGAAAGGGGTTTGATAATGATAATGATGAGATGATAATGTAAGGGTCTAGCAGGCATATTCATTATGAAAAATGGCATAATATAATGCCATAGCTTTATTCAGTCTGTATATGACATAAATAAAGTTAATTTTCATTTTATATATAGAAAACAGTGTTTCTGTGCACTATCACTGTCACTTGTTTGATTGGCATTCGAGAAGTTGATGTTATGAAGAATAGAGACGATTTTATTGATTATAGATTCGACATAGGTTCTAATGTCGTTGTCAAGCAAGTGGTGATCCAATGTGTATATATATCACTGTCACTATTAATAAAGTCTAGTAATGGAAGAGTGTCTGCACTGATTTCTAATAACGTATTGCAGGTACGACGTCTGAGAATACAGGCTTAAATAAGTTATGTTAAAAAGAATGCATCACTTGATTCAATTAAGATTGTGATTCCATGGACAGTGTTATCTTTTGATGTAATTGGAAAATAAAATTGAACTTTTTGAACATATTTCATATGCTTCATTTAAAAATATCTGACATTCCAGAAGAATTGAAATGTCATTGATTCACATAGATAACTGATTTATTGTGTTTATCATTGGCGTTCGGAGTCCTGTGGATTATGTGTATATATATTCGTGTAGATTTGCTTGATGTTGCTAGGTCTTTGCTCACCTTCTGGGTAATGGTACGAGTCTATATTTGTTTAGACAAGGTGCTTGCTGGAAACATGACTGACAGGTGTGGTTTCTATGACGCTCTTATTGCAATGAGGAATGACTTTACAAGCAGTTTATTTTGCGCTTTAGAACAAGCGAACATATAAAACAACTTTACGAATATATTTACTATCATACTGTTGTACGGTCAACGCGGTAGTCTATCATCACAATTTTCATCTCATGTTAATTGAGACCTAGATGGTAATATCTGCTCTTTTGTAAATTACCCTTCCAGTTAAACTGCTTATTTAGATGACAGTCTGCACATCAATAGGTGAAGCCAAGAACAGCGTTATAATAGACTTGTACATAGCTAATTATGAAATGAAATATATTTCCAAATCATGATACCAGTTGATGGTTTCGCATACTCTTTCGGAACGTATACCCTAGATTATCGAGGATGACGGTTTCGTGTTTGATGGTTATATGGTTGATGGTAGGTGGTAATGTTGTTGTGTGTTTGATGGTTTTGTGTTTGAGTGTTTGATGGTAATGGTTTTAGTGTTTGATGGCTATGTGGTTGATGGTTATCAGTTGATGGTTATGTGGCTGTGGGTCATGGTTGTGTTGATGAGGTTCATGGTTGTGTGGCTGTGGTTCATGGTTGTGTAGCTGTGGTTCATGGTTGTGTGGATGTGCTTCATGGTTGTGTGGCTGTGGTTCATTGTTGTGTGGATGTGGTTCATTGTTGTGTGGATGTGGTTCATGGTTGTGTGGATGTGGATCATGGTTGTGTGGATGTGGTTCATGGTTGTGTTGATGTGTTTCATGGTTGTGTGGCTGTGGTTCATGGTTGTGTGGCTGTGGTTCATGGTTTTGTGAATGTGGTTCATGGTTGTGTGGCTGTGGTTCATGGTTGTGTGGCTGTGGTTCGTGGTTGTGTGGATGTGGTTCGTGGTTGTGTGGATGTGGTTCGTGGTTATGTGGCTGTGGCTCATGGTTATGTGGCTGATGGTTGATGGTTGTGTGGCTCATGAATGATGGTTGATGATTGATGGTTGATGGTTAGCTGAAAGAGTAATCATTGCGACGTTGCTCACAGGCAAAATTAAAGTTAGAGATGCGTTACAATTTTCAATTTTTTAAATTAATATGGCCAGTGACTTGAACACATTTCTGTGTCATGTTCGACAATGTATAAAATGAATAGGAAATGCCACTAAATATATCCGTCAACGTCAATAAACCGCCAAGTTGTATATATTCGTTAATGAAAAACGTGAGTCATGTTGATCAAATATCTTTGGATGAACCTAAAATATAATTTCAAGTTAACTTTATGTGGTTAGATTCCTAAGCATGAGTGCTCAGTCAGAGATATGTCTAGGTTTTCAGAGGTAAAGTGATTTTGTTACTAACTTGATCCATTTTAGAGTCATGTTTGACAGAAGATCCCTTGGAATGCAATTACATGTATAAAAACTAACTTTAAAGACCTATGTCAGGGTAAACTCGATTTTCAATAATAGGATCAATATGACAGTTTAACAATGTAAGTTGTAAACCTAAAACTAATTTAAGTACTCACTTTCATCAAGCTTAAATATAATAATTGTAAATACTATAGAATCATTGGTACGTTATACATGTGTACGCGTGCATGTGAATCTTGTGAATCTGTCAGGAAACTTTGCTTTACTTGATTGTTGAAGATGTACTCGGTATTGGTGCAGATTGATAACGAAGAGACAATCACATGCTTGATATAAAATCTACAAGGAGTCTCGAGATATTAATGTCCTGAATTTTTTTTTTTAAATGGATAAAGAATTTGATATAAATTTGGTATCAAACACAGAGGATGTAGCATACAATTTAAGATGATGATGAATAGCATGGCGAACTCTGTGATAACAAGCGGAGGCTGTGCAACTATTCAATAGTCTTTCAAATAGGAAACCATTTAGCAAAAATTACTGCAGTAAGAAACGTTATGTAACAGCTTTCTAAATATATTACGGACAACTATTTCCTTCATTGACAACGTGCAATTTCAACAAGCGTTTCTATTCCCGCATTCGTAGCGTGAGTGATAGTTGTAACCGAATGCATCAGAGCTGATCACATTGCATCCAAGCAGGGCTGTTAATTTAAACCGATTTAACCATTCGGAACTCCATCATGCACTTTAGTAATGTAGTCTTCTCTATTCCAACTTTTCACATTAATAATTCCTCGTAATGCGATGTGTTATAAAGTTTTCACTCATTCGATGATAGTCAGTGTACGTGATACTTACATTTGAAACACGAATTAACATTGTTGAAGTAAGTTTCAACAATGTACAATATACAATATCAATCCTTTAAATATGCTCCCTGAAGCAACGCAATTAATGTATACTTATTTCAAATGTGTGTATCACTTGCTTGGTCCCAGTGTTCATATATTCACCGAAACGTCGCATTCAATGAAATAAAGAAATAGACTATCTGTACAACTTTTTTTCACCCGATAGTCCTGACCAAATGCAACTTTAATGTATATTCTGAATTGCTTTCAAGCATAAAAAGGCAGAAATTGATACTTTATTGTGGCAATTAATCTTACTTGGATCTCATTCCAAAACTGACACAAAGTTTATTGCCTTATTGGTGTGCCCTTCCGATGCAATCAAGAACAATCTCTTACCCAAATTGCAATCCAGAATCACTTTTGCACAGAACTCAGCTTTATTTCCTTTATTGACCAAGACTAAATATGTTGGAGGCGATGTCAATGATTGCGTTTTCGAGACTCCAACACACAACATGTATGAACTATGAGATTCTAAGATTTATGTTATATGATTCATCCTATACCAGAGGTATTTTGCTGACAAATCTTTCGAAATAATCATATTTTGATTAGATGGTTCACCATGTTAAGATATCACTGTGTTATCGCACGAAAAGATCAATATCATTTTCCTAGATGTATATCCTTATTAGGTAACACTCGCAAAAAAATGTACATGGCTAATTATCTTAATTGATTTTGTATTGCATGTATAACAACTACATTTTACTCGTATAAACATATGTCTGCCTCTTCCCCAAATTAAAATCCAGTTATTACCGTTCCAACAGAGAAATTCCAAATGGTTGTCATGGAAACTGAATGTTCAAGTTCAAAAAGGCACATCCACATGATATGGGGAGGCTTTATACCAAATTTGATGAGGATTGGTCGAGAAGTTTTAGTGTTCTGCTCCAGAAATAAACCCGATCCTTCAAAAGACAAAGTCGAAATTGTTGCCATAGAAACAGAAAATAATAAAATCTAAAAACTTTCAAACTCCCCAAAGGCGCATATGCATGATATGGGAAGGCATAAAAACCACATTTTTCGTGAGGATTAGTCAAAAAGTTTTAGAGATCAGCTCGGACAACAAACTAAACTTTCAAATAGACCAAGTCAGGATTTTTACCTTGGAAACAGAAACACATACAAATTCTAAAAAGCTGAACCTCCAAAAGGCACATCCACAAGACAGTGGGAGGTTATATGCTACAATTGGTGAGTTATGCTCCGGAAACACTAAAAAAAGATGCTGACGCCAACGCCGACGGGAACTCTACCAATAACACTGTATCCCGCCCCTTGGGGGGGGGGGGGGGGGGGGGGACTATAACTTGGATGACTTCACACAATTTTGATTGCCATTGGGGTCAGTAGAAACAAGTGTAATTACTACAAGGGACACTTCACACACATTGAATCATCACTGTCACTACTAACAAATTTAAATCGATCGTCACAAGCTTGTTTATCAGGGGTTCACCACACGTTTCATATTGATTGTGAATATGTCAAAGGAATTCCAAGGAAAGTAAAATTAACAAAATATTAATATGAGTTTTTAAAACCTATTTATGATTTCAATTTAAGCAAGCTGTTAACATGGCTTTATAAAATATTGTGTTCTTGATCTTTGACCACAATGTCCAAAACAATTATCATTGTCATTGTGTATGACAATCATGTAATGATTCAAAGTGTTCACAGTTAAAATAAGGTATATTTGCCAATGCATGCTTAAAAAGATGACCTGGACCATATCTCTTGACCTTGACTTTTTTTTACCTTCAATGTCATATAACCAATGACCACTTTTCATTGTATATAACACCCGTGTAATGATTCAAAGTCTTCATAGTTAAATAAGGCACATTCGCCAATGCATGCTTAAAATGCTGATCTGGACCATATCTCTTGACATTGATCTTAATGCTGATCTGGACCATATCTCTTGACATTGATATTTTACATTCAAGGTCAAATAATCAATAACCATTTTTCATTGTGTATAAATAATCATACAATGAATCAAAGTGTTAATAGATTGTTAAAAGGCACATTTGCAAAAGTCGTGACCATCCTGTGACGTTGACAATGACGGATTTTACCGAATCCTTTTGAAAGCACAGAAGCTTTTCAAGTTATGGTGTTTACAAGGATTGTTTTTTGTGGTTTCAGAACTCGTGACTTGTTCCTAAAACCTCCTTTGAAAAACAGTTTTCCAAAACAAAACCGGTGGCGTCGGTTAAAGCTGCACAAAAATGTCTTTAAATAACACTCAAGTTAAAAAAAATGTATACAAATAGACAGATATAGATATTTGCCCTGATGTTAAGATTACACAGGATATACAAATGGCATGCTAAAGATCTACTACCAATCATATTAATAAATGACGACAATTGACAAGTATTTGAGTTTCAAATATTCATGTGGGCCGTGTTATAATAGGTACATCACAGTTTGGCACTTCTTATCTTCTTATCTATCTATAGACCTTTCCACGGAGCAGTGCGTCACGACGCTCTCAGTTACCCCCCTTTGTGGTGGCGCTAGCGTCGTCCGCCATTAAGCGGCTGCAAAATGACGTTTTACGTTAGGGCATGGGTCGAAAGCTATAGCTTGTCTCTAAAATAACTTTAAGTCCAAGTTTTGGGTGAACGCAGAAACAATATATCAATTTAATTCTGACTGTTTACTGCTTCAAAAAATGCAATGTTTCATCGGATACTTGTTCATTATGAAATTAGGGCATGTTATTAAAAGTGATGAATCAGCATGCAGTTCCGCAAAAGGTCTTAGTTATCGAAAAACTTATTTTTTAAACAAAGTTCTTAATATATTTCCACATATTACATATCTTCTGAAAGAGAAAATGTTGTTCTGGTCCAACTGGGTTTCTTATGTAGAGATAATAAATTTTTGCAAAAGAAAATTCATAAAAATGCATTTTTTCTTAAACTGTTAGCCTACATTTCATTTATGATTGGAAATGGTAATGAATCATTTAGCCCCGATTCAATTCATGGTATAAGAAACTGATGTATGTGTAACAATGAGATTTGGGCTTTTTTAAAACTACATCAATTTTCAAGAATTTCTGTAATATGGGTTAGTATTTCTCATTATTTTTAACATTTCTCATATAATTTGCAATCAAGTAACAACTGTTTCTTCTTAAAAACGTTACAAACGCATTATGGAATTATATGTTATAAAATGTAGATTATTGAAAGAGGAAAAATATAATTGTGAGGGGAGACAGGGGCAAAGCGCGCCCCTTAACTTAAGGTTACTTTGCAAGGCATTTTTTGGAAAGTCTACAATTTTCATCTGCGTATCTTATATTACCCCTCTTCTTGCAATGGCATAAATAAAATATGTACAAATAATTGCAAACATGGTAAACTATAACTATGCAGCGATACACAAATTGTACGTGAGAAATTAAAGTTTTCTGAAAGTTGCGCTCAGTCTTTTCGCCTAAGATTTTCTGTAGAAGCAGTTAAAGGTCTGTGTGTTTAATGAACATAAATTTGACGATTAAAAAGAGTTTTTAAAAACTTACGTTTTTCCCTCTGCTTTACGTTTTGAAAGTGAATATTTTTTGGGGTTATGAGAATATGATTGAGAGAACGTATGTGTTTGGTTGGCCAAATAAAAATAGGATTATTTGGTGTTAAAACGCCACATTTCTGACGACAAACGCATCACTTATCTCTCATCCAGTGACGGGTGAAAGCCGGTATTTTCATTAGTGGTGCATTCATCTAAATATGCTTCATCTTCCTACATTGCTAGTGTGCAAAATAATATTTAACATACTTGAACAATTAGGTAAATTCATGTTTTGTAGTTCATGCATATTTCGGACTTTGGTATTACTCGATTGTGTAGGTGAGTGAGTGAAGGAAGACACATATTTACAGATAATATTAAAAAAAAAACCATTTACAGTAAATCTTGACAGTACATACAACAAATGTAAAGATATATAGTATCTCATTCTGTTCTAATAAAATAACAGACGTACACAAGTTTATACAGCAGGTGTCCATATTATTACGTACATGTAACGTAATTCCCATTAAGACTTACGTGTTAATTAGCTGTTGCGAGAATAATTTTCATGAATATATTTGTTGTCGATTAATTTTGAAATCGTTACCAAAATATAGGAAATCATCTCAGCTACAGATACATAATTTCCATAATATGTTCTGACAAGTATTAAGAAACCCACCTCTTATCAAACAACACATAGGCCTACAACATACCGATTAGATTAAACATGGCCGTCAATCGGACATTGGAATCAAAATTGTACATGCGATGTTTAAACAAGTGTCATTCGAAAACAAATGAATTGATAGATGAAAGATAATTATGTGCCTGAGATGATTACCAATATGTCCGCAAATATGACAGCAATGGGACCTTTATTTAATTTATGAAAATTATTTTCGCAACATCTAATTAACACGTAAGTCTATGTAGGCCTACATTTGGTTCAGATAATCTTGAATAGTCAAGATGTGTGGAAAGGCCTATATAGTTGTCACTATTGACAATTCTTTAACTACAAAGACAAAAAACAAAACTATTTCCACAGATAATAAAAGTAAGCTTTAGTTCAAAACTACGTTCAAGTGATAATTCGCCTCCATTCAAATACCCGAGTTTCCGTGCGCTTTGATATCGCCGATTTACATCAAACAACACACAAAACTGTTATTATCTGTTAATTTCTTCAATTTATTACTCATGAATCGTTGTTTGCACTGTTTGTCGCAAATATGACATCGGAAATCTTTAAAATGAATCATTATTTGGTCAGTAAGTTTGACGTCTTTTATACAGCGTAAGCGTTGACTAGGCACCGTCTATCCTCGATTACGTCATACTTGATTGCCGCAGCGTTGCACATAACATAGGCTAGTTAAATTGCAGCCGTCTAATGGCTGCCACAAAATGGCTGCGCCCATGAAACAGGCCGTGGAAAGGTCTATATTGTACATGTATTAATGTCAGAGGCAAAGCACTTCTGCACATCACCGTTGCAACCAATGCATTTATCGACATAAATAGCATTATTTTCCCCTGGTAAAGAGTGCTAACAGCATTATAAATAACCTATTTAAAACAGATGTGCGCCTTTCCGACAATTTAGTCAATGTTAAATGGTGCAATGCAGATGTCCAGTGTGTGGGGGAGGAAAATTGAACAGCTACAAGATTGATGAATAGTTGGAAAGAAAACAGAAGACGTTCAATGAATCATTCAACAGTCCCACTAACTATGGATGTTAGAATCAGGTAGCCTGTACAGGAGAGAGAGCTGTATTTATCTCTGTCATCTGTTCGACTTCAACCTTTCAGATGTACGGCAGAATTACACTTACGCTGCTTGGGTGGACATACTTGATAGGATTCAAAGTACACAAGTCATTTCCAGAGTGCAGAAATGTAATCTCTTTTACCCAAAATGCAGAAATAATCTCTCTTCTGGCAATAGTTCCTATCGTTAAACTTGAATTGATATCTCCAAATGACAATACCTTCTTCTAAAACATATTGGACATAAATAGATTGGTTTCAGTATACCTAGGTTCGAAAGGTCCTCTGACATACGGAGTCACCTACAGATTTAAACATAACCACGCCTTACATTCAGATAAAAGTATATACATATATTGGATTTACGACATACATGAGAAAGAATAAGAATAAATTAAACATATTGTAAATATTTACACTCGAATTTTTTTTAAAACATGGCTTAAGGACATTCAAAATATGTTTGCTCAAATAACCAAGAAAGACTCATAAACTGTTATTGTGCTAAGAAACTAAAGCATCTAAAGAAAGTCATAGATTAACACATTCTAAGCTAGTTTAATTGGGCATGTAAGAAACGATCGACTAGATCATATATTCAAGCGTTGATTTTTTTTATGAAAGAATACAAAATAATATTTTATATTTACCATATATAAGCTCAACTTATTTTTCTATGTGTCTCATTCATTCTATACACTGTGCTGATAAGCAGAAACAATCTGGTCATCAATTATGATATTGATATTGATTGCATACTTGCTGTCTCGGAAATAAGCTTATATCTATCTGTTGACACTCTCAAATAGAAAATTATCGACTGTCCTATTGAAGTTGCTGTGACATGCAACAACGAAACGATAACGCATGGACGTCTAAAGATTACACAACTAAGGGAAAGTCATTTAAACTTTGAACATCGATTTCCAAGCTTTTGAATTTACATTTCGTTAAATATACACATATTTAATCAATTTATCCTTTAAAAAGTGCATGTTTTTTTCTGAATATACCATTCTGTATTAAAGCGTATATCATGTGTATAAATACGGCAAGTATTAACAGACCAGAAGGAAATTTTGATTTGCCTATGTAGAACTAATAACACAGGGGTTCCTTAAGATAGTAAAATAATGTAATGAATGTCTGACGATCATTCAAAGTCAAAGTCAAAGTCAAAAGTTCTTTATTGTATTCGAGGCCTCTGGCCCATATACATTTGAGTTACATGCATTATTAATCACCAGTTCAATAACAAATTAAATGGGTACAAAGGTGATTGATTTTAACTTATCATCTCGATGAGATATGGCATAGGTAACATATTGTGCAAGTCTAAGAATGCTGTTATTGTTATCAGAAGAAAGGATTTGTTTAAATGCTAAAGCAGGAGGTTTGGAAAGATAATAATCATGGATAAACTTTTTCCGTAAATCGTCGTAAGATTGACAAACAAATAGAAAATGGATTTCGTCTTCAACGGCTACTTTACACAATGGACATATTCTATTGCTTTTGTCGATCGATTTGTACCTACCTTCATTAATCATTAAATTTGACAGACCTAATCTGAATCGTATCAATGAATACCTTAACTTCTTGGATGTTAAATGTGAAAGATATATTTCGGGTTGGAGTAGGCTTTTAAAGAGTCTATATGAATCATAACGTGAGCTATTATCTAATGTCGACTGCCAATCTTGATTAAACATATTTAATGCTGTTTCTCGAAATTGATACAAGAAAAGGTTTAGATTACCAACAGTCTGGCTCAGCCAAACAAAACCATAACCATGAGAAAACAAAAGATTTCGAACATGGGATGCCCATGTTACTTTCCCTAAATCATCTAAATGAACAAGCATGTTGTAAGCCTTCTTAGGTAGTCTATATTCATGCATACATATTATTTTAACCAAAATTTCAAACATCTAACATAAGCATTAATGTATAACGGGTATCTCCCACATTCCCCATATACCATACATGTTGGAGTCGACTGACCGACACAAAGGAACTTTTTACACGCTAACAGATGTACCTTTTCGATGCATTCAAAACGTTGGAATCCCCATATTTCTGATCCATAAAGTAAAATTGGTTGTATTTGACAATCAAAAAGTTTAAAATATATTTTAGGCGTCAACACGCCAAAATTATGCATAATTGAAAGCAAATTTATTAAAGCTTTCCTTGCTCTTAATGCTAAATCTGCAAGAGATTTCTTTAAATTTACTGTTGTATTAAACATAAATCCCAAATATTTATACTCGTTACTTACGACCACGGGCTGATTATCATAACACCATTTTTCTTTAGATGCTACCGGCCCACCTTTTCTGAAAATTACAATATTTGTTTTATCCAAATTAACAGTTAATCTATATGTTTTAGAGTAATGTTCTAAAATATTTAACTGGTTTTGTAGCCCAACTACTGTTTCTGAAATAAGGACAATATCATCGGCAAATAGAAGTATAAACATTTCTTTCAGATCTGGGAACATTTGAACACCATGTTTCCCGTTCGTTATAACTTCATGGTATAAATCATTGATAAAGAAGGAAAATAGAATTGGACTGAGAACACAACCCTGTCGCAAGCCTATTGGACAATCAAAAAAGTCAGTCATATTTTCACCACAACGTACACAAGCTTAAACGTTTTCATACATTGACTTCAACAATTTATACATTTTCCCTTTTAGACCAGAATTGCGTAAACAATACCAAAGTTTTGATCGATCAACCGAATCAAACGCTTTCTGGAAATTAACAAAAGCAACATACAGCCTACGCTTTCGTCGAGATAAGGATTTCTGAAGTAATGCAAACAGTGTAAATATATGATCTGATGTTGAATAATTTTTTTCTGAAACCAGCTTGCGATTCTGGGATAATATGATTCATATTTGACCATCTTGAAAGTCTATTATTAAGGATTGTGTTGGAAACTTTCCCAAGTACACTCATGAGGGAAATACCTCTATAGTTATCTGGGTTTGAACGATCACCTTTCTTATGTAGAGGAATAATAACTGACATTGCCCAATTGCTTGGAAATATACCTTTTACAAAAAGTGTATTGAAACACTTGTTTAGGAATGGCATGATGATAGACTGTGACGACTTCAACATTTCAACAAGAAGTTGATCTAAACCAGTTGATATTCCATTTTTTAAATGAAACAATGCTTCAGAAATTTTTTGATCTGTTATCGGTGAATCAAATAGAAGAGCTTCGGCATCTGTAGCATAATCAAATGTTTCACATGTTTCTTGATCTACACTGAAGTGGGTAAGACATGTCGTTTCGGCAGTATTATTGCTTGATATTGGTTTATTCTTATATTTTCGTATTTGTCTCCAAAATTTTGCTGGGGAACTACTTGCATTGCATAATATCTCTACATTACGTTTACGCACATCTGATTTATATCTCCTACAGAAAGTTTTGTACCTATTTCTCTCTTTACAGTATAATCTCCTATTAGATTCGCTGCGATATCTTCTTAATTTTCTCAAAGATTTCCGTGCAACCCTCCTTGCGGACTTGCACTCTGCGTTTAAAGGCGTGCTTGATCTATGACGTGAATTCACTATACGTTTCTTCATGCAGCTACTAGAGTCTAAAATCATACGCATAAAATCATCTATTGCGTCCTCAACACAAACTTCTATTGTATCTAAGATTGGCTGAATTCCAGATTTATAAGAGAGTTTCCAAGAAAGAGTGACAAAACGCATCATTCCATACAATTTGTTCAGGTAAATAACTTGGCGATGGGTTACGATTGGGAGTATTCATTGTAGGAAATATACAAATTAGTTCCAGTGGTAAATGATCCGATTCTAATTGATCGCCTATATTCAGTTTTCTGATATATTTGAAAAAGTCAGGAGAAGAGATAAAATAATCATTAACGCTACTACCCTGTTGTCCTACGAAAGTAATTTCCCCTCGTTCGTCCCCGAACACCCGGCCGTTAACAATAAATAACTGAAAAGAATAGCAGAGGTCAAGCAGAATTTGACCGAACTTATTTATGACAGTATCATATGACTTTCTATTTTCAACTGGAGTATAATCATCATCATTATCATCAATTATACCAATACTTATATGTCTACCATCATTCAGCAAATCAACATATACTAAGTCTGAAGTCAATACGATTTTATCAACTTCTACTTCTACTCAAAACCGATCAATGTGCCAGAAAAAAAAATCGATTATCATAATTGCATAGTCAGGTTGTATATGTAGGTGGTTATATCTACAATACACTGTATATTATAATGACTCATTTAAAATTTAAAAAAAGTAAATGGCGTTGGCAATAAATTGTACACCATCCTGCTGAAATGAATTATCATGTTAGTCGATGCAATTGAGAAAGCACGATTTAAAGATATCAGACTTAACATATGCATCATAACTATTGGTAACATCAACACAATATACACATAATCACAATTACTTGTATGTTCAATGTTCTTTATAATATGATCTGCCATTTACAGCGATGCTTTCGAACTATGAGGATTTGCAATTTCCATTTCCATATCAATTCTGACATGTCCAATACTTTCGACCTCAGTTAGACAGACCTCAAAATAAACAACTGAATAACTGGGTAAACATTACAGGGATTCCTGAATACCACACACCATAACAGAACCACACCTATATAGATTTTAATGTTTTACGGTACATGCAACTTAACACTCATTACGTCGCCTCCAGACACACATCTGTCCGTTTGCAAAGTCCAGGTTAAAGTGAGATTCATCGCTAAACATAGGGTAACGCCAATGTTGCAGCAGCAGATGACCACGATGAACTCTAGTCCACCTATTCACAGACGTTTGTGTTCAGCTGTCATCCGCTCACCAATAAATGGACGACGTGTTTACAGACCTTTAGTTTGCAGTCAATTTCTCAGAGTTCAATTTGAAACAGGTAATCAGTAATCTGACGGAACCTAATGTTAATTTTGGATGATGATTAGAATCTGTCCCTTAGAGTAATTCCCCTTTTCAGACGATCTTGTTTACGTGATGATTTCGGCTTGACCTCGCGAACAGATATCATTATTGACGTCATTAGTTTGCCGATAGAGGTTCCAGAGTATTAAAATCACACTCATAGGTTTGTAGAAGTTCCTGTCTGTTTGGCAGATGACCTTCCTCCATTGATCTAGCTGACCTATGGCTTGTCATTTTTAAGCATTTGTCAATAAATGTTTTTTCATAGTTCAAAAAGTTGACAGATGATGTGTATTTCTGCCTTTTAAAGCATTTAAAACCCAATGAAATCATGCTTTTCAATTAAAAATGATAATGCACGTGATTCAAGTCAGGAAAATGTGCGCACTTTTACGACCTTTATGGTGTTATCCCTCAAGAAAAAAATCACAGTTCAATTGTTCCTTTATTCATTTCCATCAGTATATAAACACGATTGCTATCTGTCCTCACAAAACAGTTACAGAGGCGCTTATCCACACATGTAAGTACAAGTACAAACTTGATCCAACGGTCTTTTTTTATTCTATTGTCAATTAAAAATAGGCTTCCGTGACCATACTAGAACAGCCATAGTTTACTTCGAGAGGGTGATCTCAGATGTACAAATATTTCTTAAAGGTCTGCTGTTATGCATTTTTTGAAAGATTGACATATTATTTTCTGTGCATTTACATCGTGATCAAATAAACATACAACTGTGACAATGTGCACTTTAATTTGATTATAACTTTTATAACCCGGTTTGAGCATCTAACGACAACAACTTTGTTTAACTTCATTTCCTCACTTTACACCGAATGAAGAACATTCTGTTCGAAACCATGTTGTGTTGAATGTGTACTACTTTACAAAAGGTGTGCTTATCAAAGACATTGCAACCGGCGTCATCAGGCAGAACTACATGTATGTTGGTTTGAAACCAATATAACATAACAAGGTTTGGATTCAACCTAATACGTTCGAAGATGTACTAAGAATATAAATCAGACCACAGACATTCCGAAATCAACCAAAAAGGGATATCAGCATCCCGTCTGTATTTGAACAAATATGACAACCAAATTCGATTGAGATACTGTTATTGAATACATTCAAATTTATCCGGCAGCATCTTGTGGAATCAATGACTCTGATAGAAACTGTAATATCGTAGATTTTGCCTTTGTCTCCTTGATACATATTATCTGGACATTTCAATAACACTGCAAGATTTAATATCATCCTGCTTCAACACCCCGGGGAGCAAGTAATAGTGAATTTTCCTCAAGTCAATTGAGTGGTACAGAAAATCGGCAAATAATTTCCCCAGGATATGGATGCGTTTCTCATTGACGTCAAAACCGGTTCTTATGTTTGATAAATTGTTGGGTTAAAATTGGTACTTTCTCACAAATGTCTGCAAGCTAGTATCTATATTAAGGTCATATACAATGTCTGGGAAAAGGCTATAGCGTACAATCAAATGAAATGCCCTTAACCTCTCTGAATGCTTCGTCCTTTCACAAATCGATCCTTCTAACTATACAGGATTGGAGATGTAGACTATAATTAAATGTTTTTTTAAAGTTGACGTGTGTGGTTACCAAAAATCTAACAAAGCGTATTCATCTTGACGTTTTGTCTGTGCGATTATCTCACAGAATTGGGTTAAATGAATGACAAAGTGTAAATGTGTTTGACACTATTACAAACAATGAATGAACGTATTAAAGAGAATGCCTTATTTTTTAATACGCAACAATTCGCATGACACTGACACCATAAAGAGTTCAACTTGATGTACTTTTTGATAGAAACATTTTCATGTCTAAGATTAGTAAAATTTCCAAAACGGAAAAAGGTAAGTTTACATAATTTATGCATGTGGTGTGATGGTTACGAAACGGCTGTACTGGGCTATGCCTTTTAAAACCATATCTAATATGACCTTTGAATTCCAACTGAACGTATATGTCGTATTCTTCGTATTTACATAAAGAGTTCTAGATAATTATATTGGACACATACAGTTCTGTGCTGGCATTTTTGGAGAATGCACATGGTTTGACAATGACAAGTACAAATCTGTATTCATAAGGTTATACAACATTCAACTTCTTTAATCAGTTATCCCATGGAGCAATGGAACCCCTTGGTGGCCATCTTACCTTTGGGTTACATGGATCGCCCCGTTCAATCAGGATATTTGTATCTATAAGCCCCTGATTGTCTACCTAGTCGAGTGTCAGTGGTCAACTGTGAACTGTAGTTAGATGATACAAGATATACACATATCACATTGCTACAAATTATATAGCTTAGGAAAGTGAAAATCTACTTATACTTAAACCCATACTACATATTTGAAAGCTTCAGGGGTTTCCATTTTAGCATATTTGCAACCAAGGTTGCTACTGGGAGACATGGATAATATCGTTCAGGTTGTTGAGTGTGTGCAGGCAGTGCAGTATGTGCTGTAAATATCTAAACAAACTGGTCTTCCGAGACCAACATCCATCTGAAACATATTTTACAGAAAATTCAAATGAGGTGCTGAAATCGCAATTACAAAGTTCTTTTTTTTAACATGTTTCACCTTCAAATTTGAAATATAGGATTTTTTTAAATTAATTTGATAAAATACACTGTCAACACAATTTACCTTATTGGATTTTATTATGTTGACAAATCATTACTGTAGAACGTGATAAAACAACCAAAACACTCCATTCACCCATAACTAAATAAGATAATGCTGAACAAAATGTAACTTGAACTAAATTTGCTTCTGGAAACAATCTGGAATTGTGGTTCAGTCGTATGTATTATCCCCGACCACAAGGAACGTGTTGGGGGATATATAATTGACTTCCGCCCGTCAGTCCGTCTTGGTTTTGTTTCCAGACCAGAACTAAACAATGAACTTGCTATGTGGAAAAGTCATCATGTGTGGTTGTGTCGTTTTGGGTGTTCAACTTCTTAAGAATTTTAGTCTTTTCCATCGAATCTTTAAACTTTCGTTTTCGGACCAGAACGCAAAACTTAAAAACTGAATGAATGTATAACTAATGGATGATTAAGGAGAATAAAGAATAAAGAATAAAGTTCCATAATAAAAAATATCTTGTTCGCCATGTTTTCGACGTTATACTATCTCGACGGTAGTATTTATTTCGAAGCTAATTTACGTCAGCAGTATATCGTAGAAAAATGACAAGAAATGTTTCACTGTTGCAATTCTCCAAGATGTACTCATTTTTCAGGCATAGACATGTCAGTTTCACGCTGTTGAAATGTTTTGTGAATCTGTGACTATAATTATGAACTACATTAAGTTTTAGCACTTTGTTCATCTTTCAGTGCGTTTGTTACTTCCGTTGAGCCTAGAGGCAAAGGTACCATCACATTTCTTTTGAAATAACCGTCAATTTCATTCCACCCTCCGAGTCAAGATTTTATAAACTTTTGATAGCTTCTGTTTTGAATTAATTCAGTTTTAAATTAAGTGTTAATCCTCAATTCAAACTCGTAATTTAATAAATCGCAACACTGCGTACGTTTATAAGCATCTGTCAATAACTGCATGCAATTCCAGCAAGTGCGTTTCTATTTCCAAATCTTTAAACATTTGTGCGTGAGTGATCATAACTGCATGGAAATTATTAAGTTTAAGAACCCTGATGTGATCTGATCTGTATTCACCAGATTTCCGTCAACAATGGAATCCTGCTATATCAGTTTAAGTTTCGAAAATGAAAATCTCAGTTAAGGGATGGATAAAATTCACGTTATTTTCAAACTGATATAATAAATTCATGGTTAAATAACGTTTTCTTTTGGTGGGTTGTTGTTCAAAGGAGAACTACGGCAATCTTCAGTTTAAATGAAATAAGCATTTGCTAGTATACCAATCCGGCTCCTTCCTTTTGGAAATAAATATGTTTAAAGCAAATGAAATAATGGTCGACTGCTAAAACATTAACACAGGATATCAACTTTATGAAAACAACATTTACATTTTTACAAAAGTCAAAACCAGAAAAACGTGGGTAACCTCTGGAATTTGATTAAAACTTGGCAACGTATACCAACGTAAGAAGAATCGTCATTGTTTCTGCATGTTCAACCCTGTCCCTAAATAAAAATTTGGAGTTATAAGGCATGTCCGTCTGAAGACATGCACTAGCCGAACCTTTTGCATTAGAGCCAAAATCAATGATGGATAACTTTCCTGTTGACGCGTGTATTTATTTCAATACAGGTAAACCCCACTGATAAAGAACACACTTCCTCTTTGAGCGCCAGGAGATAAATCAGCATTAAGGAAACAATGCAATGCAGTGAAACGTAGTACATGTATGTACTATTTACCGGATTCAGCAATACATTCAGACATTGATAAATGATCCTCACGAAGGAATCAGTAATACGTTTGTTCTTATCGTCGATAGACTGGATGTTTCGATGCTCTCATATTTTCCTACAAGAAAGAAATCAATCGCAAATAAGAGCAGAGTTGTATATTGAATAGATATAAGAAAGGACTCTGTATTGTCAAACTTTACCACAAGGGGATTTAGCAAATTCTGAGATTCTTCATTGAAAAGTTTTTAGTTCGAAAATGTGTCGTTGATCGCAGTCCATGTATATAAAGAACATAACATGAACATGATATAACATGAACATGGCTCATAACAAAAGAAGGGCGGGATAGCACAGTGGTGTTCGGGGTTCGAATCCCGCCAGTGACACGGAAACTTTCTCTGCAGTAGAGAACTGTTCTAAACGCAGTAGGGTTTGGGTGCAACGCTACACTGATTTTCAGCGTAGTACCACCCATGGTTCTCTAGTTCCAGCTTTGCTCGCAGGTTACACTGCAATGCATAGCCATATGGCGTTGCGGGCTTTCTCCCTGCCATAATACTAGCAGCAGTGATATCAGTGAAATACTCTTGAAAGCGGCGTTAAACCAAAATCACCTCACCTCTCGATTTACATCAAGTGCCAGTAGGCGCACAGAGAATGGGTGAGAGTGATCGAGAAGTGTATTTGAAACACAAGAGGAAACTAACCACTATACTTCGAAGTATAGTATAATATATGTTTTGTATTCAATTTTAACCGTGCTTTACGTCAGGGAGAAAACACGAGGTTGGGGTTTTGGTAGACATTTCATAATCCTGTTGGTGGCTGGGAATGAATAGTAAAACCGAGCTTGCGAGGTTTAACTATTTATTCCTCCACCCGAAGGTTTTTGAAATATCTACTAAAACCCCACCGAGGGTTTTCTCTAAAGCCTATACCGCCATGCATTTTAAATACAAAAATGAAAACAATCGTGTTAATGTTTCAAGCCTTCGTGATCCAAGTTTGAGGCGCACTTAAAATATCTCAATATTGTGAGCGGAGCAGAATAGATACCAACAAACAACCCATCTCATGATCACCAATCCTCTGTGGTCTAGTGGTCTAAATCTTTGGCTACAAATCGGAGGGTAGCGGGTTCGATTTCCGCATTGTCAACTATGCAAATTTTAAACTTGGACATTTTTGAGTAACCAACTCAACAGGAGATTGACGTTATTTGGAATTAGGTCTTACAATTAAATTGTCAAACTTCAGGTCTTACTAAATGTTGAAAATTAACCTGCTATCAGGTTAACTTTCAACGATTTGTAAAACCTCCAGTCGTAGTAGAACCTTAAAATTCGTGGTGAAACCTGCTCAAAGAAATCTGCAATTCATTGTCTGATCTACCAAGTGCGCACATTTTGATGAAAAACTCAAATTTGCACCGGATGTTAACTCCATTTATTATAAAGTTAGTTTTTTTCTTTGACATTATAAATAACAGGGAATAGTTATTAGTTTTCAATTTGAATCTTGACTGAGAATGTATCAGAAAAAAATATGTTCCTGACAAGATACCACCCTTGATAGAGATTTTATTTCAAATAGTGTTTTAATCCAGGCAGTAAAATCGATTCAAAACAAACAACAGGGCAAACGAAGTCGATCCATTGTGCTTAACTCTATAACCAGACATTGGTTTTCTTGCAATAACTATCACTCATGTTACAAAAAATTCAAACGTTAGGAAATGGAAACACTTGTTAAGATTGCGTGCAGTCATTGAGAGATGACTTTATACATGGCCAAAGGATTATGTTTGATGTGTTTCGTCAATTAGAGACTAAAAGTGTATTCAAAGTTAATTACTATTCATTGAAGAATATAGTTTTGTAACATTCTGAACTATTCTGAATATTTCAAATGAATGTATATGTGTTCTATTTGAAAACATTTCCCAATGGTGCAATAGAATGTAGATGATACGCTGTTCAATTAAATAGTTTCGAAGTGCATTATCTACAGGTGAATCCTTTTAAATAGTTGGCTTTATAACTGGAGCATATACATGATGCAAAGTGAGCAATGGCTTCTTGACGAGAACATTTGGGGTGAAATGTTTGTGATCTAATATACAAACAAGTATGTTTAACTTTTATTTCAAACAATGACACCCTTCTAAAATGAAGTAACTTTTAATGGCGCACGTCTATGCTTAGACTCGCAGCTAAAGTTGAAACGTTTATGTTGACAGTTGCATAGTAGCACTTGGGTTACAAAATAAGAGTTTATAAAGAGAGCGTTCTCAAGAGAGTTCTTCCATTGGAACTATTGGCACATCCATGTATCATGACTATCATTATCATTATTTGGTTTTATCTAAATCTTTAAAAAAAAATCCATAAAAACAGCGATAGATACTGTTCAAATTAAAAATATGCTAAAAAATACACACGCATGGGAAATAAAACACTTTGCGATACCCATTAGCACTTGGGTTACAACATATGAGTTTAATATGATTTATTGATGGGTATTTTGACTTATCAATTGCAACTCTTGGCACATCTATTTATCATGTATATATGCTTTTATCTAAATCTAAATAAAACGTTTTTGATTTTCTGTTAACATAATCTTCAAAACCTGTTCTAATTATAGAATATGTCAACAACAACATACAGCATTTGAGAATTCAATTATGGTAAATTACTATGGACTATGGATATCTAAAGTTGTTTTTACGATATAAACATAAACACTATTTCAAACTGCAACCTGTTAACAAAATGTTTTATCTTGAAGTTTTGAGTTTTTTCACCTGTATTTTGTTTTAAATAAGGAAATTTAATAGAATAAATTGTCGACATATGTATATCTATATATATTGTGGTACCGTAAAAAAAACCTATTCACCATGAACACAACATGGAACTGTGTTTCAGTCATTTAATAATTATTTGGTTATATTGTCCTGATTTTGTTGGAAGCTAGTTGATGTTTGTATGATGTCTAAACAATTATCCAAGATGTAGTCATTTATCAGGCATGGACATATCTGTTTAAAATCACACTGTTGAATCTGTAACAATAATGTTAACGCCTTATTGCTCAGTTCATCTTTCAGTTTCGGTTCAGCCTATTTTTTTAGAGACAAAGGTTCAATCATGTTTCTTTGAATGAGGTAAAACAGTTTGTTGAATTCCACCCTCCGAGTGTAGATTATATAAGTATGTGATGGCTTCTGTTTTGCATTAATTGAGTTAAAAATTAAGACTTAATCCTGGAATTCAAATGCAATATTAAATAAATGGCATCATTTAAGCATTTAGAGCGTGAGTGATGATTATTGCATGGAAACGATTGTGTTTAACAGATCCCATGTGATTTAGTTTGTGTTCACTATGTTTCTATCAACTTTACCATTGAATTCTACTGAACAAATTTAATATACGAGGATGAACAACTAAATTATGAGATAAACATTTTTGTGTTATTTACCAAATGATATAACGAATCCATGGCTAAATATCGTTGTTTTGTGTTCAAAGGAGAACTCAGCATTCATCGGGTTAAAATAAATAAATGTTCTACTTTACAATAATACCGTTTGCTAGTACTGGCCCAGTACCACGCCAGTGTGCAAGTTGGTACCGGACCAGTACCGGATGCCTGTATCAGCCACTACTGGCCCAGTACAGTCATGTTTGCTGGATAAAGTATACTTTGTATTTACATTATAAGTTGTCAGGAATGATGTTTGATACATGCAGCATCGTGATGACATGTTGGAAAGTGCACTTGAACGTACATGGTTAATAGAAAGTACGAAATTACATTTATGAAGTTATACAGCATTCAATTTCTGACATCAGTTATAACCTAACACAGTTTACCTTTTATATTTTGTTTGAAGGAACATTATGTTCTAATCACATATGATGACAAATTCCGGAAATTAAATTACAGACACCTGCTGTTGACTTCAATACATATCTTTAATTTGCTAATAGTTTTAGGAGATTGAACGTTGATGACATATGCTTTGTCAGCTTACAATCAAGCCTGTCATTTATATATTTCATTTGTTGATTTTATATGTGGGCCGTAGGCCTTTCTACTGAAGACCGATTGATTGAATACCATTCGATCTCATGTGACAGTTGATCACTCACTCCCTTTTACTGTCTTCATTGATTATTTCCGTCACTTCCTATAAATATTGCTGTGACATTTAAGTGCTGAAGTATACGAAAGTACATATGCAAGTAAGAAATTTTGGGTAAAATCAATACAATAAGATATTTTGACACTATCAGATTACATATTGTCCATAATTATACTCTTCTAGTAAAGAAAACGCATAGATGCAATATATTAAAGATGTTATTGTGTCATAAAGTGAATGCACATCAAGACATCAAACGACTGAAAACCACTGTCGGTGTCTACACATTTCTGTAGCTACTAATTTCATATATCGATTTTCATTCATCTTGATACATGCATATTCTCAACTCAACCTCTTGAAACAACCATGTATCATCTCTATCATTACAATTATTTTGTTTATTCTAAATTCCACTTTTCCCCATTTTCTGTTAACGCTAGAAACTGTTCTTAATATAAACAACAGCAAACAAATAACACTTAATTTCTGTTTGTGTCGCTACTGAAAATTAAGAATTCAAATATGGTAATTTACTATAGACAATGCAGTTCCAATGCAAATCTAAAGTGGTTTTACGACATAAACCCTATTTCAACCTGTCAACTGTTCAGTATGGGGACGAATTAACAGTTATGTATGACAACAATTTAACATTAGACCTCTCGTTATCAAACAGATTTGAATAGGGCCTACTGTGGTGTATTATAGTTTAGGTGATATAAATGATGGTGCGTGGTTGAGATGTAATATTCATGTGAATATGAATTAAACATACGAATAGCATATTCGTTACTAAATATACTTTGCGATCCAAGTAAACTAGCGTCCACAACATACGCCACCACAGTCAAAAACAAAGTATTGCCCCCGGAAAAAGTAGATTTTCATTGTATTTGATAAGGGTATGTTTGAGTGTTAAGAATTCATCATTCTACGATACGTTTAGTGTAATGCCTCTTCAAACACCAGTGGGTTGCTGAATTCGCTTTTATTTTAGAAACTGTTGCAATTGTCAGTTAAAATACTGTCAACCTATTGAATGTTATTGTGTTAACATATCGAGAGTCTAGAAGCAAAAACGTCGTATTTCACTCAAGTTAATTCCTATCTCACCTGGGAAAGGAGCTTTCTAAACGGTTTTTTTCTCCAAAAGGCTTCAATAGATGGGAATTTGAGATTACCTTCAGTCATATTTCTCATTATTGGGTGAAATCGTCTTATTTTCTTTGTTGAAGTGTTTTTTTGGAATCTAGTTAATATTAACATGTTGACTAATGCTTGACTATCACACTTATCCAAGTTGTAGTCATTATCAGGCATGCGCATATCCGTCAATAACAACAAAGTAAAGTTACAGCTTCAGCAATAAGTCCCCTTTCGGTGCGTTTGAAACTTCGGTTGAGCCTAATTCAGAGGCAAACGTTTCACCACGTTTTTGTTGAAATAAGGCACAACCGTCAGTTGAATTCCACCTACCTAGTGCAGATTTTATAAACATGTGATGGCTTCTGTTTGGCATAAATTAAGGCTTCATCCTCAATTCAAACGCTTTATTTAAATAAATCGCATCCCCACGTACATAGTCAACTGCCAATAAATGCTTGCAATTCCATCAAGTATTTCTATTTCCGTATCTTTAAGCATCTGAGTATTTGTAGAATGAATGATACTTATTGCATGGAAATGATTGAGTTTAGCAGTTCCGATGTGATTTGGTTTGTATTCACCTGATTTCTGTCATGTTTACTATGGTATTCTCCTGAATCAGTATAAATATATCTTTAAATACGGTTGTTTATTGTTTTTCAAAGGCGAATTACCTCATACATCAGTTAAACTTTGATAAATGTTCAATGTGTGAAAAAAGTTCTGCTCTGAACAAATTATACAGAGTTTGTCATGTTTACTTCGCAATGTTATTGTATACATGCATACATGTTTGTCCTGCATATATAAAGAAATGTACACGTTAACATCTTAGTTTAATGTGAAAGCTATGAACAATACAAACATGAAAGAATCATGTATGGTATTACACTCTTATCTGTCGTTCATTGCTGTATTTGGTTTAATAGCAGATTAGCAGATTGCAGAAACAATTGTATCATGTGGTTGTTTTCTTTTTATTGAATCATATCAAACATGCAAATAACATAGGGGAGGAAGAACCTTCCCAAACTTGTGACCCAGTGTGAGATGAAATGATCGGATGGACGAAACGGTTTTACGCTATGGTAGGTTGAAATGATTGGGTTAAGCTGTTGTTATCAAGTAACTGTTGTTCAGGGTTGTGTGGTCATTACTTGCAGACAAGTGATTTTGGATCGACAATTCAATTAGGATTTGCGAGACATCGCAAAAGTAAAGCAGACCCGAAATATAATAATGTTACTCCATTATGTATATACCATATCTAAAACTGGCGTTAAAAAAATATTGAATTTTCCCATCATAGTATGTAAAGAGTAACCAGTTCGAATGCAATCTTCAGCTTAAGGAGATTATGTACTCAAGTAACCTCTGCACTAAGATCTCTAAAAGGTGAGTTTATTTGAAAATCATGTTTACTCAAGAAGATGCCAACAATGATATAATTTTTAAGAATATTTGCCGAAGGACAGTTGGATCAAATAACATTCGATCTCATTTGACAGTTGATCACTCTCTCCCTTTTACGGATATCATTGATTATTATTTCCTTCCGTGCCTACACTTATGCCTGTGGCATGTAAATGCGAACTTGTTTAAAGTATGAAATGGAAAAAAATATCAATAAAGTAAGTTATTTTGATCAGTTAACATAATTTCCTAAATTATACTCTTCAAATAAAGAAACGCAGGTGTCATAAATGTCATATTTGAATTGTTCTGTGGATAAAATGAATGTAAAGGAATGCATAAAATTATGTCTAAACTTTCCTGCAATTATTGAGTTCATTTATTGAACATTCACAAATCTAAAATACCTAAAACCTGTACGGCCATTCTAAAAACTAAAGGTAGTTATCAAGTCTCTAGCTGAAGAGCTTTACACAATACTAAACTACCGTGTAAATTAAATGATACTGAATCAAATGTAGGAGAGCCTGGAGTAATACATACGACTGCAGTTAGTTAATGTCTTAAAAAGCCAACTGACGTGAATATGGAATTCTTGGAAACATTATTTGTTCACGTTTCTGAAGTAACACGCCTTTTAAAATGTAATCCAGTAAACATAATATTTTTAAACAATCGGTGTAAAACAATATTTAAATCAGATGATACACTTTCCAATCATTTGTTTCGAAAATCAAACAAAAACCGATATCGGCATCGGCATCGCATCTGTATTTGAAGAAAAATGAAACTCAAAGGTTGGTATCCTTATGAAATATGTTAATCGAGGACACTCAAGTTTCCATGACAACATAATTTTGAATGTGATGACTCTGATGGAAAGTGTAATAAAGTTTATTTTTCCTGGCACTGATATATATCTGAGACATTTCAATAACAATTCCAGATTTAATATCATCCTGTTTCAGCCCCGGGCAGCAAGTTATTCTGAATTTTCCTCAAGTCAATTGAGTGGCACAGTAAATTGGCAAATAATTCCTTTAGGATATGCCAGCGTTTCCCATTGACATCAAAACTGATGATTATGTTTGATAAATTGTTGGGTTAAAATTGATATTTTCTGACAAATGTCTGCAAGCGACTGTTGATATTAATGTCATGTAGAGTCTGCTGGAAGGGTATAGCATATACTCGAATGAAATGCGCCTAAACTATATGAATGATTCGACCTTTCTCAAATCTATTGTTCTAACTATGCAGGGAGCACGCCATGAATTGTACATTATTAATAATATTTACTATTTTTATTGATATTATAGTTCACGACATTACTATCTCTGTTTCGACTAAATGTCTTTTTGAGCTAGGTCTAGGATACTGTGGTATAGTTGTTTTTGTTGGGAGTGATGCAAATGCATTTATTTATGAATATTTGGGTTTATCTAACTAAACTTCGAAGACTGTCTAAACATATCTACATTTCACATATCAAAATAAATCTGTGAGAGCGACGGACTATATGTTACACTCCATAACATACGAGCATGTTAAGTGTCACATTTTAAAGTTCTGAAACAATTCAAAACAGTTTTATTTTTAAAGAAATGTGATACACCAAGAAGAATCTCCCGTAGAAGAAACAGTTTAAATGTATCAACTGGTAGTTTGTATCCTTCTAATAAAGAGTTTCGTTCAATGGTGCATGTGTTCACTCAGAGTACGAGTGGAAAATGTTACATTTACCGATACACAGAAGCACGTGGGTTAAAAAATATGAGTTTATAAAAAGAGCGCTGAAATTTATAAACTAAAGAATTATTGATGATTAGTTTGACGTTACCTTGCAACTCTTGGCACAGCCAT
Source organism: Gibbula magus (assembly GCA_936450465.1). Taxonomy (NCBI): domain Eukaryota; kingdom Metazoa; phylum Mollusca; class Gastropoda; order Trochida; family Trochidae; genus Gibbula; species Gibbula magus. The sequence continues at coordinate 66,781,051 of OW388305.1, forward strand.
GTATCATGTGTATCATTACCAATATTTGATTTCATCTAACTACAGTCTATTATATTTTATGTTAACATATGCGCTAGAACCAGTTCTAAAAATAAAACATGCATGTTAAAAACTACATAGGCATAGGAAAATGCCACTTAATTTCCGTTTGTGTCGCTACTGAAAATTAAGAATTCAAATATGGTAATTTACTATAGACAATGCCTTTCCAATGCAAATCTCAAGTGGTTTTACGACATAAACCCTATTTCAACCTGTCACCTGTTCAGTATGGGGACGAATTAACAGTTATGTATGCCAACAATTTAACATTAGACCTCTCGTTATCAAACAGATTTGTTTTAGTGGCCTACTGTGGTGTCTTGTAAACTAGCTTTTATAAATAATAGTGTGTGTGTGTGTTTGTCATGCATTATTCATAAGAATAGGTCTTAAACTTATTCATAGCATGGCGGTAGTTAAAAGTACTTTGAGACCCAATTAGACTAGTGTCGAAAACAAACGTCAACAAATTTTCAACACAGTCAAAAGAACTGCCCCCGGACAGTCTATTTTCAAATGTAATCGATAAGCGTAAGTTTTTAGTATTGAAGGCTCTGTACCACGATTTTGTTACTGAAATAGAGTGCTCTCACAAAAATATGAATAAATATTACCAATGGCTAAATAATACTCCTAAATCAATAAAACGAGTTCTAAAACGAATGTACATTGTAAAGCCATGCAAATAATGTTTATGTATTCACATTAAAATGGCCGCTCGAAGGTAGTTCAAGTACTCAGACTTATGTAGCGATTCGTAAACACTCAAAGTAGAGTACACTAATGGAATGGTCAACCATCTTGCTGTCTAAAGTATCAAATTCTCATGAGACCTACAAATCTACCTATCACACTGAAGAGTGCCACACCACTGTCCCTATATACTTGTTTGAATATGGATAGCCGGATAGCCGTTTTCTTTGGTTGTGTAATTAGATGTTTTACACATTAACGAACCAATATATTGTTTAAACTTTAACAATGAATGGCAATTTGAGAAAATTTAATATGCAAAAAACGTGTTATAGTGCCATTAAAAAGGTCATTCATTATGGTACTATAATTTTAGTTCAATTTCTAACAGTATTTGAACACCAATAGGGTGTTCAAATTGTACAATAGCTTTTTTGAACGTTTCACCTTTAAGTTTGAATTTTTTTTTAATTAAGCTGATAAAAGACTCTGTCGACACAATGTACCTTCTTGGTTTTTATTATGTTGACGGATCGTTACCGTAGAACGTGATGACACAACGAAAAAGCTCTATTCACCGATAACATAACATAAGATAATGCTTCATAAAATTAAAATTGAGGTCAGTTGGTTTCTGGACACGACATGTAACTTTGTTTCAGTCGTATTGATCATTCTTGGATTATACTATCTTGATTTTGTTGGTAGCATATTTTCAGAAGCTAGTTTAGGTAAGCAGTGTATCGTCACAATTTGGCAAGGAATGCTTGACTGTCACAATTATCCAAGATGTAGTTAATTTTCAGGCATGCACATGTCAGTTTTAGTCACACTGTTGAAAGATTTGTGATTCTATAATTATGAACTACATTAACGTAAAGTTAAAGCTTCATCTGTTAGTTCACCTTTCAGTGCCTGTGAAACTTCCGTTAAAACCTAATTTAATTTAATTTCTGTTGAAATAAGGCATAACTGTCCATTTACTTTCTCCCTCCGAGTCAAGATTTTATAAACTTTTGCTGACTTCTGTTTGGCAATAATTCAGGTTAAAATCAAGTCTTAATCCCCAATTCAAACTCCTAATTTAATAAATCGCAACACTACGTACGTAATCATCTGTCAATAACTGCATGCAATTCCACCAAGTGCTTCTATTTCCGAATCTTCACGCATTTGTAGCGTGAGTGATGGTTATTGCATGGCAGCAGCTCCCATGTGACTTGGTTCACTAGCTGTATATGTCTGTAAACTTTAACATGGAATATCGTTAAAATAGTTTAAGTTTTAAAAAGAAATTACAGAATGAACATTTTGCATGTTGTTTTCCAAGTAATATTATAAATTTATGATTAAATATCGTTGTTGTGGGGGATTTTTAATGCGAAATACCTCACTTAGCAGTTTGAAATAAATGTTCACTGTGTGAAATACATATTCTACTTTGAACCCTAACATATTACTGAACATCTTGTCAAAAGGCAATATATACTCAGACAGATGCAAGGTTGTTTTTTGCCTTTATTCTGTGTAGTGACGTTTTGTCGTTTTGCCTCGGTTTATATAAATTCATAAAAACAAGATGTTTCGATTCCCACGCATTTCCTACAAGACATAAAGCAATGGGGGATATGAGGCGAGTTTGTATTGAAAAGATATAAGAACGGGTATTCCGTTTTGTAAATTTTACTGCTAGGAGATATCTGCAATATCTGAGTTTCTTTATAATTATTTTACAGTTTTTGTAAAAAAAGGTTCCTCGTTAATTGCAGTCCATGAGTTATAACATGAACATGGTTCAAAACAAAAACTAATTTATTTTGTCAAATGTCACTATTGCATCACACGTGCATCGAGATTAGATTTCCATGTGCCACTTCTTATTGTTTTCCTAACTGATCACCTCTTACACAATCAATAGCCGCTGCATTTTATTAATGGTCATAAGCAATTTCATAGCACTTAAATTCGAAACCACTTCAAAGGTGAGAAAGTATTCAACATTGCATTCTCTTAGTGAGGAAGACATTATATCTTTCAATCGATCCAAGGAAATTCAAGAATCTTGTATGTATTTCACACAAACACATTTCCATGCCTTTCACTGCATTTGGCTTCGCATTAACTTGATACACTGCTGCAGTTAGAGAAGATTTATGTTATCTAATCACTTTTTTGTGCATTGAAGTGTTGATTCACCAATCAGAAGTCAACGAGCGCTGTCCTTTGTAAGGCATAAAACATTTTAAAATGTTTATAATTACAATTTAAATTGAGTTCCGAGGGTTGAACACTAGCCAGTCTCTACAGACATGAAGGACTACAGTGGGAGTGATTCACTTGGAATGAATTGTTTTGCGATATATACAGTATCAAGTATTTGAATTTATATGCCTGTGTACTTTCACTTTCAAGAATATTATGATGATGATGATGATGATGATGATGATGATGATGATGATGATGATGATGATTGGTAATTCAAAGGGAAGGGTACAACATTTATTTTATATTTTGAATTTCGGTAAAATACATAGAGAAAAAGTTAAGTTCCCCCAAGAAAACAAGGTGTCATATGTTACAATCTTTATCATATAACGTTTGACTACTTTTGGATTTGTGCATCCATTAAATCTTGCTGTTTTGGTGTCCAAAAAACATGTTTAGTCATAATTAGATATGAAAGTCAATATTGCTCTTTGAAATGTGATTAATTCCATTCTTCAAGAGAAGTGATCATACCTTTTGTCAACTTCCAAACGCAAGGCATAACTCTTGCCACTCTGCATTCCTAGCTGATTTAACCCTTGCGGTATTTCCCTCGCTTTGTTGTGCCTCGATAGTGAATCGCTGCACCAGAAATGCATAGTAGGCCTGGATTTCTAAGCACTTATTTCTTAAGGAAATACTGCAAGGCCTAAATAAGCCAGTAATAGCTATAGAGACTGGGAATAGTTCTGCCTTGCATTGGGGGGTTGACCTTTAGTACCAAACGTCTCTTATTACGATATATAAACCTTCAAACTTTGAACTGTATAAAAATAAAAAAGAAACCACAAACAAACAAAAAACCTTCAAACTCACTGATTTTGGAAACAGGTAGATTGACAAAAGGTTGTTTATAGCCTTTTATCAATAAATGTTGGAAGACAAGTAGCAATTTTAACAACCAGTTAATTCCCTATGTTTAAATGATGAAAGATGTTTTGATGCGTGGAAGTCAAGTTGGTAACAACATTGTTCTTTTTGTCATCTGAAACCTAAAGTTTATCAGGTAGTTTCGTCACAAGGACAATTTTTTGTTTGGTCAATCTCAGTACCATTGCAATGCTAAAATATCAACATGAATAATTTGCCTTTGAATAAATTAGTCACAGAATCTACTTTTTTATGTAGAGATAGATTAATCCAGTCAAACTAACGTCATATATCAGCAGAAGCACATTTCGGTTTTAAATAGACAGCGTGCTTATATTTTAACTTATGAACATAATCACTCTACATGAATGATATATGAAGACTATATCATATAATCATATATCAAAATGAAGACAATAACAAGTTTATCACACTGATAACGTCAGACGCCAAATGGCATGAACAGGGAAACTAATCTTTACTTGAGAGGAAACAATTACACTTAATACTGGTGGAAGTGATCGAATGAACTTTCGTGTGAATAATATTAAAACATAGATTCGATATAAGCTAATGTCCAAGTGACTCCCAATTCTGTAAAAAAATAGTGGGACAAAGCCGATTGAACCCAGACCATCTGGAACCGAAACGGAACAAGATAATATTGATATGTACAAGATTGGTTTATTGACCCACTATGCATGGAAGTAAGTGGTTATTTTAATACGCCTGATACATAATGAGAAGGGATAGGCTGATTATGTATTATTTATTTGTCATAATATGCAAATTTGTACTTTTCTTACTTGTATTCATTTATAGTTTGTATAATTTTAAAATGTGTGTCATGTTACATGATGAGTTAAAAGGGGTAATGCAATCATAAACAAAAACAATAGATAACAACGGAGTTTCAGGGGTTTTTAATATACAATTATAGAATACTCGTTTTGTAAGAAACTTCAGTTATGACTGCCAGAGCAGTACGGAAGTTCTTGAAGACTACCGCTTTGACGTCACATATCTTATTTGACCAAACATTAATCAAGAAGACATCATTTGACCATGTGTGTCTACGTAATTCCATGCATTTCACAAGTCATATCATGTTCATGTTTGTTCATGTGGAATCCCTATCGCAAACAACAAAACAGTTAACCCTACAAACATGATTACCTTCCTGGGGTTTCAGCTGGATGCAGTGAAGATGCATCTAACTATCCCTGCTGAAAAAAATACAGGACGCCATACTCAAACTGAAATTGACAATGTCCAAAAACAAAGTAACAAAAAGGAAATTCAAAGTCTACTTGGCTCAATTTGTTTGTATATTTGAATCAGATGGTATAGTGAACCACGGGTAATACTATCTTCAATTTCAGTGCACCGTTGCACTAAATCCTTACTGCATGTAAAACAGTTCTCTACAGAAGTCAAATTTGCTGAACGCCTTGAGGGACTCGAATCCTTTGCTTATTGAACTGAATCTGAATGCCCTAACCACTGAGCTATCCTGCTCCTATAACTATAAAGCTAGAAATAAATGTGTTCATATTCTTAAACAAATATCTATGACATGCTACATGTGTGTTGAATGATTTATAATGCAACATCATATTTTAAAGGTAAGCTTTATGTATTGCTAGGTCATTAAATGTGACGTCTAGGTCCTCAGAGATTTGTAGCTTCTCCATCAATGTCAAATTCTTTATCGGTCGTGTTGGAAGCGGAAGAAATATGATTTAAAGAGCGTCCAAGAGAGAAGATGATAATGAGTATAATTTCTGTATACATACACAGTTAGTGTCAATGGCCTGTTGAGTAGTGTTTTACATGTTCTATTATTTCCCTCAGAATTATTTCAAAATGGGTACATGGCATGACCTCTAGTTTCCACTGCAATGTCGAGTCTGTTGGAAAATATGTTTGAAAAAAGTTGAATAACGCAAAACCATTTCAAACATGAATTGATACTACTTACGTTGAAATTGACTTTTAATCTTTAATTAACAAAACACTTCAAATATAATCCTCTAGCAATCATGTCACGCAATCTCCCCAAATGTTTCCATTTCCGAAAGCTTGATATATTCGTAGCATGAGTGACATCTATTGCAAGAAGACCAATCACTTGTAATTGAGTTTAGAACGTGGGCTCGTCTTGTAACATTTGCTGAATTGATTTAACTTTCTTGGATTGAAATATCTAAATGTAAATCTCTAAAATGTGTATTATTGTTTTATGTCCACATTCGCTTTCAAAATAGGGATTAGTAACTAAGGTAGGTTTAGATTATAGTAGTTGATCATCACCGACGCTATGGAGGTGAGGTGAGCTGATTTTGGGTTGTACGCCGCTTTCAAGAGTATTTCACTTATATCCCGACTGCAAGTGTTATTGAATGTGGCTATGCATTACGGTGAAAGATGTGAGCAGCGGGTAGAACTGGCGAACAATGGGTGGTACTGCACTGAATCTCAATGTAGCATTGCACCCAAACCTTACTAGGTGTAGAATAGTTCTACTGCAGACAAAGTTGCCGTGCCCCTGGTGGGATTCAAGACACGCTCCTCTTAATCCGAACCAAACGCGCTAACCACTGGTTTATTATGCTATGGAAAGAAACAAGATAAAGAGGAAAAGAATAAAAAGTAAAGAGGAAGATATGTTGAACGGTTTTGGAGCTGTGCTCCGGAAACGAACCTGCCTCTGAATAAAGACCAAATTCAATAAGTTTCTATGGAAACGAAAAAAGAAAAAAAAAATCAGAAATCCGAAAATATCAAAAGGCACCACTTCAGTTGGTGGGTAATACACATGGAACGTTTTAGAAAGATATCATGAACGGTTTTCGAGTTCTGCTCCGGAAACGAAATGATTACGGACGGACGGACGGACAGACGGACGGGGCGATGACTATATCCCACGCTATTACATACCGGTGAGATAACAAGTTAGACCAGTCGTTCGTGAGCTAACGCTTTAGACTACTCCACCCGAAGGCAGATGGAAGACAACGCTAAAGAAGACCCTTACATAGAAATCTTGCCCGTACTGGGATTCATGAGATATTCACTGGGATGTAATTGGATCACCACAGTGAGATTACTGTTCCGATTGTTTTTACCTAGATCTTGATTTAAAGAAGAATTTGTCAGTGGGGTATATCGATAATCTTTCGCTGGATTCTCCTCATATCTCACACAAAACTTCTCCAAGGGAAGACGAAGGGATGATTAGATTTTGGTGAGCTGGTCGGCATGACTTTGACATAGCTACAACAAATTCACAGTGCATTTTCGAAATCCTGAAAGTTTAGTAATTACTTCATTGCTACAGTTAACATATAAATAATAATACAACTGTTTCGTTATCAGGTCTTGTAATGGGCTGTTTTACCTCTTATGATTTGCAGTATTAACCTGTGTAATGAATGGTAAATTTTAACACATCAAAATGCAAAACACGTGCTACAGGACCTTTTAACATTCCCAAATTCAGATGTGTTTACTGGTGGACACCGAGGACCAGTTTGCAGTTGCAACAATGATTTGAAATATTAGTATTTAATTAATAGACACAACTACCAACAACAAAGTAGTGACATATAAAGTAACTTTTACATTTAATTTTATACTGTCAATGTCAATCTGGAAATATTTCATCGGTATTGGTATTTCTTAGGTAACGTTTCTCTAATTGAAGTTTAAAAATACCATCAAGGAAGTTAAAAAAGTCCATTGAACATTCATATATATGCTGAAGCAATTTAGCACACCTTGCATGTTTACATCATTCCTGACATTATCTGATGTAAATCCTAAATCCAAATGTACAGCCTGCAAATGAGATTTCTTTATGCAAATTACAACTGAATATTCGTATACTTTGAATGTATCTGGGGAAATAATCTGAATCAATTATTGTTTAAGAAGATACACAGTTGCGTTTGTAGAATGTCAAGGGATTAAGGTTGTTCAACATCCAAACACATAGTTAAAATAAAACAGCGTCCTTTAAAAACCATTTCTAGCATGTGAATGTATAACATATTAACCATAGGTATTTGTAGCTATGTGGTATACAAACCCGTGTTGGATATCTGCAGGAATTCAAATTTGTAAGAATATGTTTGTGTCAGCACATGTTTATTTACATAGTCGAGCATTATACCATGCAAATGTTGAACTTTTGAAAAACCTGTCTAGCTTCTTATATTCATAACGACGATGAAAAAATTACCTCACGTCTGTCGACGCAGTGGTTTACAGTTTATCAGTTCACTGAGTTTACATCATTTTAGTCAAAGAGGTGGGTGAGGTGAGTTGGGGTTTAACTCCGCTTTCAAGAGTAGTTCGCTTATAACGTGGCTGCTAGTAGTATGGCAGGGACAAAGTTGCCGTGTCCGTGGCGGGATTCGAACCACAGACCATTTGATCCGTAGCCGAACGCCCTAACCACTGCGCTTTCCCGCCCCCTTTCAGACAAAGAGTATCAGTGCAAGTTTTATATATTTTGCAAGAATACATTTTTGTACATGATCGTCTTAAAGTGACACTGAGTATGTTGTTAAGAATACAGAACATTTTCCAAATTTATCTCATTGAATTTAATGCACAAGCATTTGTTGTTTTTTTTACAGTAAATAAACAGATAAAGCCCTTTAATAGTAAAAGTTCCATAATCCCAATATATATCGAATACAGTATGGTCACGCGTGGAGGTCGACTTAAAAGTAGAGAAACAAATGAAGCAAATGAAACTATAAACGTTTCTTGTAATTATGCATTGGTTACTTTAGATTTGTACAGGTATTTCCTATAGGCATCTAAATAACAGTTTCGCAACAAAGTCCTTTGATTGATTGTGTGTCATCACAATCAGCACTTAGTTACAAGAGCAACTTTAGGCACGAATATAATCAATAAGTTTAATCCCCACGTGACCAATTTATAAAACCTGTTTTTGGTTTCCTTTTTTGTGGGGCCAAATACACATTATTCGGATTATAAAATCCGAGTATAACACTATTAAATACACTGTGAATATTTTAGTAGGCCAGCAAAATGCATTATTGTATTACTTCTCCTCTTTGTGGATTAAATTCACGTTTCGGCTCTGCATGACGATGGCCCAAGGCTAATCCAAAGCAACACAAACAACAGTAACGACAACATCATCGGATGTAAGGAATGGAACATGTTGCGCTTTGTGTCCTGCCTATATAGGTGGCAAGACAGTTTGTTCATTCACTATATATGGATAGTTCACCAAAAAGACTGTGAACTTTGATTCAATCTGATTCAGATCTGAGTGAGATTAATTGCCAGATTAAAGCATCAATTTCCCTGTTTATATGTAACTTCGATGCAGCAATTCATGATTTATCACTTTTCCATTTGACTTTGGTTACTTGCACTAGCTGCTCTGGTCAATGGTGTTTGTGTAATTAACTACATGCCCCATTCTTGGTGAGAGGTTTGATACCGTCTGACAGCATTCACCCACTTTTGATGAGGTTTATGATGATTTTAACCTGGCGTTATACGTAACGCAATGTAATAGCTGTAGAACACAAATATCTCCATAATAGTAAAATAATCTTTCAGAGAGTTCGCTAGATTGACAAAGAAACCGAAGACCAATTCAATGATAAACCACTGTTGCTGTTTACAACCGAGTAAAATTCAGAAGAGCTAGCACTGTTCAGGTGACCTTCTGCTAAGCCTGCTAGTTAAATAAATTAGTAATATAGAGACAAAACTAAAATTCATAGTGTTTTCAATGGAATCAAACCGGTTTGGATAACACTCAAAACGGAACTCAAATAGTTTCCCTTGATCTGTCTAGTTCTCATTCACTGTGTTGTCAATCCGGATGTGAAATGTAAGCGATGCATGTGGTCTATTGTGTAGATCGGCTGATCAATGACACTTAATATGGACAAGTTATGTCAGTTGTGTACTTCAAATGTTTATGTTGACTTTGAAGACTAATTACTCTTCAATATCTCATTTCGAAGTCTGACTGCTACTTGTCAATAAGTAAGTTGTACATTTCATAATTCAAACAGATTAAAAAGGGGTTGCAATCCAAACAAACGTTCATGTAGGAAGAGTGAAAGGCACATATAAGACACTTGACGGCATTCAGACCGGCAAACTCAAACACAAACTGAAGACCAACGAACCGGAAATGTCACTTAGAATGTTCTCTAAGTTCTATAGCTAATGGAAATGCTAACGAATGATGTACCATTGGTAATAAAGACACGTGTGCCTTATGACATCAAGTGTTATACAAATACTTGTATATTACAAATTTGTTTTCTATTTATTTGCCTTATTTATTACGTTTCTAAAGCGGTTCAGGGGTCGAACGAAATGCTCCCACTTTTTCAAAAAGGTATAAGCGCCTTTAAAAAATCAAATAAGTACAAAGGTGAAGTTTGAATATGTCTGCAAACAATTTAAAACCTCCAAAACTCATACAAGAAAAACAGATACTCAAGACTGTTAGGTAATATATAAGCATGTTCCTAAAAGCAGAAATTCCTTTCAATTTCTATAAAGCTTAAAGGGACAGTAGCACGTGTTTTCGCTGACATAAATCGATGCAATGTTTTTGAAAAATAATGTCACCAATAGTAAAACACCCTTCTCCCATGGAAAATTAAGTTACAAAATGAGTGTCCATGGTTCCAAAAAGCTATGGGAATCTTGTTTGTCCTTCAAAATAATAAACTGTGTTATAAAATGGCGGCCATGCAATTTTTGCTTTATACGCAACACCGTTATTACCACTATGTATAATCTGTTTGTGTAATGAGAATGTGTGATCCTTTAAAGTAAATATAAATGACATAAAGTATCATTTTAAATGGGAAATTTGAAAAAATAAAATGTGCAAAAACATGCTACTGCCCTTTCAAAGGCATTATAATTATGTTTGTTCATTTGTGCCTTAATGAATGATTTAATTGTTGATATTGATTAACATGTTAAACATGGGGAATATTGAACATATAGTGTCTGCTCTTAGAAATTTTCTTTCAAACACGCCCTTGCCGAACAGACAGAATTTGATGAACGCTTTAAGCTATGGAATATGATGAAGTATCTCAATATAGTATGATGTATGACAATAGGGAAATACCAAGGGGAATATTTACTGTTAAAATAGCATGTAATTCTCTTTACATAAAGTCTAGACCTCTGAGGCTTCGATGTAAATTTTGTTGACATGTTGGTAAAGTTAGCTGACCTTTGGTAAAATATTGCAGAATACGAGCTTTGGGAATACAGGCGTGAATAAGTGAATGTTAAAACTCATAATGTGATTCAATTAAGAAAATAATCCCATGAGCACATTTATTCTTTAATGTAAATCAAACAATAGAAATACAAACAAAATATTATGTTCTATTAGATTATAATTCTTAGACATATTATGTGCTTTTATCTGTTGCTGTGAAGCCTGATTCAATGAAAAGTATTATCTCTTGAGATAAGTTCAAAAACGAATCAAACTACTGAAATATATTACAAATGTTTAAGTTCAAAGTAGCTGAAATTCGTTAAGATTTTATGTTTCAATTATGTGCTGACTTGTTTATTGCATGAAATGGCTATTCAAATGATCACTGTGTTGCATAGCCTCCATGACTTTCGACAACTTTAGGCGCATCTCACCTCATGGGTACCCGCTTCATTGCTGGATATACTGAAGTTTTAAAGATAAGTCCCTGCCCCGAAATAAAACATGAGTTGGAAAGACTAGTGGTGTCATCCTGGGTAAATGACTAACTTGTAAGTGTGCATATGTCGACCCAGCAGTAAAATGGGTACCTGGTATAATGTGATGGTAGTAAGGTGACCGGTAGTATTCTCCTTATTTTATTGTTTGGTGAACGCATTCACTACAGCCATGTATATTTTCTTCTTCTTTCGAATGTATTACTGATCCTGAAAGTAGAGGAATACATAAAACCAAACGTCGAGTACATGGTATGATGTTTTTGGTTAACGTTGGTCAAGAATATATTGCTTTAAGGTGAAAAGGACAGAAAAAGATATTCTATTGTGGCATTTTATCTTGGTTCTCATTCTCAAACTAACACAAAGTGTATCGCTTAATTTGCGCAACAAGAACAAACACTGCTGTATTGTTTGTATTGACCAACACGCTTTATACTTGAGGGGATTGGAATGATTGCTGTTTCTATGTAAACTCCGACTAGATGAATCATCATTGTAATATCCAATATCTTTCTGAATGTTTAGCCTTTAAAAGCCTCAAAATTACAAAGTATGATATTCTATAAACGTTTCCTCATTGCATATTACTAATTAGTGTGCCTTGAAGTGAAGTGAATCATGTACTCGAATGATTAACATCAATCTTTGATAAATTTAAATATTGCCTGTATTGTTTAACTTCCGCTTTCTGTCATTATATCACTATGATGCACATAGCAGGGAAATGTTATTTCGATTACAACATGCCTGAACCATGTATGAATGCGAAATAAGAAACTGGGAGAAATGGAATACCTACTTTCAATATCAATGTTGAAAGAGATGTATCGTCGCTCCTCAGAGAAGAAATAGTCTCAAATATATATTTTCTTTTAATTGGCGATTTCCGATTTAAATTGTTCCTGCTAGTCAAAGCTGATGCTGTTTAGTTTTCTCTTTGACTCATTCTCAGAGGTGAACAGGAATAGAAGCAATATAAACAACAGGGTAAACTGCAGTAATCTTAATTGTTCACCGTCATCATGAGCCAAATGGGAACTCAAAGTTGGAGTGCAGTGGAGTACCTCTTATCGCATCTTAGCCGAACGATCACTTGTAAAACACTATTTCAACAATGCCTGAGCTTTGTGGTAAGGCTGACAATGTTACGATTCCTTTTCCTCTGTTCACTAATATATTTTACACTGATACTTAGAGAGATAATCAGTTTGCAGATATATATCTGAATACAGTGGAAACTGTCAAAACTGGCACCTGTCTAATCCGGTATCCTGTCAATACTGGCATCAACTTTTGGTCCCGACATGTTATGAAACAGTTACTACTCTTATATCACACATGACGATAATTCAGTACTTTAGTATTTAACTGTAATGGATAAAGAAAACAAATGCTTCGTCATCGATGAATTCTGATAACAAAATATGTTTTATACATAAAAGACTGAAGGTGTGCAGAATTCAGCCATGGTGTAGTAAGGCTCACTCAGTGTAAGGGACTCTTCAAGTGTACAAAACCTCCCTACACAAATTCAGGCGTCATGTAAATAGCGTGCTGTATATAACAAAGGCTATTGTATGTTTCTATTGAAAACAAGAGTTCGTGTATAAACGGAAGACAGAGAACGACATTCAAGGTCGACTGTCACATGTAACTAGATTATTACATGTAGTATTGAGAAAGGGGTTTGATAATGATAATGATGAGATGATAATGTAAGAGTCTAGCAGGCATATTCATTATGAAAAATGGCATAATATAATGCCATAGCTTTATTCAGTCTGTAAATGACATAAATAAAGTTAATTTTCATTTTATATATAGAAAACAGTGTTCTGTGCACTATCATTGTCACTTGTTTGATTGGCATTCGAGAAGTTGATGTTATGAAGAATAGAGACGATTTTATTGATTATGGATTCGACATAGGTTCTAATGTCGTTGTCAAGCAAGTGGTGATCCAATGTGTATATATATCACTGTCACTATTAACAAAGTCTAGTAATGGAAGAGTGTCTGCACTGATTTTTAATAACGTTTTGCAGGTACGACGTCTGAGAATGCAGGCTTAAATAAGTTATGGTAAAAAGAATGCATCACTTGATTCAATTAAGATTGTGATTCCATGGACAGTGTTATCTTTTGATGTAATTGGAAAATAAAATTGAACTTTTTGAACATATTTCATATGCTTCATTTAAAAATATCTGACATTCCAGAAGAATTGAAATGTCATTGATTCGCATAGATAACTGATTTATTGTGTTTATCATTGGCGTTCGGAGTCCTGTGGATTATGTGTATATATATTCGTGTAGATTTGCTTGATGTTGCTAGGTCTTTGCTCACCTTCTGGGGAATGGTACGAGTCTATATTTGTTTAGGCAAGGTGCTTGCTGGAAACATGACTGACAGGTGTGGTTTCTATGACTGTCGTATTGCAACGAGGAATGACTTTACAAGCAGTTTGTTTTGCGCTTTAGAACAAGTGCAACATATAAAACAATTTTACGAATATATTTACTATCATATTGTTGTACGGTCAACGCGGTAGTCTATCATCACAATTTTCATCTCATGTTAATGGAGATCTAGATGGTAATATCTGCTCTTTTGTAAATTACCCTTCCAGTTAAACTGCTTATTTAGATGACAGTCTACACATCAATAGGTGAAGCCCAGAACAGCGTTATAATATACTTGTACATAGCTAATTATGAAATGAAATATATTTCCAAATCATGATACCAGTTGATGGTTTCGCATACTCTTTCGGAACGTATACCCTAGATTATCGAGGATGACGGTTTCTTGTTTGATGGTTATATGGTTGATGGTAGGTGGTAATGTGGTTGTGTGTTTGATGGTTTTGTGTTTGAGTGTTTGATGGTTATGGTTTTAGTGTTTGATGGCTATGTGGTTGATGGTTATTAGTTGATGGTTATGTGGCTGTGGGTCATGGTTGTGTTGATGTGGTTCATGGTTGTGTGGCTGTGGTTCATGGTTGTGTTGATGTGGTTCATGGTTGTGTGGCTGTGGTTCATGGTTGTGTGGCTGTGGTTCATGGTTGTGTGGCTGTGGTTCATGGTTGTGTGGCTGTGGTTCATGGTTGTGTGGATGTGGTTCATGGTTGTGTTGATGTGGTTCATGGTGTGTGGCAGTGGTTCATGGTTGTTTGGATGTGGTTCATGGTCGTGTGGATGTGGTTCATGGTTGTGTTGATGTGTTTCATGGTTGTGTGGCTGTCCGTCATGGTTGTGTGGCTGTGGTTCATGGTTGTGTGGATGTGGTTCATGGTTTTGTGAATGTGGTTCATGATTGTGTTGCTGTGGTTCATGGTTGTGTGGATGTTGTTCATGGTTGTGTGGATGTGGTTCATGGTTGTGTGGATGTGGTTCATGGTCGTGTGGATGTGGTTCATGATTGTGTGGCTGTGGTTCATGGTTGTGTGGCTGTCGGTCATGGTTGTGTGGATGTGGTTCATGGTTGTGTGGATGTGGTTCATGGTTTTGTGAATGTGGTTCATGGTTTTGTGAATGTGGTTCATGGTTGTGTGGATGTGGTTCGTGGTTATGTGGTTGTGGCTCATGGTTATGTGGCTGATGGTTGATGGTTGTGTGGCTCATGAATGATGGTTGATGATTGATGGTTGATGGTTAGCTGAAAGAGTACTCAATGCGACGTTGCTCACAGGCAAAATTAAAGTTAGAGATGTGTTACAATTTTCAATTGTTTTAAATTAATATGGCCAGTGACTTGAACACATTTCTGTGTCATGTTCGACAATGTATAAAATGAATAGGAAATGCCACTAAATATATCCGTCAACGTCAATAAACCGCCAAGTTGTATATATTCGTTAATGAAAAAAGTGAGTCATTTTGATCAAATATCTTTGGATGAACCTAGAATATTATTTCAAGTTAACTTTATGTGGTTAGATTCCTAAGCATGAGGGCTCAGTCAGAGATATGTCTAGGTTTTCAGAGTTAAAGTGATTTTGTTACTAACTTGATCCATTTTAGAGTCATGTTTGACAGAAGATCCCTTGGAATGCAATTACATGTATAAAAACTAACTTTAAAGACCTATGTCAGGGTAAACTCGATTTTCAATAATAGGATCAATATGACAGTTTAACAATGTAAGTTGTAAACCTTAAATTAATGTAAGTACTCACTTTCATCAAGCTTAAATATAATCATTGTAAATAATATAAAATCATTGGTACGTTATACACGTGTACGCGTGTATGACCATGTGCATGTGAATCTTGAAATCAGTCAGGAAACTGTGCTTTACTTGATTGTTGAAGATGTACTCGGTATTGGTGCAGATTGATAACGAAGAGACAATCACACGCTTGATATAATATCTACAAGGAGTCTCGAGATATTAATCTCCTGAATTTTTATTCAGGTAAACGGATAAAGAAATTGATATAAATTTGATATCAAACAAAGAGGATGTAGCATACAATTTAAGATGATGATGAATAGCATGGCGAACTCTGTGATAACAGGCGGAGGCTGTGCAACTATTCAATAGTCTTTCAAATGGGAAACCATTGGGCAAACATTACTGCAGTTAGAAACTTTATGCAATTCACAGCTTTCTCAATATATTACGGACAGCTCTTTATTTCATTGAAAACATGCAATTTCAACAAGCGTTTCTATTTCCGAATTCGTAGCGTGAGTGATAGTTTTAACCGAATGCATCAGAGCTGATCACATTGCATCCAAGCAGGGCTTTTTATTTAAACCGATTTAACCATTCGGAACTCCAACATGTCCGTTAGTAATGTAGTCTTCTCTATTCCAACTTTTCACATTAATAATTCCTCGTAATGCTATGTGTTATAAAGTTTTCACTCATTCGATGATAGTCATTGTACGTGATACTTACATTTGAAACACGAATTAACATTGTTGAAGTAAGTTTCAACAATGTACAATACACAATATCAACCTTTTAAATATACTCTCAGAAGCAATGCAATTAATGTATACTTATTACAAATGCGTGTATCACTTGCTTGGTCCCAGTGTTCATATATTCACCGAAACGTCGCATTCAATGAAATAAAGAATTGACTATCCATACAACGTTTTTCACCCGATAGTCCAGACCAAATGCAACTTAAATGTATATTCTGAATTGCTTTCAAGCATAAAAAGGCAGAAATTGATACTTTATTGTGGCAATTAATCTTACTTGGATCTCATTCCAAAACTGACACAAAGTTTATTGCCTTATTGGTGTGCCCTTCCGATGCAATCAAGAACAATCTCTTACCCAAATTGCAATCCAGAATCACTTTTGCACAGAACTCAGCTTTATTTCCTTTATTGACCAAGACTAAATATGTTGGAGGCGATGTCAATGATTGCGTTTTCGAGACTCCAACACACAACATGTATGAACTATGAGATTCTAAGATTTATGTTATATGATTCATCCTATACCAGAGGTATTTTGCTGACAAACCTTTCGAAATAATCATATTTGGATTAAATGGTTCACCATGTTAAGATATCACTGTGTTATCGCACGAAACGATCAATCTTCATTTTCCTCGATGTAAAACCTTATTAATAGGTAATACTCGCAAAAAGATGTACATGGCTAATTATCTTAATTGATTATGTATTGCATGTATAACAACTACATGTTACTCATATAAACATATGTCTACCTCTCCCCCAAAGTAAAATCCAGTTATTACCGTTCCAACAGAGAAATTCCAAATGGTTGCCATGGAAACTGAATGTTCACGTTCAAAAAGGCACATCTACATGATATGGTGAGGCTTTATACCAAATTTGATGAGGATTGGTCGAGTAGTTTTAGTGTTCTGCTCCAGAAATAAACCCTATCCTTCAAAAGACAAAGTCGAAATTGTTGCCATAGAAACAGAAAATAATAAAATCTAAAATCTTTCAAACTCCCCAAAGGCAAATATGAATGATATGGGAAGGCAGAATACCACATTTTTCGTGAGGATTGGTCAAACAGTTTTAGAGATCGGCTCGGACAACAAACTAAACTTTCAAATAGACCAAGTCAGGTTTTTACCATGGAAACAGTAGCAAATAAAAATTCTAAAAAGCTGAACCTCAAAAAGGCACATCTACATGTCAGGTGGAGGTTATATACTACAATTGGTGAGTTATGCTCCGGAAACACTAAACAAAAGATGCTGACGCCAACGCCGACGGGAACTCTACCAATAACACTGTATCCTGCCCCATGGGGGAGAAACATCATTAACGGCAGTGAGGGTGAGCAATCAGTGGATGATAATGAAGGAAGCCAGAGTGAGTAGAGTGGATTAATTATTTGTGGATTAAGTGGTTGTAAGCTGATGGGATGAAATAGCCTTGATCTCTATTCAAAGAGGGGTTATGTCTCAAAATTTGTAAAGCTTCAGATAAACGGCGGTGGGTGTAATCATGTTTGTTGTTTGTGAGTGTTTTGACAGCGTCCCAATTGATGTTGTGTTGTGGAAATGTGGTGATGTGTTCTGAAATGGCTGATTTGTTGTCTGCCTTGATTGTGGATGTTTTGTGTTCTTTGATGCGTATGTTGAGTGGTCTGGATGTTTCCCCAATGTAGTTACTGTCACAGTTGCAGCTGATGTTGTAAACTACGCCTTTAGGTTGTTGTTTAGCTGTGGAGTGTTTCCTACCATTAGCCCTAATGATGGTTTTGAGTGGGGTGGCCGTGGAGAAGTATGTGTCTATGCCTACTTGCTGCTTGAGTAAGCGGCTGATGTGATGTGAAAGCTGACAAGACCAAATATCAGAAGAGAGTTATTGGTAATATGTAACGGCAGAATTCGTGTTTTGTTTTGTTTAATGATTTTAATATTTGTAACAATCGATATTTATATAAAACTTGATTAGCGTTTGCGGGAAACCGCAACAGCAGAGCAGACGCGAAACTGAAGGCTGTCCCTGCCCCTGTTCCGCCTTCTCAACAGCCACAACAAAATGTGCAATTCATTTTACAAAAGACAATTGAACATAAACTTAAAGTAATCGCATTTACATCTAGATCTAAGGACTATAACTTGGATGACTTCACACAATTTTTGAGTCAGTAGAAACAAGTTTAATTACGACAAGGGACACTTCACACACATTGAATCACCACTGTCACTACCAACAAATTTAAATCGAGCGTCAAAAATACACAAGCTTGTTTATCAGGGGGTTCACCACACGTTTCATATTGATTGTGAATATGTCGAAGGAATTCCAAGGAAAGTAAAATTAACAAATTATTAATATGAGTTTTTAAAACCTATTTATAATTTCAATTTAAGCAAGCTGTATTTTCCCCTGGTAAAGAGTGATAACAGCATTATAAATAACCTATTTAAAACAGATGTGCGCCTTTCCGACAATTTAGTCAATGTTAAATGGTGCAATGTAGATGTCCAGTGTGTGGGGGAGGAAAATTGAACAGCTACAAGATTGATGAATAGTTGGAAAGAAAACAGAAGACGTTCAATGAATCATTCAACAGTCCCACTGACTATGGATGTTAGAATCAAGTAGCCTGTACAGGAGAGAGAGCTGTATTTATCTCTGTCATCTGTTCGACTTCAACCTTTCAGCTGCACGGCAGAATTACACTGCTGCTTGGGTGGACATACTTGATAGGATTCAAAGTACACGAGTCATTTCCAGAGTGCAGAAATGTAATCTCTTTTACCCAAAGTGCAGAAATAATCTCTCTTCTGGCAATAATTCTTATCGTTAAACTTGCATTGATTTCTCCAAATGAGAATACCTTCTTCTAAAACATCTTGGACATAAATAGATTGGTTTCAGTATACCTAGGTTCGAAAGGTCCTCTGAAATACGGAGTCACCTACAGATTTAAACATAACCACGCCTTACATTCAGATATAGTATATACACATATTGGATTTATGACATACATGAGAAAGAATAAGAATAAATTAAACATATTGTAAATATTTACTCTCGAATTTTAAAAAAAAAACATGGCTTAAGGACATTCAAAATATGTTTGCTCAAATAACCAAGAAAGACTCATAAACTAAAGCATCTAAAGAAAGTCATACAATAACACATTCTAAGCTAGTTTAATTCGGCATGTAAGAAACGATCGACTTGATCATATATTCAAGCGTTGATTTTTTTTATGAAAGAAAACAAAATAATATTTTATATTTACCATATATAAGCTCAACTTATTTTTCTATGTGTCACATTCATTCTATACACTGTGCTGATAAGCAGAAACAATCTGGTCATCAATGATGATATTGATATTGATTGCATACTTGCTGTTTCGGACTTAAGCTTATATCTAACTAATGTTGACACTTTCAAATAGAAAATTATCGACTGTCCTATTGAAGTTGCTGTGACATGCAACAACGAAACGATAACGTATACGCATGGACGTCTAAAACTTACACAATTAAGAGAAAGTCATTTAAACTTTGAACATCGATTTCCAAGCTTTTGAATTTACATTTCGTTATATATACACATGCTTAATCAATTTAGACCTTTAAAAAGTGCTTGCTTTGTCTGAATATACCATTCTGTTTTAAAGCGTATATATGTGTATAAATACGGGAAGTATTAACAGACCAGAAGGACATTTTGATTTGCCTATGTAGAACTAATAACACAGGGGTTCCTTAAGATAGTAAAATAATGTAATGAATGTCTGACGATCATTCAGTAAATCAACATATATAAAGTCTGAAGTCAATACGATTTTTTTCAACTTCTCTTAATCAATCAATGTACCAGAAAAAAATCGATTAATATAATTGCATAGTCAGGCTGATATGTAGGTGGTTATATCTACAATACACTGTATATTATAATGACTTATTTAAAAAAAAGTTAATGGCGTTGGCAATAAATTGTACATCATCCTACTGAAATGAATTATCATGTTAGTCGATGCAACTGAGAAAGCACGATTTAAAGATATCAGACTAAACGTATGCATCATAACTATTGGTGACATCAACACAATATACACATATCCAATTACTTGTATGTTCAATGTTCTTTATAATATGATCTGCCATTTACAGCGATGCGTTCGAACTAGGAGGATTTGCAATTTCAATTTCCATATCAATTCTGACATGTCCAATACTTTCGACCTCAGTTAGACAGACCTCAAATTCAACAACTGAATAACTGGGTAAACATTACAGGGATTCTTGAAAACCACACACCATAAAAGAGACACACCTATATAGAATTTACTGTTTTACGGTACATGCAACCTAACACCAATTACGTCGCCTCCAGACACACATCTGTCCGTTTGCAAAGTCCAGGTTAAAGTGAGATTCAACGCTAAACATTGGGTAACGTCAATGTTGCAGCAGATGACCACGATGAACTCTAGTCCACCCATTCAATAAATGGACGACGTGTTTACAGACCTTAAGTTTGCAGTCAATTTCTCAGAGTTCAATTTGAAACAGGTAATCAGTAATCTGACGGAACCTAATGTTAATTTTGGATGATGATTAGAATCTGTCCCTTAGACTAATTCCCCTTTTCAGGCGATCTTGTCTTCGTGATGTTTTCGGCTTATCCCCGCGATCAGGTATCATCTTGACGTCATTAGTCTGCCGATAGAGGTTCCAGAGTATTGAAATCACACTCATAGGTTTGTAGAAGTCCCTGTCTGTTTGGCAGATGACCTTTCCCCATTGATCTGACCTATGGCTTGTGATTTTTAAGCATTTGTCAAGAACTGTCTTTTCATAGTTCAAAAGGGTGACAGATGATGTGTATTTCTGCCTTTTAAAGCATTTAAAACCCAATGAAATCATGCTTTTCAATTAAAAATGATAATGCACGTGCTTCAAGTCAGGAAAATGTGCGCGCTTTTACGACCTACATGGTGTTATCCCTCAAGAAAAAAATTCACAGTTCAATTGTTCCTTTATTCATTTCCATCAGTATATAAGCACGATTGCTATCTGTCCTCACAAAACAGTTACAGAAGCGCTTATCCACACAAGTAAGTACAAGTACAAACTTGATCCAACGGCCTTTTTCTCATTCTATTGTCAATTAAAAAAAGGGTTCCGTGACCATACTAGAACAGCCATAGCTTATTTGGAGAGGGTGATATCAGATTACAAATATGTCTTAAAGGTCTGCTGTTATGCATTTTTTGAAAGATTGACATATTATTTTCTGTGCATTTACATCGTGATCAAATAAACATACAACTGTGACAATGTGCACTTTAATTTTATTATAAATACAACTTTTATAACCCGGTTTGAGCATCTAACGACAACATATTTTATTAACTTCATTTCCTCACTCCATTAACTTTACACCGAATGAAGAACATTCTGTCCGAAACCATGTTGTGTTAAATGTATACTACTTTACAAAAGGTGTGCTTATCAAAGACATTGCAAACGGCTTCATCAGGCAGAACTTCATGTATGTTGGTTTGAAACACATATAAGATAACAAGCTTTGGATTCAACCTTATACGTTCGAATATGTACTAAGAATATAAATCAGACCACATACATTCCAAAATCAACCAAAAGGGATATCAGCATCCCGTCTGTATTTGAACAAGTATGAAAACCAAATTCGATTGAGATACTGTTATTGAATACATTCAAATTTATCCGGCAGCATCTTGTGGAATTAATGACTCTGATAGAAACTGTAATATCGTAGATTTTGCCTTTGTCTCCTTGATACATATTATCTGAGACATTTCAATAACACTGCAAGATTTAATATCATCCTGCTTCAACACCCCAGGGAGCAAGTAATAGTGAATTTTCCTCAAGTCAATTGAGTGGTACAGAAAATCGGCAAATAATTCCCCCAGGATATGGCTGCGTTTCTCATTGACGTCAAAACCGGTTCTTATGTTTGATAAATTGTTGGGTTAAAATTGGTACTTTCTCACAAATGTCTGCAAGCCAGTATCTATATTAAGGTCATATACAATGTCTGGAGAAAAGGTATAGCGTACAATCAAATGAAATGCCCTTAACATCTCTGAATGCTTCGTCCTTTCACAAATCGATCCTTCTAACTATACAGGATTGTAGATGTAGACTATAATTAAATGTGTTTTTAAAGTTGACGTGTGTGGTTACCAAACATCTAACAAAGCATATTCATCTTGACGTTTTGTCTGTGCGATTATCTCACAAAATTCGGTTAAATTAATGACAAAGTGTAAATGTGTTTTACACTATTACATACAATGAATGAAAGTATTAAAGAGAATGCTTTATTTTTGAATACGCAACAATTCTCATGACACTGACAACATAAAGAGTTCAACTTGATGTACACATGTACTTTTTGATAGAAACATTTTCATGTGTAAGATTAGTAAAATTTACAAAACGGAAAAAGGTAAGTTTACGCAATTTATGCATATGGTGTGATGGTTACGAAACGGCTGTACTGGGCTATGACTTTTAAAACCACATCTAATATGACCTTTGAATTCCCACTGAACGTATATATCGTATTCTTCGTATCTTCATAAAGTGTTCTAGAGATTTATATTGGACACATGCAGTTCTGTGCTGGCATTTTGGAGAATGCACATGGTTTGACAATGACAAGGGAAAGTACAAATCTGTATTCATAAGGTTATACAACATTCAACTTCTTTAATCTGTTATCCCATGGAGCAATGAAACCCCTTGGTGGCCATCTTACCTTTGGGTTACATGGATCGCCCCGTTCAATCAGGACATTTGTATCTATAAGCCCCTGTTTGTCTAACTAGTCGAGTGTCAGTGGTCAACTGTGAACTGTAGTTAGATGAATTGGACAAGATGTACACATATCACATTACTACAAATTATATAGCTTTGGAAAGTGAAAATCTACTTATACTTAAACCCATACTATATATTTGAAAGCTATAGGGGATTGCATTTTAGCATATGTGTAACCATGGGTGCTACTGAGTGACATGTATGATATCGTTCAGGTGTTGAGTGTGTACAAGCAGTGCAGTTTGTGCTGTAAATATCTAAACAAACTGGTCTTCCGAGACCAAAATCCATCTAAAACGTATTTTACACTTCATACATCATACTATATCTGTGACATCAAAAAACGGTACATCACTCTACACAATTTGAGAGCGTTTTAGGTGGCACACAAACATTAAAAGCAGTGTTAATTTTGAAAGTGTGATACTCCCAGAATATGTGTGTGTAACAGCAACAGATTGCATCAACAAACAGTGTGTCCAACTGGTGGGGTGTATGGTTCAAGGTTGAATATTAAGCTTTGTACTGTTGTTGCTTCTAGTGAAGTGGGGATGTCTTCCTCTGGCCATCGACACTGACAATACATTCGTTTATTATTTTGTACGACATAGTCACTGGATTATCATGGAAAAATCATAAGTTTATGGCTCTGAAAACGTGCCGTGAAATGTATGTACTTCATAGGAAAGTGTCCATTATTTTCAAGCAATCAGATCCTTCGAAAACGGAGTGTCTTTCAATGTTGTATGTGTTTACTCAGATACCAAGCCAAAGTGGAAAATGTTATGTTTACTTATGCACAGAAGTTTATAAAGAGATCGTTGTAAACCCAAGGAATAATGGTGAGGCCCAAATAAACTTAAACAAACTTCACCAAATTTACAAACTGAGTGAAAAACTAGGTACTATCCCCGGACAAAGTCAATCTTGAATCTATTTGATGAGGTATGTTTGAGTATTAAAAATGTAAGTCCTCATGGCACGATACTTGGCACGATAGTTTAATGCCTGTTCAAACGCAAATGAGGTGCTGAAATCGAAATTACAAAGTTGTTTTTATGAACATGATTATTAAAGAATAAAGTTCCATAATAAGTGTTCGCCATGTTTTCGATATTATACTATCTCGACGGTAGTTTTTATTTCGAAGCTAATTTACGTCAGCAGTATATCGTTTTTTGACAAATAATGTTTCACTGTTGCAATTCTCCAAGATGTACTAATTTCTCAGGCATAGACATGTCAGTTTCAATCACGCTGTTGAAATGTTTTGTGAATCTGTGACTATAATTATGAACAACATTAAGTTTTAGCACTTTGTTTATCTTTCAGTGAGTGTGTAACGTCCGTTGAGCCTAGAGGCAAAGGTACCATCACATTTCTTTCGAAATAACCGTCAATTTAATTCAACCCTCCGAGTCAAAATTTTATAAACTTGTGATAGCTTCTGTTTTGCATTAATTCTGTTTAAATTAAGTTTCAATCCTCAATTCAAACTCGTAATTTAATAAATCGCAACACTGCGTACGTTCATAAGCATCTATCAATAACTGCATGCAATTCCATCAAGTGCGTTTCTATTTCCGAATCTTTAAACATTTGTGCGTGAGTGATCATAATTGCATGGAAATTATTAAGTTTAACAACCCTGATGTGATCTGATCTATATTCACCAGATTTCTGTCAACAATGGAATCCTGCTGTATCAGGATATGTATATTATTCACGTTATTTTCAAACTGATATAATAAATTCATACTTAAATATCGTTGATTTTTGTTTGGTTATTTTTTCAAAGGAGAACTACGGCATTCATCAGTTTAAATGAAATAAGCATTTGCTGTTGTATACCAATCCGGTTCCTTCTATTGTCGACAAATAATCTAATATAAGTATGATACTCTTCAGACACATAATGGTCTGCACTCTGCATACATAAACTATGAAAACGAGATTAAAGAAATGTACATGTTTATAACTAAGTTCAAATAAGGTCGTTCAGTACAGAGTTGTAGTGGCAATGACGATGTGACATATCTGTTTCAGTGAAAGTTTATGTGGAAGCTGCGTTATCAATGCCAACATTGAATTGACTGAGAGCATCACATATGCTATTAAACTGTTATCCCTCGTTCAGTGTCATGTTGGTTTCATATCAGGTTAGACAATTGCAGAAACAATTGCAACCAGTGATTGTGTTCTTGTTATTCAATTGAGACAAACATGCAAATAACACCATAGAGGAAGAATCTTCAAAACATTGTAGAGTTGGACGACATAATCTCAAATACAATGGTATTAGTATGAATGGATGACAACATTGGTTTAAACTATTTGATTTATCAAATTACGGTTGTGTTAAGGCCGTTCGATAAATAGAGGATACTAAACGATGTCCCGTTAAGTAACATATTTATGAAAGGAGTGAGTGGTTTGGTATTTGACGAGCGAAAGCGAGTTAGATACCGATACTATTCACGAGTTTCATTTGTTTTCATTTGTTTCATTTGTTTCATTTGTTTCATTTATTTGAAATGATGTTCTCTTTCTTTTTTTTAAATATGATGACAACATTCGGAAATTAGATTACAGACACATGCCATTGACTTCAATAAATATATACTTAGATGTTATTATGTTGAGCTATTTTAGGGCTAACAGAAAAATACTCTTAAAGGCGGCGTTAACCTCCATATCACCTCACCTCACCTTATATACATTAAGTTATTAATAAAAAAAAACATTGCACTGATGTAAATAAGGTACTATTACGGCATGACAACAATGGAGTAAATAATTAGATAATACGAGCACTCCATTATGTTTGAATGGTGAAAGTGTCTAAATGGGTACGCAGTTGGTACAGTAAGTCCTGGCGGTTGGTTTCGGAGGATGTAGGTTCGAATTCCGCAATGTGTACTATTGCAGATAGTGTGATCCCAAATATAACAATGTTATTCCATGATGCCTGTATCACATATCACAGAGTTGCCGTTGCTGTAGGTATCTAAACATTTCTATATGTCATGTATCATGTTTCATTCACTTTTGAAAACATGCATATTCTTAAATCTAGATGGCAACACACCTCTCAAGTCATTAACGTTACCTTTATTTTTAGTAAAACTTTCTCAAAACTACAAGAAATAATTGACAGTATGTGACACATGGAAGTATTGAAATCATAGTCACACGAATTTTAAACTATCTGGACTTACGAATGACTTACGAATCGGTAATTTTAATCCCTTTCACCCTTGATTTTAAAATCAAAGGGGGGTAGTTAACAAACTACGGTATATTTGTTAATTTAAGAGTCTTGTTTAATGCGAATCTGTCCTCTGTTGCCATAACGAGGACTCCCTTGGTGAATATTCTATTTCTAGATGAACACTGACATATACATAACTCTCAATATCTATCAAAAGTGTTAACATTGTTGTATAGTAATAAACTACGGAGCAAAAGAAATATAATTCTGAAGAATAGATGAAAATGATTTTGACAATAAACTCCCTATATCAAGAGTCGAAAATACTTAACATTTGTCTTTTGAAGTAGTTATTCAACATTATTCACTTAATTTAAATAACTTCCAGAAAATTTAAAATCTTTCAAAGCAAAGGCACGCGAAACAGAGGTCGTATACATAACTGCTCAAAAATTAACGCAGGATATCAACTTTATGGATACAACACTTACATTTTTACCAAAGTCACACCAGAAAAACTTGGGTAACCTCTGCAATTTGATTAAAACTTGGCAACGTATACCAACGTAAGAAGAATCGTCATTGTTTCTGCCCTGTTCCTAAATAAATATTTGGAGTTATAAAGAGCAACTTAAGTCAGCCCGTCCATCTGAAGACATGCACAAGCCAAAATCAATGATGGATAACTTTCTTGTTGACGTATGTATTTATTTCAATACAGGTAAACCCCACTGATAAATAACACACTTCCTCTTTGAGCGCCAGGATATACAGCAGCATTAAGGAAATAATGCAATTCAGTGAAACGTAGTACATGTATGTACTATTTACCGGATTCATCATCACATCCGGACATTGATAAATGACCCTCACGAACGAATCAGCATTACGTCTGTTCTTATCGTCGAGAAGACTGGATGTTTCGATGCTCTCATATTTTCCTACAAGAAAGAAATCAAACGGAAATTAGAACAGAGTTGTATATCGAATAGATGTAAGAACGGACTCTGTATTGCCAAACTTTACCACAAGGGGATTTAGCAAATTCTGAGTTTCTTCATGGAAAGGTTTTTTAGTTCAAAAATGTGTCGTTGATCGCAGTCCATGTATATAAAGAACATAACATGAACATGATAAAACATGAACATGACTCAAAACAAAAGGAGGGCGGGAAAGCACACTGGTGTTCGGGGTTCGAATCCCGCCAGGGGCACGAAAACTTTGTTTGCAGTAGAGAACTGTTCTACACGCAGTAAGGTTTGGGTGCGATGGTACACTGAATTTCGGCATAGTACCACCAATGGTTCGCTCGTTCCAGCCGATGCTCGCAGGTTTCACTCCAATGTTTAGCCACATGGCGTTGAAAGGATTTCTTCCCGCCATAATACTAGCAGAAGTGATATCAGTGAAATACTCTTAAACCAAAATCCCCTCACCTCTCGATTTACATCAAGTGCCAATAGGCGCAGAGAGGGTGAGTGAGAGTTGGTCAGTGATCCCGAAATGAATTTGAAACACAAATTCTTTGTAGTATAGTGTAATTCATGTTTTGGATTATGCAGTTGATAGTGTGGTCTAATATATTTTTCGTGTTCAATGTTTATATCTATTTCCGACGATCTAAGCCCTTTACTTGACACGGAAGGCCGAAAGAAACATGGAGGGAATCAGCAATAAAGGACCTGTTTTTGAAACACAAAAGGCAGCTAACCGCTCTACACCAGACTACTTCGTTGTGTAGTATATTACATGTTTTATGTTGAATTTTGATCGTGCTTTCCGACGATTTAAGAGAGAAATCTGCAATTCATTGTATGGTCTATCAAGTGCGCACATATTGATGAAAAACTCCAATTTGCACTGGATGTTAACTCCATTTTTTATAGTATTTTCTTTGACATTATAACTAACAGGGAATAATTCTTAGTTTTCAATTTGAATCTTGACTGAGAATGTATCAGAAACATATATGTTCCTGACAAGATACCAACCTTGATAGAGATTTTATTTCAAATAGTGTTTTAACCCAGGAAAGTAAAATCGATTCTAAAGAACTAACCGGGCAAACGAAGACGATCCATTGTGCTTAACTCTATTACCAGGCATTGGTTTTCTTGCAATAACTATCACTCATGCTACAAAAAATTCAAACGTAAGGAAATGGAAACACTTGTTGAGATTGCGTGCAGTCATTGAAAGATGCCTTTGTACATGGCCAAAGGATTATGTTTGATGTGTTTCGTCAATTAGAGACTAAATGTGTATTCAAACTTAATTACTATTCATTGAGGATTATAGTTTTGTAACATTCTGAACTATTCTGAATATTTCAAATGACTGTATATGTGTTCTATTTGAAAACAGTTCCCAATGGTGCAATATAATGTAGATGATACGCTGTTCAATTAAATATTTTCGAAGTGCATTATCTACAGGTGAATCCTTTTAAAGAGTTGGCTTTATAACTGGAACATATACATGATGCAAAGTGAGCAATGGCTTCTTGACGAGAAAATTTGAGATGAAATGTTTGTGATCTAATATACAAACAAGTATGTTTAACTTACATTTCAAACAATGACACCCTTCTAAAATGAAGTAACTTTCAATGGCGCATGTGTAGAATCGCAGCTAAAGTTGAACAGTTTATGTTGACAGATGCATAGCAGCACTTGGGTTACAAAATAAGAGTTTATAAAGAGTGCGTTCTCAAGAGAGTTTTTCCATTGTAACTCGTGGCACATCCATGTATCATGACTATCATTATCATTATTTGGTTGTATCTAAATCTACAAAAAAATACATAAAAACAGCGATAGATACTGTTCAAATTAAAAATATGCTAAAAACTACATACGCATTGGAAATATAACACTTTGCGATACCCATTAGCACCTGGGTTACAACATATGAGTTTAATATGATTTATTGATGAGTATTTTGTCTTATCAATTGCAATTCTTGGCACATTCATTTACCATGTATATCATTATCATTATCTGCTTTTATCTAAATCTATAAAAAAAGGTTTTTGATTTTCTGTTACCATAACAAAACCTGTTCTAATTATAGACTATGTCAACAACTACATACAGCATTTGAGACTTCAATTATGGTAAATTACTATGGACTATGGAAATCTAAAAAAAATTACGACATAAACATAAACACTTTTTCAAACTGCAACCTGTTAACAAAATGTTTCATCTTAAAGTTTTGGTTTTTTTCACCTGTATTTTGTTTTAAATAAGGAAATTACTCGTAAATTAATAGAAGAAATTGTCGACATATGTATATTTAAATATATTGTGGTACCGTAAAAAAACCTATTCAACATGGACACAACATTGAACTGTGTTTCAGTCATTTAATAATTATTTGGTTATATTGTCCTGATATCGATTTTGTTGGAAGCTAGTTGATGTTTGTATGATGTCTAAACAATTATCCAAGATGTAGTCATTTATCAGGCATGGACATATCTGTTTAAAATCACACTGTTGAATCTGTAACAATAATGTTAACGATTATTTTCGATACGATTAACAGATCTGATAAAATACAATTATTTACAATGTTATTCTATTGAATTCTGTTGAATTGGTTGCATTGTGTTAATGGATGCAGGTTTTTTCAGTTTGTGTGTGTTAAATCAGAAAGTTTTATACAAATTCTGCCATGTAAATATTTGCCATCTCGGTTCGATCTTCGATAAACAAAATTCGATTCGATTCAATTGATTCGGTTCGATTCTGGGTGCATTGAACCGATTTGTTGCAGCCCTAGCTAGCAATACCAAACTTCATACACATGTCAACCATGATGCCTAGTTGTGACAGTGTCTTTTGAGGATTAATTTTTTTTCATCTGAATTTAATTTTTGCGGTTTCTATGGAAACGTGACTAAAAAGTGACTCTGATGAAGTCATTTTGTGCGAAGCTGATCTCCCTAACTATATGTGCTAGTTTCACCAAACTTCATACACATATCAACTATGATCCTTAGTTGTGCCTTTTGAGAGTTAGAATTATTTCTGAATTTTAATTTTTGCGGAGCGAGTGACTCTGTGAGGAAGACATTTTGTGCGGAGCAGATCTCCCAAACTATGTATACATGCTAGCCTCACCAAATTTCATACACATGTCAACTATGATCCATAGTTGTGCCTTTTAAGGGTTAGAACTAATTTTGACTTTCAATTTTGTTGGTTTCCATTGAAACGTGAGGTAATCATTTAATTCATTTTGTGCAGGGCATATCCCCTAAACTATGCATGCTAGCTTCACACACATGTCATACAATGATCCACATGCAGGGTTCCCCTTAACCCCCAAAACTTGAGTATTTGACTCCCAAAATAAGTAAATGACTTCCACTTTTGACAGCAGGGAGTCATTTTGACCCTTACATTTCTAAGCCTTGGGCAAACATTAACTGAAGTTGACCCCCAAAACTATATTTATGACTCCCTTTTTCGATGGCAGGGAGTCATTATGACTCTTCAATTTCTTAGCCTAGGGGAAACCCTTCACATGTTAGCAATGATCCCTAGATGTGCCTTTTGAGGGTTAGGCCTTCATCTGAAATTTATATTTACATTTATTATTAAATATAGACCTATTGATGTGTAATTTGCTTATAATGAAATTCAAAGGGAGAAGCAGGAGTATGTGAGCTTACTGACCTTTGCTTGCTTCTACACTTGTTTTGTCATAACATTATCATAACGGTATATCTATCCATGATGTGGGGTCTTTTGCATGTGTGATAGAGGCTATTATCATATATCTATCAATGATATGGGATGTTTTGCATATGTGATAGAGGTCAGGACACCACACCCATATCGCTGCCCGGTCCGCAAATCCATATCAGCCATATCATCCGGTCCGCAAATCCATATCAATATCAGCCCGGGTGACGTTAGGTCAGAGTGATCTCCCTTTGCTTAGGCCTACATGCGTGAACACAGTAAAGTCACAAGCGAAGCAGTGTCAGAGTAACTAGTTCAATTGAATCCTTTCAGAGTACCCTCCAAACAAGGATGTTGTTGACGCTTTTAATTTATTAAATTGAATATACTTTTAATTTGAATAGGAGGCACAACTCGCATAATTTTAAAAGAAAAATTACCCCCAAAGAACAAATTTTCGCATAACATAAAATTATTATTATTTCTGTAAATATTTTGTCATGTTTTAGAAAAAAGTATGATATATGATAAAAAGGTTACAACATGTCATTTTTCATACCATACCCCATATCAGCCCTCGACCCATATCAGCCCTCTGGCCTGCGGCCCTCGGGCTGATATGGGGTCTCATATTAATTGTTTGTCGATTGATGCTGAAATATTTACGAACATTTTGCAAATTATCTCAGGTACAGACACATAATTTCCATTAATTTTCTGATGATTATCAAGTAACCTGTAATTTTTTAAGCATGTATGCATACTATGCAACATGCCGTCGCAATAGATTACGTTAACATAACCGTCAATGCAACTTTGGAATCACAACATACATGATACAGTGTCTAAATAAATGTAATTTGATAACTTATGAACGGGTAGATGAAATGTACTTTTCTACATGGAGCTGAAATGACTTCCAAACTGTGTGCTTAATACAACAAAAAGACCTTTCTTTAATTTATGAAAATTATTCTTGCAACGGTTAATTAACATTGAAGTTCAAGTCTATGGGAATTACGTCGCATGTGAACTTTAATATGGCAACAGAGTGTAATATTCTCAGCCAGGCAGTGTCTTGGCCATTTACGGGGGGAATACTGTAAATTGACGTTTTTAAAAATCTTTTTCGCACAGGGTCAAGTGAGTTTTACTTGATTTAGGACATATAATAATAAAACCTCATACATAATATGTACGAGATATAATTTTCAAAACGTTTAGCTGGCAGATCAGAAAACTATTCGATATTACCGTACCTAGAAAATGAAATCGTACATTGTGTGACAAAATCCTTTACATTCCCCATCGCATTCCGAACGTGAAACATTGTTGCCGCATTTTTATGTTTTGACCTACGAGACACCTTCCTGGACTTTTTAAAATAAGTTGTATCATTACTGGTGCTGTGTTCTGCTGTCATGGTTTATTGGAATGTCTTTGTCCTAACATCAGAAGTTGCCATTATTGTTATGGATTTGAATGATTTTTGGCAGTATGAAATCAAAGAGTATTCTAATGGTTTTTTGTTTCGTTTCAATGATTATTCGGCATTTATAATTACCAAACTTCTCTTATCTGAAAAAAGATATTTTTTCTTTACCTTCTGAACAGGTTTGTACATATTGTTTAACGACAGCGGGTTGCCATATTATTACGTACACGTAACGTTATTCCCATTGACTCTCCTGTTTTTTAACCTTTGCGAGAAAAAATTACATAAATTAAATAACGGTCCATTAATTTTTGTTGATGTATTTCGCAGACAGCTTGTTAATCATCTCAGCTACGTGTGCATAATTATATTTCCTCTATCAGTTGATTGGTTAGCGAATGACACGTTTCTGAACATCGTATTAAATAATAACTTGTGATCCAAATATGTCCCATATTGACGGCCATGTTAGATTAAGTCGGTATGTTGCAGATGTGTTTAGTTTGTGTTTAGATGTAGTTTTGTTGAAAATCAACGGAAAATTAAGTTGAAATCATGTGTCTGTAGCTGAGATGATTTTCAATATGTTTGTAAATATTTCAGGATCAATCAACAAACAACTACTTTATGTAAATTATTCTCGCAACAGCTAATTAACATACGTAATAATATGGCCACCCTCTGTAGGTCCAATTGATGCTCATATATTATGCAAATTCTCAATAGCTTCAATCAAATGCGGAGTTCAACATCTTAATCATTTAAAGCATTTCGAAACTTTGTAAATATGACAAGCTAAATCAAACTACCGTAAATCCTTGAATAAACGCCCGGCGATTATTTATTTCGAACATTCATTTGACCCGGCAATTATTCAAGGCAGGCGATTATTCAAGTCAATTTGTTTTAGTGAAAATATGACTATTCAAGACAGGCGATTATTTATTTCAACTAGGGCTTACACCCAGCGATTATTCAAGGCAGGCGATTAATCAAGGATTTACGGTAGAATCTATATGCAATAATGAATTTATTGAATTACTAAAACTTTCAAGACCTTTCGCGTATCTTCACCCGTCACGGTTCTACAATGTAATTATGTTAGTCAATAATATAACACAAAATTTGACATATCATACGAATTGCAACCTTATTTGTGTTCATAATATTATGTAAATTTGTTCTGTTTTGTTTCATCAATGTATTCCATTTTCAGAAAATGGGACGCAAAAGAACTCGTCAGCGCGGAAAAGGTAACTGTTCATTTTATTTTGATGGTATTTTGACTTTTTACATTGATCATATTGGAACCGGTTTGCACTTTTGTGCTGAGAAAATCAAATATAACGATACATAGTTTATTTATTTTTTTACATGCTATAAATGCTCACGAAAGAAAGAGTTTTCCGTTTCCTCGTAAGTGTTCCGTATTTCTAAAACGCTCCTAAATTATATACCTTGGCAATATCTGCACCAGTTTTCAGTAGTGTGTTTAGATGGAGTATTATATTTTCCAAAATTCCATATTAAACTCCTAATATATATGTAGACAGACGTTATTTTTTTCAAAATGGCCGACTCCACGTGGATGTACATGCTATCGGCTGATATTCTTCTAGCAATTATTTTGGGATTGTTGAACATGTTTCAAACATTCAGGAGATGGAACAGGATGTTCCAACAATGGAATAGAGAACTTTAATAATGTCAACGGATTTTTTTATTTTATTTCAGAGACGAGTCAAAAAAAGAAAAAATTCTTCCATGAAGGTGAGTGTTCGAGATAATATTCGCTAGAGCTAATGGGTGCCGTGGAGAAGGATTAATTTCAAAAGAATAAATAGAATAAAACTCCTATCTTCATTATATAGGCCCCTATACGCAATGATACGTGTTATTATTACTGAAAATAATAATTTATTTGATTCTTATGGATTTGGTGATGAAACATGTTTTATTCAATAAATATCGACGAAAATTTACC
Organism: Gibbula magus; assembly: GCA_936450465.1. Lineage (NCBI taxonomy): Eukaryota > Metazoa > Mollusca > Gastropoda > Trochida > Trochidae > Gibbula > Gibbula magus. Next base: position 66,815,800 of record OW388305.1, read on the forward strand.
GATGTTTTGTAACTGTAAGGATGTTCTATGAGTAAATGCCTGAATTGAAGGCTTTTCATCCAAATACATTATTTTGCTTTAAGAGCTATCATCTGTCCAAGATTTAAGTGTTGTTAGTCCATTCAGTAGGAGTTTCAATATGTTCTAGGACAAGGAGTACATGCCTGAATTGAGGGCTTTTATCCAAATATTTCATTTAGTTTTAAGAGCTATCATCTGTCCAAGATTTAAGGTCCGTTCAGTAGGAGTTTAAAGAAGTTCTAGGACTAATAATACATGCCTGAATTAAGTAAAGGCTTTTGTCCAAATACATTCTTTGCTTTAAGAGCTATCATCTGTCCAAGATTAAAGTGTTGATAGTCCATTCATTGGGAGTTTTCAACTTTTTTTCAACCAGGAACATCGTTATGAAACTGTCTATTTTACTCTTAAGATTAATCAAATGAAAAAAAATCTGTTCTGTGAAAACAAATAGTAATGTCTTTATCATTTTGATAAACTGTTAAGCAGGGAGCCAGATAAGATGCATATCCACGTATAATACACGTGAATAATTTAGATGTGCGCATGAAAATGAAATCAATGAGTGAAGATACACATGTCTGTAAGAAAACGTGAACTTGCAGTCAAAATATCTAGGTTTGTTCGCGTTACCTGGTTAAAATCAAAGCTCTGAGACACTTTACCGCCAATTCTATAATGTTAACATAATTATTACTATACTGAACTTTACTACCCGTATACTATAATTCTACTCCTCACTTTTAATTTTGATGAGTGAAATATGCATTCTCTTTTTTCCATTTAGTAATTTTACTCCTCATTTTCTGTTTTGATGAGTGAAATACTCATTGGCGACATTAATTTATCTAGAGCCCTCCTGTTAAGTATCATGATACAATTGTGATAAAATGAATATAAATATGAGCTCTTAACTATTTAGACGGTTTACTCCTTAGTGCTGAAATTTAGAACACAAAATATTTTCTGTTTATAATTAAGAGTTATTAACTCCTAATTCAATAAACACTTAAAGCTCATTATGTGGTCCGTCCGTCCGTACATCCGTACGAAATGGAATAACTCAAATACTATTCTCTGGATTCTTTTCATATTTCGCATATGGGTTCATCATAGCAAGAGTAATGTTCCTACAGAGGTTTGTGACCTTGACCTTCATTCCAAGGTCACAATGAGACTTTGTCATTTTACCCTTGTCAGCGGGATATCTCAATAACCATTTGCTGGATTCTCTTCATATTTTACACATAGCTTCTCCAAGAGAAGACGACGGGCTGATTAGATTTTGGTGACCTTGACGTTATTTTCAAGGTCACAGCGGAAATTTTCGACATGTTAATGTACATGTAAAGCTTGTCAGCGAGATATCTCAAGAACCATTCACCGGAATTCCATCATTTCTTACTTAGAGCACCTTCTAGGGAAGATGACGGGCTGATTAGATTTTGGTGACCTTGACATTATTTTCAAGGTCACAGCGGAACTTTGAATTTTTCGACATGTTAATGTACATGTAAAGCTTGTCAGCAGGGTATCTCAAGAACCATTCACCGGAATTCCATCATTTCTTACACAAAGCACTTTCTAGGGAAGACGGCGGGCTGATTAGATTTTGGTGACCTTGACATAATTTTCAAGGTCACAGCGGAACTTTGAATTTTTTGACATGTTAATGTACATATAAAGGTTGTCAGCGGGATATCTCAAGAACCATTCACCGGAATTCCATCATATCTTATATAATGCACCTCCTAGGAAAGACAAAGGGCTGATTAGATTTTGGTGACCTTGACATTTTTCTCAAGGTCACTGTGGAACTTTGACTTTTTAGACATGTTTGACAGTCGATTTTGCTGATCTTGACATTATATTTAAATTTTTAGCACATCAGGCCTGAAAGGCCCGATGGGCTTATGGCATGGCATGGCGTCCGGCGTCCGTCCATCCGTCCGTCCGTCCATCCATCGCTTTTTTGACTTCTTCTCCAGAACCAATAACTACACAGAGCTGAAATTTGATATGCAGACTCCTTGGCCAATGGGGATTCTAAATTGTAGATTTCGTGACCCCGTGACCCCAAATGGGGTCACAGGGGTCACATCCTTAAAAACGTATTTTCATCTTCTTCTCCAGTTCCAAAAGGTCTAGAGAGCTGAAAAGTTGTGTGCAGACTCCTTGGCCAATGGGAAATCTAAATTGTAGATTTAGTGACCCGTTGACCCCAAATGGGGTCACAGGGGTCACATGTTTAAAAACCTATTTTCATCTTCTTCTCCAGTTTCAAAAGGTCTAGAGAGCTGAAAAGTTGTGTGCAGACTCCTTGGGAAATGGGGATTCTAAATTGTAGATTTCGTGACCCCATGACCCCAAATGGGGTCACAGGGGTCACATCCTTAAAAACGTATTTTCATCTTCTTCTCCAGTTCCAAAAGGTCTAGAGAGCTGAAAAGTTGTGTGCAGACTCCTTGGCCAATGGGAAATCTAAATTGTAGATTTAGTGACCCGTTGACCCCAAATGGGGTCACAGGGGTCACATGTTTAAAAACCTATTTTCATCTTCTTCTCCAGTTTCAAAAGGTCTAGAGAGCTGAAAAGTTGTGTGCAGACTCCTTGGGAAATGGGGATTCTAAATTGTAGATTTCGTGACCTCATGACCCCAAATGGGGTCACAGGGGTCACATGTTTAAAAACCTATTTTCATCTTCTTCTCCAGTTCCAAAAGGTCTAGAGAGCTGAAAAGTTGTGTGAAGACTCCTTGGCCAATGGGGATTCTAAATTGTAGATTTAGTGACTCCATGACCCCAAATGGGGTCACAGGGGTCACATCCTTAAAAACCTATTTTCATCTTCTTCTCCAGTTCCAAAAGGTCTAGAGATATGAAAAGTTGTGTGCAGACTCCTTGGCCAATGGGGATTTTAAATTGTAGATTTCGTGACCCCATGGCCCCAAATGGGGTCACAGGGGTCACATCCTTAAAAACCTATTTTCATCTTCTTCTCCAGTTCCAAAAGGTCTAGAGATATGAAAAGTTGTGTGCAGACTCCTTGGCCAATGGGGATTTTAAATTGTAGATTTCGTGACCCCATGGCCCCAAATGGGGTCACAGGGGTCACATCCTTAAAAACCTATTTTCATCTTCTTCTCCAGTTCCAAAAGGTCTAGAGAGCTGAAAAGTTGTGTGCAGACTCCTTGGCCAATGGGGATTTTAAATTGTAGATTTCGTGACCCTGTCACCCCAAATGGGGTCACAGGGGTCACATCCTTAAAAACTTATTTTCATCTACTCCAGGACAAATGTACCTAAAAGGCTGTAATATTGTGTGCAGACTCTGTCAATGGGGATTCTAAATTTTAGATTTGGAGACCCTGTGGTGCCTCAAATAAGGGCCTCAAGCCATGACCTTAAAATCTATTTCAGTCTTCATCATTAAACAATATAAACCCTGATGAGCTACAGAGCCCATGGCTCTATTTTTAAGTATTATTTTGCGGCGGGGGATCATGTCACCTTAGTGACAAATACTTGTTTTTTCATGAGTATCTATCTCGCATGTCACCAGCTTCTATGTAGAATCTCATTGGTCCACGTGACCTTATCGGGTCACTCGACTTACATCAAGGCTAGATATCGATCGATGTTTGTCAGGTAATAGTGAAGATTATAATATAAAGTTTAATGAACTTTCGTGATTGAAATGTTATTTTTTATTCATATATCACGCTATATTTGTATTTTAAAAAGACAACAATAAAGCATATGTTTTTTTATTCAATGATTTTAATATTGTCGACTGGACATCGATGTTTGTGATTGTTTCCGGTGTAAACATTGTCCGTTCGACTTGCTGGGCTGGCAGATACATACCTGGCCTCTAGATTTTTGGGGCTGAAACATCGACCCTGTGTATAAGTCGACCACCCTCCTTGACCCCCTAATTTTTGGTATCAAATTCTTGACTTATACCCGGTAATATACGGTAGCTCATCTGGCCTGAATCCCCACATATCCACTTTGCCTGTTTTAACCATGCAGTCCTCATTTGAATTGTATGTAGTGAGTGACCTCATTTAAACTAGTCTACATGAAGTGTGACACACAGAACTTGTACTTCACTGAAATAAACAACCTTTTTCCTAAACATACACAAGTAATGACCATAATTTGCTTGTTTTCAACAACCTGATGCCATATGATGTAGCCTTGCATTTGAAAAACAGGTTTCAATGTATGAGTTTTATTGTTTAGCTTAAGATTTTTCACTTTTGATTGTATTTCCAGTTTCTGTGCAGAGACGCGGACCACCAAAAACATGGATTCAACATTGCCGAGCACTGAAGGTAATAAGACATTAAAGATTACTTAAATCACTTACTTACTATTCCTTTACCTTGGATTTCTTGATTCAATGTTTTTTATTTAATGTCTTCATACATAAATCATCCCCCACATATCCACTTTGCCTGTTTCAACCATGCAGTCCTCATTTGAATGGTATGTAGTGAGTGACCTCATTTATCTAGTCTACATGAAGTGTGACGAATGCACAGAACTTGTACTTCACTGAGATAAACAACCCTTTTCCTAAATATACACAAGTAATGACCATAATTTGCTTGTTTCAACAACTTGATGCTACATGATGTAGCCTTGCATTTGAAAAACAGGTTTCAATGTATGAGTTTTATTGTTTAGCTTAAAGAGCAACTCCCGGATGATTTTGCTCCAATTTCTTTCAAGTAACTGCCTATGGTTTACATGCACATTGCAAAGACATGGAAATTATGTAAATCGGTTTATAAACAACAAATTCTCGCATCCCATTACCATTGAAATCATGTGTGACTTTAGCAAATCGTAAAAGAAGTCAGAAAACTGTCTGTTTACGTCGCTTTTTGACGTGTCGGCCATCTTGTTTTACGGAGAACACCGGAAAAATCTCGATTTCCCCCGAAGGAATGTATGACATCAACTGGAGAACACAAACCAATGCAAATGGCGCCCGCCGTAGCATTAACACTAACAGACTAGTAAACTGCGCGGGCAATAGGAATCAAACCAGTCGACCATTTAATGTAAAAACTTGCCATATATTTGCATATGACAACTTGAAGAGAATCAGAAAAGGAATATACTCAATATCAGCGATAAAGTTTTTAAAATGGTCCTTACTAAACCCGGAAGTAAATTCCCAAATAATTAACCGAACAGCTGATATCATACGTGTTTCAGTGCTGATATATCTGGCAAACTTACGTATTTTAGATACATCATTAATAGTGTATGAATGTAGTTAAATATTTTGTAATTTGGTGACTATAATATAAAGGTTATTTCATTTTTGGCGAAATAACTTTACCGTACCTGCATGGTCACGTGATATCTTCTCGGGATGCAGTGAACTCCAATGCATATCCACACGTTTCGCTGAACTCGTACCCAATTTTGTTTTAGGATGAATATTGTATTGCAATAGAAATAATTTAATTGTAGTGATAGTGTTTCATAAATTTTGAAAGACATTGAAAGAAAGAATGAAAATATTTTATCTAACTTATCTGTATTTTAGTGGATAAAATAAATAAGAATAATGGAATTTTTGGTGATTGATATCTCATTTAAATGATAAGATAATCATTATTCATTTCAAAGTTTACATAATATTTTATGAGTATATTTGTCAACTATATATTATCTGATCAAATGGAAAATTCAGACATTTATTGATATAATCTGCAATTTTAACTAACCTGTATTTTCAGTTACAGATATATATAAAACATAAAAAATATACTTCATCACAATGCATATGATTAATTTTGTAAATAGCATAATCCAAAGGGACAAAGATATGTATTTATATAAAATAGATTTGTAACAGTGTGTAAATACCTATGTAAGCATGACTTGTGTTTTTACATTTGCCTACACCTACCTGCATATCAAATAAACTTACCTTGAAACAGACCTAAGAATTCTGAAAAGAAATTATGTTCAAGTTTTCTATTTTTATTGTGACATTAAAGTCACTTAAGATGCAATATTGCATTTCCACTTTTTAATCATGAATAAAACAACAAATATAAGAGCCAAATTTATTCAACTAAGTATACATGTATTGAACATTATTTTGTGTACATTATTTTGTTTAAGTGTTTGCATTTTAGGAATTACAAAGGAACAGTGCACATGAAATTAATTTTTATCATAAAATTTATTTTAAAATAATTTGGGAAATATTTGATTTTATTTACTCTCATAATTAAATTGAATTTTAATTTGATTTACTATTACACTATTTTGTGTAGTCTTGCTCAAGTTTGCTGCAAAGTTAAATACAATATTTCTAAAACATTGGCACATTCTCATATCCAAGAGAAGATAATGATTTGGATATCAGTTCACACAATCAGCATATATATCACTTCTTATGACAATGTTTATATTATAAGAATAATCAACGAGTTGCGAGGAATTACGGATTATCTGTCCCGAGTTAATTATTGTGATAAACTCCGAGCTTTAGCGAGGAGTTTGACATAATAATTCACGAGGGACAGATAATTCGTAATTCCGAGCACCGAGTTGGTTATTCTTTTTCTTACCCAAGATCATTTTAATGCGTAAAAATCGAAAAACAAGACCCCAATTCACGATCTTTGATACGACTGTAAATTACAAATTGTAGTCATACGCCATTCATAAAATCTTTCACACCTTCAGGATGCGCATATCTAAATAGTTTCCAACTTGCTCTATTTTTTCAGAACTATTCTAAAGGAAGTGTTGAATTTTATTGCCAAAACAGTTTTCTGACACAGTAAACAACTCGTTTATATTGTAAACTATGTCGCAGAATGAGAGAAAATTAATGAAAACGTGAACTTACAATCGCACTGTTGGAATGCAAGATAGGAGTGTAATTACGTCACCAAATGACGTCATGGTTAATGACGTCACAAAGCAATGACGTCACGGCAGTGCAGTCGGCGACTCTTGCATGTTGCTTCGCCTTGCAAGTTTAGTAGTGTTATTACGGTCTCGGAAACTTAGGTTGAACATGATTTTATATTTAATAAGTTTTACTGACATGTGACTTCAAATAGGTATGCTCGAAATTGTTCAATTATGTGATTTAGCTTGAACAGGAGAACTTAGCAAGTCATGAATGAGCGCAAAGTAGTTCCGTTAACCAATCAAAATGCAAGTTATATTTAGAAAAACTGTAATTCCCATGACCATTATGAAAACTTTAATACCCGGCATATCTGTGCCCGCTTGGGTAAGAAATATCATTTCCTGATATCAAAGACCTTCAGCACCAATATTTTACTGCACATACAGTCCATTCCTAATGGGTTTTTTTTGTTGATGTGTTCTCTTGTATTAGGGACTCCCATCACCTGTAACAACAATAATAAATCTTTCTTGATGCTGCATATGTTTACACATGATTAATTCATAACATGTTTTTGTTTTGGTATAGTACCTTTGATATTTTTATGTCAGGCAAGTGAAATAATTCTAAACATCTACAGCCTCAGTCTAATTTCATCACAAACAAATGAATAGTTATCAAACAAATTATTGAAATCTTTTATGGAAAGCCATTTCCTTGAAAATTTAAATATGCATATACATTCATGATCACTAAAAAGGAACGTTGTTCAAATAAGCCTTGTGGCTTGTTCACCAATCCTTATTTCATTTTATGAAATACAAATATGTTTAAACCAAGATCACTAACTCAGATGGCTTCTAATTTGTAATTTTGAAATACCAGTAGTAATTTCTACTACATTGTTATATGGATTTGAATTTGATATCTGTCTAATATATTTAATTGAAAGCAAATGTCGATATTTAAAAAAATAATTTCCTGAAGTTGATGACAAATCAATTATAAACGTTTTTCAAAAAGGCGAGTCATGCACACATTAACATTTTACCAAAGAAATGGTGCAAATTAATTACAAGTATAAGTTCTCATAATTGACATGTTAATGAATCTCTGGGCTAAAATTAACACCAGTCATTCAGACCGAGGCTAGTAAAAATTACTATGGATATCAAAATTTGGATACTGCCATCCCTGTGGGCCAGACAAATTTCTTTAAAAAATCACTTTGGAGGATTGTGAGCGCGTATCGAAAATAGGATCTGCAAAACACACTCGACGAGAGCCACGATTTGACAGACTGATAATGTTGTTTTCCTCGACTCAGATTGAAAATTCAAGTAATATTTATATTTTCGAAAGAACATGTCCATTCACATAACAAATTATGCATCGTTAGAAGAAAGACATCAAAGACCCACTTACCGAAATCATTCCGTGTCGACAGAGGACAACGACTGCTTCACTAGGCTACAGAATTTGACTTGTCCTTCGAATCATGAATTCTTCTCATAATTATGTACCAAAACAAATATTTAGCTAATTCCTCGTTGCCATTATACTTTCATACAGCAGATATTCGAATTTCACTCTCAGTTTAACTTTATTTGTGACCAAAATCGTCAAAACGCGATCACCGAAGTGAAGCGCTGTGTTGTTTACATTGTCACGTGGCTGTTACGTCACGATTGTTTGCCCCAGTTGACGTCACATCCGGTTACATCACCGGAACAAAACGATCGCGGCAAGTAAATGACGCTATTTTTTATAATCGCAAATAATAAAATAATCTATTGTTTTAAAAATTTTATGACCTAACGAAAAATAATATTTAGCTAGATACTATGCATACAGATGCACATTAGTGTACAATTTAGCTTGGTTTAGTCAAACGAATTTTGGTCCATTTTATCCGGGAGTTGCGCTTTAAGATTTTTTCACTTTTGATTGTATTTCCAGTTTCTGTGCAGAAGACGCTGACCACCAAAAACATGGATTCAACATTACCGAGCACTGAAGGTAATAAGACATATACATATTACTTATATCACTTACTTACTATTCCTTTACCTTGGATTTCTTGATTCAATGTCTTCATACATAAATCATCCCCCACATATCCACTTTGCCTGTTTTAACCATGCAGTCCTCATTTGAATGGTATGTAGTGAGTGACCTCATTTATCTAGTCTACATGAAGTGTGATGAACACACAGAACTTGTACTTCACTGAGATAAACAATCCTTTTCCTAAATATGCACAAGTAATGACCAGAATTTGCTTGTTTTCAACAACTTGATGCCACTTCATGTAGCCATGCATTTGAAAAACAGGTTTCAATGTATGAGTTTTATTGTTTAGCTTAAGATTTTTTCACTTTTGATTGTATTTCCAGTTTCTGTGCAGAAGACGCTGACCACCAAAAACATGGATTCAACATTACCGAGCACTGAAGGTAATAAGACATATACATATTACTTAAATCACTTACTTACTATTCCTTTACCTTGGATTTATTGATTCAATGTCTTGATACATAAATCATCCCCATATATCCACTTTGCCTGTTTTCACCAGTCCTCATTTGAATGGTATATAGTGAGTGACCTCATTTATCTAGTCTACATGAAGTGTGACGAACACACAGAACTTGCACTTTAGTCAGATAAACAACCCTTTTCCTAAATATGAACAAGTAATGACCATAATTTGCTTGTTTCAACAACTTGATGCCACTTGATGTAGCCTTGCATTTGAAAAACAGGTTTCAATGTATGAGTTTTATTGTTTAGCTTAAGATGTTTTCACTTTTGATTGTATTTCCAGTTTCTGTGCAGAAGACGCTGACCACCAAAAACATGGATTCAACATTGCTGAGCACTGAAGGTAATAAGACATATACATATTACTTAAATCACTTACTTACTATTCCTTTACCTTGAATTTTTTTATTCAATGTCTTCATACATTAATCATCCCCCACATATCCACTTTGCCTGTTTCAACCATGCAGTCCTCATTTGAATGGTATGTAGTGAGTGACCTCATTTATCTAGTCTACATGAAGTGTGATGAAGACACAGAACTTGCACTTTAGTCAGATAAACAACCCTTTTCCTAAATATGCACAAGTAATGAACAGAATTTGCTTGTTTTCAACAACTTGATGCTACATGATGTAGCCTTGCATTTGAAAAACAGGTTTCAATGTATGAGTTTTATTGTTTAGCTTAAGATTTTTTCACTTTTGATTGTATTTCCAGTTTCTGTGCAGAAGACGCTGACCACCAAAAACATGGATTCAACATTACCGAGCACTGAAGGTAATAAGACATATACATATTACTTAAATCACTTACTTACTATTCCTTTACCTTGGATTTATTGATTCAATGTCTTGATACATAAATCATCCCCACATATCCACTTTGCCTGTTTTCACCAGTCCTCATTTGAATGGTATATAGTGAGTGACCTCATTTATCTAGTCTACATGAAGTGTGATGAAGACACAGAACTTGCACTTTAGTCAGATAAACAACCCTTTTCCTAAATATGCACAAGTAATGAACAGAATTTGCTTGTTTTGAACAACTTGATGCTACATGATGTAGCCTTGCATTTGAAAAACAGGTTTCAATGTATGAGTTTTATTGTTTAGCTTAAGATTTTTTCACTTTTGATTGTATTTCCAGTTTCTGTGCAGAAGACGCTGACCACCAAAAACATGGATTCAACATTACCGAGCACTGAAGGTAATAAGACATATACATATTACTTAAATCACTTACTTACTATTCCTTTACCTTGAATTTTTTTATTCAATGTCTTCATACATAAATCATCCCCCACATATCCACTTTGCCTGTTTCAACCATGCAGTCCTCATTTGAATGGTATGTAGTGAGTGACCTCATTTATCTAGTCTACATGAAGTGTGATGAACACACAGAACTTGTACTTCACTGAGATAAACAATACTTTTCCTAAATATGCACAAGTAATGAACAGAATTTGCTTGTTTTCAACAACTTGATGCCACTTCATGTAGCCTTGCATTTGAAAAACAGGTTTCAATGTATGAGTTTTATTGTTTAGCTTAAGATTTTTTCACTTTTGATTGTATTTCCAGTTTCTGTGCAGAAGACGCTGACCACCAAAAACATGGATTCAACATTACCGAGCACTGAAGGTAATAAGACATATACGTATTACTTAAATCACTTACTTACTATTCCTTTACCTTGGATTTCTTGATTCAGTGTCTTCATACATAAATCATCCCCCACATATCCACTTTGCCTGTTTCAACCATGCAGTCCTCATTTGAATGGTATGTAGTGAGTGACCTCATTTATCTAGTCTACATGAAGTGTGATGAACACACAGAACTTGTACTTCACTGAGATAAACAATACTTTTCCTAAATATGCACAAGTAATGAACAGAATTTGCTTGTTTTCAACAACTTGATGCCACTTCATGTAGCCTTGCATTTGAAAAACAGGTTTCAATGTATGAGTTTTATTGTTTAGCTTAAGATTTTTTCACTTTTGATTGTATTTCCAGTTTCTGTGCAGAAGACGCTGACCACCAAAAACATGGATTCAACATTACCGAGCACTGAAGGTAATAAGACATATACGTATTACTTAAATCACTTACTTACTATTCCTTTACCTTGGATTTCTTGATTCAGTGTCTTCATACATAAATCATCCCCCACATATCCACTTTGCCTGTTTTAACCATGCAGTCCTCATTTGAATGGTATGTAGTGAGTGACCTCATTTATCTAGTCTACATGAAGTGTGACGAACACACAGAACTTGTACTTCACTGAGATAAACAACCCTTTTCCTAAATATGCACAAGTAATGAACAGAATTTGCTTGTTTTCAACAACTTGATGCCACTTCATGTAGCCTTGCATTTGAAAAACAGGTTTCAATGTATGAGTTTTATTGTTTAGCTTAAGATTTTTTCACTTTTGATTGTATTTCCAGTTTCTGTGCAGAAGACGCTGACCACCAAAAACATGGATTCAACATTGCCGAGCACTGAAGGTAATAAGACATATAGATATTACTTAAATCACTTACTTACTATTCCTTTACCTTGAATTTTTTTATTCAATGTCTTCATACATAAATCATCCCCCACATATCCACTTTGCCTGTTTCAACCATGCAGTCCTCATTTGAATGGTATGTAGTGAGTGACCTCATTTATCTAGTCTACATGAAGTGTGATGAACACACAGAACTTGTACTTCACTGAGATAAACAATACTTTTCCTAAATATGCACAAGTAATGAACAGAATTTGCTTGTTTTCAACAACTTGATGCCACTTCATGTAGCCTTGCATTTGAAAAACAGGTTTCAATGTATGAGTTTTATTGTTTAGCTTAAGATTTTTTCACTTTTGATTGTATTTCCAGTTTCTGTGCAGAAGACGCTGACCACCAAAAACATGGATTCAACATTACCGAGCACTGAAGGTAATAAGACATATACGTATTACTTAAATCACTTACTTACTATTCCTTTACCTTGGATTTCTTGATTCAGTGTCTTCATACATAAATCATCCCCCACATATCCACTTTGCCTGTTTTAACCATGCAGTCCATATTTGAATGGTATGTAGTGAGTGACCTCATTTATCTAGTCTACATGAAGTGTGACGAACACACAGAACTTGTACTTCACTGAGATAAACAACCCTTTTCCTAAATATGCACAAGTAATGAACAGAATTTGCTTGTTTTCAACAACTTGATGCTACATGATGTAGCCTTGCATTTGAAAAACTGGTTTCAATGTATGAGTTTTATTGTTTAGCTTAAGATTTTTTCACTTTTGATTGTATTTCCAGTTTCTGTGCAGAAGACGCTGACCACCAAAAACATGGATTCAACATTACCGAGCACTGAAGGTAATAAGACATATACGTATTACTTAAATCACTTACTTACTATTCCTTTACCTTGGATTTCTTGATTCAGTCTCTTCATACATAAATCATCCCCCACATATCCACTTTGCCTGTTTTAACCATGCAGTCCTCATTTGAATGGTATGTAGTGAGTGACCTCATTTATCTAGTCTACATGAAGTGTGATGAACACACAGAACTTGTACTTCACTGAGATAAACAATACTTTTCCTAAATATGCACAAGTAATGAACAGAATTTGCTTGTTTTCAACAACTTGATGCCACTTCATGTAGCCTTGCATTTGAAAAACAGGTTTCAATGTATGAGTTTTATTGTTTAGCTTAAGATTTTTTCACTTTTGATTGTATTTCCAGTTTCTGTGCAGAAGACGCTGACCACCAAAAACATGGATTCAACATTACCGAGCACTGAAGGTAATAAGACATATACATATTACTTAAATCACTTACTTACTATTCCTTTACCTTGGATTTCTTGATTCAATGTCTTCATACATAAATCATCCCCCACATATCCACTTTGCCTGTTTTAACCATGCAGTCCTCATTTGAATGGTATGTAGTGAGTGACCTCATTTATCTAGTCTACATGAAGTGTGATGAACACACATAACTTGTACTTCACAGAGATAAACAATCCTTTTCCTAAATATGCACAAGTAATGACCAGAATTTGCTTGTTTTCAACAACTTGATGCCACTTGATGTAGCCTTGCATTTGAAAAACAGGTTTCAATGTATGAGTTTTATTGTTTAGCTTAAGATTTTTTCACTTTTGATTGTATTTCCAGTTTCTGTGCAGAAGACGCTGACCACCAAAAACATGGATTCAACATTGCCGAGCACTGAAGGTAATAAGACATATACATATTACTTAAATCACTTACTTACTATTCCTTTACCTTTAATTTTTTTATTCAATGTCTTCATACATAAATCATCCCCCACATGTCCACTTTGCCTGTTCCAACCATGCAGTCCTCATTTGAATGGTATGTAGTGAGTGAACTCATTTATCTAGTCTACATGAAGTGTGATGAACACACAGAACTTGCACTTTAGTCAGATAAACAAGTTACAACCCTTTTCCTAAATATGAACAAGTAATGACCATAATTTGCTTGTTTCAACAACTTGATGCCACTTGATGTAGCCTTGCATTTGAAAAACAGGTTTCAATGTATGAGTTTTATTGTTTAGCTTAAGATTTTTTCACTTTTGATTGTATTTCCAGTTTCTGTGCAGAAGACGCTGACCACCAAAAACATGGATTCAACATTGCCGAGCACTGAAGGTAATAAGACATATACATATTACTTAAATCACTTACTTACTATTCCTTTACCTTGAATTTTTTTATTCAATGTCTTCATACATAAATCATCCCCCACATATCCACTTTGCCTGTTTCAACCATGCAGTCCTCATTTGAATGGTATGTAGTGAGTGACCTCATTTATCTAGTCTACATGAAGTGTGACGAACACACAGAACTTGTACTTCACTGAGATAAACAATCCTTTTCCTAAATATGCACAAGTAATGACCAGAATTTGCTTGTTTTCAACAACTTGATGCCACTTCATGTAGCCATGCATTTGAAAAACAGGTTTCAATGTATGAGTTTTATTGTTTAGCTTAAGATTTTTTCACTTTTGATTGTATTTCCAGTTTCTGTGCAGAAGACGCTGACCACCAAAAACATGGATTCAACATTACCGAGCACTGAAGGTAATAAGACATATACATATTACTTAAATCACTTACTTACTATTCCTTTACCTTGGATTTCTTGATTCAATGTCTTCATACATAAATCATCCCCCACATATCCACTTTGCCTGTTTTAACCATGCAGTCCTCATTTGAATGGTATGTAGTGAGTGACCTCATTTATCTAGTCTACATGAAGTATGACGAACACACATAACTTGTACTTCACTGAGATAAACAATCCTTTTCCTAAATATGCACAAGTAATGACCAGAATTTGCTTGTTTTCAACAACTTGATGCTACTTCATGTAGCCATGCATTTGAAAAACAGGTTTCAATGTATGAGTTTTATTGTTTAGCTTAAGATTTTTTCACTTTTGATTGTATTTCCAGTTTCTGTGCAGAAGACGCTGACCACCAAAAACATGGATTCAACATTGCCGAGCACTGAAGGTAATAAGACATATACATATTACTTAAATCACTTACTTACTATTCCTTTACCTTGAATTTTTTTATTCAATGTCTTCATACATAAATCATCCCCCACATATCCACTTTGCCTGTTTCAACCATGCTGTCCTCATTTGAATGGTATGTAGTGAGTGACCTCATTTATCTAGTCAACATGAAGTGTGACGAACACACAGAACTTGTACTTCACAGAGATAAACAATCCTTTTCCTAAATATGCACAAGTAATGACCATAATTTGCTTGTTTCAACAACTTGATGCCACTTCATGTAGCCTTGCATTTGAAAAACAGGTTTCAATGTATGAGTTGTATTGTTTAGCTTAAGATTTTTTCACTTTTGATTGTATTTCCAGTTTCTGTGCAGAAGACGCTGACCACCAAAAACATGGATTCAACATTACCGAGCACTGAAGGTAATAAGACATATACATATTACTTAAATCACTTACTTACTATTCCTTTACCTTGGATTTATTGATTCAATGTCTTCATACATAAATCATCCCCCACATATCCACTATGCCTGTTTTAACCAGTCCTCATTTGAATGGTATATAGTGAGTGACCTCATTTATCTAGTCTACATGAAGTGTGACGAACACACAGAACTTGCACTTTAGTCAGATAAACAACCCTTTTCCTAAATATGAACAAGTAATGACCATAATTTGCTTGTTTCAACAACTTGATGCCACTTGATGTAGCATTGCATTTGAAAAACAGGTTTCAATGTATGAGTTTTATTGTTTAGCTTAAGATTTTCTCACTTTTGATTGTATTTCCAGTTTCTGTGCAGAAGACGCTGACCACCAAAAACATGGATTCAACATTGCCGAGCACTGAAGGTAATAAGACATATACATATTACTTAAATCACTTACTTACTATTCCTTTACCTTGAATTTTTTTATTCAATGTCTTCATACATAAATCATCCCCCACATATCCACTTTGCCTGTTTCAACCATGCTGTCCTCATTTGAATGGTATATAGTGAGTGACCTCATTTATCTAGTCTACATGAAGTGTGACGAACACACAGAACTTGCACTTTAGTCAGATAAACAACCCTTTTCCTAAATATGCACAAGTAATGACCAGAATTTGCTTGTTTTCAACAACTTGATGCTACTTCATGTAGCCTTGCATTTGAAAAACAGGTTTCAATGTATGAGTTTTATTGTTTAGCTTAAGATTTTTTCACTTTTGATTGTATTTCCAGTTTCTGTGCAGAAGACGCTGACCACCAAAAACATGGATTCAACATTGCCGAGCACTGAAGGTAATAAGACATATACATATTACTTAAATCACTTACTTACTATTCCTTTACCTTGAATTTTTTTATTCAATGTCTTCATACATAAATCATCCCCCACATATCCACTTTGCCTGTTTCAACCATGCTGTCCTCATTTGAATGGTATGTAGTGAGTGACCTCATTTATCTAGTCAACATGAAGTGTGACGAACACACAGAACTTGTACTTCACAGAGATAAACAATCCTTTTCCTAAATATGCACAAGTAATGACCATAATTTGCTTGTTTCAACAACTTGATGCCACTTCATGTAGCCTTGCATTTGAAAAACAGGTTTCAATGTATGAGTTTTATTGTTTAGCTTAAGATTTTTTCACTTTTGATTGTATTTCCAGTTTCTGTGCAGAAGACGCTGACCACCAAAAACATGGATTCAACATTACCGAGCACTGAAGGTAATAAGACATATACATATTACTTAAATCACTTACTTACTATTCCTTTACCTTGGATTTATTGATTCAATGTCTTCATACATAAATCATCCCCCACATATCCACTATGCCTGTTTTAACTAGTCCTCATTTGAATGGTATATAGTGAGTGACCTCATTTATCTAGTCTACATGAAGTGTGACGAACACACAGAACTTGCACTTTAGTCAGATAAACAACCCTTTTCCTAAATATGAACAAGTAATGACCATAATTTGCTTGTTTCAACAACTTGATGCCACTTGATGTAGCATTGCATTTGAAAAACAGGTTTCAATGTATGAGTTTTATTGTTTAGCTTAAGATTTTTTCACTTTTGATTGTATTTCCAGTTTCTGTGCAGAAGACGCTGACCACCAAAAACATGGATTCAACATTGCCGAGCACTGAAGGTAATAAGACATATACATATTACTTAAATCACTTACTTACTATTCCTTTACCTTGAATTTTTTTATTCAATGTCTTCATACATAAATCATCCCCCACATATCCACTTTGCCTGTTTCAACCATGCTGTCCTCATTTGAATGGTATATAGTGAGTGACCTCATTTATCTAGTCTACATGAAGTGTGACGAACACACAGAACTTGCACTTTAGTCAGATAAACAACCCTTTTCCTAAATATGCACAAGTAATGACCAGAATTTGCTTGTTTTCAACAACTTGATGCTACATGATGTAGCCTTGCATTTGAAAAACAGGTTTCAATGTATGAGTTTTATTGTTTAGCTTAAGATTTTTTCACTTTTGATTGTATTTCCAGTTTCTGTGCAGAAGACGCTGACCACCAAAAACATGGATTCAACATTACCAGGCACTGAAGGTAATAAGACATATACATATTACTTAAATCACTTACTTACTATTCCTTTACCTTGGATTTCTTGATTTAATGTCTTCATACATAAATCATCCCCCACATATCCACTTTGCCTGTTTTAACCATGCAGTCCTCATTTGAATGGTATGTAGTGAGTGACCTCATTTATCTAGTCTACATGAAGTGTGACGAACACACATAACTTGTCCTTCACTGAGATAAACAATCCTTTTCCTAAATATGCACAAGTAATGACCAGAATTTGCTTGTTTTCAACAACTTGATGCCACTTCATGTAGCCTTGCATTTGAAAAACAGGTTTCAATGTATGAGTTTTATTGTTTAGCTTAAGATTTTTTCACTTTTGATTGTATTTCCAGTTTCTGTGCAGAAGACGCTGACCACTAAAAACATGGATTCAACATTACCGAGCACTGAAGGTAATAAGACATATACATATTACTTAAATCACTTACTTACTATTCCTTTACCTTGGATTTATTGATTCAATGTCTTCATACATAAATCATCCCCACATATCCACTTTGCCTGTTTTCACCAGTCCTCATTTGAATGGTATATAGTGAGTGACCTCATTTATCTAGTATACATGAAGTGTGACGAACACACAGAACTTGTTCTTTAGTCAGATAAACAACCCTTTTCCTAAATATGCACAAGTAATGAACAGAATTTGCTTGTTTTCAACAACTTGATGCCATATGATGTAGCCTTGCATTTGAAAAACAGGTTTCAATGTATGAGTTTTATTGTTTAGCTTAATATTTTTTCACTTTTGATTGTATTTCCAGTTTCTGTGCAGAAGACGCTGACCACCAAAAACATGGATTCAACATTACCGAGCACTGAAGGTAATAAGACATATACATATTACTTAAATCACTTACTTACTATTCCTTTACCTTGAATTTATTGATTCAATGTCTCCATACATAAATCATCCCCACATATCCACTTTGCCTGTTTTAACCATGCAGTCCTCATTTGAATGGTATGTAGTGAGTGACCTCATTTATCTGGTCTACATGAAGTGTGACGAACACACAGAACTTGTTCTTTACTGAGATAAACAACCCTTTTCCTGAATATGAACAAGTAATGACCATAATTTGCTTGTTTTCAACAATTTGATGCCATATGATGTAGCCTTGCATTTGAAAAACAGGTTTCAATGTACGAGTTTTATTGTTTAGCTTAAGATTTTTTCACTTTTGATTGTATTTCCAGTTTCTGTGCAGAAGACGCTGACCACCAAAAACATGGATTCAACATTACCGAGCACTGAAGGTAATAAGACATATACATATTACTTAAATCACTTACTTACTATTCCTTTACCTTGGATTTATTGATTCAATGTCTCCATACATAAATCATCCCCACATATCCACTTTGCCTGTTTTAACCATGCAGTCCTCATTTGAATGGTATGTAGTGAGTGACCTCATTTATCTAGTCTACATGAAGTGTGACGAACACACAGAACTTGTTCTTTACTGAGATAAACAACCCTTTTCCTAAATATGAACAAGTAATGACCATAATTTGCTTGTTTTCAACAATTTGATGCCATATGATGTAGCCTTGCATTTGAAAAAAGGTTTCAATGTACGAGTTTTGTTGTTTAGCTAAAGATTTTTTCACTTTTGATTGTATTTCCAGTTTCTGTGCAGAAGACGCTGACCACCAAAAACACGGATAAAACATTACCGAGCACTGAAGGTAATTAGACATTTAAAGATTACTTAAATCTCCTGCTGACCATACCTAGTTAGCACTTATTGATTCCATGTCTTCAAACATAACAATCTATACTATCAAGAGTGGCATTGTCCCATCAATTTGTAATGTTTAAATTCTTGAATATAGTTACTCCTTTAATACAGAAAAAAGATAGGTGTAGGAGGGAAATTGTCAAAAACAGTCAATCATGAATACTTGATATATTTAGCAGCTCCGACTAAGTCGGAACTGGTATCAGTTTTTGTGCAGTTTCCATCGCCGCGGCATTTTGTATTGGCTATAACTTTTTTCCTTATAAGGTTTTGAGAACTCATATACATAACTTCTTACTTGTACCCCTGGGGAATTTTTTTGACATGTTCACATTCAAGGTCAAAGGTCAAGGTCACGAGTTCTGAAATCGCTAAAAAAAATCCTTGTAAACACGATAACTTGAAAAATATTTGTGCTATCAGGCTCTTCTTTGGTGTGTATTAACTATGGAGAAAGGCCAAAATTTGAAAAGGATTTCGCTAACATCCGTCAAAGGTCAAGGTCATAGCGAGGTCACAACTTAAGCATGCTTTTGCGAAAATGTCTTATTTCAACTATTAACACTTTGAATCATTACATGATTGTGATACACAATGAAAAGTGATCACTGATTGTGTGACCTTGAATTTTAAAGGTCAAGGTCACGAGATAGGGTCATGGTCACCAGTTCTGAAATCACTTAATAACTTCTTTCCAAGGAGGTATCAACACCTCATATACATAACTTCTTACTTATGCCCCTGGGGAATTATTTTGACATGTTCATATTCAAGGTCAAAGGTTAAGGTCACAAGTTCTGAAATTGCTAAAACAATCCTTGTAAACAAGATAACTTGAAAAATATTTGTGCTATCACGCTCTTATTTGGTCTATATGAATTATGGAGAAAGGCCAAGATTTGAAAAGGTTTTCGCTAAGATCCGTCAAAGGTCAAGGTCATAGCGAGGTCACAACCTAAGCAGGCTTTTGCGAAAATGTCTTATTTCAACTATTAACACTTTGAATCATTACATGATTGTGATACACAATGAAAAGTGATCACTGATTGTGTGACCTTGAATTTTAAAGGTCAAGGTCACGAGATATGGTCATGCTGACTGACTGGTCACTAAGTAACTTTTTTCCATGAAGATATTAACACCTCAGCGTAATTTCTTTCTTATACACCTGGTGAATGATTTTGACATGTTCACATTCAAGGTCAAAGGTCAAGGTCATGAGTTCTGAAATCACTACAACAATCCTTGTAAACATGATAACTTCAAACTTTTTTTGTGCTATTAGGGTCATATTTGGTATATATGAACTATGGAGAAAGACCAAGATTTGAAAACGTTTTCGCTCAAATCTGTCAAAGGTCAAGGTCACAGTGAGGTCGAAACTTAAGCATGCTTTTGTTAATATGTCATATTTTAACTATGAACACTTTGAGTCATTGCATGATTATTATACACGATGAAAAGTGATCATTGATGGTGTGACCTTGAAGGTCAAAGGTCAAGGTCATGAGATATTGGTTAAGGCCACGTTAATCCTTTGATCAAATTTTGAAAGAAGAAATAGGTTTGAAGAACAAACTTGTGAAAAGTGACCCCAGTGATGATTAGTAATAACTCGAATAATGAACAAACTTTTGTTAAAAAGAATTCCCATTTTATTGATGCTGACGAGAAGGCGGAACAGGGAAAGGCGAGACCCTAAGTTTCGGAGCTGCTCTGCTTTTGCGGTATCCCGCAAACGCTAATCTAGTTGATCAACATTTTATTTTCAACAATTCAATACTTTTATTGAAACGCAGTCAATTTTTAGCTCATCAGACCTGAAAGGCCAGATGGGTTATGGCATGGCCCATCGTCCAGCGTCCATCCGTCTGTAAACTTTTGACACTTTCGACTTCTTCTCATGAACCATATACACCAGAGAGCTAAAATGGTGTGTACAGGTACCTTAGCTTATGGAGATTCTAATTTGTAACGTTGGTGACCCTGTGACCATATTTGACCCCAAATATGCTCACAGGGGGTCACAACCATAAAAAGATATTTTCATCTTCTTCTCCAGTTCCAAAAGGTCTAGAGAGCTGAAATTGTATGTGCAGACTCCTTTGCCAATGCAATCTTAATAAATTTAGATTGACAGTTCACTAGTATGTTAATACAGTCGATCCAATATGGACCCATATGAAAGGTCATCCCGTTGATCTCTTGTGGAAATGAATGGACATTTCAAGTTGACCAATCATGTTTGGTGTCACAAAAAGCCCTCTTGTATGCACAACCTTCAGTTCTCACGGCACGAGTTGTAGAAATAAATATAACTTCAGTTCACTTCTCATGAACGGTGTGTCAACAGGAACATTATTTAAAAACCAAATTATTTAATTACTAATAAGTAAAGATGAAAGTATTATGGTTATATGACATATGATATGATATGTTCATTATTATCCCACCGGTATGTAATACCGTGGGATATAGTCATCACCCTGTCCGTCTGTCCGTAATCATTTCGTTTCCGGAGCAGAACTCGAAAACTATTTATCATATCTTTCTGAAACTTTACATATGTATTACACATTTACTGGAGTGGTGCCTTTTCATATTTTCAGATTTTTGAAAGTTTCATTTTTTTTCATTTCCATGGAAACTAGTTGAAATTGGACTCTGTTCAGGGATATGTTCGTTTCCGGAGCAGAACTCGAAAACCACTCCTCATATCTTTCATGTGCTTTACCCATACATATACTTGAGTGGTGCCTTTAGATATTTTCAGATTTTTGAAAACTAATTTATTTTTGTTTCCATGAAAAACGAGAATTTGACTCTGTTCACGGATAGGTTTGATTCCTGAGGAGAAGTGAATAATGATTGATCATATATTTCTGAAACTTAATCATATGTTGTACTGTCCAATAACAGAATTAAAAGTCTATTATCTTTTATATAAAAGATTGATCATACATGCTAATAAAGCACTCCGAGTTAATAGGGGACCGGTGGGATATGTCATCTTCTGATGACTCTTGTTTTATGATTACAAAATATTTGCTCTATGGTCTATAACCTTACAATGAAATGAAAAAGTTCACTAGAAGTGATTTTGTCAGTGAAGAGTTATTTCATCTTGCAAGGAATTCATCATAAATATTGCACTCCCAACAAGCATATGTACGTGACTCTAAAACCTTGATTGTTATTTGTTACTTGAACTTTTGTGCCATGTGCAGTTCACCATAATCCCCATTTGCAAATTAAGAATTATAATCTATAAATACATTGATGCAATCAGATTCATTATCGAGGTGCTGTTGAGGTCGCTCTGTTCTTTTCCGAATGAACACGAACTCTTTGCATCACGTAGAGATCTGATGATGTTTGGACTTTTGAATGAGCTCAAGCGAGGTGAGGCATCTTTTGTGATTGGCTGAGCGGCGAATGTCAAAGTTCAATGGGACAATTCTGTGCATTGGTCCATGTTAGATCGACAGTGTATAGCCCAAAGTTGCGGCCAATGTTGATTCTAAATTGTAGATTTTGTGACCCCATGACCCCGTCACAACCACATAAGGGGTCATGACCTAAAAACCTATTTTCTTCTTTTTCTCCCAAAACACTGGTTCTAGAAAGCAGAAATGTTGTGTACAGGCACCTTGGCTAATGGGGCTAATCTTGATCTATAGATTTGGTGACCTTCTGACCCCAAATAAGGTCACTAGGGTCACGACCTAAAATATTTCAACCTTCTCATCCAGACCCAATGACCCTAGAGAGCTTTATTCTTGTGTACAGCCACCTTCTCTAATGAGGATATTAATTTATAGATTTCGTGACCCTCTGATCCCAAAGAAGATGTCACAGCTTAAACCTACATATATTATTGTCACCGTCTCCAGAACTAAATGGTCCAGAAAGCTGAAATCTTCTATACACACTCCTTAAGCATCGAGGCATCGATGGCTGTCTCAACCATAGACAATAACTAAATTTTTAACCTACATGCAACTGTAAGATTTAAACCCTGATGAGCTACAGAGCTCATGGCTCTATTTTAGTGTTTAAGAGCCAAAACTATTGCAATAGTTGGTCACAATAGCCCATTGTTATGGTAATGTAGTAAGCTGGAATAGACTTGATCAATTCATGGATCCGCGGTCTTCGCTAAGCCCCGTCCCTCCATGGATACCGTTGCTACCTCCACACGCTTGTAAACAAAACGAGCGCGGCCATTGTAATCGCTTGCATTCATGAAAGTGTTTCTTCCACATTTTGACTAAATCGTGATAAAGTTTTAACAACACATTATTGTGTATGTTTTCTTTTTGAAAAAATGTGTTCTCATGTTTATACTAGGTTTCATTTAATTGTTACAACCTCAATCACACCGATCGTAGACCTACATAAACAGTAGTCTAGAGTATATTGACCAGTAAGATCTATGTGTCAATTTAATTTTGCTAGAATCGTTAATAGCGTAGGTATGACTACAAATGTTTACTGTAATGCAAAATAAATTTAGCGAACATAAACTTTACGTATGAAAGCATGTTTCTATTCTTGATCGGCTTAAATTTTTAGGGAATCTTCCTTTTATTGACCTTTGAAGTTTAGAGAAGCAGGGTTCACAGGCTTGGTGATTTGAATTTCAAAGCTCCTTAAAAAGAAACATATTTCAGGAGCAATTTAAGGTCTTTAGAAATGAACTTGGAATTTTGCTCTTAAAATAATTTTCTATGACAAGACTGAAAGGCCCGATGGGCTTATGGCATGGCATGGCATGGACCGCTCGTCCGTCCTTCCGTCCTTAAACTTTTCGCTTTTTTCGACTTCTTCTCCAGAACAAGTGACTCTGGAGAGCTGAAATTTTATGTGCAGACACCTTGGCCATTGGGGATCTCAATTGTAGATTTCGTGACCCCATGACCCCAAATAGGGTCACAGGGGTCACAACCTTAAAAACGTATTTTCATCTTCTTCTCTAGGTCTAAAGAGTTAAAAATGATATGTGCAGACTCCTTGGCCAATGGGGATTCTAATTATTTTTAATTTTGGTGACCCTGTGACCCTAAATATGGTCACAGGGGTCACAACCTTAAAAACTTTTTTCATTTTTTTCACCAGTTCCTAGTGATGCACCAATCAATCATATCAGATTATCGATCGTTTTTGGATTGACAATCAATAAGAAAAATAATTTTCTTCCATATACATGTCAGTCATTCTTGATATGCATAAAAATCACTCTGAATATGCTATTTGTAAATAAGAAGTAAAACCAAAGTAAAGAATTGTGTTGTAACTCCTTATCGATCTTTTGTCGATTATCTTGTTTACGCGATATCTCAAGAACCATTGTACCCAAGGTCTTCAAATTTGGTGACAGACTACATTGGGGGATTAGGCACACGCCAGTCGCCTTGAAAATAAGGTCATGGTCACCAAGCCATTTTGACTTCTTTAATACGTGACATCTCATAAACCAATGTACCAAATTTCTTCAAATTTGTTGACGGACTATATTGGGGGATTACACAGACACCAGTGAACATGAGTGACCTTGATAAGATGATCAACCGCGTAAAACATTATTCATGTATTTTAATCTATACATATTCTTTTGACTTGTTATGATGTTTTTGTCAGAAAGTCGATAAGGAAATTTTATTCACAATTAACGAAATCCGAATTTTGAAAATAGGACCCCTCCTGCCTTTTTCACAACTGGCCTCTAGGTCACATGGAAGGTGTGAGAATGACTGTTGTACACATTTGCAAAGGAAGCTCCTTTGTCAGTGCAGTTGAAGTCATGTTATCTACATTTTAAAAAATCCAAATTACATGATATTTGCACTGTTATACACAGTAGGTGAACAGACTTAAGGTACGCAGCTGTATTAGCAAAGTGTACCAACATTATTAGTTACATGTACTAGGGCTAAATTTGTTTATAGACTGCGTTTGTAAAACAAAAAAACTTAGGAGCATTGGGCCAAACTGTAGATTGCCACTTGTCACGTGTATGCCACCTGACGCCAATTTCTAAGGGGAAAAACAGACAAAAGTACAATTATAATCGTTAAAAAAACTTTAATTTATCAACCTCCATGCATTCTGGAGACATTGCCTGAAAATATTGTTTAGATCTATATATTTTAATTAATAATTGACGAAAAGGCCTGAAACGCCCGATGGGCTTATGGCATAGCATGGTGTCCGGCGTCCGTCCATTCGTCCATTCGTAAACTTTGTTGAATTTCGACTTCTTCTCCAGAACCAAAGCACGTAGAAAGCTGAAATCTTGTGTACAGACTCCTTGACTTGTGAGCATTATAATTTATAGCGTTGGTGGAGCTGTGGCCCCTGATAAGGGCCACAAGGGCCATGCCCTTAAGACCTATTTTCGTCTTCTTCTCCAGAACCAAACAAACTAGAAAGCTGAAATCTTGTGTACAGACTCCTTGACTAGGGAGGATTTAGACAATAACTAACGTGTGACGGGGAATGATAGATTATCTTTCCCGAGTCATATTAATTAGGTAATTGCCGAGCCTTGCGCGAGGCAGTTACTTAATTGATATGACGAGGGGACGTCTATGACGTCATTTCAATCGAACGTTACCGGTCGCATTTTTTGTCTTCTTCTCCAGAACCAAAGGAACTAGAAAGCTGAAATCTTGTGTACAGACTCCTGGACTAGTGAGGATTATAAATTATAGCATTGGTGACACTATGGAGTCTATCAAGGGCTACAGGGGCCACGCCCTTAAAACCTATTTTCGTCTCCTTCTCGAGTCCCAAGAGGTCTAGAGAGTTGAAATTTTATGTGCAGACTCCTTGGGCAATGGGGATTCTTAATTGTAGATTTTGTGACCCCATTACCCCAAATAGGGTCACAGGGGTCACAACCTTATTAACCTATTTTACAACCTTATAGAACCATTGACTCTAGAGAGTTGTAAATTTGTGTGCAGGCACTTTGGCTAGTGGGGTCACCGGGGTAACGACCTAAAAACCTATTTTATCTTCTCCAGAACTAAATGGTCCAGAAATCTGCAATCTGTTATACACACTCCTTTGGCATTCAGGCCTAGAAGGCTTGGTCTCAATTATAGACAATAGATTGTAAATTTTCAACATACATGAAACTGTATTATTTAAACCCTGATGAGCTACAGAGCCCATGGCTCTATTTTCTGCATTACGTTTGACATTTTGAAATCGGTGGAAAAATCCCCCTTCCAGTCTTCCTGGGAGCCTTTTGTCACAATTGCACGTCCCCAAATCACACCGTAATACCATTATCGAATAACATCACAAGGATATACGTGTCTGCTTGTGGGTACAACACGACGACAACATGGGTAGTAGACCCCAGGGATAGATCAGCTAGTTTCTGATTAGTTGAGCCCAGCTGTCAATCACTGCCCGCGGATCCATGAATAGGCACCCTATTACAATGTATATACTGTTGAGTTTTGTTGTCATGTCCCCGAAATTTTTTTCAGGGATAATGTTTTCGCCTCTGTCCGTTATTCCGTCATTCTGTCATTCCTTCATTTCGAAATGCTTTCTTTTTCGGGCCATATCTCTTAAACCGTTAAAATTTTTCCACGAAAGTTCAAACTTGACATGTTGTTAGACCTAGTGGTGGAGTGGTGCCTTTTGCTATTTTGGTAATTCTGATTTTTTTTCTGGTTTCCATGGAAACAATTTCAACTTTGTGAAAATTTGGAGTAGCTAGTACTAGGTACCTTTTTCGGCCTCTATTTCAAAATCTATCGAGTATTTCTTTACGAAACTTTGTATGTTGTTAGACCTAGTGGTGGAGTGATGCCTTTTGCTATTTTGGTTATTCTGAAGTTTTAAGTTTTTCTGGTTTCCATGGAAACAGATTGAACTTAGTAAATATCTAGGGGGTAGGTACCTTTTCCGACTTCTTTCTCAAAATCTATGAAGCATTTCTTTGACACTTGGTATGTGGTTAGAACTAGTGAGGGAGTCGTGCCTTTTACTATTGTGTTATTCTGAATTTATTTTGTTTGTAGTCATGTAGTGTACCCCTGTATAGGTGGTAAAGGTACCTATCCCATGACAAGAAGATTGAAAGTTGGAGCGGGGGACATCACAGTGCATCACATGCACATATTTCTAGTTAAACTTTAAAAAAAATATCCATTTGTTGTTTTTTCAGAACCTGTTCCCGAGAAGACCAAATCGGACATCAGGAGTTCATTAAACTTCAATGACATTCCACGTTTGAGAAGGACAAAACAGAAAGTTTTCCATGATGTATTTGAAGATGTGGATTCGGATTCATGTTCATATCAATCAGAAACTGACAGTGAATATGTTCTTGATTCTTGTGATTCAGATGAAAGTGAGGTTTATTCATCTGTCATTAGAACACAGCCTATTACCATTCAGGTCATTGATATGCAACTTTGCTGGTTACTGACAGTTGCCATCATTGAAATAAAGTTGATACATATAAGTTTGAATTGTGTTATTTTTACTTGTGTCAAGTCTAGAACATAGCCGTTGGAACGGTTCCAAAGGTTTTGGAGTAGGGGGTACGATTTCTGATTTGGTAATTTGGTTGAATTGCTACAGTTATCTGCTGTTGGATTTATATATTTTAGCTTTATTACTTTAAAAAGGTCATAAGGAAAATATTTTACGTTCTAAGTTTAGACTCACTGATGTTATTGTGTACATTTTTAGCTCATCAGGTCTGAAAGACCAGATGGGCTTATGGCATGGGACGTTGTCCGTCGTCCGTCCGTCCGTAAACATTTAACATTTTTTACTTCTTCTCCAGAACCACTTCATCCTTAAGGCTGAAATTTTATGGGGAGATATCTTGCGGTCCAAATTTGTAACTTTGGTCCTGACCCCCCCTCAAATATGGGCGTTTGCACCAGTTTTCCCTAAAATCTTAAAAAATCTTCTTCTCCAGAACCACTTAACCCCCAAGGCTGAAATTTTATGGGGAGGTACCTTGCACTTAGGGGATCCAAATTTGTAACTTTGGACCTGACCCCCCTCAAATATGGGCGTGGCACCCATTTTCTCTAAAATCTTAAAAAATCTCCTTCTCCAAAACCAATGGGCACAGAAAGCTGAAATTTTCAGAATAACATCTTTGTAACATGAAGACTCAGATTTGTAAAATTGGTTTTGACCCACCTTCAAATATGGGGGTGGCAGGGTCTCACCCCCTAAAAGCTTATATTGACCTTTCCCTGGAAACCAGTAAACCGAATAAGCTGATATTTTCAGAATACCTTCTTTGTGACATGGAGAATAAATTTGTAAAATTGATTTTTATCCCCCTTCAAATATGGGCGTGGCAGGGTCTCACCCTCAGGCCCTAAAAGCTTATGTTGACCTTTTCTTGAAAACCAGTAAACTTAGGATGCTATAGGATGCTCATATTTTCAGAATAAATTATTTGTTACATGATGACTGATATTTGTAAATTTCATTATCCTGCTCCCAAAGATATGGGCGTGGCAGGGGTGCAATTTAAAGTTGTTGACTGTCTCCTTTAGAGACAATGACTGTGACCAATATGCATGTAGTCTTGATCATTTCAAGAATCATTTTATGCATAGAGCACCATACATAAGTGTTAAAAAGGATATAAATATAATGTATACAGATCAAATCCTAGACTAGGCTCCTCGTAATCCGAGATGCATGTTACATGAGGATCTCTAGCTGTGAACACCTGCATGGCTGTGACAAGAATCGATGCCAGCCATGAGCTGCCATGGCAGGGCCCAGCTCGTTAGCTCATGGGTGTGTGTGTCTCTCTCTCTTCTCTAACCTTTGGTGCATTACACATTTTATTGTTCAAGGAATATAAATATTTTGCACTGTGTAGTAGTCATTTTAGAAGACATGTTTTGTTCTCACCAAATAGTTAACCGTTTTGTATAATTATTAAAATTTGGGGAATATGTCTGCACATTTGAATTGGAAGAGTCACCTTCTCTTCAAGATCATTGTAGGAATTGTAATACTTAGACAACCAATTTCATAAACTGTAGTTTGAAGTCGTGTTTTCTTTTTGCACTGACACTGGACAGTTTCAATGACCATGGGATTTTGCTAAGTTAAATCTAGAGATTGTACTTGTACTTGTGGAGGCAAATCTATTTCAGTCTTAAACATCAATCAATATAAATCCTGATGAGCTACAGAGCCCATGGCTCTATTTTTTCTTTGAACCCTGCATGCTTCACAGAACCATATTCTGGTTACTCTTGAGAGCCACTTTGAATACTTTTACAAATGTATTACTTTTGCATTGCCCGTCAAAATGGTGCTAAAGCATAATTATGCATCACATGCGTTTTGGTGTGAAATTTGCCTAAAACATGAAGTTCAATCATTTGGTGAACAAAATCTCCAACCTTTAGATTGTAGCGTTTTTAGTTTATGGCACATTAGGTTATGCACTAAAATTTGTCATGTTGTTTTATACAGTTTGGTATAGTGAGTGACCACTATAACACTAGTGAGTCTAAACTTAAGGAAGAAAGTATGCACAAAGAAAAAAGTTAAGCACCCCTGATATTTTCATATAGCTAAATGTCAGAAACAAGTAAGCTCTGCTATGACCCTAAATTAGTCTCAGATTATTTTTATCTTCAGACAGAACAGCCATCTGGAAAGACAGAAAGGCGACTATGTTATCATTATTATACCGCCGCTACGACGTAGTCGGGGGTATATAGCGCTCCGTGTGTCCATCCGTCCGTCCGAAATCGTTTCCGGAGCATTACTCAAAAACTATACCACATGGAAACTTCAAACTTGGTATGGAAGTAGACTATATGATGCTGTTGTGCCTTTTAGAGGTTTCGGCTCAATGGTTGAAACGTTTTTTGAAATTTTGACCACAAACGGTCCGATTTTTGGACTTTGTCTCGTTTCCGGAGCATAACTCAAAAACTATACCACTTGGAAACTTTAAATTTTGGTCTGTATCACGCCCCGGATGTATTGAGCTCCCGTTAAGTGGCCCCTGATGGTGACCAAATCCAGTTTTCAGTCATGAGATAGGTATCCCCATACCATAACAGAGCCACCTCTACACTCAACAGTTAGCTGGATGTTCCTGGCGGTATATATAAGCTAGCAGTATTCTTCTGTCTCCAAACACAGTACCCCATCAGTAACATGGAGCAAGAACAGACTCTCGTCAGACCAATGGATTTTCCGCCAGGTCCTCTGATACCAGTGTTGTCTTTCCAAACACCATGCCAAACGTGCACGTTTATGGTCTCTCAACAAGGGACGTTTAATTACACTCCTTGCCTTCAGTCCTGCCGAGTTTTGGGCGATTTCTGACTGTTCTGGTGCTGATATTTCGATTTGGTAACCACAGACGTTTCAGCTGAGAATTTGTGGCTGTGGAAAGCAACGTTACATGCCACCTCGAGCGCACGTGCATGGCCCGAACGTGTAGGCGGGACTCGCAACGTATCGGAACATATCGCACAAACACTACTCTTCTCATAAATGAACCTTGTTTAACTATTTCAAATATTCTCGAAAAGATATCTTCACAAATATCAGGGGGTGCTTAACTTTTTTCTTGTGTATATATTTCATTATCAGATTTGTACGAGTGTGATATCGATGTCATCAGGCCCAAAAGGCCCGATGGGTTAATGACATGGCATGGTGTCCGGCATCCGCCCGTTACATTTCATATTCAACAGAACCAAAAGAGCTAATAGGGTCATAGTGGTCATAACCTTAAAAAACCTATTTTCATCTTCTCCAGTTCAAAAAGGTCCAGAAAGCTGAAACTGAAACAAAAGTGCCAGGAAGTTGAAATTATGATAAACTAATTCTGATGAACTTTGAAATTACATACATCGGCTGATTCCGGAATGTTGAAAGGAGGGGCTTCACCAATGTTAAAGTAAGGGGTTCACATACCCGCAATGCAAAATTTTTCAAAAAGAAGCAGTTCGAACTTCGGAAGACTATGGATCAAGATTTGACTATTGCGATAGAGATAATCTATTAACACTTACTATTGCGGCTGATTTGTTCCTATATACCATAGCAAGGGAGAGCAAGAAAGTTGATGATATAATGTCATATATGTTTAGCTGACAAAAAAACGGTAATTCACATTTGATAATAAAATATTAAAAATATGATAAAGATATATCGTAGTGCATGGTTTAAGAACAAGAGCTGTATTGCATAAATTAAGACTGATCGCTTGATACATTGATTGATTGAAAACATTTTATTCATTTAAGAAATGAATTGGGCACAAGTTGTGAAACTTATAGAAGCCCTCTCCAGGTAATCAACAACTATTTTACAAGGCTAGAATACATAACAAGAAAGTAAGAAATCTACAAGTGACGAAGTGGGTAAACATGTAATATACATTATTAAGGCAAGACACAATTGGAAATGTTATTCTTATGATAAAATGCACTTTGAATATGGTAAATACGTACATTAGTATTAATGTATTATTTGAACCGTTGACTCTTTCCAATGAATTTATGAACATGGTGAAATATGTTTTCATTGACTGTTTGTGGAAGATTTGGGTTTCCATACATGATTGTATTAATATCAAATTCTGCCTTTAAATTATAAAATCTTTGCTTTAATTCTAAACGAAGATCAGCATGTCTTGGACATCTCAAGAAGAAATGATAAACATCTTCAACTAAAGCACCACAAATGCAAGATTTACTTTCAGATAAATTGACACGATACAGATCACCGTTTAGGGAACTACAAGAATTTCTTACCTTACTGTGTATAATGTTCATCTTCCTATCGCCGAAAAGAAAATATTTTGGGATTTTACATTCTGTTTCAGATAATTTTGCTTTAAATGACGATAATGAATTTGAACATCTTATTTTCGAGGAAAGAGTATTCCACAGATAAGCACAGTCATAAATACAAGACTTTTGAAGGACTGCAGTTCGAAATTTTGGAATAGATAAATTTGATTTGTTACGCAAGTTGTAATGAGAAATAGTTTCAGTGGCTGGTGGAAGTAAATTAATCAGATAATCTGGAGCTTGTATATTAATAATTTTGTAAAAAGTAAAAAGTTTCTTATTTCCACGTCTAATTTTTAAAGGCAACCAACCAGTTTCTTTGTATAAGCTATCTCTTGAAGCAAACTTTGGTAAGCCAGTTACAATTCTTGCAGCTTCAAGTTGGACCTTTTCAAGTTTGTCACACAAAACATCCGAACAGTTATCCCAGACCTCAGAAGCATATTCCAAAATGGGTCGAATATACATTTCATACATACGTGATAAAATACTTCTATTCAAAACATACTTTAACACACGTAGAGAAGAGATTAGTTTTGAAGCCTTTTCTATGGAAAGATCAACATAATTGGACCATTTAGTATTGTCCGAGAAGATAAGGCCAAGATGTTTATGTTGATGTACACGTTCCAGTTGATCATTATTGAATACTAATCTAGGTACTTGATGACTATTACTATGGCTAATAGCATGAATTTAGTTTTATTGGGGTTAAAGTTAACCAACCATTTGTTAGCCCATTCGTGTAATTGGACTAAGTCATTGTTAAGAGAAGTTTCAACAGAATATAAATCTTTTCCAGCAGCTCCGAGTGATGCATCATCAGCAAACAATCTAGTGACGTTTTGCAAGTTATCGGGTAAATCATTGATATAAACAAGGAATAAAAAAGGACCAAGGACAGATCCCTGGGGAACCCCTGCAGTAACATGTAGTTCTTTTGATAATGTTCCGTTGATACATACACGTTGTCGTCTATCGGACAGATAATCCTTTAACCAATTCAGAATGCCACCGCGAATACCATAATGTTCTAATTTGTGCAATAAACCCTTGTGCCATACTCTGTCAAAAGCCTTAGAAATATCACAAAATACCATACAGTAGAATTGGTGGCTATCTAGAGATGAGCAAATATTGTGATAGATTTCAATGAGTTGAGATGTAGTAGAATGATTTGCAGTAAAACCTGATTGGAATTTGTTTAATATACTATGCTTATAAAAATGGTTATGCAAATGCTTTAACATTATTCTTCTAGTATTTTGCCAAGTATAGACAGTAGACTAATAGGTCTGTAATTACATTCATTAGTAAGTAAGTTCATATCTAGAGAATATAATGTCTTCTTTGGAATACACTCCACCAGTTTCATCGAGTAGACCATTAAAGTGACATTTTGTCTTTTGTTGGTTTCACATATGTCAAATATTGCAAATGGTGTTATTACATCGAGAAGTACTAACTGTTGCTGAAAATAAACATTTTAGTGTTAATTCCGGGCGTTTCGTAACAATAAAAGGGTTTAAAGTCGTGGTTTTGATCAAAAGGCGCACGTTAGTCAAACGTAATTTTGGAAATTTATTGAGAGTCGATAAGATGACAAATTTGGTATGATAGGCTTTAAAGGGGCAGTAGCACGTTTTTTGCAAATTTTATTTTTTCAAATTTCCCATTTATAATGATAGTTTATGTCATTTATATTAACTTTAGAGTTTAAAACATGTTATTACACACACCAGTTATCTGTAGTGATAATAACGATGTTGCGTATAAAGCAAAAATTGCATGGCGGCCATTTTATTGTGAACACAATTTAATCATTTCGCATTACCAAAACAATCCCCATGACTTTACCGAACCATGTACACTCATTTTCAATTTGATTTTCTGGAGAGAGAAGGGTGTTTTACTATTGGTGACATTTATGTTTAAATACATTTCATCGACTTATTTCAGCGAAAAAACATGCTACTGCCCCTTTAACAGGTGATATAAATAGTACATAGATGAATTGGTAGAGTTATTTCTACTTTTTGACATGTTTAAACCTTGTTTTCTATTTTCATTGAAAATTATTAATTTTCATATATTTTTCATATGGCGATGAATATGCAAGCCAATTGAAATGATTTGAACTTTTAATATTACCCATACGGGTGAGAAGACACAGGTGATTATTTTTGTGATATTTGCACATGTGCTTTCAAGTGATTCTCAACGTTGATTGGTCGGTTAGCCTGAGAAAGAATGACTATGACGTCATAAAACAATGGTCTGACGCGTCGAATTATCTTATGACGTCACAATGTTACTGTGGCGACGGGTCCTTCACAGCGGCCGCCCAACATGAACATGTAATAACCAAGCGTAATTTGGTCAATTTAACTGCATAATGGGTAATATATAGAATAACCAACTCGGTACGAGTGATTACGAGAAATATCCACTCGTCTAAATAATGTTCAGAGCCACTCGCTAAAGCTCGTGGCTGAACATTATTTAGACTCATGGATATTTCCCGTAATCACTCGTACCTCGTTGGTTATTCTCTAAATCTCGCTCCACTTTGTCAGGTTTACTTCTCAAAATATTTTAAAAACACTGTTTTTGGAACATGTCTATAAGAGGTTCAGTTGGACGAGTAAATGAAGAGAATATATGATTTAACTAGGGAAGGAAGAGGGATTTCAAAACTATTTCTTCACAAGGTGTTAGACCATTGCTAAAAAAATATCCATTAAACGTTTCATTTGCATATTTTTTCCTCGTAGTTTAGTTGGTGTATAACATTCTAGATATATGTACAGAACCGTTTCCTAGAAGTTTGACATCATTCTTCAACAAATCCAAATTCAAAGTACAAGATTCTAAGGATGACAAACTTCTTTACTCACAATTCGCGACGTATAGCAACAGCTTATTGTACCGTTGTCAATAATGGTTATCCAAACCACACTCATTAAATACATTTGTGTAGCTAGATACGCGACCCTATTTTTATTCCATTCATAGAATTTTTTCTACAATAAGGTTTCAACCAGAAAAACGAGCGACGAAATCTATTACCCGCTTTACACGAAACCCGTTCTCACTATACGTTTTTCATTTTTAGCTCATCAGGCCTGTAAGGCCCCGATGGGCTTATGGCACGGCATAGTGTCCGTCCGTCCGTCCGTCGACTTCTTTCCAGAACCAAACATACCTAGAAAGCTGAAATCTTGTGAACAGACTCCTTGACTAGTGAGGATTATGGTTTATAGCTTTGGTGGAGATGTGGCCAACTGCCACATACAGAGTATTATTACAGAGTTTTGAACATAAAGAACAGGTTGTAATTTACATCATAGCGTTTTAAATAAACAAACTTATATCACAAATATAACGTCCTTATGATGATACTCATCAAATATTTAATGTTCTGTCTGTTCAAAATATTACTTGTTAGTAGAACTATACAAAATCCCATCAACACGGCCAAACTACAGTTTTACCCAATAAACACTTCTTTTTATCATCCAAAACTGGCTCCCACAGTAGATATCGCGTGTGTGAGATCAAGCGATATCTACAAGCGATATCTACATTGTAGATATCGCTACAATCAAATCGTCATAATGCTATTACATCATCAGTTAATGACATCACAAGGCTTTGACATCATTGAGAACACTGCTGACAATGTTATGACGTCACAAAGTTGATGACGTAACATTACTATGAGGCCACAATGCTGATGACGTCACAATGCTATGACCTCACTGAGCTCACTGCTGAAGTAGTCAAAAGGCAGTTTTGTGTTGCACATATGTTCATTATTTTGCTAATAATTGTTGAAGAATGATTTTGAATGATAAATAAAATCTCACCCTCGTGTCTTCTGATATCAAATATATCAACACTTGTTGATTAAAGTAAACATATCCTCGGCAAGCCTCGGATATTTGTAACTTTAATCAACTCGTGTTGATATATTTGATATCAGAAGACACTTGGGTGAGATTCTCTATGTATTATACTAGCCATTAAACAGGGGAAATAGCTCTATCTGTAGAGCGTCCGCTCTTCATCCGGGAGGTAGGGGTGCGATTCCAGGTGAAGAGCGGACGCCAAAATACGTTAAAAGTTGTTGCTTCCTTGCTTGGCGCTCAGCAATAAAACCATAGAACAACGCTTGAACTGGCGCTGCACTGTGGCTACCGGCCGGGGGCGAAATGCCCACAACAAATCTCCAATGTACTGTGTATTACGGACAATAAAGTGTTATTATTATTATTATTATTATTATTATATATTCGACCAAGACCTCTCATAGCATAGACCGTTTCGATAGCAATAATGATTATTGTCTCTATTTTAAAAATTCCTTCCAAAACCCATTAACAGACTATAAGAAACGAATCTCAAATAACCATCGTTTAAGGGAATTTTAATGTTAATAAGGCTCTGGGCCGTATTAGAGGAAATGCGGTATTTTACTTTATGATACGGGTTCGAGTTTGTGCGGTCATTACTGTTGTGAAAAAGATTGTTTTTTTCATATATTGTTTGAAAATGATATAGGCCTACTGCAGAATATAAACAAGGTTTTAACATACCTAAATCACAAAATCCAGTATTGAGAATCTTGACATATACTGCCCATTTTATGCTATTCATTTAAGGAGAGATGGGACGATGAAAGCAAATATTTTAGAATTCGTTTATTTTTTCAAAATAGCAAGTTTATTTTATATATTATCCAAAAATGTAAGAAAATTTGGGGATCACCGGACGATTTAAAGAGTTGTTGGCATTAATAATAATACACCCGTCGGCAAATTACGTAATTTTTTACTGATTTGGTGTATTTGAATTAAGCGCTTGCTGTCAACGAATAAACTCCGAATTCTTTCAGATACATTTCAGTTACATTCGGGGATGTATAGCAAATCTATATTTTGAAAATTAATGACGCTGGAAAGAGAAACAAAATTAAATTAAGCACTTTTTAATTAAAAACGGCAGTTTTATCATCGTGTTTCGCATATTCAACAGGATTTGTCACTAACACACATATTTTAGATATTGCTAATACTTTAATATGATGTGCGCAGTTAACTGAACAAACGAATTCAGAAATAATAATAGGGGGGTCGCCGAACGTTTTTCATCTCTTTAACGTCATTTTTAAATTACCTACATAAACGTAAAAACCTGACGTCACGGCAGTTTCGATGATTTCAAGTGTAACTTTGACGGCCTACTGTGTAATCATTATTGAATATATTATCAATCTAAGAGTGCACGATGAAAGAATAACTATCAGTTGATTATACCAGGCTATTTAAATTCGACACTTACTTGAGATACGCATGTAATTCGAATAACACACGTAGTAAGCTATTTACCGCGAATATAGGTGACGGTAACGCTATGCGGCATGTCGTAAAATGACCGTTATAAAGGCGTTACGGTAAATTTAAGCGCTCCCCGTTAGTGTACAAATAAATCTATGCGCAACACAACGTAATCCATATATTTTGAGACTTATTCACAAAAATAAATTGTTGTCGCAAAATGTTGCCGTAAGCGAGTTCGATTTCTGGGTCCCATCTCTCTAATAAGCGCCCCTTAATTCACCGTGCCTTTTAGAGGCCCGGCGCTTTTTTTGAGACCCGGTGCTTATTCCTTGTCGTCATTATTATACATGTATGTTTACACATTTTAAGGGAGCATTAAATTAATGGTTAAGATTCTGCGCCTGTTATAGGCCCGGCGCATATTTTCTCAACCACTCTTGAACCCTGCGCTTATTGGAGACCCTGCGCTTATTATGGGAAATGCGGCATATCTTATATGCCTATTATTAATCAACTCAGGTTTATTTAACGTTTGGAAGAATTTCGGAAAAACTACGAATGACTGCTGAATATTTGAATTCTACAACAAATGAATTCGTAGCCTATATCACGTTTCGTCTCGGATCAATCACGTCATTTCGCGTAAAAAATGACTGTTTCAAAGACGGAAGACACATTCTGACATACATTAGTTTGTATGGTCCTAAAGTGTGGGGTAATGAAAACATCATTCAACTTTAATATATTTATTTGATTAAAAACATTAAATATATATACATGTATATATTGCAACTCTAGATTTGAATGAATTTGGGAGATATCCACTTAGTTTTTTAATCAGATTGAGAATGTTATCATATTCAATATTGGCGCACGTCATTGATATCCCAAAAGACATCTGTATTGTAAATTGTACAGATTAATGTTATTCCCACCAAATACCCGGTTAAATGTTAAATTCTAGTTATAAACATGAAGAGAAAGCAAAGCACAACCATTAAATCACTTTTATTATAATGTGTTAAATGTGTATTGAAACTATTTATTGCAGATTTCTTTGAATTAACATCTTTTAAAATACAAACCTATAACACGTTAGAAACCACATAAAGTAGTTGGAAATGGTAATATCATTGATAAAGAATATAGAGCGTTTACACGATGTAAAATAATATTGGAGAAGAATTTTATTTTATGTTAAAGAGAAATCTGTAAAATGAATGAAGACACAACTTTATTTCGGCACAGTATTGTAAACGTTTATCAAACGAAAATTCCACTGTTAATCATTATATACTCATGATAATGATTGACACACCCTAATTATTATATGAAAGAACTGTTATATTAACAACATAACGTGACAGTTTCGTATATTCTTTTGTATAGTACTTGTTAGTACTGCATGTCTGTTATTAGTGTCTTTGGACATTTGTTATTGTTCCATTTGTCAACAAAATTGCCGAAAGAGGTAAATAAAAGAAAAAAGTGTTTTTCCTCAAAAATATCATTCCTGATATATCTTGAGATCTTAGCATTGGGTAAATTGTTAGTGTACATCAGTGTTCTCATTTTGCTTCTGTTCAAAACGGGATTATTTCTTTAGAATTTTCTTCTATTGATCCCAATTTTTTTTTTAGCTCACCAGGTCTGAAAGACCAGATGGGCTTATGGCATGGCCCGTTGTCCGGCGTCCGTCGTCCGTCCGTCCGTCCGTCCGTCTGTCGTCCGCAAACTTTTGACATTTTCGGCTTCTTCTCCAGAACCACTACACCCCCAAGGCTGAAATTTTATGGGGATGTACCCTGCACCTAGGGGATCCAAATTTGTAACTAGGTCCTGACCCTCCCCCCCCCCCCCCCCCCCCCCCCCCCTCAAATATGGCCGTCGCATATCGTAAAAAATCTTCTCCTCCGAAACCAATGGGCACAGGGAGCTGAAATTTACAGGATAACATCTTTGTACCTTGGAGACTCAAGTTTGGCAAATTGGTGTTGACCCCCCTTCAAATACGGGCGTGGCAGGGTCTCACCCTCTCAGACCTTATTTTGCCCCTTACCCAGAAGCCAGTCAACCAGTCAAGCTGAAATTTTCAGAATACCCTCTTTGTTACATGGAAATCAAATTTGTACATTTGGTTTTGACCCCCCCCCCCCCCCCCCCCCCCCCCCACTTCAAATATGGGCGTGGCAGGGCCTTACCCCCAGCTCCTCAAATCTTATTCTAGCCTTTCCCTGTAAACTTCTAGTGCTAAATAGTTGAAATGTTCAGACTACTTTCTTTGTTACATGAAGATTGTAAATATCTAAACTTGGTATTCACCCTCCTTCAAATATGGGCGTGGCAGGGTCTCACCCCCTCAAACCTTATGGTGACCCGTTCCTTGAAACTTATGAAGCTGAAATTTTCAGAGAAGCTTCTTTGTTACATGGAGATCAAACTTGTAAATTGGGTTTTGACCCCTCTCAAATGATATCTGGTTATATAAGCCCTGATGAGCTACAGAGCCCATGGCTCTATTTTTTAAATCTGTCATGGAATCCAACCCGCACACAATATATTCATTGCATGTGTTTTATAGTTAACGTGATCTGTTTGTGCCATTTGATTGCGAAAATATCATAATTTTGAACAATAATAATTTTCTGTGCATGTCATGTGTTTAATCAGTTTTCTGTTTTGGGGTGTCAACCATTATTATCATGATTTATACAAACCGATAGTGGTTACAATTGCTTTGTATATCAAATGTAGCTTGTGCTCCATTATATTGTGTTTTATGTTATTCATGTATATTTGTCCAACCCGTTTTATATTTTGTGACTTACATGTGAGAAGATTTGACTGACTACAGCCAGACCTTGTTTAATCGGACCTCGAACATCCGGAAACCTCGTTATCAAGACGATTTTATAGTGAAACATTTTTCTTTCCCTATTAATAGTGTCTTGGATTTGCTGCTGGTATCGCGTATCGCCTCCGCTTATGGATAGTTAATTAAATAATTTAGTTCATTGTTTATCTCTTTATTAAACCTAATTATTTGTTTATCTACCATTGTGTACATATCTGGCTTCAAGTTTTTAATCGTATTGTTATACAATCTGTCTCAATCACATTTTTGTTTTCATTATTAAAGGGGCAGTAGCACGTTTTTTCGCTCAAATAAGTTGATGAAATGTATTTGAAAAATAATCTTACCAATAGTAAAACATCCTTCTCTCTTCGGAAAATCAAGTTTGAAATGAGTGTACATGTTTCGGTAAAGCCATGGGAATCGTTTTTGTAATACAAAATAATAAATTGTGTTCACAATAAAATGGCCGCCATGCAATGTTTGCTTTATGCGCAACATAGTTTTTACCACTACAGATAATTGGTTTGTGTAATAAGATGTTTTACCCAATAAAGTTAATTTAAATGACATAAACGATCATTTTAAATGCGAAATTTTAAAATATAAATTTTGCAAAAAACGTGCTACAGCGCCTTTAACCCTTAACTTGCGAAATGTTTTTTGTTGAAAATATCATTCCCGTGCCGGACTATTGTCCCATGCCAATTATCTGGCACTAGCGCTCTCGGCGGAATCAATTGTCCGGCGATGACCTTTTTTCATGTTTTTGTCGCGTTTCGGGTGGTGAAAGAGAGATTTATTTTCGCGTTTTATATCGTAAAGCAGACGATTCGAAGATAAAATGAGTGAACTAGCAAGTGGATCTTTTCCCGTCGCCTGTATAGCGTTATTTACAACGCGCAAAGATTGTCTTTAGTTCCAGCCTCGTAAAAAAATATATACACAAAGAACTTAATATAGAGAATAGTTAACATGGCCTTTTTGTGGGACGTGTAGTATTTTTTTTTATTTCTGTGAGCGCACATAAGTAATATACCTGGAATTATTTGAGGAAAAAAAGTTCATAAAATCGGACATCCGGTCCAAACAGTACTTAGTACGCAAGTTCGGTACTGACAAAATCACTCTTTTTGCGGGACTTGCCGAATCTTTATTTCCGTGCGCACGTGAGAATTTGGTACTGGACAAACGGCAATTTCGTGGGCTTTATGAGCATATAAAACTAATAGATCCGTGTGCTCTGTAGCTCATCAGGCTTTCAACAGAAGTGATGCGGTTCAAGTTGGAATTTTCAAAGAGGGTCGCATTTGATTTTGACTTTTTGCGGGACTTGTCGCATCTTTATTTTCGTGCGCATTTGGTACTGGACAGACGGCAATTTCGTGGTAATTACGAGCATATAAAAATTATAGAGCCGTGTGCTCTGTTGCTCATCAGGCGTTCAAAAGAAGTGATGCGGTTAAAGTCGAATTTCTCACAGAAACTCACATTGAATTTCTGTTTTTCAGAGAAAATAAAGAACAACTTTTAACTCAGAAAAGTCTTTTTACATAAAATAACACATTACAGATGCAATGAAACATTATACACACCCTATGCTTCAGCCTAACAAGGTTCATGAAAGTTTGTCCGCAAGTCCACTAAACCTAATTTCGTTCATATTGGCGTGATAGTTTTGTGACCGCATTATAAACTATTGGTGCCCAGCAACTGATGGCTACATGTCGAAGCGCGTGCATTGTTACTGACGCACGAGGTCCATGACTACATGTTCAGGTATAAATAATCGCATTTCACTTGCATTTCCTGTCGAACATTTGGGATCGAGTATGACGGATGAAACAACAGAATAGAATCTCACAGGTAAGCATTAGGATAATTCTACAGTTATAGCCTCCGGATTAACATCGACACTTTAACATGTTCTATGTTTGTTTTCGGATGTTGTCAAAATCAGACATGTGATTTCATGTCACTCATATCCACATGAAAATTTGTTAGCAACATTATGTGTTAGTCCGAAAACATGCTCCACGTGCAAAACTTATGGCCAGTTTTCGGACATTCTCCTACTAAACAAAGTTACGTAAACATTTCAGAAAACATGTTCTTGCGACTCGAATGCTCGCAACAACGCACCTCATCATGTGAAAAATTAATGGCGACTGGTCCTATATATGTTTTTCATGATCTTCTTCAATTGTCAGTTTCAATTGGTCCTCTGTCAAGTTTAAACATGTCATAGCACAAGTTTTCCTAGTAAAAGGTATGTTTGTACAATTTATAATATTCTAAATGATTGGTTGACAAGATATATTTTTTGACGCATTTTAAAAACTAGATGAAAGTTGTCTAAATCCGTTGTTATTGTTTTTTTTACTAAACTCATATGCACAACACGGTCTCGTTATTTGGAAGTACTTGAATTCATGTATCTCCACCATCGAATACGATATCAAGCTGATATTCCAAACTGCCCGCACGATATCAGATATCAACCCGAGGAAAGAATTTAACATTATTGATTTTGTAAATCTATTTGTCTTGGGTTGGAATCGAACCACCAAACCTCGGATTTGAAACTTTACAGCTAAACACCCTTAATAAGAAATGTACGTTGGCTTAACGTATGGTTTTGTGAGCATTGAATGTTTACAGTGTAATTATAAAGTATTGGAGAATGAATACATTTAACTTAAGACGCAATTGAACTTTACCGTTGCTTAAGTTGCTTATTTTAAGGCATATGTGAGCAGAACACTCACTTTATATGAGGAGGCCGAATACACTAATGTTTTAAAGGTCTATACACCACTGAGTTTTGAAAACGGCTCAGTTAGACTTTACTCTAAACTCCGTTGTGTTATATTCAGCAGAATCTGCAAACTTTAAATTTTGCCGATACCGTATTTCAAAGATAGATTCAGAAAGTTGTTGGAGTCACATATGACAAACGTTATAAATTATGTAATTTTATCGAGGAGTACTCACTGTGGATGAAAAGTATCATTTAAAGGTCAGTCGATTCAGTATCAAACAACATTACGGTATGACCTACACTACCGGCCAAAAAAACGCCTACCAGATATTTTTTTGGATTTCATAAAAAGTATCAGGTTCTTGTTAACCATATTGTAGCATTATGACATTGCACCATTGCTGAGAAAAATATCGAAGTTTCATAGGTTTGCATGTTGTAAGAAACAAAATTAGACATGGTAACTGTTCATATTTCGATCAGGGTTAATTATAGTTTTGCTAAAGCATGCTCAGTCCATCCGAAAACCATACTATAATAGTCCTCTAGATAATATTCACCTGTTTACAACATGCTTAAGTGATGACATTGCAGATGTGGTCATAGTGAAAAGTCAATGCACAATTCAACCAACCGGAAATATCAATCGTTTTAGGGCGTTTTCACGGGTGGTTGTGCAATTCATGTCATGTCATGTCAATTATTATTTCAGTATAATCCGAAAATATCGTTAATTATATGTTTATAAAAATATAATACATCTAAAAGATTCATGTTTTTTTTAGTGTAGCTCGCGTTTCTGATCGAAAGTCGGGCAATTGCACGCGCCCATAAGTCATAAGTAAATTTGGAAACGTATCGATAGCAAACAGAAAACTGATTGGATTGGAAAGTGTGTGATAGGTTATAGGCCTATAGCAAATATTTTTGGAAATTAGACATGCGATGTTGGATTCTGTACATATTTGAAGGTGTGGTAAGATTTTCATTGAAACTTAAGATGTATTGTCATATATTTGCCAATTAATGACTGTGTGTTATGATTTGACTTGAGCAAATACGTTATTCTAGAACGTATCACAGACCAACACAATTTCATAAAAAACAACTACCTTTACACTAATGCTGAGTTTGGTCAGAGAATTATCTGATATCCTATCAGCTTTTCAACCTTCAAGGAGAACACTGCAAATGCTCCAATAAATTTCAT
The DNA here is from genome assembly GCA_936450465.1 of Gibbula magus. Lineage (NCBI taxonomy): Eukaryota > Metazoa > Mollusca > Gastropoda > Trochida > Trochidae > Gibbula > Gibbula magus. The sequence goes on from OW388305.1 coordinate 66,860,253, forward strand.
AGAACAAAGTTATTGTGAGACATTGTGACATTTGCGATACATTTGATGAAAGTGTGGCGAGTATCACCGAAATATGCCTTATTCTGAGCTGTTTTCGGAGTAAAACCGCTGCTGCATATATACCTACATAGCTTTCTGCTTGTATAAATTAAAACATAAGTATGATATCAATACTCAAATGCAGTATGCATATACGAACTAATCAACAAAACATGTTCCCATTAATATAATTTATATCGGTCCGATACTGATAAACAGGCTCGGCAAAGCCTCGCATGTTTATCAGTATCGTACCTCGTGAAGAACTTTCCCCTCTGTCAGCGGATATGCAATATCCATATCTGACCTCTAAAGTGGACAATTGGTTTACAAATAATTTCTAAAGCTGTTATTTTCCAGCAATCTGACTGCATTAATGTTATAATATAACTAATATTTATTAAAGTTCATTAACGTGACAAAAGAAAAAAAAAACCACAAAATGTCCACATATTATATCGTAGGTATTGCAAAATAACTTGGCCTTTTTGTGAATGGCAAATAACGACCCAGCACTCGGCTTAAGCCGTGATATCGCCCTCTCGCTACCGCTCGAAAGCGATATCACAGCTAACGCCTCGTGCTGAGGTCGCTATTTCACCCATATCATTTCGACGAAAGTATGCTAATTTCTATTCATAAATTGTCGTTCGTAACTCTTACCTTTACTGAGAAGAGCCATGGTTGTAAAAAATACTCTTCCAAAAAAGAAACGCAAAAGTAATTTTTAGAGGTAGGCCTAATATTGAGTTATTTTGAGAGCAACTTTATCACATGATATGAGTGGTAAAAAGGTGAAAATTCATATGCCTGTAGATAAATAGTCGGTTGTGGGCTGGGTATCTGTTATCATGAGGCCAGAAGGTGGCGTCAAAGTCAGGAGTTTGATTGCCACCTATGGTCACAATCATTGCAAAGATCCACCGCGTCAAAGACTGAGTAAGTTGATTGAAGTAGCCCTTGTTGAATTGTTCCCCACTCTTCCTGCAATGCTATGGTTAATTGTAGAATTGTTTTTGAGACGTTTTCTGACGTTAACGTTGACGCCAACTGAATTTATCCTATTTGTGGTTTATCAGCTGATGATTCAGTGAAAAGAATGCCATCGCAATGTATTGACTTTGTAAATGGTAAGGTAGGGGACCATCACACTTGATGTATGAGACTTGGCCTTATTATACTCGAAAAACGCCCTCTGTGGGTCATATTCAGAAGTATGTCAAGACCAAGGATTTCCCTTGTTTAAGGATTTGCTATTAAAATTCTCTGAAACTCCAGTAAATTAATCACTAAGTCAGATCTGTGTGTGCTGGATATCGCATCCGACAAAATAACGCTGACTTTATCGAATCTGTCGAGCTGCTGAAAGCATACACGGTCTTAACCTCATTTTCTCTTATGTTTCACTCGCCATATTGCATTTCACAGATGAAGTAGAAAATTTAATCGTTCACCAACCATAGCCTGCCTCACGTTTCTAAGGATCCAGATCAAGACTTTACTACACTACAACTGGTATTTCCGCCGATAGAGGCTTCTCAAATAAGGAGCGATAACTGGCCTTCATAGTTGAATAACCACTTCAGAGAACCATTTACAAAACATACATTTGGAGATGTGATTTGTGCTCTCTGCACCCTCGCTGCATCGCCAGTAAATTGTTCTTTTTTCAATATAATTGTCAGTGTCAAACAAGGAGACAACACCTCCCTTTTAACTTCAACTTCCAACTTCCCGTTTTTTAACGTGTTCTTGTATGATAAGGCGGGAATATCGCCAAATATTGTCCACAGAGACGAAGGGTCCTCAAATCATATTGTCTAGAGAGGATGTGGGTGTCCTCAAATTATATTCCCCAGAGGGATATGGGTGTCCCTAATTAATGCTGTCCACAGAGACGAAGGGTCCTCAAATCATATTGTCTAGAGAGGATGTGGGTGTCCTCAAATTATATTCCCCAGAGGGATATGGGTGTCCCTAATTAATGCTGTCCAGAGAGACGAAGGGTCCTCAAATCATATTGTCTAGAGAGGATGTGGGTGTCCTCAAATTATATTCCCCAGAGGGATATGGGTGTCCCTAATTAATGCTGTCCAGAGAGACGAAGGGTCCTCAAATCATACTGTCTAGAGAGGATGTGGGTGTCCTCAAATTATGCTGTCCAGAGAGACGTGGATGTCCCTTAATGATATCCCCCATACAGACGAGTGTCTTCGGATAATACCGAGTCGAGAATGAGGTTGTGCATCATGAACTACTTTTTTTTTAAAGGGACATGGTTTTTCTAGTTTATACAACCTATGGGAAGAAAGTGTCCCCAAATCATACTGTCGAGAGGAATGGGAGTGTCCTCAAATAGAAGTGATAGGAGAAGTGAGGGTGTCCCTTAATAATACTGCCGAAAGGGACAGGGTGTCAATAAATCCCTACCTCAAGAGAGGTAAGAATGTATAGATGTGTGTCCCCACATTGACTACAATGTACAGCTTTCAAATATCTCAACTGACAGACTATTCGAATATTGCAGAAGGTTCGTAGGGTCGCCGATCTTCAACATCCTCAATGATAACTCTGAAAAGTTGAAAATAACGATGTTCCCATTTAAGTGGTTTCGTACACATGTCCCCAGTTGACACCAAAGACATGTATGTGTGTGTGTGTGTGTGTGTGTGTGTGTGTGTGTGTGTGTGTGTGTGAGAGATGCATTATTCATAAGAATAGGTCTTAAACCTATTCATAGCATGGCGGTAGTTAAAGTACTTTGAGACCCATATAGACTGGTGTCGAAAACAAACGTCAACAATTTTCAACACAGTCAAAAGAACTGACCCCGGACAGTCTATTTTAAAATGTAATCGATAAGCGTAAGTTTTTAGTATTGAAGGCGCTGTACCACGATTTTGTTACTGAAATAGAGTGCTCTCACAAAAATATGAATAAATATTACCAATGGCTAAATAATACTCCTAAATCAATAAAACGAGTTCTAAAACGAATGTACATTGTAAAGCCATGCACATCATTTGTATGTATTCACATTAAAATCGCCGCTCGAAGGTAGTTCAAGTACTCATACTTATGTAGTGATACGTAAACACTCAAAGTAGAGTACACTAATGGAATGGTCAACCATCTTGCTGTCTAAAGTATCGAATTCTCATGAGACCTACAAATCTACCTATCACACTGAAGAGTGTCACACCACTGTCCCTATACACTTGTTTGAATATGGATAGCCAGAGAGCCGTTTTCTTTGGTTGTGTGATTAGATGTTTTACACATTAACGAACCAATATATTGTTTAAACTTTAACAATGAATGGCAATTTGAGAAAACTTAATATGCAAAAAACGTGTTATAGTGCCATTAAAAAGGTCATTCATTATGGTACTATAATTTTAGTTCAATATCTAACAGTATTCGAACACCAATAGGGTGTTCAAATTGTACAATAGCTTTTTTGAACGTTTCACCTTTAAGTTTGAATTTTGTTTTAATTAAGCTGATAAAAGACTCTGTCGACACAATGCACTTTCTTGGTTTTTATTATGTTGACGGATCGTTACCGTAGAACGTGATGACACAACGAAAAAGCTCTAATCACCGATAACATAACATAAGATAATGCTTCATAAAATTTAAATTGAGGCCAGTTGGTTTCTGGACACAACATGTAACTTTGTTTCATTCGTATTGATCATTCTTGGATTATACTATCTTGATTTTGTTGGTAGCATATTTTCAGAAGCTAGTTTAGGTTAGCAGTGTATCGTCACAATTTGGCAAGGAATGCTTGACTGTCACAATTCTCCAAGATGTAGTTAATTTTCAGGCATGCACATGTCAGCTTTAGTCACACTGTTGAAAGTTTTGTGATTCTATAATTATGAACTACATTAACGTAAAGTTAAAGCTTCATCAGTAAGTTCACCTTTCAGTGCCTGTGAAACTTCCGTTAAAACCTAATTTAATTTAATTTCTTTTGAAATAAGGCATAACTGTCCATTTACTTTCTCCCTCCGAGTCAAGTTTTTATAAACTTTTGCTGACTTCTGTTTGGCAATAATTCAGGTTTAAATCAAGTCTTAATCCCAAATTCAAACTCCTAATGTAATAAATCGCAACACTACGTACGTAATCATCTGTCAATAACTGCATGCAATTCCACCAAGTGTTTCTATTTCCGAATCGTTACGCAATTGTAGCGTGAGTAATGGTTATTGCATGGCAGCAGCTCCCATGTGACTTGGTTCACTAGCTGTATATGTCTGTAAACTTTAACATGGCATATCGCTAAAATAGTTTAAGTTTTAAAAAGAAATTACAGAATGAAAATTTTGCATGTTGTTTTCCAAATAATATTATAAATCTATGATTAAATATCGTTGTTGTGGGGGATTTTAATGCGAAATACCTCACTTAGCAGTTTGAAATAAATGTTCACTGTGTGAACAAACATGTTCCACTTTGAACCATAACATATTACTGAACATATTGTCTTGTTCAAAATGCAATATATACTCAGACAGATGCAAGGTTGTTTTTTGCCTTTATTCTGTGTAGGTGACGTTTTGTCGTTTTGCCTCGGTTTATATACATTCATAAAGACAAGATGTTTTGAATCCCACGACTTTTCCTACAAGACAGAACTGAAAGCAATGGGGGATATGAGGCGAGTTTGTATTTAAAAGATATAAGAACGGGTATTCCGTATTGTAAATTTTACTGCTAGGAGATATCTGCAATATCTGAGTTTCTTTATAATTCTTTTACAGGTTTTGTTCAACAGACTCATGTTAATTGCAGTCCATGAGATAAAACATGAACATGGTTCAAAACAAAAACTAATTTACTTTGTCAAATGTCACTATTGCATCACACGCGCATCAAGATTAGATTTCCATGTGCCACTTTTTATTGTTTTCCTAACTGATCACCCCTTACACAATCAATAGCCGCTGCATTTTATTAATGGTCATAAGCCATTTCATAGCACTTAAATTCGAAACCACTTCAAAGGTGAGAAAGTATTCTACATTGCATTCTCTTAGTGAGGAAGACATTATATCTTTCAATCGATCCAAGGAAATTCAAGAATCTTGTATGTATTTCACACAAACACATTTCCATGCCTTTCACTGCATTTGGCTTCGCATTAACTTGATACACTGCTGCAGTTAGATACGATTTATGTTATCTAATCACTTTTGTGTGCATTGAAGTGTTGATTCACCAATCAGGAGTCAACGAGCGCTGTCCTTTGTAAAGCATACACCATTTTAAAATGTGTACAATTACAATTTAAATTGAGTTCCGAGGGTTGAAACACTACCCAGTCTCTACAGACATGAAGGACTACAGTGGGAGTGATTCACTTGGAATGAATTGTTTTGCGATATATACAGTATCAAGTATTTGAATGTATATGCCTGTTTACTTCTAATGGTTATTGTACTTATCAAATGTACACATCCTGTCAGTATATGCCATATTTCACTTTCATGAATATTATGATGATGATGATGATGATGATGATGATGATGATGATGATGATGATGATGATGATTCAAAGGGAAGGGTACAACATTTATTTTATATTTTGAATTTGGGTAAAAAATATAGAGAAAAAAGTTAAGCTCCCCAAAGTACTTTCACGACGAAAACAATGTGTCAGTAAAACTAATCGTGTAATATGTTACAATCATTATCTAGCAGTTTAAGAATGAAAATGTTAACGTTTCACTACTTGCGGTACTTTTTAAAGGACCCCTAGTAGAGTATTTGATTTTGATTTATTTGTCTCCTAACCTTTGAAAGAATATGTTTCAATATAGCTTGTTCTCATTAATAGGTACACTGTATGGTTATATATAATACATTTAAGATAGTTAGATACATACATTTGAACTCATTTAAGCACACCGTATAACAATCCATGATTTTGTAATTGATTACATCAAAAACCATTTGACGCTATACTCCAATCATGTTCTATTCACAAAAACGCAACATATAGGCTTGGTTAATATGGTACCATTCACTTTATATTGGACATGTAGTGTTATAGTAGAAATCTAACCACTGTAGCTGTGTTTGCATCTTTACAGTGCAACATACCAATGCGTACACCTCTAAAGGATTGTGATGGAAAATTATTGCGATACATGTAAGCATAATGTCATTAATGGACATTGGAAGACAACTGGCATTTAACCATTCAGTCATTAGTCAATTCCAAACATGGCGTCAGGACAGACAAACAAGACATCGTTCCTTGTATTGGTAGCATCAAGTTCTCGTTAGAACCGATTATAGCTACCCAACAAGTTCAGTTCCACTCACATTGTTCGAAAACGTCTGAAGGCATGTACATGTACACTTAAGTTCAGGAGATTCATCAAAAGCTCTACTCTAACTGACAGTTCTGCTAAGACGGGTGATACTAGAACAATACGTTTACACCATTTGTTAATCCTGAAGTTCAGGTGTCGTGAACATTTGTGGTGAAGGATACATGGACCCTTTAAATCCATTTCATTAGTCAAATGGTCACATTTCTTTTTAACAAATTACAACATGGATGAATGGTACAACGATACTGACATGTTATTCATCATCAATAGGGAACAGCAAAAGCTTAACAAATTTCCAAATTTATCGCAGTTGGCAATTATCTCCATAGTTACGATATTCTTCAAAAGAGTGAGTTCAGATACACCTGATAAATGTTTTCATTCTCTAGAAAATATATAGACAACATACCTTCAAAGATGCACAGTGTTAACAACATTGATGCTAATGGAACAGCTGCGTATCTCCGCACTAAAATGTCACATTAAATTACCAACAGTATTTACAGAAGCTTCACGAGAGATGTCATAATCTCGGATCATTTTGATAAAAATGACTGAATATAGCTGAAAGAACGATTGCGATGTTATGTTATGTTGTTCTTAATATCGGACATTGTGAAAGTCAAGTGCATGTTTTATGTGAATCGTATGTCTCCCTTAGTGCTCAGGTAAGAGATAGAATATTGCTGGAACGACCTGTGGGAAAACAATACCAACTAAATACTTGTAAAAGGATAAATATGTTTTTATAGTTCCCATGACTTCAATTTTCAGCCCATCTGGCTTGAAATGGGGCTTATGGAATGGCATCTGTCCATCTGGTCGTCCTTCCATTTTCTCTTTCTCTTTTTCGACCTAGTAGCCAGTGACTACAGGAAGCAGATTCCTTGGCCAATGGGGAGTCTGACTCTGACTCCAAATATAGTGACAAGGGTCATGACCTAAATATCTATTTTCATCTTCTTCTAGAGAACGAAAAGGCATCGATAGGGAATTATAAAATGTAGATGCGTTGACTACAACTTTCATAGTTTAAGAATAAGCTTAGAGCAGACACCTTGACCGATGTGGAATATAAAGTGTACATGAGTTACCATCTGGCTACTTAAGGCTGATGAATTAAAGAGCTACTGGCTGTATTTTCCAACTTCAACCTTATTGGTTGATGACAATACAATACGCATGAGACGTTTTCCTCCGTGTGTTTCTTGCAATCACATTATCCTAACAAGTTAGGTGTTTGCTGTTTTAAATTTCCCCACTCTTCATTTTGTTACAAACATTACATTAATATATATTATTCTCAAGTATCCCTCTCACAAGGGAAGATAATGTAATCAGTTTTATAGTTTAATACATAGTTTTCCAATATTTCAGAATAATGTGATCATAAAATGGTAAACGGCTATGGATTAAAACTTCTTTATTTTGTTTCTCACAACGTTTCTTGGCTCCACTTTGCCCCTTTATCAGATGCATGACGAAGAAGTTTTAATCCATTAGAATATCTTTGTATTATCACATCAACTTCAATTTCAATGTGATCATACGTACAAAAGATGTATTTTTTCACATATTGATGACTAAAAGGTGCATATCTTGGCCAGTTCTGAAGTGGTCCTTCTTTGTTAACAATTATTTACTGTAGAATTAGCCTATGTAGTGTGACATCTATTTTCTTAAAGCAGAATCTACCTTATAATAATAGTATATCTACAATGCGTGAGAGGCAGACATGATAAGCACTACACCACTGTGCTCCACATTCATTATTATACACCCGACGATTTCTTCCGTCCGAAGACAATTTTTGTTCAATCGATTACAGAAAAAACTACTCATCTCATCCTTTTCAAATTCGGCATATGTATTCTTCAATACTAGGGGAGGTACAGTGCGAAATGTAAACCGAATTGGTTAACTTTTCATTTTATGGCGTATTTTTTATTTCTTTTAACTTAGTCAAATTCTGAACATTTTTTGTCCGATCGATTGATAACAGAAAAACTATTCATCTTATTCTTTTCAAATTTGGCACATGTTGCAAAATGTAACACAATTTGGTGATTTAAACATTTTTTTTATTTTGTCATATTCGGAGCTAGAATGAATGAAGCTACTTCTGTGTTGTGATTTGTTGACTATATCATGTAACTTTCATAAAAACCTACTTCTGTGTTCTTGTTGATTTTACTATCTTATATTTCTACTGGTGACATTTTGGAACAAGAGTCATCAGAAGATGACATATCCCACCGGTTCCACAAAATTTGTAAAACATATCTTTGACAGATACTTGTGTATCTACTACCGTACTTCAGTTAGTGGGCATTACAAATGCTGAGTTTCAGGTGTGTTAAGGGTTACAGACTTTTGCTCCAGAAGCAGTCAAAATCAACAACAACCAACATCCCTCTCATGTTTCTATGGAAACAGAAAAAAAATAATTTTTCAGAAAAAATATGAAAATATCAAAAGGCACCACTTCAGTTAGTTGGTAATACACATGCAAAGTTTCAGGAAGATATGATGAACGGTTTTGGAGCTGTGCTCCGGAAACGAACCTGTCTCTGAACAAAGTCAAAATTCAACAAGTTTCTATGAAAACTAAAAAAATAAAATTTTCAGAAATCTGAAAATATCAAAAGTTACCACTTCAGTTAGTGGGTAATACACATGCAAAGTTTCAGGTAGATATGATGAACGGTTTTGGAGCCGTGCTCCGGAAATGAACCTGTCTCTGAACAAAGTCCAACTTCAACATGTTTCTATGGAAACGAAAAAACAAAATATTTTGTGAAATCTGAAAATATCAAAAGGCACCACTTCAGTTAGTGGGTAATACACATGCAAAGTTTCAGGAAGATATGATGAACGGTTTTGGAGCTGTGCTCCGGAATCGAACCTGTCTCTGAACAAAGTCCAAATTCAACAAGTTTCTATGAAAACTAAAAAAATAAAATGTTCAGAAATTTGAAAATATCAAAAGTTACCACTTCAGTTAGTGGGTAATACACATGCAAAGTTTCAGGTAGATATGATGAACGGTTTTGGAGCCGTGCTCCGGAAATGAACCTGTCTCTGAACAAAGTCCAACTTCAACATGTTTCTATGGAAACGAAAAAACAAAATATTTTGTGAAATCTGAAAATATCAAAAGGTACCACTTCAGTTAGTGGGTAATACACATGGAAAATTTCAGGAAGATATGATGAACGGTTTTGGAGCTGTGCTTTGAGACCCAAAACAAACGTCACTAAATTGTCATTAGAGTCAGAGTTAAAGTACAGCACCCAGCCTATTTGTAGATGGATCCGATAAGCATATGTTTGAGTATTAAAGGCGCTGTAGAACGATTTTAAATAAAAACATTCCAATGGCTAAATAATACTCCCAAATCACTAAAAAAAATAGTTCTAAAACGAATTTACCTTGTTCCGTTAAACCATTCAAATTCATTTTCCATTGAGCAGTCATTTTTATGTGCTCACATTAAAATCGCCGCTCCAAGGTAGTTCACGTACTCAGACTGATGTAGCGAAAACTTAAACACTCAGAGTAGATTTTTAAATTTGGTAGAATGATGGAATGGGCAACCATCTTGCTGTCTGAACTCTAACATTTTCATTAGACCTAAACATCTACTATCACACTGAAGAGTGGCACACCGCAGTCACATGTTTAAATATGGATAGCCGGATAGGCGTTTTCTATGGATACGGACGGGTTGTGTAATTAGATGGTTTACACATTTACGTACCAATATATTGTGTAAACTATATATTTAGGTAAATAATTAACAGTGTTCAAACACCATTTGAATGGTCAAATCGCACAATAGTTTTTTTTTAACAAAATGTTTCACCTTTATAACTGACATTTTTTAAATTTGGAAATTAAGTTGATAAAATACATTGTCGACCTATCTACTATCTACCTGATTTTATTATGTCTACAGATCGTTACTGTATATCATGATAAAAAAAAACAAGACCCTCTATTCACCCATAATACGACAATGCTTCAAAACATTTACATCGAGGTAAGTTGGCTTCTGGACACAACAAGTAACTTTGTTTCAGTCGTATTTATCATTCTTTGAAAATATGACATCTTGATTTTGTTGGTAGCATGTTTTTGGAAGGTAGTTAGGAAGGTTAGCAGTATATCGTAACAATTTGGCATTTGATGTTTGACTGTCACAATGTTCCAGGCATGCACAGGTCAGTTTCAATCACACTGTTGAAACGATTTGTGAATCTGTGACTTACATTATGAGCTACGTTAAGGTAAATCTTTATCACTTATTTCACACTTCAGTGCTCGTGGAGCTTCCGTTGAGCCTTATTTAGAGTCAAAGGTACTATATTACATTTCTTTTGAAATAAGGCAATCCCGTCCATTTAATTCCACCCTCCGAGTAAACTTCTGCATTATTTCAGTGTGAAATCAAGTTTTGATCCCCAAATCAAACTCCTAATTTAATTAGCCGCAACACTACGTCCAGCAAGTGTTTTGATTTCCGAATCTTCAAGTATCTGTGCGTGCATGATACTTATTGCATGGACACGGTTTAGCAGAGCTGATTTGATTTGGTTTGTGTTCACTAGATTTCTGTCAACTTTACCATAAATCAATTTAAGTTTCGACAATGAAAAACTCAGTTTAGAAATGAACATTCTTTAATGTTATTTTCAAAATGCATGCTTAAATATTGTTGGGATTAATGTGTTTGTCTCTATTTCATAGGCTAAATACAGCATTGATCAGTTTAAATGAAATATTAACCTGTCATTGATAGTCTTGCATCACGTATAAAACCTTTGTATCTACATTACAAGTTGTTTGCAATTATGTTTGATACGTGTAGCACTGTGAGGATATTGTGCGCATTGTCAACTGAAAGTATAATATAACAATTACGAAGTCTTACAAAATGCAATTTCTGACATCAGTTATAACTTAACACAATTTATCTTTTATATTTTGTTTGAAGAAGAGAAGAGGCAAATTAATTGCAAATTGACACCTCAATAAATCAGTTTAATTTACTAATGGTTTAAGGAGATGAAAGGTTGATTTTTATTCTTTCCCGGCCATTGTATACAATCAATACATGACCCTGTAGTCTACCTGAAGCTAAGTTTTTTTTACCTGTTTATATGATAGTTTGATTTGAAAACATCGTTTTGCTGAGGTTTTGTAGGGCCGACAGCAAAAGAGTGATCCACCTGACGTTTGTAAATGAAGATACTTTGTATGTTCCATGATAATTGCATGGAAAGTCTGATGTGAGCAAAATAAATGATGTCAACAGACACCAGGCTCATATCTAGAGGTATCGAAACAAAACATTCAGTAAACAGTATTAACTAAATTAAGTTATTAATAAAAAAAAAGTGCACTGATGAAATTTATGTTTGAAAGGTTACAGTGACCAAATGGTGTCGGAGTGTGTAGGTTCGAATCCAGCAATGTGTACTATTGCAGATAGTGCGATCCCAAATATAACAATGTTACTCCATGATGCCTGTATCATATATCACAGAGTTGCCGTTGCTGTAGGTATCTACACATTTCTACATTTCATGTATCATGTTTCATTCACTTTTGAAACATGCATATTCTTCAATCTAGAAGGCAACGCACCTATTTGGTCATTCACGTTACCTTTATTTACAGTAAAACTTTCTCAAAGAAACTACAAGAAATAATTGACAGTATGTGACACATAGAAGTATTGAAATCATAGTCACACGAATTTTAACTCTGGACTTATCAAATGACTTACGAATCGGTAATTTTAATCCCTTTCATCCATGATTTTAAAATCAAAGGGGGATAGTTAACAAACTACGGAATATTTGTGAATAAAGAGTATTGTTTAATGCGAATCTGTCCTCTGTTGCCATAACGAGGACTCCCTTGGTGAATATTCTATTTCTAGATGAACACTGACATATACATAACTCTCAATATCTAACAAATGTGTTACCATTGATGTATAGCAATAAACTACGGGGGAAAAGGAAGATAATTCTGAAGAATAGATGATAATGATTTTGACAATAAAATCCCTACACCAAGAGTCGGAAATACTTAACATTTGTCTTTAAGTTGTTATTCAACATATACACGAGTTATAAGGAGTAACTTAAGTCCGCATGTCCGTCTGAAGACATGCACTAGCCGAACCTTTTTCATTATAGCCAAAATCAATGATGGATAACTTTCCTGTTGACGTATGTATTTATTCCAATACAGGTAAACCCCACTGATAAATAACACACTTCCTCTTTGAGCGCTACGAGATAAATCAACATTAAGGAAACAATGCAATGCAGTGAAACGTAGTACATGTATGTACTATTTACCGGATTCAGCAACGCATCCAGACATTGATAAATGACCCTCACGAACGAATCAGCAATACGTCTGTTCTTATCGTCGAGAAGACTGGATGTTTCTATGCTCTCATATTTTCCTACAAGAAAGAAATCGGAGCAGATTTTTATATTGAATAGATATAAGAAAGGAGGGCGGGATAGCACAGTGGTGTTCGGGGTTCGAATCCCGCCAGGGGCACGGATGTTTGCAGTAGAGAAATGTTCTACACACAGTAGGGTTTGGGTGCAACGCTACACTGTATTTCAGCGTTGCACCAACCATGGTTTGCTAGTTCCAACCGATGCCCGCAGGTTTCACTCAAATGCATAGCCAGCCACATGGCACTGTGGGCTTTCTCCCTGCCATAATACTAGTAGCCGCGATATAAGTGAAATACCCTTCTAAGCGGCGTTAAATCCTAACTCACCTCACTTCACCAAACAAAAGCTAACTTGTCAAATGTCAAAATTGCATGAGATAAGACATCGATGTGCACATTTTCACTGTTTTCCTAAAAGATTTCCTCTTACATCACCAATAGACACTGCATTTTATTAATGGTCTTAAGCGTTTTCATAGCAATTAAAATCGAATGTATTTCAGAGGAGAGATAATTAACATTGCACTTCTCTCAGTGAGATAGAAATATTGACCCAAGGAAGGTCAAAAAGCATGTATCCATTTGACACAAACAGTTCACTGTATTTGGTTAGACATTAACTTGATACACTGCAGTCAAGTAAGATTTAAATCATCTAATCAATTGTGTGTGCATTGAAATACATTTTTTTTGGATAAGCGCTCGTTGAACTGTTGATTCGCATATAAGAAGTCAACGAGCGATGTGCTTTCAACAACAACATAAAACACTTTAAAATGTTCATTATTACAACTTCAATTGAGTTCTGAAGTTTGATAACCCTACCCACTCTCTGACGACGTGAATTGTTACATCGGGACTGCGTTGCTTGGAATAGATTGTTTTAAGTAAACGGTACCATTTTTTTTACTCTGTTTTATCTAAAAAAGATATACCTGTTTTATTTCAAATGATAATTGAAATTATTAAATTCGCATCCTGTCAGTTAAAATTCATCTATATTAATATGATAATGATGATGATGATTATCAATTCAAAGAGATAGCGTTAAGCATTTATTGATATTTTGAATTTGGATGACTTTATCACTTTACATTAGTACAATGTGGAGAATGAAACACATACAAATGAAGTCAATAACTAGTGTATAATTGCATTAGGTCAGGAAACATTAGAAGTCAACTGACATGAACAGGGAAAGAAATTTATCATCCAAAATTGGGTTCCACAGGAGATATTGCTTGTATGAGATCCTAGGAGATATCGATTTTGAACAACGCCCTGTTGGCGTCAACTACATGACATCACAATGATTTTGCATCATCAAGTAATGACATCACAATGGTATGACGTCATAATCACGATGACGTCACAATCAGCAATAAAGGACCTGTTTTTGAAACACAAAAGGAAGCTAACCGCTATACACCAGACTACTTCGTAGTATAGCATATTCAATGTTTTGTGTTGAATTTTGACCGTGCTTTCTGACGATTTAAGAGATAAATCTGCAATTCATTTTATGGTCAATCAAGTGCGCACATATTGATGAAAAACTCCAATTTGCACTGGATGTTAACTCCATTTATTATAGTATTTTCTTTGACATTATAAATAACAGGGAATAATTCTTGGTTTTCAATTTGAATCTTGACTGAGAATGTATCAGAAAAAAATATGTTACTGACAAGATACCACCCTTGATAGAGATTTTATTTCAAATAGTGTTTTAATCCAGGCAGTAAAATCGATTCAAAAGAACTAACCGGGCAAACAAAGACGATCCATTGTGCCTAACTCTATTACCAGGCATTGGTTTTCTTGCAATAACTATTTCTTGCAATCACTCATGCTACAAACAATTCAAACGTTAGGAAATGGAAACACTTTTTGAGATTGCCTGCAGTCATTGAAAGATGCCTTTGTACATGACCAAAGGATTATGTTTGATGTGTTTCGTCAATTAGAGACTAAATGTGTATTCAAACTTAATTACTATTCATTGAAGAATATAGTTTTGTAACATTCTGAACTATTCTGAATATTTCAAATGAATGTATATGTGTTCTATTTGAAAACAGTTCCCAATGGTGCAATAGAATGTAGATGATACGCTGTTCAATTAAATAGTTTCGAAGTGCATTATCTACAGGTAAATCCTTTTAAAGAGTTGGCTTTATAACTGGAACATATACATGATGCAAAGTGAGCAATGGCTTCTTGACGAGAAATGTTTGTGATCTAATATACAAACGAGTATGTTTAACTTACATTTCAAACAATGACACCCTTCTAAAATGAAGTAATTTTCAATGGTGCACGTCTATTCTTAGACTCGCAGCTAAAGTTGAACAGTTTATGTTGACAGATGCATAGCAGGACTTGGGTTACAAAGAAAGAGTTTATAAAGAGAGCGTTCTCAAGACCGGTTTTCCATTGTAACTCGTGGCACATCCATGTATCATGACTATCATTATCATTATTTGGTTATATCTAAAACTACAAAAAAAAACAAAAAAACAGCGAAAGATACTGTTCAAATTAAAAATATGCTAAAAACAACATACGCATTGGAAATATAACACTTTGCGATACCCATTAGCACTTGGGTTACAACAGATGAGTTTAATATGATTTATTGATGGGTATTTTGTCTTATCAATTGCAATTCTTGGCACATTCATTTACCATGTATATCATTATCATTATCTGCTTTTATATAAATCTAAAAAAAAAAGTTTTTGATTTTCTGTTAACATAATCTTCAAAACCTGTTCTAATTATAGAATATGGCAACAACTACATACAGCATTTGAGAATTCAATTATGGTAAATTACTATGGACTATGGAAATCTGAAGGTTTTTTTACGATATAAACATAAACACTATTTCAAACTGCAACCTGTTAAAAAAATGTTTCATCTTGAAGTTTTGGGTTTTTTCACCGGTAATTTGTTTTAAATAAGATAATTACTCGTAAATTAATAGAAGTAATCGACATATGTATATAATGCACATTCTTGTGTGTTATTATGGTACCGTAAAAAAACCCTATTCACTCTGGACACAACATGGAACTGTGTTTCAGTCATTTAATAATTAGTTGGTTATATTGTCCTGATTTTGTTGGTAGCTAGTTGATGATAGTATGATGTCTAAACAATTATTCCAGATGTAGTAATTTTTCAGGCATGGACATATATGTTTAAAAGCACACTGTTGTTTATATAAGTGGGAAAACTAGACCTTAAGCTTGACCTTTGACGGATTTTAGCAAAACAAAAATTCAAATCTTTGTAATTCTCTATATTGTATTTAGTCAAATAAAGAATAATGCTAAATATGATTTAAAAACTGACTCTCTTCAGAATTGAGTTTTGGGAAAACGTATTCAAGATGACTGATGACAGTCCTACTGAAGGTTTATACCCAGTAAAGATGACTGTGACTGGTAAAGTTGATAAAGGCATACTGGCTAACGGTAAAGAACCAGTACTGAACCAGAACTGTTTTAACTGAAAGGTTAACTGAAAGTGAGAAATTATACAAAATGCAATTTCTGACATCATTTATAACTTTAAAAACACAGTTAATAGTTATGTCTCCCCCCGAAGGGTCGGGAGACATATTGGTTTTAGCTGAGTTCCCGTCGGCGTTGGCGTCGGCGTCGGCGTTGGCGTTCCCATTTCGTTTCCGGAGCAGATCTCTAAAACTATATGACCAATCATCACCAAACTTGGTATTCTGTCTCTCCACATCATGTAGATGTGCCTTGTTGGGGTGAGAGATTTAACAAAAAATTTTTTTTTTTTTTATTTCTACTTTTTCAAGGGTTTTTTTGTTTCCGGAGCAGATCTCTAAAACTATGTGACCGGAGTTGATATTGTATATAGTCAAGTTGAATTATACAGAGAACATTAATGGTTCTTAATTATGGTAGTATTGTTTAGAGGTTTGGAGCATTTGAGGAAGGGGGACACATCTGTTTTTACGGGTAAAATGACTTCCTAGTTCATATTTTGTTTGAAGGGAAAATTATTTTAGATGATGTTCTATTCTAAGCACATACGATGACAAATTCCGGAAATTAAATTACAAACACTAGCTGTTGACTTCAATACATATCTTTAATTTACTTATAGATTTAGGAGATTGAACGTTGATTACAATTATGATTCGTTGGCTTACAAACAATACATGTTTATGTGGACTACCTTTTTATAAGATACTTATTTTTTAAAATAATATTGTGTTGAGCTATTTTTTGGTCGACAGAAAAGATCACAAGATAAATGATGAAAACAAACATCAGGATCTTATTTACACTATGCAATTTGCAAACTTTAAAACAATATAACTGTCCATTGAATGATTAAAGAGATAAGTATTTTGAAATTATAGATATTATATAAAATATGTAAATCAATGAAGAGATAAGTTCCATAACTTTCAAGATAATAACGTAACGCATTTGATAGCTATCACAAATAATGTGAAAGATGCCTTAGTACGGAATTATTTTGTTTGACAGCAAGCACCTGTCATTTATATATTTCATTTGTTGAGTTTATATGTGGGCCGTAGCCCTTTCTACTGAAATAAAAGATCGATTGATTGAATACAATTCGATCTCATGTGACAGTTGATCACTCACTCCCTTTTACTGTCTTCACTGATTATTTCCGTCCCTGGCTGTGACATTTAAGTGATGAAGTGTACGAAAGTTCATATACATGTAATGAATTTTGGGAAAAATCAATAAAATGATATATTTTGACACTATCGGATTACATTAATAATACTTTATTATACTCTTCTAGTAAATAAAACGCATAGATGCAATATATTAAAGATGTTAAATGTTGTGTCATAAAGTGAATGCACATAAATACATCAAACGACTGCAAATGACCGTCAGTGTCTACACATTTCTGTAGTTATTAATTTCATATATCGATTTTCATTCAACTTTGATACATGCATATTCTCAACTCAACCTCTTGAAACAACCATGTATTACTCTATCATAACAATTATTTTGTTTATTCTAAAATCCACTTTTTCTCATTTTCTGTTAACGCTAGAAACTGTTCTAAATATAAACAACTACATACAGCAAGCAAATAACTCTTAATTTCCGTTTGTGTCGCTACTGAAAATTAAGAATTCAAATATGGTAATTTACTATGGACAATGCAGTTCCAATGCAAATCTAAAGTGGTTTTACGACATAAACCCTATTTCAACCTGTCACCTGTTCAGTATGGAGACGAATTAGCAGTTATGTACGGCAACAATTTAACATTAGACCTCTCGTTATCAAACATATTTGAATAGGGCCTACTGTGGTGTCTTGTAGTTTAGGTGATATAAATGATGGTGCGTGGTTGAGATGCATTATTCATGTGAATATGAATTAAACATACGAATAGCATATTCGTTACTAAATATACTTTGCGATCCAAGTAAACTAGCGTCTACAACATACGCCACCACAGTCAAAAACAAAGTATTGCCCCCGGAAAAATAGATTTTCATTGTATTTGATAAGCTTATGTTTGAGTGTTAAGAATTCATCATTATACGATACGTTTAGTTTAACGCCCCTTCAAACACCAGTGGGTTGCTGAATTCGCTTTTAGTTTAGAAACTGTTCCAAATGTCAGTTAAAATACTGTCAACATATTGAATGTTATTGTGTTAACAGATCGAGAGTTTAGAAGCAAAAACGTCGTATTTCACTCAAGTTAATTCCTATCTCACCTGGGAAAGGAGCTTTCTAAACGGGTTTTTTTTTCAAAAGGCTTCAATAGATGGGAAATTGAGATTACCTTCAGTCATATTTCTCGTTATTGGGTGAAATATTCTTCTTTTCTTTGTTGAAGTGTTTTTTTTGGAATCTAGTTAATATTAACATGTTGACTAATGCTTGACTATCACACTTATCCAAGTTGAAGTCATTATCAGGCATGCACATATCTGTCAATAACAACATAAGGTAAAGTTACAGTTTCAGCAATAAGTCCCCTTTCGGTGCGTTTGAATCTTCGGTTGAGCCTAATTCAGAGGCAATGTTTCACCACGTTTTTGTTGAAATAAGGCACAACCGTCAGTTTAATTCCACCTACCTAGTGCAGATTTTATAAACATGTGATGACTTCTGTTTGGCATAAATTAAGGCTTCATCCTCAATTCAAACGCTTTATTTAAATAAATCGCATCCCCACGTTCATAGTCAACTGCCAATAAATGCTTGCAATTCCATCAAGTATTTCTATTTCCGTATCTTTAAGCATCTGAGTATTTGTAGAATGAATGATACTTATTGCATGGAAATGATTGAGTTTAGCAGCTCCGATGTGATTTGGTTTGTATTCACCTGATTTCTGTCATGTTTACTATGGTATTCTCCTGAATCAGTTTAAATATATCTTTAAATACTGTTGTTTATTTTTTTTTCAAAGGCGAATTACCTCATACATCAGTTAAACTTTGATAAATGTTCAATGTGTAAAAAAAGCTCTGAACAAATTATACAGAGTTTTGTCGTGTTTCTTTCGCAATGTTATTGTATACATGCATACATGTTTGTCCTGCATATATAAAGAAATGTACACGTTTACAGCTTAGTTTAATGTGAAAGCTATGGACAAAACAAACATGAGAGCATTATGCATGGTATTAACTTTTATCCGTCGTTCATTGCTGTATTTGGTTTAATAGCAGGTTAGCAGATTGCAGAAACAATTGTATCATGTGGTTGTTTTCTTTTTATTGAATCATATCAAACATGCAAATAACATAGGGGAGGAAGAACCTTAAACCTGTGACACAGTGTGAGATGACATGATCGGGTGGACGAAACAGTTTTAGGCTATGGTAGGTTGAAAGGATTGGGTTAAGCTGTTGTTATCAAGTTACTGTTGTTCAGGTTGTGTGATCATTACTTGCAGGCTTACTGCTTACAAGCGATTTTGGATCGAAAATTCAATTAGGATTTGCGAGACATCGCAAAAGTAAAGCAGACCCGAATTATAATAATGTTACTCCATTATGTATATATCATATCTAAAACTGGCTTTATACGAATATTGAATTTGTCCTTCATAGTATGTAAAGAGTAACCAGTTCGAATGCAATATTCATATAAACGAGATTATGTACTCAAGTAACCTCTGCACTAAGATCTCTAAAAGGTTAGTTTATATTTGAAAATCATGTTTACTCAAGAAGATGCCAGCAGTGATATAATTTTTAAGAATATTTGCCGAGGAACAGTTGGATCAAATAACATTCGATCTCATTTGACAGTTGATCACTCACTCACTTTCACGGATATCATTGATTATTTCCTTCCGTGCCTACACTTATGCCTGTGGCATGTAAGTGCGAAGTTGTTTAAGTATGAAATGGAAAAATATCAATAAAGTAAGTTATTTTGATCAGTTAACATAATTTCCAAAATTATACTCTTCAAATAAAGAAACACAGGTGTCATAAATGTCATATTTGAATTGTTCTGTGGATAAAATGAATGTAAAGAAATGCATAAAATTATGTCTAAACTTTCCTGCATTTATTGAGTTCATTTATTGAAAATTCACAAATCTAAAATACACGACACCTGTACGGCCATTCTAAAAAGTAAAGGTAGTAATGAAGTCTCTAGCTGAAGAGCTTTGCACAAAAGTAAACTACCGTGCACATTAAATGATACTGAATCAAATGTAGGAGGGCCTGGAGTAATAAATACGACTGCAGTTAGTTAATGTCTTAAAAAGCCAACTGACGTGAATATGGAATTCTTGGAAACATTATTTGTTCACGTTTCTGAAGTAACACGCCTTTTCAAATGTAATCCAGTAAACATAATATTTTTTAAACAATCGTTGTAAAAAAATATTTAAATCAGATGATACACTTTGCAATCATTTGTTTCGAAAATCAAACAAAAACCGATATCGGCAACTGTATTTGAACAAAAATGAAACTCAAACTTTGGTATCCTTATGAAATATGTTAATCGAGAACATTCAAGTTTCCATGACAACTGCATTTTGGATTTGATAACTCTGATGGAAAGTGTAATAAAGTTTATTTTTCCTGGTACTGCGTTCCTGATATATATATATATAAATAGTATCTTAGACATTTCAATAACAATTCCAGATTTAATATCATCCTGTTTCAGCCCCGGGCAGCAAGTTATTCTGAATTTTCCCTAAGTCAATTGAGTGGCACAGAAAATTGGCAAATAATTCCCTTAGGATATGCCAGCGTTTCCCATTGACATCAAAACTGATGATTATGTTTGATAAATTGTTGGGTTAAAATTGATATTTTCTGACAAATGTCTGCAAGCGACTGTTGATATTAAGGTCGTGTAGAGTCTGCTGGAAGGGTATAGCATATACTCAAATGAAATGCCCCTAAACTATATGAATGATTCGACCTTTCTCAAATCTAGTGTTCTAACTATGCAGAGAGCACGCCATGAATTGTACATTATTAAGATTATTTCCTATTTTATTGATATTATAGTTCACGACATTACTATCTCTGTTTCGACTAAATGTCTTTTTGAGCTAGGTCTAGGATACTGTGGTTTAGTTGTTTTTGTTGGGAGTGATGCAAATGCATTTATTTATGAATATTTGGGTTTATCTAACTAAACTTCGAAGACTGTCTAAACATATCTACATTTCACATATCAAAATAAATATGTGAGAGCGACGGACTATATGTTACACTCCACAGCATAAGAGCATTTTAAGTGTCACATTTTAAAGTTCTGAAACAATTCAAAACAGTGTTATTTTTTTAAAAAATGTGATACACCAAGAAGAATCTCTCGTAGAAGAAATAGTTTAAATGTATCAACTGGTAGTTTGTATCCTTCTAATATAGAGTTTCGTTCAATGGTGCATGTGTTCACTCAGATTACGAGTGGAAAATGTTACATTTACCGATACACAGAAGCACGTGGGTTAAAAAATACGAGTTTATAAAAAGAGCGTTGAAATTTATAAACTAAAGAAGTATTGATGATTAGTTTGACGTTACCCTTGCAACTCTTGACACAGCCATGTATCATGTGTATCATTACCAATATTTGATTTCATCTAACTTCAGTTTATTATATTTTATGTTAACATATGCGCTAGAACCAGTTCTAAAAATAAAACATGCATGTTAAAAACTACATATGGCATGGGAAAATGCCACTTTATTTCCGTTTGTGTCGCTACTGAAAATTAAGAATTCAAATATGGTAATTTACTATAGACAATGCCTTTCCAATGCAAATCTCAAGTGGTTTTACGACATAAACCCTATTTCAACCTGTCACCTGTTCAGTATGGGGACGAATTAACAGTTATGTATGACAACAATTTAACATTAGACCTCTCGTTATCAAACAGATTTGTTTTACTGGCCTACTGTGGTGTCTTGTAAACTAGCATTTATAAATAATAGTGTGTGTGTGAGATGCAGTATTCATAAGAATAGGTTTTAAACCTATTCATAGCATGGCGGTAGTTAAAGTACTTTGAGACCCAAATAGACTGGTGTCGAAAACAAACGTCAACAATTTTCAACACAGTCAAAAGAACTGCCCCCGGACAGTCTATTTTAAAATGTAATCGATAAGCGTAAGTTTTTAGTATTGAAGGCGCTGTGACACGAATTTGTTACTGAAATAGAGTGCTCTCACAAAAATATGAATAAATATAACCAATGGCTAAATAATACTCCTAAATCAATAAAACGAGTTCTAAAACGAATGAACATTGTAAAGCCATGCAAATCATTTTTATGTGTTCACATTAAAATGGCCGCTCGAAAGTAGTTCAAGTACTCAGACTTATGTAGCGATTCGTAAACACTCAAAGTAGAGTACACTAATGGAATGGTCAACCATCTTGCTGTCTAAAGTATCAAATTATCATGAGACCTACAAATCTACCTATCACACTGAAGAGTGCCACACCACTGTCCCTATAAACTTGTTTGAATATTGATAGCCGGATAGCCGTTTTCTTTGGTTGTGTGATTAGATGTTTTACACATTAACGAACCAAAATATTGTTTAAACTTTAACAATGAATGGCAATTTGAGAAAACTTAATATGCAAAAAAAATGTTATAGTGCCATTAAAAAGGTCATTCATTATGGTACTATAATTTTAGTTCAATATCTAACAGTATTCGAACACCAATAGGGTGTTCAAATTGTACAATAGCTTTTTTGAACGTTTCACCTTTAAGTTTGAATTTTTTTTAAATTAAGCTGATAAAAGACTCTGTCGACACAATGTACCTTCTTGGTTTTTATTATGTTGACGGATCGTTACCGTAGAACGTGATGACACAACGAAAAAGCTCTAATCACTGATAACATAACATAAGATAATGCTTCATAAAATTAAAATTGAGGTCAGTTGGTTTCTGGACACAACATGTAACTTTGTTTCAGTCGTATTGATCATTCTTGGATTATACTATCTTGATGTTGTTGGTAGCATATTTTCAGAAGCTAGTTTAGGTAAGCAGTGTATCGTCACAATTTGGCAAGGAATGCTTGACTGTCACAATTCATCAAGATGTAGTTAATTTTCAGGCATGCACATGTCAGTTTTAGTCACACTGTTTACAGTTTTGTGAGTCTATAATTATGAACTACATTAACGTAAAGTTAAAGCTTCATCAGTTAGTTCACCTTTCAGTGCCTGTGAAACTTCCGTTAAAACCTAATTTAATTTAATTTCTTTTGAAATAAGGCATAACTGTCCATTTACTTTCTCCCTCCGAGTCAAGTTTTTATAAACTTTTGCTGACTTCTGTTTGGCAATAATTCAGGTTTAAATCAAGTCTTAATCCCCAATCCAGACTCCTAATTTAATAAATCGCAACACTACGTACGTAATCATCTGTCAATAACTGCATGCAATTCCACCAAGTGTTTCTATTTCCGAATCGTTGCGCAATTGTAGCGTGATTAATGGTTATTGCATGGCAGCAGCTCCCATGTGACTTGGTTCACTAGCTGTATATGTCTGTAATCTTTAACATGGAATATCGCTAAAATAGTTTAAGTTTTAAAATGAATAACTCAATTACAGAATGAACATTTTGCATGTTGTTTTCCAAATATTATTATACATTTATGATTAAATATCGTTGTTGTGGGGGATTTTTAATGCGAAATACCTCCCTTAGCAGTTTGAAATAAATGTTCACTGTGTGAAATACATGTTCTACTTTTAACCCTAACATATTACTGAACATCTTGTCTTGTCAAAATGCAATATATACTCAGACAGATGCAAGTTTGTTTTTTGCCTTTATTCTGTGTAGGTGACGTTTTGTCGTTTTGCCTCGGTTTATATAAATTCATAAAGACAAGACAAGACAGAAAGCAATGGGGGATATGAGGCGAGTTTGTATTGAAAAGATATATGAACGGGTATTCCGTATTGTACATTTTACTGCAAGGAGATATCTGCAATATCTGAGTTTCTTTATAATTAGTTTACAGGTTTTGTTCAAAAGACCCATGTTAATTGCAGTCCATTAAATGTAATATGAACATGGTTCGAAATAAAACTAATTTACTTTGTCAAATGTCACTATTGCATCACACGTGCATCGAGATTAGATTTCCATGTGCCACTTCTTATTGTTTTCCTAACGTTCACCTCCTACACAATCAATAGCCGCTGCATTTTATTAATGGTCATAAGCCATTTCATAGCACTTAAATTCGAAACCACTTCAAAGGTGATAAAGTATTCAACATTGCATTCTCTTAGTGAGGAAGACATTATATCTTTCAATCGATCCAAGGAAATTCAAGAATCTTGTATGTATTTCACACAAACACATTATCATGCTTTTCACTGCATTTGGTTAGGCATTAACTTGATACACTGCTGCAGTTAGAGAAGATTTATGTTATCTAATCACTTTTTTGTGCATTGAAGTGTTGATTCACCAATCAGAAGTCAACGAGCGCTGTCCTTTGTAAAGCATAAAACATTTTCAAATGTGTATAATTACAATTTAAATTGAGTTCCGAGGGTTGAAACACTACCCAGTCTCTAAAGACATGAAGGACTACAGTGGGAGTGATTCATTTGGAATGAATTGTTTTGCGATATATACAGTATCAAGTAGTTGAATTTATATGCCTGTTTTCTTCTAATGGTAATTGCACTTATCAAATGTTCACATCTTGTCAGTACATATGCCATATTTCACTTTCATGAATATTATGATGATGATGATGATGATGATGATGATGGGAAGGGTACAACATTTATTTAATATTTTGAATTTTGGTAAAATACATAGAGAAAAAAGTTAAGCTCCCCCAAGTACTTTCACAACGAAAACAATATGCATTAAAACTGATCGTGTAATATGTTACAATCATTATCTAGCAGTTTAAGAAAGAAAATGTTAACGTTTCACTACTTTAGGATATTTGTATTTATTAAATCATGCTGTTTTGGTGTCCAAAAAACATGTTTAGTTACACTGAGATATGAAAGTCAATATTGCTCTTTGAAATGTGCCATTCTTTCAAGAGAACTGATCGGCACTTAGTACAGTAATACAAACCTTCAAACTCACTGATTTTAGAAAAAGGCAGATTGACAAAAGGTTGTCTAATGACGAAATACGATC
The DNA here is from genome assembly GCA_936450465.1 of Gibbula magus. Classification (NCBI taxonomy): domain Eukaryota; kingdom Metazoa; phylum Mollusca; class Gastropoda; order Trochida; family Trochidae; genus Gibbula; species Gibbula magus. Next base: position 66,885,823 of record OW388305.1, read on the forward strand.
AGCATTGCCTGTCATGACCACACTATAGCATGTTTACTTACCAGAATGAAAGTCGGAAGAACCCAAGATGCATTCGAAAATCATTGTTTATAGCATTTTATCAAAAAATGTTGGAAGACCGTAAGTATTAAAAAAACTGCAATCATGTCGATCTTTTTATTTGTTATTAATATATTTTTATTTTACGTTTTGTGATATTAAAATATCGATACTACAGATAAGATTAAACAAATGATGAAGATCAACGTTTAAAAGAAAGTATGTTCGATCCGTGACCTGAAATAACAGAACCAGATTGTTTGTACTTTGATCTGGATTTGTTGTTTCTTTGAATACATTATATATGTTGATTTCTGTATGGGCTTTGTCGTAACAATAATTTGACTCATTCGGTAAGATAAAAAGGATATATGTCTTTTCCTGACAAATGCCATGTTTATCTCAATGAGTGAGATAGAAAGTAGGTGGGCAGACGAGTAGCGCAGCATTGAGTGAAATATATTCACTTTTATATCTCACGAGATAAGATAAACATGGTACTTGTCAAGGAAAAACATTATCATATGTATTATAGCATTATTTGTGTGTTTTATGTTGACGTGAATGTTAACATTGATAGTATTCCATTTTTTATATTAAGGAAAACTAATAACGATGTTGTTACCAACTAAAGTCTAAACGTCTAAAACGTGTTTTAACTTAGGAAACTTGATTCAGAGTTTGTAGAGTTTGTACATTCAATATGTCGAGGATGCTAAATAAATATAAATCAGAGATCATGAATAACTGCAGCTAAAAAATCAAGAATGAGGATTGAATGTTGACAAAACCAATTTAGTCTTGCTTGCAATCCAATGTCGTTGTGACCTTGACAATTTATTTAGCACATGGTAAAAGTTAACATCATAAGAACATGTAAGTGAACTCCTTTCTATTTGCTCATTCTGAACTCCACAGTTTACGTATTTACTTTACGTAAATCATTACAACCTTCTTGCAGTGTGTCTGCATCTCCATCAGTTAAAACCGACAAGTCAAATGTTGTTAATCTTGGCTATCATTCCTCTATTACTATAAGCGATTGGAAAAAAGTTGAATTTGCAATGTTTCAAACAACCGGTTTGGCCATAAGGCTCACTGTACTTGACTACACCAGTGCATTTATACATGTATCTTATGTTAGTGATGTATTTTCTCTCCTGTAGAAAGATTTATGACATGAATTACTCGAAATTGATTCTTGTTAAACTCTTAAACCTAGCCAGAAGCAAACACTGATTCCCTTAAAGGTAAGGAGTTTATATGAACAGCTGTTCAAAGCATTATTTTGAGGGAATGCAGCTACCTTTAACTATTGCTTAATTCCAAAGTCAGTTAACATCGTTTAGACTTTATCCTCACACTCAAAATGTCTAGTCGGTCTGCGACGGTTGATGTAGGTATTTGCACTTTAAAGGACCCCTAGTAGATTATTTGATTTTGATGTATTTGTCTCCTAATCTTTGAAATAATGTTTATATATATATATATATATTGTTCTCAGTAATAGGTACACTGTATGGTTATATATAATACATTTAAGATAGTTAGATAGACACATTTGAACTTATTTAAGCACCCCCTAGAACACGATTTTAAAGTTATTGATTACATACAAAACCATTTGACGCTATGGAAACATACTCCAAACATATACTATTCACAAACACGCAACATAGGCATAGTTAACATGGTACAACTTTTCATGGAACATTTTATATTCGTTATGTTATGTTATTGTAGAAGTCTAACCACTGTAGCTGTGCAGTGCAACACACCAATGCGTACACCGTCTTAAGGATTGTGATGGAAAATTAGTGCAATACATGTAAGCGTAATGTTATTAACGGACATTGGGAGCCAACCATTTCGTCATTATTCAATTCCAAACATGGCGTCAGAACAGACAAACAATGCATCGTTCCTTTTATTGGTAGCACATTAGGTTCAGGAGAGTCATCAAAAGCTCTACTCTAACTGACAGTTTTGCTAAGACTGGTGATACCAGAACAATACGTTTACACCATTTGTTAATCCTGAAGGTCAGGTGTCGTGAACATTTGTGGAGAATTATTAAGGATACATGGACAATTTAACTCCATTTCATTAGTCAAGTGGTCACGTTTTTATTAACACATAACAACATGTATGAACGGTACAACAATACTGACATATTACGCATTCATCATCAATAAGGAACAGCAAAAGCTTAACAAGTTTCCAAATTTATCGCAGTTAGCAATTATCTCCATAGTTACGAAATGCTTCAAAGGAGTGAGTTCAGATACACCTGATAAACTCGATAAAGGTTTTCATTCTCTAGAAAAAATAATAAACAACATGCCTTCAAAGATGCAAAGTGTTCACAACACATATGCTAATGGAACTGCTGCGTATCTCCGCACTAAAATGTCACATTAAATTACTAACTGTATTACAGAAGCTTCACGACAGATGTCATAATCTCGGATTACTTTGATACAAATGACTGAATATAGTTGAAAGAACGATTGAGATGTTATGTTATGTTATGTTGTTCTTACTATCGGACATTGTGAAAGTCAAGTGCATGTTTTATGTGAATCGTATGTCTCCCTTAGTGCTCAGGTAAGAGATAGAATATTGCTGGAACGACCTGTGGGAAAACAATACGAACTAAATACTTGTAAAACGATAAATATGTTTTTATCGTTCCCATGCCTTCAATTTTCAGCCCATCTGGCTTGAAAGGGGGCTTATGGCATGGAATGGCATCTGTCTACTGGTCGTCCTTCCTTTAACTTATCTCTTTTTCGACTTCACCTCAAGAGGAAGTGACTACAGGAATCGGATTCCTTGGCCAATGGGGAGTCTTACTATGACTCCAAATATAGTGACAGGGGTCATGACCTAAATATCTATTTTCATCTTCTTCTCGAGAACGAAAAGGCCTCGATAGGGAATTTTTAAATGTAGATGCGTTGACTACAACTTTCATATTTTAAGAATCATTTTCTTTGTACGATCTAAAGCTTTTAAAAGCTTAGAGCAGACACCTTGACCGATGTGGATTATAAAGTGTACATGAGTTAACATCTGGCTACTTAAAGGGACACTGCGTCGAGGATAAACATGAGTCTCATCTTTATCTCACTAAGCTGAATACAGTGTCTGCTAAAGAGTTACGCTTAACTTCACTGTCTACATGCAGTAGTTTGTATTACCAATTACGTCAATTGTCTGAAATTCGATGTATGTGACTTGTTAGCAGACATGTTAATCAGCATAGGTAGATACACATGATCTGATTTTTATTCTCGACGCGGTGCCCCTTTAAGGCTGATGACCTAAAGAGCTACTGGCTGTATTTTCAAACTTCAACCTTATTGGTTGATGACAATACAATACACATGAAATATTTCCCTTCATGTGTTTCTTGCAATCACATCATCCTAACAAGTTAGGGGTTTGCTTTTTTAAATTTCCCCACACTTCATTTTGTTACAAAATTGACATTATTCTCAAGAATCCCTCTCACAAGGGAAGATAATGTATTCAATTTTATAGTTTAATACATAGTTTTCCAATATTCCAGAATAATGTGATCATAAAACGATAAACCGTTATGGATTACAACTTCTTTATTTTGTTTCTCACAACGTTTCTTGGCTCCCTTTTGCCCCTTTATCAGATGCATGACGAAGAAGCTGTAATCCACAATAATATATTTGTATTATCACATCAACTTCAATTTCAATGTGATCATACGTACAAAATATGTATTGTTTCACATATTGATGACTAAAAGGTGCATATTTTGGCCAGTTCTGAAGTGGTCCTTTTTTGTTAACAATTATTTACTGTAGAATTAGCCTATATACATTGATTATTATACACCCGACCTAAAAAGGTCGGGGATATATAGTAATACCAACGATTCCGTCAGTCCGAAGACAATTTTTGTCCAACGGATTACAGAAAAAATACTCATCTCATCCTTTTCAAATTCGGTATATCCATTCTTCAATACTAGGGGAGGTACAGTGCGAAATGTAAACCGAATTGGTTAATTTGTAAATTTATGGCAATTTTTTTTTTTAACTTAGTCAAATTCTGAAATGTGTTTGTCCGATCGATAACAGAAAAACTATTCATCTTATTCTTTTCAAATTTGGCACATGTTGCAAAAAGTAACACGATTTGGTGTTTTTAAAAAAAATGTTTGGCCATTGTTTTATTTCGTCATATTCGTAGATAGAATGAATGAAGCTACTTCTGTGTTGTGATTTGTTGACTATATCATTTTCTTTTATATGTAACTTTCATAAAAACCTACTTCTGTGTTCTTGTTGATTTTACTATCTTATATTTCCACTGGTGATATTTTTGAAAAAGTTAATTTATTTTGCTTTCAGCCATAAACTGCTGTGTATCCTTCACTGTTCTTACAGGGTTGTGCTTCCATGTACCTGTTGTTTCAAATCACTCGAATGAATCATGATGATGGATTAATTTACAAAATAAAGTTGAAATCAGTGGTAATGGCAGTAGGGTATTATGTTACCTCTACCTTTTCAAGTTACTAGTATTCCTACTTTTACTTAAACGGCGTTTTGACATGAAGAGACTTGTCCTACCCTTTTCACAAAATTTAAATATTAGCAATTACATTTCATAGCTTATCAATCCTTAGGTGTGCACCTCTCTCTATAAGTAAAATAAAAATGTCAAACTTTAACAGTCGGGGGTATTAGTGAGCCACGCTCACATTTTTGCTGTTATTATTGTACTATAATATATGTGATATATTTGTTTACATACCATACCTGCCAGATGGTCTCGGCCACAGGGTCTTCACTTCTGAACAAAGTTTATTTGAATTTGAAGTATGTTTAAAAGGATTCGTTGGTTATACACTATATTGTGTTATCCAAAGTCTTCGTGATTATATTTAAACTAAAATACTCTTTAACAAGGTACAGTTTTTTTTAATTATGTTAAACTTCTTCCCAGCTGAGTTTTATTCATAACTGACATCATATTTAGCAATTTACAAACTATGTATTTTATCCATATCGAAACGGGACTTAAAACTGTTTCAAGAAACGATCTCAAACATATAACACTGTGCCAATGCAATTCAATGTAATTGAAATTAGGTAATATGGACTGATCATTTTGAAATTTGATTCACATTTTCAAGCCATGAATCAAAATTAACATATCTGTCGCTTGAAGATTTCAATTCCCTTTGATTCCATTTCAATAGTTATAGAGGAGTGTTTTGAATGTGAAATCACACGAGGGTAATATAGCTTATCTTTCAACAGCCTGAGGGGCATCAGATAAATCGGCTCTTATAGTTGGTGGATTTTTATGTCTATTGATGTGTTCACAAAGCTGTGAATGGGAATGTGAATACCTCGATTGGAGGACTGTTATTTTTGCATAAGCTGGGTGTGTCTAGTGGTGGCACGAGGTAGATCACACACGTATACATGTCTGTCTGTGTATGCGTGTATGTTTGTATATATACATATATGTACGTATGTATGTATGTCGTGTGTGCATGAGTTTGTGAGTACATGCATAAAATGTAAAACATTACAATTTTCATACATTACAAAACATTTCATCAATAACTTAAATTTGAATATGATAAGAAGTTAAAGTTGAAATATTTAAAATGGCAAGTCTATTCAATCTGAATGAACGTGATCCGACAGCCGGCAATCACTCATAGGTTCTCGGCAATCACTCATCGGTCCTCTCATACTGATTCTGCCCCATATGCTCGAAAGGAAGCTCTTTTATTGCTTTACTGTCTTATAGCCAAAGCAACATTTTCCAGCCTCAGGAGATCAGGGTATTCCAGTTTCAGGACATGGTAATGTATTTCATCTCTATCTAAAAATACAACATCAGAAATATTGCTGCTGTATTTCTCAATCAATATCAATAACAACTTTTTTTCAGATTAAATCTTCATATTAGGGACAGTTTATATACTGAGGTGACAACTGATGTGACCTTTGGCAAGTCTCGTTGATGGCTATTCTATACTGTCTCCTTCAAACTAAGTTCAGTTTATTTTAATCATCAGACCAACCAAACGTCAGCTGGATCAAATTATTAGATCGAACGGTTTCACCAAGAGGAGTCAACCGATTCTTTCAGATGTAATATCGACAGTTGTTAAGATGTTATTTGAATATATATACTCATGTTTGAAGCTAAATTGCAAAATCAGATGAAACAGAATAAACAGACGTAGCTTGACGATAGAAAGATGAAATATCACAGCACATGTGTCTCTTAATATTATAGGAACAGACGTAGATATATAAGTGGATTGATTATGTACTTCATATATGGGAGTATCTCACGATATTTGACAGATAAAACTGAAATCGGAAATGTATTTAAATATGTTAGATGAAGGCGAATAAGAACGGTCTTGAACTCATCGATACATCAACTAGCAGCACCAGCTTTGACATATCTGAGAGATTTATTGCATCCATAAACATAAGGTCTCGTTTACCTAACCTCTGTAGTGACTTAAATAGACTTAGAGGTAGACAGTTCTAGTTCATAATGAGAAATGTCATCAGAAAGTGTAGAGCTCATCCTAAAACAACACATGTTGCCATTTTGAGTAATGCCTAATAGTCATGAGTCATGGGGGATTTTTTTGTCTCGTAAGAAACCATAAGAGCATGTTAAGTGTCACATTTGCTTTTTCAATTTTACAAAGTAACACATTCAAAACAGTGTTATTTTCAAAAATGTGATACCCCAGAAGAATATTCCGTAGAATGGACCGTTAAAATGTATCAACACAGAGGATGTTTAACTGGTAGTTTGTAGATTGTGAAATATGCTTCAAAGTTGACTAAGCTTTATACTGGTGTTGTTCCTAGTGAATAACAAAGTACAAAGTATCTTCCTCTGGCCACCGATCCTGAAAATGCATTGGTTTATTATTTTGTAAGATTGTATTGCTCTGCAAATTTGCCATGAAAATTTTGTTTTGAATGTACAAACTAGTAAGAGTTACTTTCACTTGAGATTATTAGGGTAAAGTGCATATTGTTTTTTAAACAATGAGATCCTTCTAATATAAAGTTTCGTTCAATGGTGCATGTGTTTACTCCGATTCCCAGCCAAAGCGGAAAAGGCTTTGTTTACTGATACACAGAAGCACTTGAGATTGTAAAGAGAGCGTTATAATTTGAAAACCATGGAATTCTTGATGATTATTTTTACTTTACCCTTTACCCTCTTGGCACAGCCATGTATCATGTGTATCATTACCACTATTTAATTTTCAGTCTATGTTAACATATGCGCTAGAACCTGTGGTAAATATAAAACATACATGTTAAAAACTACATATGGCATTTGAAAAATACAACTAATGTATTTTTGTGTCACTACTGAAAATTAAGAATTCAAATATGGTAATTTACTATAGACAATGCCTTTCCAATGCAAATCTAAAGTGGTTTACGACATAAACCCTATTTCAACCTGTTCACCTGTTCAGTATGGGGACGAATTAACAGTTATGCATGGCAACAATTAAACAGTAGACCTCTCGTTATCAAACAGATTTGAATATGGCTTTCTGGCCTACTGTGGTGTCTTGTAAACTAGCTTTTATAAATAATAGTGTGTGTGTGTGTGTGTGTGTGTGTGTGTGTGTGTGTGTGTGTGTGTGTGTGTGTATGTGTGTGTGTGTGTGTGTGTGTGTGTGTGTGTGTGTGAGATGCATTATTCATACGAATAGGACTTACATATATTCATAGCATGGCGGTAGCTAAAAGTACATTGAGACCCAAATAGACTAGTGTTCAAAACAAAGGTCACCAAATTGTCATTAGAGTCAGAGTTAAAGTACTGCACCCAGTCTATTTGTAGATGTATCCGGTAAGCATATGTTTGAGTATTAAAGGCGCTGTAGCGCGATTTTGTTACATTGTCCATAGAACAGTCATTTGTATGTATTCACATTAACATCGCCGCTAGAAGGTAGTTCACGTATTCAGACTGATATAGCGAAACTTAACATTGAACTACATTTAGGTATATCTTTATCACTTATTTCACCCTTCAGTGCTCGTGAAACTTCCGTTGAGCCTAATTTAGAGGCAAAGGTACTATACTAAATTTCTTTTGCAATAAGGCAATATCGTCCATTTAATTCCACCCTCCGAGTCAGGATTTTATAAAATTTTGACGGCTTCTCTTTTGCATTATTTCAGTTTTAAATCAAGTTTTGATCCCCAATGCAAACTACTAATTTAGTTAACCGCAACACTACGCCTAGCAAGTGTTTTGATTTCCGAATCTTTAAGCATGTGTGCGTGCATGATACTTATGGCATGGAAATGATTGAGTTTAGCAGATCTGATGTGATTAGGTTTGTATTCACTAGATTTCTGTCAACTTTACCATAAATCAATTTAAGTTTCGAAAATGAAAAACTCATTTAGGAAATGAACAGTTTTTATGTTATCTTCCAAATGCAGGTTTAAATAGTGTTACAGCATTTATCAGTTGAAATGAAATATTAACATGTCATTGATAGTCTTGCAGCACGTATGCTTTAAAACATTTGTATCTACATTATAAGTTGTTTGCAATTATATTTGATACTGTAGCATTGTCATGCTATTGTGCGCATTGTCTGAAAGGACGAAGTAACAATTACGAAGTTATACAACATGCAATTTCCGACATCAGTTATAACTTAACACAATTTATCTTTTATATTTTGTTTGAAGAGAAGAGAAGAGAAGAGAAGAGGCATATTAATTGCAAACTGACACCTGATGTTGACCTCAATAAATTCCTTTAGTTTACCAATGGTTTTAGGAGATGAAAGGTTGATTTTATGCTTTCTCGGCCATCGCTTACAATCAATACATAACCCTATAGTCTACTTGAAGCAAAATCCTTTGGCTAAGTTTTTAACCAGTTTATATGATAATTTGGTTTGAAAATGTCGTTTTTCTATGTTTTGGAGGGCCGACAGCAAAAGATTGATCCACCTGACGTGTGTAAATGCAGATACTTTGTATGTTCCATGATAACTGCATGGAAAATATAATTTGAGCAACATAAACAGACATCAGGATCACATCTAGAGGTATCGAAACAAAATATTCGGTAATTGTATTGTACAAATATTGTATAAATTAAGTTATTAATAATAAACAAGTGCACTGATGAGATTTATGTTTGAAAGGTTACAGTGTCCAAATGGATAAGCAGCGACTGTTGGTAAGCGGTTGGTGTCGAAATGTGTAGGTTCGAATCCCGCAAGGGACTCGTCCCGAAAAAAGTACAAGAATGTGTACTATTGCAGATAGTGTGATCCCAAATGTAACAACGTTACTCCATTAAGTATATACCACATCTGATGCTGGCGTTATGCAAATTTTGTGTAACATTTCCTTCATAAACAACAGTCCCTTCAAATCCAATCCAATTCAATCTTCAGCAGAATAGAGGTGTACTCAAGTTACCTCTGCATCAAGATCTCTCAAAGGTCAGCTGTATATTTGAAAATCGTGTTTACTCAAGAAGATGCCAGCAATGATGTCATTTTTAAGGACATTCACCGAGGGGGGCTAGGATCAAATAACATTCGATTTCATTTGACAGTTGATCACTCACTCCCTTTTACCGTCATCATTGATTATTTCCTTTCTTGACTACAAAATATGCCTGTGGCATATCAGGGCGGAACTTGTAAAAGTTTGTGTGTTTGTGTGTTCAGACTTGAATTGTTCTGTTGATAAAGTTAAAGTACATAAATGCATCAAACTGTGTCTAAACCTTTCTGCAATTAGTCACTTCATGAATCAATGTTTATTCACTTTTGATACATGCATATTCACAAATCTAAAAGAAATTTACTTTTTTAATGTAAGACTCCATTAACAGGAAAACAAATCATTACAGTATATGCCACCTTAGAGATCACAGCCACAAATTGCATGTACGGATCACTGCATGTACCTATCAACGTAATGAGTTACTGGATCAGTAAATTAATGTTACATATGGTCCATGAGATAATACATGAACATAACTCACAACAAAAGCTAACTTAAGTAGCAAAACACATCAAAATGGTATCACATGTACATGGAGATTAGTTTTCATGTGCACATTTTCTTATTGATCATATCTTCCAAAATCAATAGACGCTGCATTTTATTATCAGTCTTAAACGAATTCATAGCACTTCAATTGCAAACTACTTCAAATGGGAGAAAGAATTCAGCATTGCATTCTCGTAGACATTATATCTTTCAATCGATCCAAGGAAATTCAAGAAGCTTGTATGTTTTTGACACAAACACATTATCATGCCTTTCGCTAAATTTGGTTTCACATTAACTTGATACACTGTTATCGTATTACTGTTATATGCATTGAAATTAGATTTGTCTTGTGATAACCGCTCATTGAACTATTGATTGGCAAATCAGAAGTCAAAGAGCACTGTCATTTCAATAGCTACATAAAACATTTTGAAATTTGCAATTTAGTTTGAGATCCTAGAGTTTAAAAGCCTAACAAGTCTCTACAGACATGAATGGTTAAGTCGGAATGCTTAGCATGGAATACATTGTTTTCCGATATAAACAGTATCAAGTATTTGACTTGGTATTATTTGAATGTACGTGCTTATTTCTAATGGTAATTGCACTTCTCAAAATGCACATCCTGTCAGTTCATATTCCAAAATTCACCTACATGAATATAAGTATAATGATGATCAGTATTCAAATAGATAACTTACATCATTTATTTCATATTTGGAATTGGTTAACATGAATCCAATTGGAAGACTGAAGTATATCAAAACGAAGCCAATAACAAGTGTATGAAGAATATGCCACTATAATTGCATTGGGTCAGTGTTGGAAAGCAAGACACTGATAACGTCAGGCGTCAACTGACATGAACCCTTGACCTGTACTCTTCCTACTGCTCGAAGCGTTTTCAAAGTGATAGAATGGACTTTTGTGTGAATAATATTAAAACATGAATTTCGTATTGGCTAATGTCCATGTAACTTCCCAATCTAACCGATTCAACTCCCAAAACCCGGACCTCTTCAACCGAAACTGATTAATTTTATTAATGCGCTGTCCTGACCAAATACCATCATCCGATTCAACGTCATGTCTGGTCCGATGACCTTCTTGGAATAAACTGACATGTCTTAAACATGTATTATTATGTAAAATTTTCAGTTATTAAGAAATGTATTTGAAAGGAAGGCATCCGCTCAACACCCGACTACTTCGTAGTATGGTACAATACATGTTTTGAGTTTGATTTTGACCATGCTGTACAACGATTAAAGTGAGGTGTCTGTGGTTTATGAAAGGTTTTACTCTAATCTGCACTGGGCGTTTTTTTTTATTGTGTGACATCATACATAACAAGGCAATTATTCTAAACTTTTAAATTGACCCCAGACTGACTGTGACAAGATACCACACATAATAGAGATTTTATTTCAAATAGTGTTTTAATCCAGGAAAGTAAAATCGATTCAAAAGAATTTAACGGGCGAATTTGACAGAATAACTTGACTTCAAGACGATTTACTGTGCTTAATTCAATTCCAGATATTGGTTTTCTTGCAATATCTATCGCTCATGTCACAAAAAATCAAACATAAGGGAATGGAAATACTTGGTGTGATTGCGTGCAGTCAATGAGAGATGACTTTTTACATGACCAAAAGATTATGTTTGATGTGTTCTTCAATTGAACATTAAACGTTGATTACTGGTTATATGTTCCAAACTATCCTGAATGGTTTATATGAATAAATGTGTGTTTAGACAAACTAAGATACCACATTGCTAATGGTGTCCAATATGTTTTATATATTTTCAGCAGTGATAAACGAACTGTCATACTCGGTAAATCTTTGAATTCGTTTGTTATAATGACATAATATATATGACAGAAGTTTACTTGTTTCCACACGATATAGCACTTTAAATCTTCCATCGCTGATCAATGCGCGGTTTCAACATGATTCCTTCAAAATTAAGACATCCTATTAACTTATGACAGTTAATTGACAAGCAGTTTTAACCCAACTTTCATCACAAGTTCTTCGATTTTCTTCAGGAATATCATATTGTGTACTGGGTTTGATTAGATATAAAGATTTTCCGTCATTGCTATGAGACTGATGTGGGTTCAAATCAGTGTAGTGAAACTTTCAAAACTAGAATATTCGGCCAAACATTAACCCTTTCATCCCTACAGGCCTCTACAGATAAGGCATGCATATTCTTTTTGCTGGAATATAGTAATGACAAAACAAGGTTTTGATTAAATTCATAATATAGACCTACTTAAAAAAATATGTCAAAATAACTGGGACAAGTTGAATGTCTACTTTTATTTTAAATGATAGATGATATATAATAGAATTTTATTTCTGTTTAAAGAATGTATGTTAATTGTTAATACAGTATAAACAACACAAAAGCTACAATCATTTATTTGAGACATTTGAAGTGACCAACTAATTGTTTGATATGTAATCTAAGCTTTTATCCCCAAAACGTCCAGAAATCCAGTCTCCGTTTTGCTATATGTCAACCTCAACAGAGTGTTAAAAGTAGTAGTATTCCATTTTTAATATTTAATTTAACTAGTAAAGATGTTGTTACCTCCCAACATCTAAAACTCTGATAACTTTGTCTAACTTATGGTATGTGGATTCAGCAAGTGGAGCGCAATTAACGTACTTTCGATAAATCATTTAAAGCATCTTGCAAAGTTCCTGCACCTCGATCTGTTAAAACCGACAAGTAGACGTTAAAGGTTATTAATCTTGGCAACGAGCTCTCTATATCTGTTAACGTTAGGAAACAGTTGACGTTACAAAGTTTCAAACAACCGGTTTGGACTCAAAGATCACTATGAATTTATACATGTATTATAGTTTAGTGATGTGTTTTCTTTACCGTAGAGAGATTAATGACATGCGCTACCCGAAATTAACTCTTGATAAACTGTAAAACGTAGCCAGACACACAAACTGATTTCCTGAACGTTAAGAGCGTACAGCTACAGCCGTACCCAGCAATAATATGAGAAATTGTAGCTTGCATTAACCATTGCGTAATTCCATTTCCTAGTGTTTGATTTTTTTTGTAGCGTGAGTGATAGATATTGCAAGAAAACAAATGTCTGGTAATTGAGTTAAGCACAATTGGTGGTCTTGCAGTCAAGTTATTCTGTCAAGTTCGCCCGGTAAGTTTTTTTTAATAGATTTTACGTTCCTGGATTACAATATCATTTGAAATAAAACCTCTTTCATGCGTGGTGTCTTGTCAGTGACATCTTTTTTCTGTATACATTCCCAGTCAAAAGTCAATTAAAAATCTAAGAATGTTCCCCGTGTTATTTATTACGTTAAAAAACATTATAAGAAATGAAGTTAACATCAAGTGCAGAATGGAGTAAACGTTTTTTCAATTGATACTTGTGAACTTTACTTACAATGAATCCTTTGTAAATCAAGTTTTTAATTGAACAACAAGATGTATTATACCATACTACTTATAAGTTAAACGTAAACCGTGGAGTTTTTATTATAATTTTAATATTATGTGCCAATAATAATAATAAGTAATAGATATTTCATAGTCCTGCTCACTTCAAATGGGAGAGGAGGAAGTTGAAAGTCTGAGCTTACTAGTCTCGTGCAAGATGAGAAGATAGAACTGATTTGAAGAATTAAAACCACTTCAAACGAACTTTTTTCAATGCCACATTGCTAATGGTGTTCCGATTTTCTATATTTTCAAAACTGAGAAACGAACTGTCTTACTCGCTAATACTTTGAATTCGTTTGTTATTATTTGACAGAACACACTTATTTACACATGATATATCACTTCAAGTCTTACATCGCTGATCAATAGCAGTTTCAACGTGTTTCCTTCATAATAAAGGCATCCGATTAAGTTATGACAGTAAATTGACAAGTACCTTAACCTAACTTTCATAAGTTCTTCGATGTTCTTAAAGAATATTATAGTTTCTATGCATTTGATTAGCTATTAAGATTTTCCGTCGAAAGTGCAATATCCGACAAATACTGCCGATCAGTTGATGGCGTACTTTAACCACTGTATTCATGCAACAGGTGCAACTGTCTCGACAAAACAAAAACTCACACAGACTTTTATTGTAAATTCGTTACCAGTGTACCAGCGGCATTCAAATAGGAAAAAGGTTTTAGCACTGTCAGTACTCAGCCAGAGCTAGATGGTGCTGAACGTGCGAACTTGACCCATGTCAATAACATGTTACTTGGGAGATGTCACTATGTATCGACTAGTTTTTCAAAATTGTAACATTCAGGGTGTAAATTTTGTCTTCCAAAAATGACTTCTACTGTCTTTTGACCTGACCCGTGACCCCTATGCTTGACCTGAGACACCTGAATCAGATCGTTTGTACTTTGACCTAGACCATTCAAGGTCGATTGCCACAGTGAAATATTACTATTAGAGTTTGGAAACAGTTCGTTAAAGCTCGTGTTAAAACACTGGTCTAAACATTTTGCATCTTTTGTTTAAAAACTTATTCAGCAAGTGGGGCGTCAGTCAAACTGTCGAGGAAGTTAAATAAATATAAATGAGAGATCATGAATAAACTAAATAATCAAAAGTGAGGATTGAATGCTGACACAACCAATTCATTCTTGCTTGCAATGCAATGTCGTTGTGACCTGGACGATTTAGTTAGCACGTGGTAAAAGTTAACGTTAAAATAACAACCCATTTTCTATTAACACATTCTAAACAACGCAATTTATGTACTTTCGGTAAATCATTACAACCTTCTTGCAAAGTTTCTGCCTCTCCATCTGTTAAAAGGGACAAGTCGATGTTGAAGGTTGTACATCCTGGCAACGAGCTCTCTTTTTCTTTTAGCATTTAGAAACAGTTGACGTTACAAAGTTTCAAACAACCAGTTTGGCCTCAAAGTTCACTGTACTTATCTACACCCCTGAATGTATACATGTATCACATTTTAGTGATGTGTTTTCTATCCTGTAGAAACTCTTGATAAACAATAAACCTAGCCGGACATTAATATTGATTCTCTGAACGTTAGGTAAGCTGTATCTAGCATTACTGTGTGGACTTGTAGCTACCGTTAACCATTGCTTAATTCCGAAGTCTGTAAATCTCTGTTGACTTCATCCTCACACTTAAAATGTCTAGTCCGTCTGCGTCGGTTGATGTAGGTATCTGCACTTGTTATTTGTCTCCTAACCATTGAAATAATATGTTTTACTATATCTTTGTGTTCTCAGTACAAGGTACACTGTATGTTTATAATAGTATACATTTAAAGGCGCTGTAGCACGTTCTTTGCAAATGTTATTGTCTCCAATTTTCCATTTATTATTTAAGTTTACATCATATATTGTTATGTTAAAGGGTAAAACATTAAATGACCCAATGAACAGTAACAATAGAAGATGGTTATCCGTACTGTAGGAAATTGTGCGACGTATAAAGCGACAGTGGTGTGGAACTATTCAGTGTGAGAGGTAGATGTGTAGGTCTGGTGTGTATTTGAGAGTTCAGACAGCAAGATGAATGACCATTCCATCATGGTGCCATAGTTAAAACTATATTCTTAGTCATCAGTCAGATCACTTGAACTACCTTCGAGCGACCATTTTAATGTAATTTTAAAATGGCCATTCGAAGGGAAATGGACTCGCATGTCTTAACCAACAATGTACATTCGTTTAAGAACAATCTATATTCATTGAGGAGCATTATCTTGCAATTAATAACACTTATGTAACTTTTCGTGAGATCACTTTATTTAAGTAAGCATTACGTGCTACAGCGTCTTTAAGATAGCCATGACAATACATACATTTGAATACAACTACTAGAAAACTTCACTTCCAATTATTGAGATGCATGCAGCTGTAATGTTATTAATTGGAAGGCAACTGACATTTTACCATTCCATCATTAGTCGGTTCCAAACATCAGGACAGACAAAAAAGACATCGTCCCTTGGTATTGGCTAGTAAGGAGAACAATGTTAGTATCAAGATTTTGTTTGAAACGATTATAGTTACCCAAAATGGCCAGGTCTACTCAAAGTGTTCGAACGCGTCTGAAGCTCTGCTCTAACTGACAATCCTGCTAAGACTGGTGAAACCAGAACAATACGTTTAAACCATTTGTTAATCATGAAGGTCAGGTGTCGTGAACATTTGTGCTGAGTTGTTAAAGAGACGTGGACCCTTTAACTCCATTTCATTAGTCAAGTGGTCACACTTTTCTTAACAAATCAGAACATGTATGAAAGGAACTACAATACCGACATATTCGCAATCATCATCAATAAGAAACAGCGAAAGTTTAACTGGTTTAACTTGGTTATTATCTCCATAGTAACGAAATACTTCAAAGGAGTGAGTTCAGATACACCTGCTAAACTTGATAAATGTGTTCATGCTCTAAGAAGTAAACAGACAACTTGCCTTCCAAGGTACACAGTGTCCATGCTAATTGAACAGCTGCATATATCACCACTACATGCCACATTTAATGACCAACTAATACACACTGTATTTACAGTAGAAACATGTCATTCTGTTTGATCACGGTGATACAAATGATTGAATATAGTTGGAGTACAGAACGATCAAGCTGTTATGTTTTGCTGTTCTTACTGTCGATGGTAAATATATTTTGAGAATATATATATATATATATATAAGCAAAATACAAAAGCCAACTTGGTTTTGTGTAGTTTAGCCTTGTTACGAATTGGTAGTGCTCAATATTTGTAAAATGGAGCGTGATAAATGTAGAAAGTTTAGTCAGTTATCTACAAAAAACATTCATTTTGTATCACTACAGCTCTGTTTCATGCGCGTAGCAATTTTCAAATTTGAAAATTTTAAAATTGCTACGCGCATGAAATAGAGCTGTAGTGATACACAATTAATTTTTTTTGTAGATAACTGACTAAACTCTCTCTCTCTCTCTCTCTCTCTCTCTCTCTCTCTCTCTCTCTCTCTCTCTCTCTCTCTCTCTATATATATATATATATATATATATATATATATATATATATATACTGTGTATCACAGTTGAAAAGGGATAGAATCCGCCTTGCAGGTATGGGCGGACATTTTGTAGGTCTATGTTATACATTTACCTGATCAGCCAAGTGCAGTTTTTATGTGAATTGTATGTCTCCCTTAGTGCTCAGGTAAGTGAATATTGCTGGAACGACCTGTGGGAAAATAATACGAACTTAATACTTGTAAAACGATAAATATGTTTTTATCTTTCCCATGAGTTCAGTTTCAGGTCATCTGGCTATAAAGGCCCGATGGGCTATGGGCATGGACTGGCATCCGTCAATCTGTCCATCTGTCCGTCCTTCCGTAAACTTTTCTCTTTTTCACCTTCATCTCAAGAACCAGTGACTCTCGCGACCAGATTCCATGGCCAATGGGGATACTGACTGACTGTAGTGACAAGGGTCATGGCCTAAACATCTATTTTCATCTTCTTTTCGAAGACGAAAAGACCTTGAAAGTTGTGCACAGTCTCCTTAGCAATGTCGATCTTACATTGTAGTTTGTGTGACCCTGGTGCCCCTCATAAGGGCCTCAGAAGACATGACCTAAAGACCGATGGTTTTCTCTAGAATGAAAAGTCCTAGAAAGCTATACTCATTTGAATAGACTCTTTTGCCAAAGGTGATTATTAATTGTAGATGATGTACCTCGGATTCTTTGGCTACAACCTTGAAACCAAGTTTCCTTTTCTTATCAAGATTTGAAACTTTTAAGGGCTGAAAGCAGACACCGTGGCAAATGTGGATGATAAATTGTACATGAGTTTACAAAGCTACTTGCTCTATTTTCATACTTCAACCTTATCGGTTGATGACAATACATTACACATGAGACGGTTCCGTTCATGTGTGTCTTGCAATAACACTATCCTAACACGTTAGGTGTTTGTTGTTTTAAATTTCAGAACATTTTTTTTGTTACAAAATTCTCAAGTATCCCTCTCACAAGGAAATAAATTATGAATTTTAAAACATGAATTTCAATACCGATTACCCATATTTCAGAATAATGTGATCAAAATACACTAACCATAATGGATTACAACTTCTTTATTTTGATTCTCACAACGTTTCTGGGCTACTTCTTGTCCCTTCATCTGGTGGATGATGAAGAAGTTGTAATCCATAATATTATCACACCAACTCTAATTTCAATGTGATCATAAGTACACAAGATGAATTGTTTCACATATTGATAACTAAAATATACATATTTTGTCCGGTTTTGACGTGGTAACATGCACTGATCTGGATTTTATCCACATCAAAACTGGACTAAGAACTATTTCTCGAAACGATCTCAAACAGATTACACTGTGGCAATGCAATTCAATGTAATTGAAATTCGGTAACATGGACTGATCATTTTGAAATTCGATTCACATTTTCTTGCCATGAATCAGCATTAACATCTCTGTCGTTTGAAGATTTGAATTTCCTTCGATTCCATTTCAATAGTTATAGAAGCGTGATTAAAATGCGAAATCACACGAGGGTAATATATCTTATCTTTCAACAGTCTGAGGGGCATCAGATAAATCAAATTCTAACGTTGGTGAAATTCTGCTTTTATGTCTATTGATATGTTATCAAAGCTGTGAATGGAGATGTGAATACCTGGATTCTGCGCCATATGCTTGAAAGGAAGCTCTTTCATCAGGTGACTATGTTACAGCCGAAACGACAGTTTTCAGCCTCAAGAGATCGTGTATTCCAGTTCCAGATTGGTAATGTATTTCATTATCATTCCCCTGTTATCACAATTCTTTATCCAGATATATAACATCAGACATACTACTGCTGTATCTGTCAATAAATGTCAATAAAAACATTTTCTTCCAGATTGAATCTTCTTTTTGGGGACAATTTATGAACTAATGTGATAACTAATGTGATATTTGTCTAGAATCGTTTATGGCTATTTTACCCTGTCTCTTGCAAAATAATTACAGCTTATTTGAATCATTGTACATTCGGAAATATCCGTATTTGTTGAATAGTTATTTCAGTTTATAAACACAGGATACACAACATGATAAATTTTAATAATTTATGGTTAATTTATCCTGTCTTCTTTAAACGAACTTCAGCTTGGTTGAATTATTAGATCGAACTGTTTCACCAAGTTGAATCAAACGATTTTTTCCGATATAATATCAACGTTTGTTCAGAAGTTAATTTAATTCATATACTCATGTTCGAAGCTAAATTGCAAACTCGGACGAAACAGCATAAACAGACATATATTTAAGATAATAAGATGTTTTTATTAATGTTATAGCAACAAACGTAACTGGTATGAGAGACATAGATGTATTGATTATGTACTTTACATATTGGAGTACCTCACGATATTTGACAGATGAAACTAAAATCGGAAATGTATTTAAATATCGGTATGTTAGATGAAGGTGAATAAGTACGGTCTTGAACTCATCGATCAATCAACTAGTAGCACGAGTTTTGACATATCTGACAGAATTATTGCATCCATAGACATAACGACTCGTTTACTCGGGCTCTGTAGTGACTTTAAGGGGCAGTAGCACGTTTTTTCGCTCAAATAAGTCGATGAAATGTATTTGAAAAAAAGTTTCAACAATCGTAAAATACCCTTTTCTTTTCGTAAAATCAAGTTATAAATGAGTGTACATGGCTAAGAAAAGCCATTGGAATCATTTTTGTCATTTGAAATAATAAAATGTGTTCACAATAAAATGGCCGCCATGCAACTGTTTTTGCTTTATACGCAACACTGTTATTACTACTACTGATAATTGCTTTGTGTAATAAGATGTTATACCCTCTAAAATAAATTTAAATGGCACAAACTACCATTATAAATAAGAAATTTGAAAAAATAAATTTTGTAAAAAACGTGCTTCTGCCCCTTTAAAGTGACTTAGATGTAGACAGTCGTTCTCATCCTAAAACAACAAATACTGCCCTTTTGAGTAATCCATTAGAATTGTTAATCATCAGGGAAGTTTGGCCTCGTGAAAAACAACGAAACAAAACGAATGATTTAATAAAGGAATTCTGTATTGACCTATTATTTGTTTTATAAAATCAGTCTCAAACGCTGCGTTCCAAATGAATAATCATTCAAACAAACTTGAACTTCATGGGGATATCCATTAGAAATAAGTGTCCTGTTCAACTGTGTCTTTCTAAAGCATGCTTGTCAAGATATAATTCCAATCTATGCACAAGATGAAACTAACTGTATATTTAACAGTATTATAAGATCAATAGTTGCGTTTGTAAAATTTCCGGGATTCATTGCTATTTAACACCCGCAAATTTAGTTTAAAACCGACATGACCGTTAGTTATCAGGCGTTTTGAAACGAACTCTCTTTTTGCGTACCTATCTCTGATTGGAAAGACCTTTGCGACTGTTCCATTTTTGTAAGAGGTGTGGCCAGGTCAAAACACATCTTAATACTCGGCGTAATATGTACATTAGCAACAATTTACACATAAGCTCAAACAGTGTCACTCAACTATGTTCACTTCACAATATTCACTTATCCTTTTAGATGGCGATAACAATTTATCTACGACATCAACACAGTAAACTATCTAGGAACAAAAATCTTAAACTTGCGCTAACCCATTATGACAATGACGCTAGCATTGTGACGTCAAAACGGTTGATCACTATGACGTCATGCCATGGCAACGGCATTCGGTAAACACAACCGCATGGAAGAAGGCGTCAAACTTGAACAAATCTTTTTGGTTGAAAACATTTTAGTTACTTGAAACTAATTAATGTTGAGAGTTATTTGTTACCTACACTGCTATACACAAGTTAGAAAATGACAATGTCACCTGTCAACTTTGAGTAAGGGGCACATATTAAGAGACATTTTGAGTCGGCCCGGATCTTGTGAACATGATGTATATGTTCGCGGTGATTCGCCCCAAGTAATTTGCGGGTATTCATTGTCATTCAACATAGGCAAATCAACCAATCAGAATCAAGGATACACGGAAATCATGTTACAATATGCGTTGCTTCACGAGGTAAATCATTAACACTTTCAATATTAAAACATTAAATCACTTCTAGATGTATCAGTATTTGAATTCTTCCTTTCCGAAGACACTGCATCACTAATTGAGTACTTTTTAGAGTAAATATGTGAAAGGTTTTAAAGGACCAAATTACATTTGCCTTCATATACAGTACCCACTCTTGTTTAAAGTGTTCATCGATTTCTTCACAAACTTCCTCTCAAATGGATCTTTACTTATAAATGACTCTGCTCAGTACATACAGGTGTAGACGTTCGATATCAAGGATTATATCAATAACACCGAAGACATTTTGAAATTGCTTTTTAAAGTAAATATCTCATTTCTCCGTCCCCTTTCATAAATCTTCATAAACGAAGCTCAATGAAAATGAGGGAAGGCACCCTGCAAAACAATCGAGTAAAGGTTTGTTTTCGGTTACACTTGCGATATTTTATTATCATAAAATGTAGATCGTTTACCTGGCTGGCTAACATAAATGGAAGCATATTAATTATTTATATTGGCCTTTTGTAGTCAAGTCAAGTGTGTTTATTCATGTGCTTAGGCCATAGGCCCATGTACATGTACAAATAATAACACATTCCAAGTTCAATAATACAAAAGTTATAACTCTAGGGTACACATATTTACAAATATTAAACATCATAGCATCTTTGTCTGTCATTATGAGGCATTTAAACTTAAACATATTTGGGTTAGTACAAAATAGGGTGGAAAATATTGTTTTGTAGCAAAGTTTTTAAAACTTCTGACACACATATACTCTTCTTGCCAGAACTTTGATTTGTCAGATGTTTTAGATATAAGTAGACAAAATACTTTATTCGTAATATTCCTCTATTGACTCAACATAACAACTAGTTATTTGCTTCAGAAGCGGGGACAATGCTAACAATAGTCATCCTGTGTCTCACCTATAGATCGGAGGAAGATGTAGTTGAATGTTACTCAGATATCCAAAATTGTATGTCTTCAGAAATCGACGTTATTTATAATCGAAAAATTTAATTCAAACTTTCCACATCATTATTAATTACAACTTTTCGCCATTTTACCCACTTATGTCATACAGGTGTAATTGTAAACCATCATACATGTATTTCATGTACATTGGTTTATCAAAGAACCTTAAATTATTTTGATTAACATATCTATGAAATTTAGGAATAGTATTCAATTTATAAGAGTGAATATTGATCTAACTCTTCCGAGTTTGCCTGTTTGCCTGCCAATGGCTGTGTGTTCAATAACGTTGACCCGAAAGCAATATTCCATATCAAGAAACTTGTCCATAAGCTTATTTGATAGATTGCATAGTTTTTCAATCCGACTTTAGCAATCCGTTGTGAATGACCATTACTTGTGGGAGTAAGGTAGGCCAATAAGTAACCTGAGGCCGGTATTATTTATATACGGATATTAATATAAAGTTCCTTGTAGCACTATTGAACAATATGAGAGTGAGAAAACATATATCGCAGTTAAAACAAAACTGGGAAACCTGATACACTCTAACCATATCCTCTATCAATATTTCATGTTGATTTTGAACTGAATCGTTAATTTCATTCAATATGTACATTATTTAAGAAATAAAATACTCTTTGGCGTGCTCTATAATAACATAAGCAGCCCTGGGTGTTTATGCTCCCTGCTATGTATTATTCCACGATAACGTACAACAACAAGTCTTCTATTTCTTATATGAGATGCCCTTTAACAATTGCTCGCTTTTAAATGAAATCCATTGAGATATTATGTTATTTGTATAAACTATATTTTGAAAATATTAATGCCTCTCATCGTAGAACACATTCACTAGCATTTGAACAATCAAAGTGACGTAATTTGCAAAGCTTTATTAGCAGCTCCGACTTAGTCGGAGCTGCTATCAGTTTTTGCGCAGTTTCCATCACCGCCGCCGCCGCCGCCGCCGCGTTTTGTATTCGCTATAACTTTTTCCTATTAGGTTTTGAGAACTCATATACATAACTTTTTACTTATACCTCTGGGGAATTTTTTTGACATGTTCACATTTAAGGTCAAAGGTCATGGTCACGAGTCGAAATCGCTAAAAAAAATACTTGTAAACACGATAACTTGAACAATATTTGTGCTATCAGGCTCTTATTTGATATATATATCAACTATGGAGAAAGACCAAGATTTCAAAAGGTTTTCGCTAACATCCGTCAAAGGTCAAGGTCATAGCGAGGTCACAACCTAAGCATGCTTTTGCGAAAATGTCTTATTTCAACTATTAACACTTTGAATCATTACATGATTGTGATACACGATGAAAAGTGATCACTGATTGTGTGACCTTGAATTTTAAAGGTCAAGGTCACGAGATATGGTCAAGCTGACCAGTTCTGAAATCACTAAGTAACTTTTTTCCATGAAGATATTAACACCTCATATAGATAGCTTAATTTCTTTCCTATACACCTGGTGAATGATTTTGACATGTTCACAATCAAGGTCAAAGGTCAAGGTCATGAGTTCTGAAATCACTACAACAATCCTTGTAAACATGATAACTTCAAACTGTTTTTGTGCTATAAGGCTCTTATTTGGTATATATGAAGTATGGAGAAAGACCAAAATTTGAAAAGTTTTCGCTAAAATCTGTCAAAGGTCAAGGTCACAGTGATGTCGAAACTTAAGCATGCTTTTGTGATTATGCCGTATTTTAACTATGAACACTTTTTAGTCATTGCATGATTATTATTCGCGATGAAAAGTTATCATTGATGGTGTGACCTTTTGTTTAAAAGAATTCCCATTTTATTGATGCTGATAAGAAGGCGGAACAGGGAAAGGCGAGACCCTAAGTTTCGGAGCTGCTCTGCTTTTGTGGTGTCCCGCAAACGCTAATCTAGTTTTCTCATAGAGCATGCTGTCGGTTCCATTGAGTGTCTGTGTTTTATTTTCCGTGGGTATCTTTTTAATACTATATAATTTACTGTAAAGCGTGATCTGTATCATAAGCGCACATGTTCAAATGGCAACCAGGGGTTAAGAGAGGCTATAATATAACTAAGTCCAGAGCTTTTACTTTAAGGAATATATGTATTTGACAAAAGTAAACTAGTAATGTAAATTATTAACTATCAGTGTTTTGGATCTTATCTTGGTATTCATGGCCTAGACCATATGATTCAACATCCGTACCAATAAGAGGAAACTGGGCGAATATAGGGGGAACAAGGCTAATAAAAATATACAATTATATGTCAACCAACGATTTGAGCATGCACTGTACATTGATGTATGCCTATATAAAAAAAGTATACTACTATTACTATAAAAACTGGCCCAATATGAGTTTGAGCAAAAAAAGTCTGATGCTGTCTGTTGATTTCAATGGACATCTCAACATCGTCTCATGCCAATACGACGGACCTTGGACCTGTACTTTCTTAGTTTCTTATGAGAACGTGGAATCACCTTTTTGAAAAGTCTTTTTTTGAAGGATAATTTTCAAATAGATATTCATTAGTATGGTGATTACAATAAATTGCGTATTTTCACTTCATATAATGCCATTAGCTACACGCCAAGACGAATATATGACTGTGAAGAACAGCTTGAATTACTTTAGATATGCCAAATTCGAGTTTTGATTGACAGTGATATGGTTTCATTTCCAAAGTGGCATATTTATTCAATATATAATGAAAATGACCTTCATTTATGGAAATCCAAATCATTTAATAGAGATAGATATTAAATAAGGCTCCCTTATCCTATTATATATATTTGATACTCTTATGTTGGATAATTCAATTGCTGAAACCCTTGCATATGTTCAGTAGTAGAGTACATTACCAATAAGGTGCATGCACCATGTGGCATTGTTATTTCCTTCATACTTCTGTCACGAAACTAATGTGAAACCGCAAATCCTGGTTCTCGCTTATAAACTTACATGACACAATAACTCGTGTAATTAATGCAGATATACACATCATGATTAATAAGGGGGCATGTATTAATTTAGCAATCAATTTTACTTTTATTCATGAACAGCAATGTCTGAAATTGCTTAACATCCCATATTTGAAATGAGCGGAACAAACAAACCTATGCGGAAACAGGACTGCAGTGATACTATGTTTTCTCATTTGCTCTGAAGAAGATTCTAAGAGTCTTGTTCACTGAAATTAAACTTTTAGAACGTTAGGATCTATTCCGGTTCAACGGATTCACTATTATTAACACATTGTCACATGTGTTTGAGAAAGATGTATTTAGCCTGAAAACTGTCCATGGTAATATGTATTACTACCGATGTAAAAACGAGATTTATATCAGTTGAAAAAGTATAATTGTGTACTTTCATCCTTCAAAGTTATTGTATTGAAAGGAATGAGATGTATTAACATAATATGTATAGTTATGTTCTGATTGTTAAAGCATAACAATTTATTTATTTATTTTTATTTGAGTTGTACAAGACAAATGTACAAGTTATAACTTGTATAATTTCACCCGTACATGTTATAACTTGTATAATTTCAACCGTACATGTTATAACTTGTATAATTTCACCCGTACATGTTATAACTTGTTCACCCGTACATGTTATAACTTGTATAATTTCACCCGTACATGTTATAACTTGTACAACTGTGTTCTACTGTTTTGGTATTATTTGTACAACAATGAATTTTATGCAAATTGCAGATCTTATCAGTGACTGAAGTAATGCTAATTTGGAAGCCAAATCACTTAGTCTTACATTTCGTTATTCTGCCAATTCTGCCAATTTTATTCTGGCATATACCAGTAAATATATACTGTTTAGTGAGAGTAAACATCATGCTGAGTACATCTTATCTCTTCTCCTTGGAGCCAAGTAGAATAAAGATTATATGTGGTTCTAAATTGATCGTAGTATTACATGTAATCAAATACCACGTGAGACATACCAAACATAACTTCTTATCTTTTAAAAATAACATCTGTTTTCTGCAACAAGAAGCTATAAGCAAAGTTGGTAGAAAAAGCACGTTGCGAATCTCTTAGCAGATTCAAGTAAAGCTAATTTGAATTCAGAAGCCCAATTTGCTTTCCTTTGCCAATGATGTCACTTTTTCGTCAAATATCCGTTACAATTAGAAACCTGATCAAACATGTTTCTCCTTATTATTGGAAGAGAATTTATAAAATTTAATGCAACTATAAAGTGCATTTGACTGTAAGTAAGAAAAAAGACGCAAGAGTTAACATATCATAGTATGTAAATTATTTCGTATTGCTTGAGGTATTTAAAGCAGAATCAACCTAGAACTGAGATAGTTGAGATATATAGATAGGTAAAATAATTACACTTTCTCAATTACATAACAAGACTTCATATAATTAATTTAATTCATGCCAACTAAACGTGACCTTTTGAATTCGATTAAATTAATTTCAACTTCACTTTGCTTATCTTCGAAAACACCCAACACATCTGATATTCTTCATCGATTCTAGATCCATTGCGTATTGGTCTTAAAACGAAGGATTAATTTAGAGGTTTGATCACTTTTTCATCGTAGGCTGTAGATTTACAGTTGAATAATGCGAAAATGATTACGTGTCAATATCAACTACATAGAATAGATAAACAATGCAATTACAGAACCAGTGTGTCATCGATGTATATGGGAAATTCAATCTTTAAACAAGATGTGTTTGTTAAACACGGATGCCCCCGGATGTACCAAAGTTATGGCCAAGATTAAAGTTTTCTGAATATTGTCCAATGCGACATGGTCAAGGTCACAAGGTCAAATATGATGACCTCATCTGAAAGGTGTCTTCACAAGGTATGCACATGCCAAGTATTAAAGTCGTAGCTCTGAGCAATCCAAAGTTATGGCCAAGGTTAAAGTTTTCTGAATATGTCCACTGCGGCAAGGTCAAGGTCAAAGTCACATGGTCAAATATGATGACCTCATCTGAAAGGTGTCATCACAAGGTATGCACATGCCAGGTATGAAAGCCCTAGCACTGAGCAATTCAAAGTTATGGTCAAGGTTAAAGTTTTTGTGGACAAACACACAGACGGACAGACAGACGGACGGACGGACGGACGGACGGACGGACAGACAGACAGACAGACAGACGGACAGGTACAAAACAATTCGGATTCGGAGGCATACAAATTTATATGTTTTCTGAAAATTGTAAACATGGACTGCCGTGCCAATATCAACTATCTATTTCTGCAAGAAATTGTTTGGCATTACTCTAGCCATAAACATGGTGTTGCAAAGAGGCAGAACGTACACTGTTTTAGGTTAGAGTTAACTGACGATATATTATGAAGTCACTTTGGCAGAAACTTTTCTTACACCATAACCATAACTCAAGAGCCTACTTAGATATTTCTATCTCAAGATAGTATCTTCTGTACGGTTTAGATATTTTAGATGAATGAGAGTTACCATTGTTCTGCATTATGACTAACTTTATATGAGGCGATGTATAAAGTATTCTTAATTAGTGAAGCAGTTTCACCATGTTTACATCATGCTTACATGTAGTTGTTTTATAGAATATTCAATCAAATGGCCTAATGCTCTAACAAGGCCTGATTAGAGCGCACTAGCGCGAACATAAATCTCTAACATGCACTAATGTCCCCAGAATATAGTGGAGGACTAAATGTTGCTCTAATGCTGAGCAAATGTTACCATTGTTACCTAATTGAGACGTCCATGTATCTCATCAAGGGTCCGTTTTAAGTTTGAATTTGTTTTCAGTTTGAATTTGTTTTCGTGCATTACATTACATATGAAAAGAACACATGATGTGATCTCAAAGTTTTCATTGTAGAGGAAAGAAATCATCTGAGTGGTTTCATTAAAATATTGTGTGGTAAATATTTATTAATTATGTCAGATAAAGATAATCTATTTGATTTCATTCAGAAGTTATAGAACATGTGGAGGATGTAATGTAATCGCTTTCTGTCTAAAGAATACTGTTGTCGTCATTTTGTCTGTAGTTTTTACAAAAGCAAGTAAAATAGGTGTACAACTGTTCATGAATTCCTTTCAGGGAAATAGCTGATTCTTATATGCGATATGACATGGAATATACGATAGGATAAAGGTAGGAATATGACAAATTAGGTTCAGTTAGATTCAATGCTGTCAATATCGTTTCAAATAAGGGTATGGTACACAATCTTCTTCCATTTACTTACACATCTTACTCTTTGTTACTTTTTTTTACAAAATCCATTCCTTACTTATGTTACTCACATTTGGGACTAGCTTGTCTAAATGCATACCAATGACATGTAGAATCATGCAATCCCTTTTGAAATGGTAACCTTTTAGATTGGTAGTTCTTAAGTAATGACAACTGGGATAAGACTGATACGTTATCAATACAAATTACACAAAGAAGTAATCCGGCTCCCTGTGCCTAATGTGACAGGAGAGAAATGATCTGCTATACTTCCTTTTAGTTGCATCAGACAGGGCACGCAATCTGCTCGTGCGTGTTTAGTTTATGTGTGTGACCTCATGGTAACAAAATCAATCAACAGATCAGAACTGTTTCATAATGTACAAAGTATTTCCATTCCCATCAACATAGTTGTCCCAGAGTTAAAAGCATTGTTTTCAAAATAGCATCATATCTGAACTAGAAACGTCTTCACGATTTAACTTATTAAATAATGATACCTTTAATTTTACTACGTTCACAAACACACATGGTGTGCTGAAATTGGTTTTTCAAAATGATTTTTGCTAGGTTTAATTGTTCAGGCTTGATACTTATTTGTGCATTAATAACAACAGATTGTCAACATAAGTTACATTTATGGACATTAACTCATATCATCATTGTAGGACAAGCCTGCAGCATGTATTTTTATGCTGTATTTCTTCTAAAGTTTAATTTAGTTTACTTGACTCAGTCGTATTTATCTTAGATTAAAGTATTTTGTAATTGTGACAGTTTCATTTGGGTTTAGACATATTTGACTAATTCATTTCTTCAAAATAACTGCATGTTATGTTTGATGTAACTGAATCATTTTCCATTTATTGCTGAAGATTTATCATTATTCTTTGATGAAATTATTGCTATGAGGCTATCTTTTCGACAATTGATGGATAATTCAGTTAATAACAATGATGTGGTTATCAAGGTCGCTTCTACTCTCATTAATCAAATGGAATCAGTGAAGTAACTTTATTTCCTGATTATTGATGTTAAAATGATAATATAGGATAATAATTCTATTTAAAATATTCGATGTAGTTACGTTATTATTTCCCAATCACAATAATTTATGTGTGTGATTATGTGCTCAAATTGTTGAATCCCTTATCTCACTTAGTGAATGATCAATAACCTTAAAGCATCGCGTGTTTGCCTTTCACAGTAATTGTTGTCAATCTTAAATTTATTTAGATGAATTAGGAATATATTTTTCTCAGGTAAGATAAAAATTGAAACATCAAAGAGACTTAAGTGATGTCATTCACGAGCATTGGCACAACAAATTGCATAATTTAAGGACCTGCTATTTCATTCTGTAGAGGAATACTTTCAACACTATTTATTGCATAATTTTTATATTGTCAGATGAGTCTACTATTCATAGTTCTTCTGAAGTTGAAACATTGATTTATTTTCGTTTCACGGGATGTGTGTAATTTGGATTTTGAAAGATAAATCATTGTTAATACCCATTAGCGTGCGCATGTCAAACAACAGCATACAACATTATAATAGTTTCATAAACACAAAGTTGGTTACTATTGAAGCAAACTGTTTTGTGTGATAAATCGATATCACTGTGTACATGTAGATATTATGAAACGTAGAAACCAAGTATACTGTACATATAAACAAAATAGAGAGAGTGAGTATATTCCTGTATTGAAGACAGCACAGCCTAGATACAAATATATGTCGATGTTATCATATATATAGAAACACAAATCCATGATTGAAGGGGATGAATGTAAATGCATGTTCATAATGGTTGCATGTTATGTTTGATGTAGTTAGAAGGGGTATTCAGAACAAACATATCAATTGAAACCAAGCACAAAGTTGGTTCATGTGCTCCAATTGTTAAATAAAGAAGTTAATACCACACATTATAAAGCTTTTTGAAAGATTACTATGTCTTGTTTTTAATTTGTGGAATTGTTCTTCTTTCAAGTTATGGAATCCTCAGGTTATTGATCATCAATTATCTAAATGCAATACAGCGTTTCATTTTATCATGATAATCGTAATTCGGCCGTTGATTTTGAAACCAATGAAGGCTATTCAATCAATTAATGGGTGTTTTCACAATACTAGGAGACTTAAGCGATTGAAGGCATGAGCTATAAAGCATTAAATTGCATTTGGTTGAACATGCAATACACAACTCACATTTTTTTTATCAGAAACTGTTTTATGATGTACAAATGAGGCATTGTTGTGAGTCGTTTTGATCGTGGTAGCGTTTTATTATCTGAAAAAGTAATGTTTACGTCATTTGCTGCCTGAGAAATCAGCTTATTGTTTCCATAATTTGTATTACTAACATGGAATCTACAGGGCAGTGATTCTTCTGTGTTATAGTTGAATTGTTGAATAGAAGATACATATGGTAAATCGAATACAACACAGAACTTGATTATTATTCTCTTTAAAATGGCAATTCCTTCCATCCCCTAATTGAGGTGAGGTGAGGTGAGTTAAATTTTGAAGTATTAATTTGCGGCGGGGGATCATGTCACCTTAGTGACAATTACTTGTTGTAACTGTGTACACTATTTTAGATTTTTACAATATCTAAAATATGCTTGTGAGTGAGTGAGTGAGTTGGGGTTTAACGCTGCTTTCAAGATTATTTCACTTATATCGCGGCTGCTAGTATTATGGGAGGGAGAAAGCCCGCAATGTGGCTATGCATTGCGGTGAAACCTGCGAGCATTGGCTGGAACTAGGGAACCATGCGTGTTAGTACGCTGAAATTCAGTGTAGCATTGCACCCAAACATTACTGGGTGTAGAACAGTTCTCTACTGCAGACATAGTTGCCGTGCCCCTGGCGGGATTCGAACCACGGACCTCTTGATCCGAAGCCGAACGCGCTAACCACTGAGCTGAGAGAGAGAAGGAGAGAAGAAGAGGACCATAATCAATTTAAATATAATAATATAATAAACAACCTAGCTCAAACTTAATATCAATAATGATAATGGATGGTTTTTAAATTGTGCACAAATCCCAATATTTTCGACTCACGGCACTTAAATCTATATTATTTATCTGGTCTAACCTTGGCTGCCACCTCCACATCTCACACCAGCTACTTACTGCTTGGTGAGCAAAGGCACATACAATTTGATCTGATTGTTGGTGGCACCTATATAGCGATGTTGCAGGATTAATTCCCATATTCCCGATTCTTACCTAATTCCAAGATTTGATGACTGCATTGATAGAGTAGGCACTCACTCCTAGGTTTGTTACCAAGTATGATCGTTTAAAGGGATATTGGCAGATCCCTCTGACCGAGTTTCCACTATTGTTAGTATGAACAATGCAGCAGCAACTTTCCAGCGATTGATCAACTATCTCATTTCTCTCATCGTGAGCCGCAAACAATGACATGAGATGAGCATATACAAGTTATCCGTGCAGTTATTTAGTAAATGACCGACACTAAACTCACCATCAACCTTGGTAAAAGTGACATCTCGCACACCACTGTTATTTACCTTGGCAATGTTGTAGGCCATGGTCATGTCCAACCAGTCATGCCAAAGATTGAGGGTATCCATGTTTTACCACGTAAAACACATTGAATTTTGAGTCTGTGATAGCTCGATGGATAGTTTTGACGACATGATTATTGACGGTATTTGCATCTGAACCGAAATGTCACATCTATTGCAATTAATAAATTAAATATCCGTGAACTAATTGATATCAAGTGAATGAATTTTCGTTAAAATAATATATTTTACAAGGACAAAACTGTCATTTATACATCAATTACAGAACGCAGTTCTCAACATTCTTCTCTAAATTTAATTATTTCTTTACTTTCTGGAATGATACATTCTCTTCCGTTCATTAACAAAATAACGTCACGCCTTGTTTCTTATTTCCTGCCAATTTCCGCTCACATTGCAATCCATATTTGAAATACATAAAACCTGATATTGATGACAACTATCACTGACGGAAGTTTACTTTTTCATATGTAATTTCAACCCATAGTGAACTAAAATAAACATCATCAGCTGCAGACTGCCTCCAGTGTGAGAGTTATTTAAACATTAAGGCAAGATGTCGGGTTCTGTCTTGTATCACATTACTCACAACAAGTTCACGGATTCTTGTGAAAAGGCTTGTTGAGTGTGATATTGTCCAATAATTATTATAAGCAAGATCCTATTTTCCAAAATTACTTAAATGATACCAAGTCACTAAATTTACCTTTGTGTTCGGACATAATGGTAACGGGTTTGTGTTGCTACTCCTGTTTTATCCTACTGTGGTTGGTTTCACCAGGTTCACCCTGAAGATACTGATTTGTAAACCTACCTCCATATAATCGTTCTTATCAGACTTTCAGTCTTTTCAAAATCGTATAAAATGGTAAACATTTTGTATCACCCAGCACGAGGGACTTACAATATTGTAAGTCCTTCCAGGAGGGTTTACAAAGACAATTCACATCCTCGGGTTTTTCCTTCCTATCAGGGTCCACAACCTTACCATATCCTCGGTATCATGGTTATCCTTATATTATCAAATGTTTGAATAGTATTTTCTCATGAGGAAACCACAGGTGCCACAAACCAATAATGCTATTGTACAGTTTGATTATTGGAGCATGCGCATCAAGAGTCAATTGTGGCCAATGAATTCTTTGCCAATAGAAACAAGTAGTTTGTTCCCTTGAGGCAATTTCATCTTAGAAAAACATTAAGACAAATAAACCAGTGCATTTGAAGGAAAGTTCCGATCATCTTTCTATTGTTAAAGTGCTGATCGGAATGTTTGATGTATATTTGATGTGGGAACGAAATGACCTTTAATAGGTTGTAACAATACATCGAACTATCGATGAATCTCGATAGTTGGCTTGGCAATGTACTATATCGATAGTATATACAAAAACACTATCGCTTTCGCAATAGTAAGGTTAACTATCGATAGTATCGAAACTATTAAATTTCCCTTAATTATGAATAATTTACACAAGCCTCACTGCATTTAATTCAAGATTTTTAATTTTAGAATGTCAAAAGGGAAGAACTAATGATAGGTATAGTAAAATGACAAAACGTCTTTCATTTATGATTTCTTTACTGATTTTGGTTCTATAGTTCTTACATCAATTAAATATTTGTATTAAAACCTATCAGAATTCTAGCTAATTATTGCCTCATTGTAAAACAAAACTATCGCAATAGTTATTGCAATAGTGAGTTACAATAGTCTATTGCTATCCCAATAGAAAGTGGCAATAGACTATCGCTATCGCAGTATTCGCTTTGGGTCAATAAAATAGTCACCCCTAACCTATAACATCAAGATAGATTCTCATTTACTCTGACGGTACGGGAATCATGCCTGTGATTCCATATAACTGATAAAAAGCATTACCCTCAGTCACATTTCGTTCCTGTGCCAACTCTTTATTAACCAAGGGATTATATATATAACTTACTTGAAAACATCAAAGTGTCAATAGAGAGATATTTGTTTTTCATGCCATTAGTTATATCATTCTCATCTCAGTTATTTATGATATAGAAACGTAAATGATCACCACAAGGTTTTGGTTAAATCTCGTTACAAAGTCAGTGTCAATACAAACCGTCCGACTGATAAGTGGTCAAATACTTGTGTCACCGCTCGTCTGAATAACGCATCACATGTACCACATTAATGTAAACAGTTCTGCTAGGAAGTTAATGGTATCAGATTATTTAGTTAAGGGTGTATTAAGGTGTAGTCGCGAGTATTTACCAGGTTATTCATCCTAGTAAAGGACGGAATATCACCGAGTAAATAATTGTATGTCGTTATATATATATATAATCTTCAAATAGTAGTTGAAAGAATAACTAACGTCGATTTCCTCCTACATGTTTCAACTTTATCCTCAGGGAGGTTTACATTACAGTGATTATGACGTCAAGATTCTGCGACGTTGCAACAATACACTGACTGTGACGTCACTGTTCTGTGACGTCACAGGCGCGGCTATTCGCTGTAACTGGCTTAGCTATTAAGGGATGGACACACTGTTTTAATAAAATGTCTTCCTTGACTTAACGCATTATTGTACTTGCATTTGCCATTTTATAAAATGGATAAATTGTAAATTTGATATCCTTATAGGCAGCGCATGTATCTAAATGTTCACTCAGTGGAATACATCTTGTTTTGGGGTCCTTGCTGGGGTCTGCTGTTTGTGTACCCGCACTGTCCATAAGGCACTCGGTTTGACAGATGTATTGTTCTTCACATCCTTTGCATGCATGTTATTACATAAATCACATTTTTGGCAGAGCAGTCCAGGGTATGATGTACATACAAATATTTGTTCTTTTGTTTGAAAAATATTTTCTCACCTTCCACTTATGCCTCAGGCATAAAAGTGAATAATATCATAGTTCCCGAAACATGACATTTTTAAGCACTGTTTAGTAAATCAATTGGGAATAGGGTTATTCAGTCGAATTGAGATTAGACAGTCTTTTGTAAAAAGTATCTTTGCACATTTCACTAGTGTTGCATTCAGTATCTAATTTCAAATGTAGAAGTCGACGGTTAGCAAGTCTGAATGTATTCTCCTGTGACAGAGTTACTTGAGTTACATTCCTTCCATAACTCATTTGGTAAATGATTTTCCCATGCCATCATCAAATTATATCAAAAGCTAGCAT
This sequence comes from Gibbula magus, assembly GCA_936450465.1. Lineage (NCBI taxonomy): Eukaryota > Metazoa > Mollusca > Gastropoda > Trochida > Trochidae > Gibbula > Gibbula magus. The sequence continues at coordinate 66,921,010 of OW388305.1, forward strand.
CAGCAACTGATTGCAGCAACAAATGATTCCATTTATTTATTACAGATTGGAATAGAAATTGAGATATTTATTCGATACGTTTATCATGTGGCGCATCCTGTTCAATCAGGATAATTGTATCTGCAAGAATAGTACAATCCCCACTTCCTGTGATCAGCTTTAGAATTAAAGTAATTAGAATTCATCATCTCAACAGAACCAATGAACACAAAGAGTGATTAGATTATTAGATTCCCAGTGACCTTTCAAAAGAGAATTAAAAGTTACTGTTTTTCAAAATTAAAAAAGAAGGTGTGCACTGTTGCTAATAATGTGTTAGTAGGCGGAGCATTATTTTATTCTAACATGTTTTGTATTTCTGAAATTATTGAAAAGGTTTTGTATCAGCATTAATGTTGTTGATATTTTGATGATTTCCGATGAAATTTATATTCTCTGTTTCATGTTTCATCATGTTTCAACGGAAAACGAATATGAATAATATGTTGACGGTTATGTATACATATTTCCAACATAAAGTGATCATGATATAATCACTTCAATATCCCCTCCAACAATATAAACATCAAACTTACATTAAGGAGAATACTTAAAATGATTTGGACAAGAGTCATCGGGGGATGACATATCCCACCGGTCCCACATGACTTGTAAACGACATCTTAGACAGATAATTGTATATATACTACTTCAATTAGTGGGTGTAATACACATGCTGAGTTTCAGGTATGATGAAGGGCTTTAGAGTTCTGCTTCGCAAGCAGACCTATCTCTTAACAAAGTCAAACTTCAATATGTTTCTATGGAAACGGAAAAATTCAGAAGTGAGTAATACACATGCAAAGTTTCAGGAAGTTATGATGAAGAGCTTTGGAGCTGTGCTCACCTTCAAATGAGTTGTGATTTAGGGGAAGACGTTTTAAATAGCATTGCATGTATAATGCTAACTTGGAAAACAACTAAACCGCCTGTTCAGAACATCATATACCTCTGTTGGTATGTCAATATAATTGTTACTATGGTACAGTTGAAAAAGCAAATTATCTGATTCAGTAACATAATTCACGTCCAATTCACTACAAACGTGCAATCTCCATTTAACGTTCACGTTTTGAAAGAACAACCTGCAATCTAGCATCGAATTTGTCGAGGAGTTGTTTGTAACTGCAACTTATCGTTTCCTTGTTAGGTGTCAGGAAAGTAGGATTTATTATTGTGTAACCCTTCAAAAGTGAATAAATCATTCAATAACATAATACGCACTAAACCACTGTTTTAATTCTCAACATCAAGTACTGCTCGGTAAAGGTATGATATGTGAAACGCTGTTATTGTATTACTATACGTTACAGAGAGAGCGTGTTCTAGTGTCATGGATTCATTCAATATTCAATGGAATACGGTTATATTTGTGTATTCAAAAGGGCAAATATGAATGCAAATATTTGACAAAATGTTATACAAACATTCTCGTAATCTGACACTTTCGAGTGAATGGATACTTGTATACCAACAAAGTATTCTACAAAGTGTTCAAAGTGTTCTGTAGAATATTACAATGTATCCGTCTTATAACGTTCCTAAGAAACAAATCATGCAGTTAGTATTACCAATAAACATTAAATTTGCACTTTGGGGGCCAATAACTGCAAAGGAATATGAAAGAAATAGCAATCACAGGACAAAAAGTGATGGAATCTGGAAGGAGCCGGCAAGTGTATTTCACTACTTTTTGTCCAGTGAATATGTATTTATCAGGTTAACAGTGCAAACAAGCTAATAAATACATTTCCGAGTTCCGAGTTAAGCAAACATCTTGTTTTTTTAAAAACCAATCGTATTTAACTCACTATCTTCCAGAGTGTAATGGAATTATATCTACCATGAGCTGTATTTATTAAAAAAATCATATTCTACAGCTTAATATGCTAGATGACTGATAAAACAATCTGGTTTAGGAATTGTCAGAAATAAACACTACATCAACAATAAAAATTTAATTTAGTTTAATGGGTTTTTTTATAACAGACAACTTAATCACGTTGAAAGTAAAACTAAATACTGTATATATAACTGAAATCACATAATGTCAATTTAATATATATAATGTATAATTGACGGCATCATTTTAAATTACAAAACATTTTGAATTACACAACTGTTACCTTTACACTCTTTATAATTATAATAGTGCATCTGCAAATCGCAATATCCATGCATTAGTATGTTCCAAGGTACAATTTGAATTATTATCCTATAGGAATTGTACCGTCGTTGCATTTATTATCGACACAACACAGTATGAGAATCAAGTCGCAAATATGAATACCTCCGACGGGATTCGAACGTGAGAGGCCAGTCCATTAACATGACATCATTGTGATCCTCATACGAGATAATGAAAAAAGTCACATCTCTGATAGTAATTGGTATTTATTCGTGAATGTTACAAACACACTGCTCATTGTGGGAGAGAAATGGATTTGTCATCTTCTGAGGACTCAATATTTTGGGAGATATTTATGAGATGCTTTAATTTAAAATCAATTGCTTTATTAAGAATCACAGTCAGATAATCCATACATAATTCATTTAAACTAACATCACTTTACAACGAAGATTTACAGTAGCCACCAGAGTCTTTTCCGGAATGTGTAATTTGATACAGACTAAGATCAAAAGGCGTTTGGTTAATATCAGATCTTGTTATCATCATCCCTGAAATCAATGTTCAATGATTACTCGGGAGTGGGTAAATGGTTAAGTGTTTCTGTAAAGAAGCCACAGGTCCATTTGTCAATACATTTGTAACAGTTTGAGATCACGTATAGGCGCACATTATGACATATTGTTGTAGATATGAAACAGTTGTTCTCACAGTGGTATTCCCTTAAAGAATAGTTCACGTTTCATAAAGGCTACAGAAATACATTTACCTAATTTGATTACTGAATTGTTGTGTCAAGACGGGAGCCTAAACAGTTCGCCGAATGAAGGTTGTACACAATGATAAGTAGGTAGTAAAGATCTTAAGTCCCAGCAACATTGACAACAAACAAAAATGGTATTCAGTTTCAGTCACACGTACGACACAAAGTAATCTGGAATGAGTGAAAACCTACCTAAGTATTTGCAGTAACGAGACAGTAAAATACATTCTAGCACTTTTTGCAGAAGGTGTAGTTTAAAGAATTAATATTACCTCCTATATACTTCCCTTGGTTAATTACTAAGTTTCCCTGTCTTTTCCTATTGTACAACTAGGAAAATATAACGCCAGGCTACATTACCAGCGTACAGCGTACAGCGTACAGCGTACAGCGTACAACCTAAAGATTAACTTGTACAAGTTTCGGTTTTCTTAATATTGGATATGCATGTTTGGCCAGGACGCCTAAGATTTGACTGCCCCAGGTCAGCAGTTACATGTGGTAAATATTTATGTATAATTCTCTTAGTCTGCAGTCCCTTTGAAGTTTGATAATAGGGTTGCCCATATATCTATAAGACGCATTGAATTGACATGTTCCTCTTTAGCCAAGAATCAGTGTCTTATAATGAGTGATCATTGCATCATTCTAAATGGTAAACAAACAAAGCATGAACAGATCAAAGGCCACGTAGAATAAGATATATATATTTATCTTATATTAAACTAACATAAATGCTAAAACTGAATTATGTTCATTGTCACATGTTGGTGTTTTATTATCGGTAATGATATATGATATTATTTTATATTAATACCGAATGGCACGGTAGTCTGTAGATCAGATAACTAGTCACCAGAGTAAGTTATAGATAAATTATTTAATAACTGAAGATCCTGGCAGAATTTGCAATGCTATCTTTGTGGCTGTGTTGTGATTCTTTAAACCGAACACATAGTTTATATAAACTTGAAAACCTTCAATAATAGTGATTTTTTGTCCCTCTGTTTCCATTTTTATGATTATTATTATTATTGAAAGATTCCAATTGAAAGCATTTAAAAATGTCGTGGAGTGAAAATCAACAATACAAAAACAATGTTTAAAGAGCCATCGTGGATGCTGATGAACATGTCGAATATTTTCCAAAAATCTATCTCCGTGAAATAAATACACTTAATTTTTTCCCAATTTTGTTCAACTTAAAATAAGCCGAGAAATTGCATTAATTAGTAAAGTTGTTTTCCAGTCTTAATTAGATCCAGTCTATTATTTTCAAGTATTATGGTCTAGCTCACACACAGTAAACAAAGACACGAAAGAATAAAAAAAAATATGAGCAATGAAAGAAATCGAAATATATAATTTTTTGGCGGTTATTTATTTACCATTTCATTTAATTATGTATTTGCTACAGATATTGGAATAATTGTTTTACCCAACTAGGTATTTTTCATGAATTTTATAAATAATGAGAGTAAAAATTTGTCATAATTTGCTGGTCTTAACTCAATAAAAAGTACATTAAACAGGAAATAATTTGTATATTCTCAGGACATTTAGAAACATTGTTTGTAAAGCAATCGTCACATTCAGTAATGTGTGACAAGGGTAACTTGCAAGAGAGACACGCGCAGCACGTGCAGCACATGGGTTGTTATGGCGACTTGCGCTAGAGACGAGCCTTCACGCTTCGGAAGCGCTAACTGTCTAAGTAGTACGTATTACGCAAAAAAGGGGTTTTGTTTATATGACATCAGATACCCTTAGCGCGTGCTTGTCGAAGTGGTACTTCTCTTTTAAACCAAATTACAATACATTGTCCTTATATGAAAATTATTTAACATATGCCATGTTGTAGATAAAATATTTCTCTGTCGAATGACGTTATAAGTATATTTTCCAAAAAAAACACTTTATCACATCCTTGATGGCTCTTGAAAGGGGAAACCATTGTGTTTCATACATTTTATTTGGCCGTAAAACGTTCCAACACACCATATGTGCTGTTTACAATACAAACAAATTCACTTAGCACTGCATACTCATCCCCGATCGCCAAACATATCACAATTACTAGTTTTCAATTAAAATCGAGTAACATCATTATGCATGTGCAGAAACCGAAAGTGCACGTTCTATTTACATGCACAGTAGTTATATGAACTATTGAACATTATCAACCCAAATTTGTTATTTTGTCTGGTGTAAATAAGATTCCAAAATTGCGTTTGACTCATTGGCGCGTGTCACAAGCGGTGCATTGTCCAGTTTTCGATCACTACTTTTACCTTCATATCGTCAATATACTAAGTCGAGTATCATTAAAATGGTTGTTTTCGGTAACAGTTGGTACTTCTCGATAAAATAAGACCATTTTTAACATGTGTCATATTTGACCCCCATCAACACAATGGATGTACATTTAATGGAGAATGTGGTAGATACCCAATGCAACTATTTACAATTATTAAAGCGATAAAGTATTGGTTAAAGTTATTGAAAATGCCTTCACATGGTGTACCAAAGATATCTGATAAGAACGGTCAAATTAATTTGGTTACTGTAAGAATTTTCTTATTCAAAAAGGGTTTCGGTTTTGAGTTGTTAGAACAGTGTGTTGATTCAAACGATGACTTAATTTTTCAAGTAACGAGAATATCAAAATATACTTATTTACAAGAATTGATTGAACATATATCGTGTTTTAGTAAGTGTTTGTAGTATAGGTTGTTTAGATGTACTCTAGAATAAAAAAAATATATATATATTTCATGTATAAATGTAAAATAGTCAATACTCTTGCACCTCTTGCTGTATTCATCTTAACTGTTACATTTCTTCTAATGTGTATTATATGTCAAACACCATTGTATTTACCATTTACCAGACCCATTAATGGATACGATGATTCACGTCGGTGGTTGTTTTCCGGCAGGAGTTGGATGCATGTTAATCATCTCCTTTTTAATCCAACGGATAAGCGAGAAAATTTTATAAACACATATAAACGATAATTACTTCATGGATGCATTGGTATATTCCGAGGAAAGTGTTAACGAGCACAATGATTGCCTTTTAAGGTGCGTGGTAGACATGGATAATGTTCTGTGCTCAATTTAACAATCTATTAGAAACGTTTGTCAACATACAAATTGCATATTAACTGATGATTGAATGTGAATGTGTGTTTTAAGCTTCAATACGCACACTTGAAGCATTAGCAATTTAGCAGTCATTTAGCTTCCTCGACATCACTCCCTGAACACCTTCTGTTATGGACCATATATTTGATGTATGCAAAACACTTTTTATGCGTGAGATTTTACATCGAATTCATGATATTGCAACTAATATCTATTCATGTGATGGTATCTAAAGATTCGAGACGAATTAACCCTGATGACGAGACATTTAAATGTGAACATACACAAACGAGAGTAATTTTAAAAACATACGCGGTTTAGCATTCTTTGAGTTATACGTGCTGAAGGTCCAGGGGTTCTCCCGACCCCGAATGTTTACATTTTCAACGAAAACCGAGGGAGAATGTTATATCTGTCATATAAAGCGAAGGAAAATACGACACATTTATCTAAAACGGTAATTAATCATGAATTATATTTCCTATGAAATGACATAGCCATGCTGATGAAACGTGAACACTGAAAAACGTATCGCACAAACGCAGCCGTGGATTGTTTGACCTTCGCGAAAAGCTCTTGCATCTAGCACTACTTAGAGCACAGTCAAATGCTTTCGTCCAATCATATGAGTGTATTGTGGTCACGTGGAGTACATGTATATCCTGATAGATGTACGGTTGTCTGGTTGCGTTCGGGTATCATGCTCATAAACTGGTTCACAGACTTTCATAAAAACAACAAACAATGTCAACTGATTGTTTTATTTATGGAGATAATACACAATTAAACACTTATTACATTGACGAATGACCTGCTGTGTTCCCTTTCCGAAAGGAAATAGTCGCTTCCGTTGATGGGGGTCTTCTATATTAAGGAGCTTGATATTCCTAAAAGAAGAATAAAAGCATGTAAATAGAGCAGGTAATGTGAGGTCAATTGGGAATTTTCAGGTGTATTTCATTTATATCACAAGTAAGTGAAACAATGACAAGCATCAAACCTTGTTACCAATGTTTTATATATTTTCAACCACGATAGAAAAAATAATATCAAAAGTTTTAAAGTCATATAAAATTACCTTCTTGGAGTGTTAGAGGATGCATTGTCGTCTCACTGAAACTCCTGTATCGTCACACAGCGTCCGAGCGATGTCCAGTACAACGTTACATTCTTCCTACAGACAGTTCGAGTTCCTTTGCTGCAGTAACCTGAACAAATTTATATGCAATATAGACGGGATGCACACTAGCATATGCAAGAATAGATATAACAACTCGCATATTGATAAATACAGCTCAACAAACAACTTAACGTGTTGGTAACAAAAATGGAAAAACCAAAAATCAATAACAAATAAACCATTTTTATGAAAATTTGTTTGAATTTTAAAATTACAAAGTTTTGAAAAGTAAGGAGTAACAAATAAAGTTACCTTTCCTGAATGAATAGTGTACTTGTCCTTGGACTGTCCATGATGAAGCCATTGTGTGAACTGATTCATTCCACAAACCACTCAGTCTTTATATAGGCAATGAAATGTATTACTGCTCAATGTTGCTGAATAAAAACGTGCTAAAATCATGCATGTGCGTGATTCAAGCACGACGCTCATGCTGTAGCACGACTCGTACGCTTTATATAAAATGTACGCCTCATGCACCTCGGACAATTTAAGAAATTCTGTGCTCACAGTGCCGAAAATGACGTCAATGTCCCTAACATTTGCATATGAAAATGAGTGATGTCAATGTTTTGCATGTTGTGTTCGAGAGAATGTTTCCCAAATTTGATATAAATATTTGAAATAAATTCATTTTAAGACATTTTCCGATTTGTTAAACGCACAGGGCTTCTATTACGGCGATTGCGGTACTCATTTAATGTCTTTGTACATTTCATTAAGCGAAGAGAATATGATTTGGGGACTGAATAAAGGGAACTGTAGAGAATTGCCCGATACAAAACATATTTAAATAATAATTATATGTAAATGTATTTGGAGCGCTTCTAGAAGCAGGTGCTTCTTATGAATAAATTCAGAATCTTTTCAGATATATTTTATTCACACAAAGGGGATGTATAGTAAGTCTCATGACATTGTTAAGAGACACAACATTAAAATTCGCAATTTACAAAGAAAAACATTTGTATCATATCTTTTACTAACAAGCATTCGGCTTCGGATCAAGAGGTCCGGGGTTCGAATCCCGCCAGGGGCACGGCAACTTTGTCTGCAGTAGAGAACTGTTCTACACGCAGTAAGGTTTGGATGCAATGCTTCACTGAATTTCAGCGTAGTACCACCCATGGTTCGCTAGTTCCAGCCGCTACTCGCAAGTTTCACCGCAGTGCATAGCCACATGGCATTGCGGGCTTTCTCCCTGCCATAATACTAGCAGCCACGATATAAGTGAAATACTCTTGAAAGCGGCGTTAAACCTCAACTCACTCACTCACTCACAAGCATATTTTAGATATTGTAAAATCTAAAATAGTGTACACAGTTACAACAAGTAATTGTCACTAAGGTGACATGATCCCCCGCCGGAAATTAATACTTCAAAATTTAAAAATAATGTCAAGATCAGCAAAATCGACTGTCAAACATGTCGAAAAAGTCAAAGCTCCACTGTGACCTTGAGAAAAATGGCAATGTCACCAAAATCTAATCAGCCCTTTGTATTTCCTAGGAGGTGCATCATGTATGATATGATGGAATTCCGGTGAATGGTTCTTGAGATATCCAGCTGACAACCTTTACATGTACATTAATATGTCGAAACATTCAAAGTTCCGATGTGACCTTGAAAATAATGTCAAAGTCACCAACATTTAACCAGCCCGTCGGCTTTCGTACGGATAAAAAACGAAGAAGATAACAGGTGGTCACCGAATGTTTTTTTTGCACTTTGGTCTTCGTCCTGTTTTAAATTACCTACTTCATTTAAAAATCCGACTTCATTGCAGTTTTGATCAATGCAAAAGTAACTTTGACGTGCTTAAGAGTAATTCTTGTAAAAAACGCCATCAATCTTAAAGGGGCAGTAGCACGTTTTTTCGCTCAAATAAGTTGATGAAATGTATTTGAAAAATAATTTCACCAATAGTAAAACATCCTTCTCTCTTCGGAAAATAAAGTTTAAAATGAGCGTACATGTTTAGGTTAAGCCATGGGAATCGTTTTTGTAATACAAAATAATAAATTGTGTGGATCATACAAGGCAATTCAACACCAAAACCAAAACTTGAGATATAGGCCTATATGCGAAGGAATAAAAAAAACATGATATCATATGACGATGACAGGTCTGTGAAGTCAGCAAATTCGATTTACATTCTTAACTACAAAAAAAGGAAGCGGAAATAATTTCCTAACTTCACTTCACAGACCCTGAAATAACTCTTCCTCCGTTTTTTTTATGGTTGGAATACTTGATGTAGTTATCAATATATGAATATGTCTTAATTCAAATCATAGGGTCACATTACATATTGTCGAATGCGTATTAAGTGTCAGACACGTTAATGTCTACATGAATAGACGCTTATTTGGTTTTATCGGTGTGGCGATTAGATTCATGTCCATCACAATGATTTCGAAATAAATACCCAGGGACCGATAACATTATTTTCATAAAACATAGAGAAGATAATAAATTGTTTGATTGCATTAATGAATACAAAGTGAGTTATGTAATGTGATTGCTAGACAGGAATAATGTTCTACGCTCAAACTACCAGTCTATGAGAAACGCTTTGTTACATACCACATTCATATAAACTTAGCTTCGACGTGTATAATGTGTACGACATTATGTATTAATGGTCTACTGGGTTCTTATATCTCACTCTCTATAAACACGTATGGTTCATAGAGCTAAACCTCAGCTCACGATCCTCACAGACTCGCTGGCACAATCAATTAGCTTAATGCAGTGATTTGATGATGTATTGTTTTATATTTAGAGACTCTAGGTCCTTAATGAAAGGACTTTTATATGAAGGCAACCTAAATAAGAGTAGTTGTCATAAGATAGGAAACCATGTAGATCCATTCAGGCAAATGTATGCATCGTTTGTCAACCTTTGTAATCATTATGTCATTGAAATCAGAAGAACTCGTTCTAAATGACCCAAACTGCACAAGTATCATGTTACTTATAAGTATCTACAGTATGACTAAAAGGCCGGATTATTGAAATATTTTACATGAACATATTTGTTTATTAATTCATTAAACATAGTATATGTTGATACATATGAACGAGGACTAGTTCTCAATTGTACAAAATCAATAATCATAACGATGGATATCGATATAATACATTTTAGAATATAACAGTCTCAGTTTGTCAACACACGATTACACCTTCATTATTGTGCATGATGTTTATCACTGTAATTATAGGTACATTTTGTTACAAACACTTTGTGCAACATCTTTAGCAATTGTACAAAAGTCGCGGCATGGAGAGTGTTTTGATATCTTTAAATCGCAAAATGGTCATATAATTGTTATCATTGTATGTATCGACTACCGGTTGCGTAAATACAATACATGTGTTCAAAAATACAATGTACTCTTTAAACATGGTTGTAAAAGTACATGGACCGACATCTTCAAGACGAAATCAATTAAACTTATGAGTGTTTGAGTGTTCCAATGCCTGAAGCAATATATTGATTCCAATTAAGCTTTCCATTTTGTTAAATCCTTGATAAACTGTATGTTATGCTCAATCACTTACGATTATAGGTTTTCTCCAATAAATTCCATTAATATATCTGTACCAGGTTACAGTTACTTCATTAGTGCACTCACTTTTAGAGCATTGACGTATATATTTCAATCCTTGAGGTCCATACATGTACGTTAATCCTATAAGTCGATTTTCAAGTCGATTTGAAGGAAAATTGTACTGTAGACACTGTAATTATCAACGAAATACCTCACACTGGGATTTTCTGTTTTACTTTGTTGGTTATCATTTCAATATTATTTGTACACATTATATTAGTGAATGTGTTGTACAGTGTGCAGAAAAGATCTCAGATATGAGTATCTTTTTGGAAATGTATATAAAACAATAATAATAATGGGAGAATAATAAGCACCTGCTCTTGAGGCTCTGTGGATTACAAAAAACATTATATTTACAGCAATGGTGCAACTGACGGAAATGTAATCTAAGAATAGTGGTGTCTATGAAAAGAAATATCTTGCAAAGAAAATGGAAGTATTATAGCGTTTCATGAAGAGACTTCCGGGACAGCGAGCAGAAGAGCTGAATCAGCGGAAGTCAACTGATTATAGTTGTTCATCACGACAGTCAATGAATCCTTCATATTTGCTATGTGTCCTGTCTGTTCCTTTATCTTGATAAGAAATAGATATTACCCGAGGAAGTGTGTCTTATGAGCTCCGTATTTCTCATGTTCAGGTACCCTTTCAAACAGCTGGGTGGACTGAGTGCAATGTGGATGAAGTACATTGCCCAGGGACACAACACAGTATTAGACTCTGGTCAATAGTTTTGGTCTCTCCACGAGATTCAAACCAAGGTCTTTGACGTGGAATGGCTGCAATATTGCCCAAGTGGCGTTAAACAATAACTCACTCACTTACTCTTTAACGTGAGAGGCCAACACGCTCTGCACTACTAGACCGTATATGGCACATGCAATATAACAATATAATATAATATTGCAATAACAAATGCATTTTAATCGGAAGTATGTTTTAATATGACAATTAAATACTAATTTTAGCTACCCATGGGATGTCTTTTTGATAATACAAAAGTACCATGGGCTTTATATTAGGTAACGCTGTTAAAAAGTTAATAAGTCTTGTCAAAACAGTTTGATACATACCAGAGCATGTTTCTGTTGAAATAAACACTTCATGAAATCCAACATTTGGTCAGGCCAACTTACTTGATGAGTTTTCATTTCATCTTCCCTGCTTTCACACTTGCGTAACTATTCAAAAGGATACATCTTTCTGCAGACATGGCCTTGGGCTTTTAGGATCTGTGCCATAGAATTTACCGCATCAGCCAACATAATTGATCTTTGTTATCCATATGTTACTTAAGTACCTTCCTCGTGATTGGATACGAGTTTACATAAGTTTTTGAAGTTAAGTGTCTATGTCATATTCACCATATACATATTTTCAATCATTTTTGACAGAAAGCCAAATGTTTTGAATAACTGATACAGACACGTTCATGCATTACTCCGAGGCAAATCATAGTGAACCTTGAAAATAACTGGAGACGAGACGTTTGTGAGGTGGATGTTTTTCAAAATAGATGATTGTGATACGAGATGGTTGGTACGTTTTGCGAAACAATAACATCTGCTAGTGTCAGTGTGCACAGTGTGTCGATTGTTGAAAGATTAAATACAATCCGGGTATAGTTGGTGTACCAAAGCCAAATTGAACGTGTGTATTCACTGCATATCTGAAAATAGTTCCATCAAATGTCAATGTAAGTAACTCAAAGACTATTTCAAATATACGAGAGGGCGGGAAAGCGCAGTGGTTAGCGCGTTCGGCTTTGGATCAAGAGGTCCGGGGTTCGAATCCCGCCAGGGGCACGGCAACTTTGTCTGCAGTAGAGAACTGTTCTACACGCAGTCAGGTTTGGGTGCAATGCTACACTGAATTTCAGTGCAGTACCACCCATGGTTCGCTAGTTCAAGCCGCTGCTCGCAGGTTTCACCGCAGTGCATAGCCACATGGCGTTGCGGGCTTTCTCCCTGCCATAATACGATATAAGTGAAATACTCTTGAAAGCGGCGTTAAACCCCAAATCACTCACTCACTCACTCAAATATACGAAATAAATAGTCACATTTACATAATATTGCCCTTAGATCTGTTGTATGTGACTGCGTCCTTCCGTCCGGTCAATTTTCCCAAAAACCGGCGACGGTACATCAACCAAATGTTGTACAGATGTTAACCATGTTCTTCCGATCGCGCACTTTTTTGTCGTTTCCATGGAAACATCACTTTTTGGACTTAGTTTTATTGTGTTCAATGGGGACAAGTTTTCTCGGATACTGTTCAACCTTGGTGAATGAAATTTAGGTTGTGAGTACTCATGACCATACTCTTTATCGAGTTCGAAAACTAGTTCCGAAATATTATTTTTTACGGAGTTATGGCCCTTGAATCCGAAATTGAACTTCGTAACAGAAGAACTGTGATGCTCCAATGGGGAAAAAGTTTTCTCAGAAACTATTACATCTAGGTGAATGAAATTTAATATGGAGGTATTTCAGATGATACTCTATATCGAGTTCGAAAACCAGTTCCCAAATATTATTTTTTACGGAGTTATGGCCCTTGAATCCGAAATTGAACTTAGTACTAAAAGAACTGTGATGCTCCAATGGGGACAAGTTTTCTTGAAAACTATTACATCTAGGTGAATGACATTTAATATGGAGGTAGTCCAGATGATACTCTTCATCGAGTTCGAAAACCAGTTCCGAAATATTATTTTTTACGGAGTTATGGCCCTTGAATCCGAAATTGAACTTTGTACCAAAAGAGCTGTGATGCTCCAATGGGGACAAGTTTTCTCGGAAACTATTACATCTAGGTGAATGAAATTTTACATGTAGGTAGTCCAGATGATACTCTTCATCGAGTTCACAGTCCAGTTCCGAAATATTATTGTTTACGGAGTTATGAAGCCCTTGAATCTGTAATTGAACTTGGTACAAATTACCGGTGTGATGCCCTAATGGGAACAATTAAGTTACCTGAAAAATATTACATCTGGGTGAATGAAATTTGTAATAACAGTCAGTTCCTAAAATTATGTTGGACAATATTATGATGCTTGAAGCTGTTTTTTAAACATAGTAACCTTCACATCTATAATTCTCAATGGACGGATAGCGGATGGCGGGGGTATGTGAGCTAGCTCACTTTTTTCTTGTTGTTTTATCAATTGACATAATACACTTAAAGTATGAATGAAACACTCATATAAAATGACGCCATTGGTTACTAAATCTTACCTTATCTTTAGACAGTATAAACTAATGCGGATTCTTTAAAACTATATGTCACTTATAGTATTCTCCATATGTATGAACAAATTATGCTTATAAATTACATTTGTTAACGTGTGCTTTAAAAAATATGAATATTTTAATTTCGGGATTGATGATCATTTTCACAAAAAGACCGACTTTTTGTAATATATACATGCATTAGACCCTTTAAGGTACATCCATTGTGTTGTTGAGGGTCAAATATGCCAGACGTTATAAATGGTGTTACTTTATCGAGAAGTACCAACTGTTACCGAAAACTTCCATTTTGATGATACTCGACTTAGTATATTGACGATATGAAGGTAAAAATGTCGATTTCTGATCGAAAACCGGACAATGCACCGCGTGTGGCGCGCGCCAATGAGTCAAACGTAATTTTCGAATCTTATTTCAACCAGACAAAATGTCAAATTTGGTTTGATTATGTTTATGTTTAATAGGTCATATAACTACTGTGCATGTAAATGGGACGTGCAGTTTCAGTTTCTGCGCATGTATGATGATGATGTTACTCGATGTTAATTGGAAAATAGTAATTATGATATGTTTGGCGATTTGGGATGAATATGCAAGCTGAGTGATTTTGTTTGTATTGTAAACAGCACATATGGTGAATTGTAACGTATTAAAGCCAAATTAAATTTTATGAAACACAATGGATGCACCTTTAAGACAACAAGCTTCACTCAGTCTGTTGTGAACCAAGGACCTGATATGGAGTCGGAGCCAAATGATTATTTTGTATATTTATCAATGATACCTACCACTCAACTTATCTGCATGTCCTTGTTTGTTTACAAACATGTAACAACAATCACAACTTGAATACAGTCTATACTAGACCTGTCAATCGTTGGAGTTACCCATTTCGCTTCTGCTAGCACGTGCACTTCGCGACCTATAATCCTTCAGCCCTATCGCATCACTTTTCCTCGTAGCAAGTCAAACGATATGCTGATAACCGTTCCATGGGGAGGTCCGGGTGGTTCAAAACTATAAGTTTAGAGGTAAGTATCATTCATAAATATGCAAAATAGGTTGTCCGCGAGTGAATCAGAAGACTCAAAAGAGAAACGGCCTAAACTTAAATGCAGAGGCCGCGATAACGAAGTTCCTGCTAAACCAAGTAACGATAGAAAAACAAGGCATTTATGGATGTTCAACTTCTTTATCTCAAAATACTTAACCTTTATACCGTTATCAAGCATATAGAAGGGATGGTGAAACAGCAGGTTATATACAGGATACATGTTAGTATGATTGAGATAACAAAACATAAATGGCTGAACAAGTGAAGTTGTGATAACAAGGAAACCAGAGAGGGGTAAGTTAATTAGCCAGGGGGCGGATGAGAGGACAAGGGCAGGGTGGGGATACTAATTATAGGGTGGAAGCCGGAGTTAGTAGATTGGATTAATCATTTGTTTGATTAAGGGGTTGTAAGCTGATGGGATGAAATAGCCTTGATCCTTATTCATAGAGGGCTTATGTCTAACAATGATAAATCTTTATTTCAACGACATAGCGGTGAGTGTAGTCATGTTTGTTGTTTGTGAGTGTTTTGACAGTGTCCCAATCGATGTTGTGTTGTGGAAATTTGGTGATGTGTTCCGAAATGGCTGATTTGTTGTCTCCCTTGGATGTTGATGTTTTGTGTTCTTTGATGCTTATGTTGAGTAGTCTGGATGTTTCCCCAATGTAGTTGCTGCCGCAGTCGCAGCTAATGTTAACAACACTGTTTTGAGGAAACATCCAGACCATCGTCGCCATTGTGAAAAAAAGAAGTTGAACATCCATAAATTCCTTGTCTTTCTATTACACCAACTTCTAGAATGCCTCTCAAACAGTTAAAGTAATGGTAGGCTGTCCTTAGCAGTCGTGGATTTACAACCGTTAACTGCCGTCGGCCAACATGGGATTTCCTTACAACCTCTTCCAATAAGGGTTGTAATTACCTATGTTACTGCTTGGTGGTCTGGACTGCTACAAAGGGTTCCAGCTGATGAAGGCCCTGGATATCGCTCTGCACATCCCTCGTAATGTAGAAGCTCGAGAAGGTTGCGGAGGAAGCCTAGCGATGATATCCTCAACCGGGGCTGACGTAGCCCAGGCTATATTTCATGGGCAGACACCTTACTATAAATCGGTGTAGAGGTCGCAGATTTATGGTAAGCTGCCTTGATAGTCTTCTTCAGCCAAACTGAAACGGTATTCTGTGTGATATCCTTATCGGAAGAAGGGAGACATTGCAAGAAGAGCCTATGTCTAAAGGACTTGGTCATGGTCAGGTACTCTCTAAGAGAACGGACGGGGCAGAGACGATTATCCTTTTCCATGCCGTCTGAAAAGGCAGCGGACAGAGTTGGGACAGAAAAATATCTTCTTCCTAACGGGCCATCTACCGACTCCTAATTTTTTGCCAAGAAACCAGGAAGGGGATTGAGAGAAATGGACTGCCAGTTCATCGTATGCGTCAACGGAGACTGGCCTAGAGCATGCAACTCAGATATCCTCCTTGTCGAAGCCAACAGGAAAGCTGTCTTCTAATACAAACACGGCAGTAAAACATCCTTAAGAGACTCAAACGTTTATGAAAGCAGGGCAGATACAACCATTGAGAGATTCCATTTAAGCTGAAACTTGCGAGTCTTCAGATCTTCTAACTGGAATGATCTGGATAAACGATGAATTGTCTGGTCCCTTGACAAATTGATTTCTTGCAAAGCCAAGGCAGATGTTGAGCCTTCATCTTCTTGACCTTCCTCAGAAAGAGCAAGAACTCGGCGATGAGTTGAATGGAGATAGCAGCATCAGGTTGAAATTGCTGCTTCCACTCGGGGATTTGCTATATCTGCAATTGTAGAGAGCAGAGGTTGAAAATCTAAGGCCTACCTTGACTGCTTCTGCAACTTCTTGGGAGGAACCACTTCTCCCGAGGTTATGTTGGATAACATCCAGGCGTGCAGATGTAGCGACTCAGGGTTTCAATGAAATCTGTCAATCTGTCTTTTCAAATAGCATTCCCTTTCCTATCAGATAACGCAAGTTGTCGTCTAAGTGGGTCCTCCGACTTGATGAACTTAGCGTTGTGGACTTTGTAGGGCAACCACCTGTAAAAGGAACTCCTCAATGGCCAGTTGTCCTAACCTCTGAGAAAGCTGTGTGTGGATTGTCTGAGAAGTCTCAAATATTGATTAAGCCGGAAAACATTGGAAACAATGTATAAACAGTTCCTTATACCTGTATTCGACTACTGCAGTCATATATGGGATAATTGTACAAAACAGCAAGAAGATATACTTGAAAAACTTAATCTTGATGCTTTGAGAACCGTTTGTGGCGCCGTCCTAGGCACGAATCATCATAAGATATATACAGAAACAAATTGTAGACCATTATGCCACAGACGATACGTTCATAAAATGACTTTTTTTTTATATAAAATGATCAATAATAACACACCAAGTTATCTAAGCAACCTAGTACCTCCCAAAATATCAGATGTTGTTGGCTACAATTTCGTGACGACACAAAACTTCAGATTATTTACTGTTAAACTGTAAATTATGCGAGATCTTTCCTTCCCGACACTGTTAAACTATAGAACTCATTACCGATAGAACATAGACATTCGCCATCGTTAATGACTTTCAAAAATGCTATCCGTCAGGATACTGACACATACAGTCATTTTGACTTAAACCACGGCAGCAGATTTTGTCAAATAATACATTCTCGTATTAGACTTGAATGCAGCGACTTAAATGCACACAAATCTGAAAGATTTATATCACAAACTTCTGTCTGTTCCTGTGGCTATAATTATGAAGACTCAACGCACTTTTTTTATAAGGAAAAACGTGTTGTTCTTCCAAAGAGGATTTGACATGAAATCAGTTTTATTTGGAAAATCCAAATTGTTCGTCTACCGAAAATAATTACGATTTTATAAATTTAACCATCCTCGGTTACCCATGGTTTTATATATGATCCGTTACTCTCCACTATATAAAGTGGAGAGCAACGGAGCATATATAAAACCATGGCTAACCGAGGATGAAATTTAACAGGCAGATTTGTGCAATAAGTTATCGGTTGGTGATTCTTGTAGTGGCATTTGTTGATTGTCTTCGTTTCAGAGTTGTACTTGATATTACTTGTTGGCGTTTTTATACAATTATAGATGTATCATATTTATCATATACTTCACCATGACATGTATTATATTGTTGTATTATAGCTTATAGCTTGTTTACCAATCCAATTCTTCAAGAAATAAATATGTTTAAACAAAGTAACATGGGTATTGAATGTCAGACACATTAATGTGTATGATGATTCGCTTGCATGCGTGTGCCCCCTTGACGATTAGATATGTGTGAATCAACAAACGTTATGATTTCCAAACATATACCAAGGGAAGAGTTACATGGTTTTGCTCAAATATAGAAATGCATTAATTCTATAATCGCTTTAATGAATCCAAATAAAGTTATATAATGTGTTTGAAGACATGAATAATGTTCTTTGCTTTATTAATCTTTTGTTAGAACGAACCATGTCACTATTTAGATTTCGCCTATCTGTTGTTTTGAATCAAAATTTGTATTTATATTATATCATATTTTGTAAATATGCTCTTGTACCACCATGGTGGTTTTTGGAGAATAAAGAATTGAAATTGAAATTAAACAGTCTCTGAGAAGTGTTTGCTACCATACCAGATACACATATAGGGATAATCAAATGTGAATTTTGAATCTTAAGTTTCTAACTTTCTACCATGCCCTAAAATATTGCTCATGAATTGATACAACTAATCGTACATTATTTTCCTATCATTAACACATATTCATTGTTCATAATCAGCTAGCTCAATCTGGATGATTTAATTATTTAAAAAAATTTCATATGCAGACACTCAAGATGGGTTATTTTAAAAAAGTTGCAGATACACAGTTGAGATATGTTGCATGATTACTGTAAGTATGTAACCAAATCAGTCATTGAATATATTGGTAATTATGCTATCATGTTATCTATTGAGATTTACAGACAGGAAATAACCTCATTAGATCTACATATGCTGGGATAAAAAGTCTAGTTGAGTTTGCTTGACATTTTCTCTATTTTCACACTTGAGTAGCGGTCTGGAAAGGACACATCTTTCTGCAGACAAGGCTGCAGGCCCTGTAGGATATCTACATACTTTACCACATCAATGAACTTAATCAGTATCTGTTATGAAAAACATTATTAGAGCACGTTGTTGATGGTGGAATCTGTTATAAGAACATATTGTTTTACTGTTGTCATTTGTGTAAATTAAAGAGTTTTATCCCGAATGCCACCTTAACGTATTGTGAATAATGTCATAATCAATAACATTGAATGCATAATCGTTAAAACACAATGACAATATCACCAACGCTTAATACATGCATGCTCTGCAAAGACATAGGCAAAATATGTTTGAAATTGTTAATTTCGAACAAAACAGTGCATGGTCTACAAAAATGCATAAATGATATTATCTATGCGGAGGAAGAGTCCATTCTTCACACAACAAATTATATAGCGAAAAATGAACATACCTAAACTTTCATTAGCAAAACCACAGAAGTTTCGAATCTTAAATATGCCTTAACCAAACATCATCGACATGGGCGAGAGGACATCTAGAATGAGATGGAAAGACATGGGTAAACACAAAGAATGTTGAAAAGTATATGTGTCCAAGGGAGTGTTATGGATGCTTCATTATGTCAAACGTCTATCTTCGATAATTACCAAGCCTGCAATTTTCAGCAATCTATGTTCTGTTTGCAGGCAGGGTGTTGAAGAACGTCGATGCCTGTATTTCAAAATAGGAGAATTCGAACAGGCGTTTTGAGAGACTTATTCATCTGGAGCTGAGCTGAGGTTGAATATTGTAATGTAATTATCATGTTATCATGGGAGCTTAGCATTTCTCTCATTGTATTTCGATCCCTGCAGACTAATCAACATATGTTCGTGTTCTGAACGTTTCGAGTTTCATTACTATTACGATTTCATTAAAAGTTAAATGTTACAAGTTTGATATTAACATTCTTGTTAACACCATTTAAGTTTAAACTGTTATTTTGATCAATAATCATGTTATTGCGTGAGCGTATTTTACACAACAAGATGACTTTTTATAATCCTGTTATGTGGTACCTCAATGTACATGCAAACAGTTCAATTAGAAAATAACTTGCAGACATAATTTTGTCAACGTTTTTCAAAGAACGATCTTGCATTTCCATCTCTTGCTGGTTTTAACTTTTTATATTTCTTCTTTCTCAATTTTCCAGATGAACAGGGTGACAGGAAGGAAACATATGACTCCAGGCGCTGGTTCCAGATACTTAATGCGTCAGGTTTTTTTCAAACGCTATGAATTTAATGCGTACATGTTACATGCTGGTTGTAAAACAAGTAACCAGAAAGACTGTTTTTTTTCAATATAAATGATAATACCTGAAAATCATGAATTGTTTTTAAAGGACATGAACAAGATGGTTTATTCAATAATTCATGCTATAAAGCATGACAAGGAGTCTCGATCGTGCAGAAAATGATCAAATTGCTTAACGATTGCTTGAGAATAAAACAACAGGTCAACAAGTTGATTATGTAGAGCCTTATGTGGACATACTAGGTAGGCAAGAAATGTACTTCTTCATGTAAGCTTTACGTGCTTGCTTTGTAATTGTATACACTGGTTTTTAAGTTTACATAGTCATTATTAATATATTGTATATGCAAATGATCAAAACCTAGGTTTCAGTTACTATGTATTCATCGGGGCTCATTTCCTTTTGTGAACTTGTCATGCATACTAAGGATTTTAGAATATGTTCTCCTCTGAACTGATGTCTTTGTTGGTGGGGATTTTGTCTTCGACCGCATAGTTCGTCACTTACATTTAGCACTGACGATAATTGATTTGTATACTCTCAGTCAAGTGTATATCACTCTGTTTAGTTCCCATGACACTTATTCAAAATCCATAACTGATAGAACATACATACACACATATCAACATTTACATCGTATAACAAATCTAATTAAGACATTTGAAAATAAATAAACCTGATATGATTTACCACCGAAAAAATATAACGTGGCCTTCGCACATCTCCAGTGTCTCGTAACTTACAAATAAATCCTGCTTTCTTCGATTATTTAAGTTTGAACCATAGTGATTATTGTCTTCTCTTATTGCAATCGATACTTAGGAACATCGGCTTTTAGAGTATAATATTTTAAGGATACACAAACCGTTCGGTATACTGTAAACATTATTGCTAAATAACAATTATTTGGACTCGGAGGAAACCTTGGCTAATGGCCATAGTTTGAACACGACATACATTGATTTGATTACCCTGATGTCACATATATTAACTGAACAAGCAAGGACAGATTGCCTGCCTTGTTGGATGCAACTTTAACTACAATCATCTTATAGCAGATAATTTCTCTCCTGTCACGTTAGTCAGGGAGAACTTTGTATCGATCACCTATCAGTCTCTTGTCATCTGTCATGACTTAAAACCTATCAAACGAGTTGCTCTATGATTTTTCATCTCATTATTATGGATTAGAAAAGCTAGACTGTTTCCAGTCTCATAGTTAATAAATAAAATTGGTTTCTTTTCTTAAAAAAAGTATAAGCCGTCTTTGAAGTTGCAATCCAACTTTTATATCAGCGATGAAATATAATTGAGGAAATAATAAGGTTAAATTGATTGTTTTCTTAGATGTTTCTCCATAGATTACATCAACGATTCCTCAAGTCAAAATAAAATATGAATCCGATTAAATATTTCAAACGGTTTCTGGACAATATCGGTGTTGGATTTTGCTATCTAATGGTAAATGGTAATGGTAAAGTTGATATGGTGTGTTTGATGTTTTAGATAATGCTGTGTAAAGCACGGGTTGTTTTGCAAGGAACTGTCCAATTACACGCAAGTGATTCCCAGAAATTATAAATAACCAGAAAAGGCATGTAAGCAAAAAACTCTTCGTTAAGAATCGGTAGCCCATGTCCACAGGGGCGGGATAGTGCAGTGGTTAGCGCGTTCGGCTTCGAAACAAGAGGTCAAGGGTTCGACTCTTGCCAGGGGCACGGCAACTTTCAATTTCAGCTTAGTACCAACCATGGTCCGCTACTTCAAGCCGATGTTCGCAGGTTTCACCGCAAAGCATAGCCACATGGCGTTGCCGGCTTTCTCCCCGCCATAATACTAGCAGCCGCATTATAAGTGAAATACTCTTGAAAGCGGTGTTAAACCCCAACTCACCTCACCTCACCCATATCTATATCCAAAAGCTTTTCATAAATCTATATTTTAACATGATTTCGGTGTATGCTTGATTCTGATTGGTTGATTTGCCCATGTTGAATGACAATGAATACCCGCAACTTACTTGGGGCGAATCACCGCGAACATATACATCGTGTTCACAAGATTCGGCCCGACTCAAAATTTATTTTTTCTATTTCTCTTAATATGTGCTCCCTACTGAAATTTGACAGGTGACATTGTCATTTTCTAACTTGTGTATAGCAGTATAGGTCACAAATAACTCTCAAAATTAATTAGTTTCAAGTAATTTAAATATTTTTTAACTAGTAAGATTTGTCCAAGTTTGACGCCTTCTTCCATGCGGCTCTGATTACCGAATGCCGTTGCCATTGCATGACGTCATAGTGATCAACTGTTTTGACGTCACAATGCTAGCGTCATTGTCACAATGGGTTAGGGCAAGTTTAAGATTTTTTATGCCTAGGTCTTTTATTGTGTTGATGTCGTAGATAAATCTTTATCGCCATCTAAAGGATACGTGAATATTGTGAAGTGACCATAGTTGAGTGACACTGTTTGAGCTTATATGTAAATTGTTGCTAATGTACAT
Organism: Gibbula magus; assembly: GCA_936450465.1. NCBI lineage: Eukaryota > Metazoa > Mollusca > Gastropoda > Trochida > Trochidae > Gibbula > Gibbula magus. The sequence goes on from OW388305.1 coordinate 66,944,120, forward strand.
ATTACGCCGAGTATTTAAATTTGTGTTGACCTGATCACACCTCTTATAAAAATGGAACAGTCGCAAAGTCCTTTCCACTCAGAGATAGGTACGCAAAAAGAAAGTTCGTTTCAAAACGCCTGATAACTAACGGTCATGTTACAATATCCCGTAAATTTCAGCGTTTAAAACCTCCGGATAACGCCGTCGGTTTTAAACTAAATTTTCGGGTGTTGAATAGCAATGAATCCCGGAAATTTTACAAACGCAACTATGTATCTTATAATTTATAAGTTCAATAATCCAAATAATGTGTGCCATGAAAGTCATTGAAAATGTTTGAAAAATGTATTGTTATCTCTTAATGATGGGGGGTAACGCATTGATCATAATATGTTCATACTTTCATACTGTCAATTTACAGATTGTAAAATTATCTAGAAAAAGGAATGCTTATTGTCATTGATTATACACATGTCATCGAAGCTGTTTTCTTTTCGTTGATGTTGAAGGCAGCAGTAAACAATAATCAGCTATGGTTTCATGATAATTGTTGTTGTAGGAATAACGTGTTTTATTATCATTTGATGAAACATAACTCATATCATATTTCAAATTGCAAAAATGCACTTTATCTTATCATTGATTGCTTCACTAGCTTCCTATACTTCGACTTTGTACCATGCCTTTATTTGAAACACGATTGCCAGTATTTAATTGAACTTAATTGTATTATGCCATACAACAAGTTTTACAAATTATATATCCTAGGCCATATCGTATATTAGAATCAGCCGTTTCCTAAACAGGAATTCATAAAATGTTTTAGAAATAGTTTACTGGCTTTTGTAATAACCTATAGACGAGATGACGACAACATTATGCTTTCGATGGACCTTTAAAATGGACCCTCGTAACACCTAGGAGATGTTGAAGGTTATTCACTTTATTCTGTTGTCCCTTGTATAAACATTATCTTAAATTGATTATATTACATGTAGATACATGGACGTCTCAATAACGTAACTATGGTAACATTTCCTCAGCATTAAAGCAAGATTAAGTCTTCCACTTTTTTCTGGGGTAGCAGTTAGTACATGTTATCAACCTACAAGCCATATAACGTGATACTTGAAACAACCTTTTTAAAATACCAAACCATTCACTCGTTTAATAAACATGTTATCAAACGGGACATCGTTTAGTATTCTATATATATATAAGCATGTAAGCATGCACGTACGCACTCACATACAGGCATACATACAGACATAAATACATAAATACACACGTAGATTGACAGACAGACATACGTGGCTATGTTTATGTTTATGTCTATGTAAAATTTCAATCCTCACGAGGTAGTCACATTCCAAATTTACATTTTAATAGCAATAGAAGTTAAAGCAAGAATTTCAACAGCATTAGAATTTGATTTATCTGATGCCCCTCAGACTGTTAAAAGATAAGATATATTACCCTCGTGTGATTTTGCATTCAAATCACGCCTCTATAACTATTGAAATGAAATCGAAGGAAATTCAAATCTTTAAGCGACAGAGAAATGTGAATCGAATTTTAAATTTATCAACGCATGTTTCCGAATTTCAATTACATTGAATTGCATTGCAATAGTGTAATCTATTTGAGATCGTTTCGGGAAGTAGTTTTGAGTCCAGTTTTGATAGAATAAAATACATAGGTGTCAGACATAACATAAAGGAGAATCTCAGTGTTATAATTGAAATCTAGAATGGCAGTTATGTATGGAAACCAGGTGTGTAGAAGTCCAACCTAAAAAACCCTAAAGAATACAATTTTAACTATTCTCACAAACACTATTGGAAACACTGCATTTGCTTTTACAAACGAATTATGATTAACAGAGTTCAAATTAAAATGTTTTCATTCATATGAAGGTCATATATCCAGGAATATAGATAAGATATTACTTTATTACCCGAAAGGGAATTTTGTGTACACCAAGAGTTAAGTACATAGACAATACAACATAAATGACATGGGCAATAACATTGGTATTAAAATACATACCTGGCAACAAAGAGGATAAGATATAAAATAAATATGCGAAGAAAACAATATTCAACATTTGTTTAAAAGTGATATACTGGCTGGGATAAAAGAGTACTTACTTCTGTTAGTTTTAACACTTGGTAAACGATATCTACGGCCAGACGGTAAAAGATCATAACAAGAGTTTAAAACATGAGTAGGGTATTGTAAAATCTTGACAGATAGACATGTGCAGGGTGTCTAAAGAATCAAAGTTGGAATTGTATAATTAAACGAGGTTTATCTATACGCCGAAGTTTTATTGTAGTTCTACCGAGTTATAGTAAGGAACGGAGTAGTCACGTGAGATGCGATAGCGAGGCTTGTCTTCAGTTTTTAGAGATTGTTGTGAATGGACACATACAGTATCCAGGTGTTGATAAACGGGTGGGTACCTCTTAGGGTGGGACGTGACTACTCCGTTCCTTACTATAACTCGGTAGAACTACACAGGAAGAGTCAGATGAGCACATTAATTACCTCGAAATGCTTGCAGTATACTTCACGTTAAAAGCATTCAAATCACAAATTAGCGGTAAACATGTTCGAGTTATGATGGATAACACAACAGGCATTGCATGCATAAATCACATGGGGACCAGTCAATCTGATAAGTGCAATAGGTGTGCAATGATATATGGTGCTTGGATTCGACCACTCCCCCCACCCTGATTTACTTGCATCAGTAAAGATGGCGATCTGAGGGAGACCATGGTCAATGACATTGAAAGCTGAATGGATAGATGTAAGCCACCATTTTAACTCTTGGAGCGAATCCGCATTTAATGATAGTCGAGCCTTAAAATTACCCTTGTTGTGCTTCAGTGCATTGGTTTTCTGCTTATCCATGAAACGATAATGCAAAGCACCATACATGACACCGGGTAAACTGGAGATGAGAACGCCTATGACTACAGCAAGCTCCCTTATTGTAGATGTCTTAGAAATAAACAACTTATGACAGGTTCTGTACACATTCTCAATTTTTTCAGAAGTCAGTTTTAAAGTCATAGAGGTGGAGTCTATTATGAAACCTAAAAAGGTGATGCATTGAGTGGGTTTAAATACAGATTTATTTGGATGTACCACAAAACCTAGACTGTCAAATAAGTGTACAGTTTGTTTCACATTTTCTAAACACTCGTCAGGGGTGTCACCTTGAAGATAACTATCATCAATATATGGTACAGACACATGCCCCTCAAGTCTAAGTTTGGCAAAGACTGGTTTCAGAAGTTTAGTGAGTTTTCTAGGACAACAAGCAAGACCATTTGGAAAAACTTTAAATTGGTAGAGCTGACCCCTCCATACAAATCTCAACAGCTTCCTCTGTTCGGTAGCTATAGGACAAGAGTAGTAAGCATCCTTTAGATCAATTGATGCCATCCAACAGTTTGGTTTGACTAGTTTCAAAGCAGAGCGAAGTGATTCCATTTAAAATGCATATATTCAATACATTGGTTAAGTTTCTTCAGATTGAGAATCATTCCTCAAGGATTTATCTTCTTTTGTCTCACAAAAATTGGAGAAATGAAGTCTTCTGGTTCTGATACAGTAATTTCAATAACATTTTTCTGCAATAGTGTGTCAATTTCAGAATCAATTGTCATGGCTTCGCGCTCATTAAAGTTTATAGAAAACGGAGGTTTGCTTTGATATGGTTCAGACTCAAAGCTCATATGGCAACCTTGAACAATATCTAATATTTCGGAGTCACTTGTCAATGTTTCCCATTTAAGAAGACAGTGAAGAATTTGGCCACCTACAAATTCATTACACTTAAGGTCAAGATATTTCTTAAGTTCTGAACAATCTGAAGAGACACTTACCTCAGACAGTATGTCCTGTAAGTTTAGTTGCTCTGGTTCTTGGTTTTGTAGGCGAAGTTCCTCTTCTTGCCTCTGTTTTGGTAGGATTTTTCGGGAAAACGTGGCCGCTGACCTTGATAGTTCCCCTGTTGTCGATAGTTTGGGCAACCAGAGTAGCCTCCCCTTGAACGTGAGAGTGAATGCTTCATCCGTCCGGATTCCATCGCTTCTTTCATCTCTTTCTGCAGGTCATCACCAAAGAGAAACTTTGTCACTGGAACATTAGGTCCACATAATTGTCTGTATTGTTCATTCAGATTTGGGCGAAGAACTTCCCTTCTTCTGAGCGACATATCATAGTGTGCGTGGCCGAGCATGGCGACAGTGTCAGTGAGTCGAGGCACAACGTCGGAAATGTCACTGTTAGCGTTGGGTGGAATTTTGGACAAAATATCCAAGCATTCTGTGACGGCAACGCTACAGGCAATAATGGTTTTCTGGATGTTGGACATTCTTAGATCCAAGCCTTTAGCTTGTTTACCGAGAGAGCTCAACACAGGAGGGTTAATATTAGGCTTGGTGACCTTGTCACAGTTCTGAGGAGTGTTGAATTTTGCCATGCGCTCCTTCAGCTTTTCAATGTTCATGCGAGATTCAAACCGTTTATTGAAAAATTTGGCAAGTTTCTCCCCAACACAGGGGTCTGCTTGGCTTTCATCTAATTCCATTTCTGCAGTATCAAAGAAGTCATCGAAACTCTTTAGCAGGTGGAGTGTCAGTAACACTATCATTCTGACCGGTAGGCTGGTTAGTCATAGCTTGAAAACTTGCCTCGGCACCTTCACCGTCACTTGACGACATGTCGAACTTCACCTTTTTACCCCGGGTTTTAGCCACGGGAGTATTGTCACTGTCACTTGAAGCTATACCCCGCTTTTTAGGGTCTGTAGACTGAGGCCTATTAGCCAAAGACATGAAGGCTTCATTCATATTATTCTTGAAGTCCGACAGCTTATCTAACTTCGATGAAATGTTCTCGTTTATTTTCTCTGAATTACCAGTCGTTGACTGGCTGTTCCCCACAGTCTGAGAATGGCCTGGTTGCGGCGGCAATGATGTACTGAGCAACAGCTTTTCATCTCTTGTAACGTGCGCCATGCCGAGCATGTGCTTTCACGGTCGAGTTAACAAGGCGACGGGAGTCTTCGAAGACTCAAACCCGCTATTATAGATAACGGCCTAATTATTAGGCACGAATAGGGGATGTTATTGCTAGTCTTACAAGCAAAGGAAATGTTGAACAAGTCGTACTTGTAAACTTTGAAGCTACATGAATTAGCTAAAATATGAACCAAGACGTTCTCGGCTGAAGACGGGAGACAGCGTCTGCTCCCTTTGAAAGCTAATCGCGTACTGAAGACAAGCCTCGCTATCGCATCTCACGTGACTACGGAGTGACGTCACTATAACGAGGTAGAACAGGAAATTTTTTCTGCAACTTTAACAACCTTTCTTAGTTTTATTCTTATTTTGAAGAGACAAAGGGCCGTACCAGCATTGCATACAACAGGTTAGAATTGATTGTATACATGATTTGTAAAACAAAGACATAAAAGTGGGATCAATGTTAAAAGAGCGCAACTTTCGTAAAAAGTGAAGCCGAGACTGGCATTTGTTGTACACTGCCTTGGTGTTCTTGTTAAAAGTCAGTTTGTTGTCTATGATTGTCCAAACGTACTTGTATATATTATTTGACAACCTCCACTGTCTGATCGTTGATGATGACTGGCTTAATGACAGATTTCTTCCTTCGAAAGTCAATAATTAGTTCTTAATCTTTTTAAAATTAAGTTCCAGATAATTGCTACTACACCAGTCAGTGAATTCAGCGACTTCCTCTTTGTATGAACATTCGTCCGTGAACAGTAAGCTGCGAACTTCACTCTATCACAGTTGGACTTAGTACTGACACAATCATTGGTGTAGAGGGTGAAGAGCATTGGTGATAAGACACAACCCTGTGGTGCTCCCGTGTTAGTGATGGTTGATGTCGAGTTGGTTCTCTTCACTCTCATGTATTGTTCTCTATGCAGCGGAAACGAGGCTATCCACCTGATGAGTTGTGGGCAAACTCTAGATCAGTCAGCTTCTTGATGAGCAGGTGAGGTTGGATCGTATTGAACGCTGACGAAAAGTCTACGAATGGTATACGTGCATAAGCGCCTGTATTCTCCAGGTGTTGATAGATGTTGTGTAACTGCTCCACTGCTCGCCTGCTCGGTACGCAAACTGTAGCATATCCAACTTATCACTGACTTGATTGAAGAGCATACACAGAACAATACGTTCAGGGACGATCTGCTTGTCCAGTGACAGTTGAAACAACTTGCAGAACACGAAACTAAGTTGTTCCTTACATTCCTTTAATACTAATCCACTTAAACCATCTGGTCCTGAAGATTTCCGTCTGTTGAGCTGTCCAAATCGATATTTTACGTCATCTTCTGTCAGAGAAAAACTGTTGTCACTGTTACCAAAATTTGATAAAAGTTCATTCGTTTCTGTAGAGAAGTCATGACGTTCAAAACGAGAGTAGAAAGTGTTCAGTTGTTGAGCGCAGTCTGAATCCTCTCCAATTGTATTGAGTTATCTTCGGTTGTCAGTTCGAATAATGGTCTTTAGTCCCTCCCAGGCCTGGCGTGAGTTGTTACATCTGAACTGCTCTTCTACCTTAGCCTTGAACTCCCGTTTGCACTGTTTAACCTTGTCGTTAATGGGCTTCTGGATGACATTCAAACACTGTCTATCGTTAGTACTGAAAGCACGTTTTGTCTCGTTGAGGAGTGCTTTTAGTTCCTTGCTGACCCACGGTTTGTTGTTCGGATATATCTTAATCTCGTGAGCGGGAATGACACAGTCTACACAGAAGGTTATGTAAGAAGTGATCATTGAGTTCACTGGGGTCATCAGAATTACCTTACCAGAATTAATAGTACAGCCCAATCGGTACAATCAAAACACCCTTTCAAACATTCAATTGAGTCAGTATTCCATATTTTCATGTTTTTTTCTAACGACTGTCCCTGTTTTAAGCTTCTGTCTGTATTTGGGAATGAGGAAGACGCTGTTGTGATCTGATGCGCCGAGTGGTGCTTTACTCACTGCTGTGTATGCTTGCTTGATGTCCCATAGCACAAATCCTGAGTCTTAGATCGTCTAGTGGCACAATGAACATACTGGTGATAATGTGGTAGAGAGTCCTTTAGTATGCAGGAGTTGAAGTCGCCTAGTATAAGTTTGGGGACGTCTGGAGATATGTTCTCGAGTCTCTGAACATGATTATTGATGTTCTCTGACGCTGTCTTGTTGTTGACGCTAGGTGGTATATACAAGACAGTGACAAATATCTGACCAAACTCACGGGGCAGGTAGTGGGGTCGGAGTGAAACGCACAACAGTTCAATATCTGACGAGCAGTATGTCTCCCTCTGCACAATATGTTTACACCATCTGCTGTTTACATATAGACAAACGCCGCCTCCAATAGATTTCCCAGTATTTTCTCTGTCTAATCTAATAGGGCTTCCAAATCCAGGCAGATCTAAAGTGATGTTACGAAAGTTGCGCTCATTTAGCCAGGTTTCTGTGAAACACAATATGCAACTGTCTCTGTATTCAAACATGTAGTTAACACAGGCGGGAGGGGAGGACGGTTGGGTCGGGATCTGAGACGACGTCTGACACCACCCCTCTTACCTCGTTTGTGAGCTTTCCATGAATTACCGCTATTGCACTCCAATGGTGTATCCAAATGAAGATCACTTATATCCGTGGAACTCCTGTGTGAGATTAGATCTTCCTGTCCGTATTGTATCCGGGCGCCATGTTGGCTACCCAAGCTGGGTCCTGATTGAACACATCTGAATAAGAGTATCTGAACAAAATATAGAGGAAAAAAGTACATCAATAGCTTCCTCATGTTGTCAGAATGTCTTCTATGCAAAAATATCACTGTTGATCGCACAAACACAAAGTACAAAACACGAAAAATACGAGAGCTAACTCTGGTGTGTGTCGTCGCCACAGCGCACGCCAGGTGTGATTAAAATTTGACAAGTATATAATACACTAGATGATAAAAAAATGTCAACGTAACTTCTACAACCTGCTTTAACAATATGCATATGCCTTTGAAAACATTACCTTCATGATAGCTCGGTATTTAACAATTGATGGTGGACTGTAGTGACATGATGGTACACATTAAGATCTGCATTGTTTATAAAATGGATATGTTATAATTAGCAACATGTGGTATTCATTCATAACACTACAACAAGCAAACAAGTGAGCGTATCTCACTAATAAATATACTAAATAATAATTTAACATGTTTATTTTACTTATATAGATCACCTAACGATTGATAAGCTATGCAAAGTAATTGCTTAAGCCCTTAACACATGGACACATTTGCTTATGTGAGTAAACATTTTCATGTAAGTAACTTTACTTATGGTGACATGTGAACGCATATGCTTACATTAGTAAATATACTCCCAGAGTAAATATACCTAAGTAAAGGTATATTTACTCAACCCCTAGAAATCTAGTAAAAGTATATTTACTCACAAGTATAAATACTCCTAGAGTATTTATGGTCATGTCAACAGAATTTATCTTTGCTTAGAAAGAGCTATTACGTATGTTATGTTTATATAATACCAAATTAGTTTTTCAAAACATACAAATAATACCAATTTCTAGAGAAATATTTCATCTATGTCATGGCGTATAAGAAATAATTTTCATACAAGGACAATCCGATGAAATTCAGTTTCGAAGACACTCACTCTGGATTAGCGTGCACCACTGAATGTGATGTCATTAGACATATTTCCTTTATTGCATGCATGATGTTGAACACAATCACAAGGGTTCAGAAACCAACAGTCTGTCAATTGCAAAGTCCCTATGACAACGTGCACGTGCAGATGCTTTCTCTCGACTATCTTCGCCCTGTAGGTTTGTCGTGTCATTGCTGATTGTGACGATAGTTATATTAATGAGTATTTAAACGTCTTGTAAATGCACAAAATATTAGCATTTTATCTGTTAAATGGTATGTTGCTGTGATCATACCAGCAACCTGTGGCATATATATTACTATATCATATTTCATTAGTAACTACATAACGCCAAATTTCAATGTCCGTGAATATGACTACTCATAAACTGTGTTTCTCTTTCGTTATTTGTTTAGTGTGTGAGAGTCGACCACAATGCTTTGCGCCTGAAAATAAAACTCGAAAACACCTTTACCAATTAATTCATTTAATAATTATCTTTCAATGAGAAATATTTTGGGAATTTTTCAAGCATTTTTATCAACATAATCAATGGTTCTTTTATACATTATAAGATATCGCTGAGGGTAGTTACATCAAGTGACACAAGGAACATAACATAAGCCATGCAAAAGTATTATTCAAATGGTGTCATTAAAACACTATTTGTGTTCAAAACATCCAATGGTGAGATCGTTATCTCCATAAACTCCATACACTTCTCTCCCACGACATGACCCATGTTTCTCAATGACATTTTCTCAAGTCAAGACAATTTTGTTATTCCTATCACGATATTAAATAAGCATATCCTGTAGTAAATACATATTAACATAATAAGGCTATCTCTGGCGAACACAAACGCACACTAACTGTGTTCAGCTTCAAATACAACAGTTAATAGCTATCATAATGTATCATCACGCCCATGTGCACAGTACTCATATTTCAAGGTATTCCTGCACTCTAGAAAATTTAACACAAAAATATTTCCGTCAGCTGTTATTAAAACAGCCAACAACAATTTAAACATATTCATACAAGTGTGGATATTACTTTTTAGAATGTTATTTTTCCTAGAAGAAAACGTATTGACCTGAAAATACCCGACTTACTTATATAAATAAATAAAAAATGTGTGATAAGGTCTACGATGACAGTCTCTGGATTCTAACACAATTGTTTTAACGTTTTTTTTTATCGTCGATGATCTTGTTGTGGATGAAATTCATTGCTTTACAAAATTAAGGATGTGCGATCATATCTCATCTTTCTTAATCATGTCTCACGAGCTATGCTTTGAAACTAGGTAAGATCAAAGCAAAATGTTAATAGCAGATCCTTGTCTTCTTATTCAGAGAAAGACTTCAATACATGTGATCATTCAGGGGTAGAGAAGTTAAGCATGACCTATCATAGATAAAAGGAAGATTCATAGTTGATATGAAGGTTTTTGTAATCGATAAAGAGAGACCGCTAGGCATAGTCTAGAACAATGCATCCCTTAGTTAAATCACAAGACCGTAGTACACGTCCTTACTTCAAGATATTCATCTTACACGACGATGACTATTTAGAATTGAGTTACTATTACCAGAGAAAGATAAGACAGCGTTTTAAAAAAATAATCTAAAAATTGCCCATTAACTGTCGCTATCAAGTTATTCATAGCTTCAGGAGAACGAATGAAGTTAATATCTCTCAGCAGATAGTGAGAGATGGCATGATGGTCGAGTTAGGTTACGGGTTGGTTTCAGCCTTTCACTAAAGCATAATTTATAAATTTTGTATTGAAATGATATGTTGACTTTCGAAGATAATATCCTTCTGGTATACATCGCTTCGAACCGACACCATTTATTCATTCGTCGATTTTCTCAGGAACGTTGGTGTGCCAAAGCACAATTTGAATTTAACGTGTGTGTGTTTAATGAATACATTTCCATGAAATGTCAATGTGCTAAACTCAACGATCCTTTCAGACAGCTTCAGAAATGAACATTCCCAAAAGTCAATAGTCTATTCAAAGATTAGGCAGACAGTCGCCAAGCTGAATGCCTTTCTCAACAAAAGATTGTGCATGTTATGAAACATATGTTTGGTTGAAAAATAAATGTTCTACTCGACAGTATGGATAGGTTATAGAGTTGTTATTTATCACGACAGATTATATCTCTGATTAAAATATCGTGGGGGCGGGATAGCGCAGTGGTTAGCACGTTCGGCTTGGGATCAATAGGTACGGGGTTCGATTCCCGCCAGAGGCACGACAACTTTGTCTGCATTAGAGAACTGTTCTACACGCAGTATGGTTTGGTTGCAATGCTACACTGAATTTCAGTGTAGTACTACCCCATGGTTCGCTAGTTCCAGCCGTTGCTCGCAGGTTTCATCGCAATGCATAGCCACATGGCGTTGCGGGCTTTCTCCCTGTCCTAATACTAGCAGCCCCGATATAAGTGAAATACTCTTGAAAGCGGCGTCAAACCCCATCGGGGTTCGAATCCCGCCAGGGGCACGGCAACTTTGTCTGTAGTAGAGAACTGTTCTACGCGCAGTAAGGTTTGGGTGCAATGCTACACTGAATTTCAGCGTAGTACCACCCATGGTTCGCTAGTTCCAGCCGCTGCTCGCAGGTTTCACTGCAATGCATAGCCACATGGCGTTGCGAGCTTTCTCCCTGCCATAATACTAGCAGCCGCGATATAAGTGAAATACTCTTGAAAGCGGCGTTAAACCACAATTCACCTCACCTCAAACCCAATATCACCTCACCTCACCACAAATATCGTTGTAGTATTCATTTAACTGAAGTATTGATGCGAGACGTCATGAGGCAGATACTTTTCCAATCGTTTTCATTATTCTCCTTGATGTAAGCTTTATGTTAATAATGTCGCAAGGGATACCGGCGAAAACGTGAGAAGTATATCAACGTTACTTTATTTTTGAGATATGTGTACATTCAATTGATAAAGCAGTTCTGCGATGAAACAAGATGAGATCTGTCTATCTGTAGTGCAAACAGGTATGTAAACCATTGACTTTTGATGTAATGATGCTGATCCCTTTAATTGGATTAAACAGTTTTAAACATCTTCCAACTCCCAGGTCTCATATAGAAAAAATAAAATGTTCGAAGAAATTACGATGATTTAATCAGATTCTCAAGCATGCTTTCGACCATTACGGGTCTCATATATATATATATGATATTCAAAATTCCAAAATAAAATGATGTTTAAGTTCATAGCATTCATTAAACAGTTGTTTTTTTAACAGGTAACTTTTATTTCCTTTTTGAAAGGTCACAGGGAAAGTAACCATCACCCTTCTTTTTTAAGGATGCTTTAAAATTGCTGTTATTATAAAAGTGCTTGCCAAAACATTTTTAAAGTAGTCTTGCGGATACAAATGCAAAACAATGATACTACTGTTTAATAAATAAACGGTTTCAATGACAAACTCGTTCAATCATTAGCACATACATCTAACTGCATGTTGCTGCAATCAACAATTTCTAATCTTACCTTTCGTTGCTGTCACTGAATCATGATATAGTTCGAGTGTGAATTATGATGACATGGGAATGGCCTTTGTGGTTGAGTTGCCAGATAAGTTATCAAGGGAATGTAACTAAAGTATAAATGTCACATGAGAGTTTCTCAGACTAGTTAATCTTCATTTCCATCTTTGAAATTTGATAATGAATGCAACACTAGAGAAATGTGCAATGGGCTGCGTTTAAATTCAGCTACATTGTACACGAATTATCAAATCACCATTCGATTCAATAACTCGATTCCTAATTGGTTCCCAAAAGAGTGTTTATAAATGTCATGTATCGAAATCTTGGACTTTATTTATTATTTGACACGATATATGGATTCAGGTTATGCTTACGTGTGACAATTACAACTTGTCATTGAAGATATATATTAGTATTTCGTCGGAAACTAACAATGAAAACACGTGACAACAAATACCAACCATTGCTTTTTATTACAAAAGGAGGTTAATACAAAAGCATATTGTTTACAATAACATTAACCATTTGCTATTCTCCAATTGCGTTTGCAATAAGATTTCAATGCGTACGATTCAAGATATTTCAATTAAAAAAACAATAAAGATATTATACAGATGATGCCAGTTAGGTTGAATTGTCAGGTTCATGCTAAAAAGGTGACCGAATCCTCCAAAACCAATCAATAAATTGACAACTATGAACTTTCGTTGCAAATTACCCGTATAATCATAAACTGTACGAGCCTTCTATATATTTGAACATGTAGTTCGTACACTTAATTTATCACATTAGAATCACGGCTAAAATCGCTTAGGCTGAACAAGCATAGTTCACTGCATTTCATTCATTGTCTAGAGAAAAAGCTAAAATATTTATGAAATTTTACATAATTAAAAAGACTCTTATTTTTTATTTCATTTCACTCGGAATAAGTGGGATGTAAGAAAGGTTCTAGCATAGTTCCCTAGATGCATCGGGAAATACCAAGACAGTTTGTCCTTGGATGGGCCTCTCGGATACTATGGCAGTAACTATTACATGCTATTTTGAACACATTCATTCCGCAGATGTTTTGTACATACACCAATTAACAGTATGTTTTCCCAATAATTAAATCCTACCTGTAATAATAAAGCAATCTATAAAATAAATAAAAAACAATCAGTGATTCATTTCAGAAGAATTGTAAATATTAGACCCTTCTACCAAAGTAAAAAGTATGAATTATGAATTATGAAGAAATTATTCCTCTACATGAATGAAACATAATGTTACATAATCTTTAAGCTTTACACTTTAATCTTCAAGTGTATGTTATGTCCACAAGTATGCAACGGTTTACGCCAATGTTCATGAATGAAATCATTTAAGTATTGTTGATGATTCAAAACCCACGCTACTTGAGGAAAGGCAGTCATAGTTCATCTAAATGAATTTCTGAGTTGAACAATTACTGTGAAAGGCAATCTCGCAATGCTTTTAGATAATTGATCATCAATATTTTCCTTCACTAAATGAGATAAAGTATTCAACATCTTGAAAAATATAATATTACACTGAAACGTTTCGATTGTGAAATAATAACGTAACAATATCGAATCTTCTAAATAACTTCATTATCCTGTATTATCCTTTTAACATCAATAGGAAATGAAGTTGCGACCTTGATTCCATTTGATTAATGAGAGTAGAAGTGACCTTGATAACCACATCATTGTTATTAACTGAATTGTCCATCAATTTTAGAAAATTAGTTTCGGCATGAACATGCAGTCATTTTGGTAAAGAAATGCATCAGTCAAATGTGTTTAAACCAACGTGAAACATATCCGTCACAAAGAATTACAACATGCTGTTATCTAAGAGTCATAAATACGACTATCAGAGTTTCACCGTTTCTCCCGAAGCCAAGCAAATTAAATTACACTTTTTCAAACATGATCGGTTCAAGTTTCTGACAACTAAAAATATTATTTTGAAATCTTGGTATTAAGGACAGAGAGTGGAGTCACAATGATGCATTGGCTCGTCCTACAATGATGGTACAAACTAATGTCACTATGTTGACAATTTGTTGTTATTTCTCTATATATTAACACGCTTCAACTTTTAAGCCAAATCTTCTTGGCAATAGTCATTTTGAAAAAAACCAATCATACTCTGATGAATGAAATTGTTTGCATTTCTTAACATACTTATTTAAAACACAAAACTCGACTTTCTCTGATTGCAATATTTCCTTTTTTTACACCCGAAGTTTGTCCTTTTGACATATTTTAATTGAACTTTAAAGAATCAAAACTTGGGGGAAAAATAGTTCATTTGTTTACATTATGCTGCTTATTTAATGTGTGTTGTTTGCTCAAGTTGAGTATAGCAGTAAATATACATTTAAAACTAACTAACTCCCATATACAACTTTTCCATTTAAGGTTTAATGCTATTTAAAAAATAACACTAATTTTGACTCTGGGTTAACCGTGGCTAATGGCCATAGTTAATACAAGAAATACATTGATTGTATTACCCTGATTTCACGTATATTAACTGAACAAGCAATGACAGATAGCGTGCCTTGTCTGGTGCACTAAAGAAATCACATTATGGCAGATCTTTTCTCTCCTGTCACATCAGTCAGAGGAAACCATATTACTCCTTTGTGTACTTTGTATCAACCAGGGATCAGATTTATCTCATTTGTCATTACTTAATAACTACTAATCTAAAAGATTCCCACTTCAAAAGGTTTGCTCGATTTTTTATCTAATTGTTTTAGATTGGACAAGCTCTTCTTTCACAACCCTAAATGTAAGTTTCGTAGGTGAGGTATATCATTTGGAAAAGATAACAATGAGTAAGATGTGCAAGTTCACATGAATTTAGAAACTTCATTGATACTTACAGACAAAGAGTATTGGTTGTTCTATCCATTATTTGCAATATTTTACGTTAGTGTTTAAACATCTCTTAATCATCATTTATCTCATTTCTTGTAAATATAAAAACAGTATTGCTAAGTCTATGTGGGTATGTGTTCAGGTTGTTTGGTTATTGATGGATTTGATGTTACCATGATTTTTTTAATTTAATATTTTCGTTTCATTAAAAGTTGACCAAACCCAATAATTTCAATTTCGAAACATGATTTTTATGAATCAAATCTCTCAAATAGCTTGCACGACATTGATCATAATTAACATGAATGGGAGATGTAGCACACACGCTATCCTGTATTCTGTCAGTTGATTTGTTTTGGCTTTTCCAGCGACATTTAAATCAGTCCATTTAATATTTTACATGAACATTCATTTTAAATCTCGAATCACAACTAATATTGCTAATATCATACAGAAATAAGTTGCCCTATTGGCCATTAGGCCTTCCTTTAATGGCATGAATTCGGTAATACATAGAAATATTATTTTTGCGTCTCGCATTGAATATACCAGTAATTCGAAATTTGTGCCATAAGAATAGTACTATAATTGGATGTGTTGTGTTATGGATTACATGAATGAAATCAGACACTGTGCTTGTCTTGTCAGAAAAACGATAGTATTAAAGAGGATATTCTCTGATTAATTAGTTATTATTCATTAAACTTAACGAAGGTTATCACCGACAGAAACAGTCACCGATAAGCATTTTAATAATCATTTCTCCTGGTTGGGTTGTGGACATTTATAAAGCAGTTTGATAATCTTGGCAACCTCACATATGAAAGTAAAACCAGAATATCAAATTATATCATGCATTATATTGGAATTCGAAGTATAATAATAAAGAAACTTGATTTCTGTTCTTGAAAAGTAAATTGTTTCTTTCTTTGAAGTTGAAATGCACAACTTTATATCAGTAATGAAAGATAATTGAGGAAATAATAACGTTATATTGATGGTTTTGTAAGATGTTTCTTCTTACAAAGATTATATGATCGATTCTTCGAGTTAAAATACAGTAATAAATCCAATTAAGATGATTTTAACGATTTCTAGACAAAACAAGTGTGACATTTTGCTCTCTAATGTAATAATTGATGTTTTGTGTTTAATGTTCTTGATAATGTTGAGTTAAGCATGGGCAGATTTGCAGTGTAATGTACAATTGCACATAAGTGATTCCAAGGAAGGATAAATCACCAGATAAAGGCATGTGAACATAAACACATCTCGTTAAGAATAGGTAATCCACATCCACTTCAAAAACTTGTTCACACATCTATATTTATAAGTTAAATAACCCAGGTAAGTTATGCCACAAAGCTAATTTAAATGTTTGGCAAGTTCATTGTTATTGCATAATGATGGGGATAATGCATTGATCATAATATTTTCATGCTGTCAGAATCGCCAATCTGTTCATTACGAATTGCTCTCATTATTTTCATTCATGATAATAGCTGAAACCATCACAATTTATTGTAGAATAATTTACACATTGTGTAACCTTTTAAAATATATTGAAAAAGGAATGTTTATAATCAGTGATTAAACACAGGTCATTCATGATGTTTCTTTTGCGTTGATGTTGAAGGCAGCTGTAAACTATAACTAATAATTGGTTAATGTTTCATGATAACGATTGTTGTTGGAAAAACGTGTTCTATTATCAATTGGTTAAACATAATTCATATCAACTTTCAACTTGCAACATTGGCTTCCTATACATCGACATTATTCCAATCACATTCTTAATGAAGTGAATTGAAGTATGACTTCTAAATAAGAAGAAATGGCGACTCATAGAGTGTGCTTACTTCTTTATCAGGTCTGAAGTATATGCTTATTCAAAGAAAACTTTTTGTAAAACAATCTTGGACCAAGTCCATACGACAATTGAACATACAAAATAGATCAGAATGTGCCTCACTTTTAGCAAAAAATACTTTTGTCCTGTTTAACAAAGTTTAAGGCTGTCAGTTGTCGCCAAACCCTAACCCTTTAAAGGTTAAGGTTACACAAAAATAACTAATATGGTATCAATAAAATGCCCATATCTATATTCCATGTACCTTCATTCTCAATAAAAGGTACAATTTATAGCTACTTTTTTACAGGTACCATTTATATTCTTTATTCTTTACTTCATGGAATCAAATTAATATAAATATTTACGACCGTATACAAGCTTTGTGGAAGTATGAGCAAGAAATCCTGGTCCGAAACAGTTTTGCTGTATGTTGAACACTGAGGTACTGGTTTTAAATAAGATATGGTGTAATGTGCGTTACTTAACATAGGCTAGATTTTACAGTCAATGATTTGACAACATTGCAAGTAAATGACTCACATTCAATACATATGGATATTAAGTTGGTATCTGTTTTCATTTATTCAAAGTGTATGTATAATTTATGAAAGGCTAAATATTTTGATGTGACGTTACCAACTGTTGCAAACATGTACTATACAATCACCGCACAATGTAAATCAAGCATAATTTATTTAGCTGATCGGTCGTTGATTACAGAAGTTATGTGTTCCGTTATGTAACTGTAGTAAGCTATTGGTTCAGACCTGCCATAGATTTCATATCAACGTATATTACCTGCGTGGAAACAACTTCTCTCCATGGTAATCATCAGTGTAGTACAGATACATAAATAATGAAGAAATAACTAGGGTGAAAATTTAATCAACAAAACCATACAGGGTCATATTTTGACATCAACAATATTTTTCAAAAGTTAAGAACTCTAGAATGTTATAATTCAATAGACAGGAAACACGTTCTATTAAGGAAGTAATTTAACGTACATTTCACCTGTACCAGTTTGCATTACTGTCTCTAATTAATTGGGACTTCTTATACAAAATGCCAATGACACAATCGTTGAATTATCATTTACCTCAAAACAACTCAGAACTACAGAAACGTCTGTTTCAAGAAACATAGAACAATTCAAGTAATAGAAGTGCAACGGAATGTACATTTCATATTCAACCCAAATAATAACTTCAACAAGGAACAAATTCATATCATGTAAAATTATGATAATCTTGTATCTGACAATGTTTGTTTAAAATACTGCGGCTACAAAAGCATAACGATAAGAAACAGCTGGTCAAACATAACGTTGAACGAAGAATTTGCTTCTCCCTGTCATCCTATCTCATCCTCGTGCGTTTTCCAACTGCAGATGGTTTCGTTATCTTACAGAGAATGGGTTTCAATGGCACCCATATCACATCTTCACGTACTGGCCATTGCATGAGCTGTTTCTTCTTGTCCATGAATTTGATTTCAGCATCTTCATCTTCCGGATCGATCTGCAGAGTCTTGCCTACAAACCAGCACTGATCGCATATGGCCGCTACGAAGTCACCCCCTTTGTAAACCTCTTGCAGTTGGTACTGAGCAACAGCATCTGCCACCAGCTGGGCACTCCCGCTTGCTCCTTGACTCTGTTGTTCTGCTGTTGCTTTGTGTTCGGGGTCAGTTACCTGGGGTTCAGGGTCTGTTGCCTCGTGTTCAGGGTCTGTTGCCTCGTGTTCAGGGTATGTTGCCTCGGGTTCAGGGTCTGTTGCCTCGGGTTCCGACTCTCTTGCCTGGATTGCAGGCTCTGTTGCCTTCTACGCTTCCCTTCTACGGTGTGTCTGGTCCAGTCTTCACAAACTCCCCGAATTACACATACGCCACAGTAGCAGCTGGAGTCTTTGAAAGCAACTGTTGATTTTCCTAATCCTTCTATAGTGTGCATCTTAAAAGTTTATTTTAGAGCTGTGACATTTCTTTTTGTCAGGTATTCAACAGCCACTTTGCAGTCCCCGGATGATACAATCAAGAACTTAAGCGAAGTCATGTTTGAGTTCTTTGCTCGGGAATATAAGTCCTTTTCATCCTGGATGACTATTTTACCACTTCGTAATGCTTCATCTGCCATTCTTTGTTGTGCTCCAAAAACCATCACATGGGCCTTCACGTGCCCCACCTCGAAGTAGTTCCACTTGGCTTTGAAACCATAGATGTCTTCATGGTTGGCCACGGTCCAGAACACATGTTTGTTCCTGTATTGGCTTGTCCAGCTGTCTGTCTAGTAATTGTACTGCTTCAAGGTTTGGATCCAACTGTTTGATTTCTGGTACAAGCTTATCTAGAATGGCATGGACAGTTGTTGTAGAGTGTGAAAGTTCGTCAGATACAATGATAAAGCTCCTGTGAGACAATTATCCTGTTGACTCGCGATGGTAAATGACTACAGGATTGAGTGTCACGCTTGTTTGATTCCAATAGGCAGACTGGATTTCTTCGACAGATTTACAGTTGAAATTCTCAGCAAAGTTCATATGGATAAGAATATGACGAACTGAAAGGAGTTCTTTCAATCTTTGGGCGGGATAGCGCAGTGGTTAGCGTGTTCGGCTTCGGATCAAGAGGTCCGGGGTTCGAATCCCGCCAGGGGCACGGCAACTTTGTCTGCAGTAGAGAACTGTTCTACACGCAGTAAGGTTTGGGTGCAATGCTACACTGAATTTCAGAGTAGTACCACCCATGGTTCGCTAGTTCCAGCCGTTGCTCGCAGGTTTCACCGCAATGCATAACCACATGGCATTGCCGGCTTTCTCCCTGCCGTAATACTAGCAGCCTCGATATAAGTGAAATACTCTTGAAAGCGGTGTTAAACCCCAACTCACCTCACCTCTTTCAATCTGCGTATTTCTTCATACTGTATCCTCACACGTTACACATGTTATTTGAAATGAGTTGTTTGCGATTTGAGATTTTCATGACATACATGAACGTTTCAATAACGTTACCATGGAAACATTTCCTCAACATTAAATCAAGATTAGGTTCTCCACTATTTTCTGGGGTGACAATTAGTGCATGTTAATAAGACAGTTTTTCTGTTCGCTTTAATCAGGCCTTGTTAGAACATTAGGGCATTTGATTGAACTTTCTTTAAACAAATAGATGTAATCATGATGGTGAACATATTTCACTAACTAAGCATACTTATTACATTGCCTCATATAAAGTCAGTCATAATGCAGAAACCCTTCATTGAAAAATGTCTAAACTGTGCAGAAGGTACTGTCTTGAGATTGAAATACCTAAATAATCACTAGAGTTACAGTTATGTTGTGAGAAAATGTTTCTCATAAGATGACCTTCATAATATTGTTCGTTAATTCCCGCTCTAACAAACGTTTGTGCCTCTTCCCAATTCTTATTTCATGGATTTTTTTTTATTTCTCATGTACATCTATGGCACACTGATTCTGTGATTTGGCAAGTGTTCATTCTTTAACTATGCTATGTAAACTCACGTGAAAAGAAACATCCCCATGCAAAGGACAAGATATTTCAATCCATGGGCGATACATACGACTGAAACAGCGTGACATCATGTCTTCAGAACCCAACAATACTACTTATGAAGTTTAAAAACAATATCTGTTCATATTTCTGAGAAACACACGGTTTAAGAAGTCGTCGTTTTGGAATCTCCTTAAATTGACGAGATAGAAACGTCAAAAAGCGATTTTAGCTTGCCTTGTGACGTCCTACAGTAATGATGCAAATTGAAATCCAATTAGGGTTATTTGTGTCGAAGACGTCTTTCGTTGATTAGATTTATACTTTGAATTTTTTTAAACTTAAATCCCAAACACTGTAGCCAAAAAACATCTTGAAAAAGCGATTTTAGCACACCAAGTGTATTTGAACAGACAATCAAATAAAAGTATCATACCCTGATGTATGAAATTGTGAGTACTACCTACAAAACATGTGTCTATCAAATACATTCAACATCTACTTTCTCCGACATCGATATTTCATTTTATACCCTTCTCAAAATGTGGGGACGTTTCTTTTGCACGTGATTTTAGTTGGCATTGACGCTGAATGATTTCCTCAGGAGTGTGTAAACATACACCACTAAAACCTATTACAGCGCCACCATTTCCCTACCTCTCATTACATGCTAACACTCTTGCATAACCATTGACACAAGGAAATATCGACGTTTGCTTGCAGATAAGATCGAGAGGCCATTTTATGCTCACAATTTGTCGCATCATTTAACCGTAACTCTATAGCCTAGGATGAAAAAACGACCAAACTACTTAGTTACAGAGCATGGTTTACGACCTACATGTATTGGATCTAGAACCGATAAACTCTCTCAAATTCATTGAGTGTTTTATTTGATATCAATAAAGTTTCTTCTGAAGTTACTTCAGATAATCGAGAAAGTGTAAAGAGTTTACTATACCGTATTCAATGGTATTTATCTCAACTATCCCAGTTCTTTGGATATTCTACGTACCTCAAGCAATACAAAATACTGTATACACTATGATATGTCATCATGTATGTCCTTTGTCTAATATATTAGGGGCAAATGTGCTTTATTATGGTGTTATATCTAATAATAATAAATATCTGTAAATGATACACCAATACCAACTGACAGAGACTCCAATGGCGCCTCAATGATTATTTTTTAAATCACTTCTTTGGCGAAGGAACACCCACGTTAGCATAACTTGATTAGGTTTCTTAAAGGGAGGGTTCTGTCAGCATCTTGGTTTTTTTTGCAATAGGGGAAATGACAACATTGTGTATTGTACCTACTTTTACAACTTTTTAATAATGAATGAAATACACTGATAGAGTATTCACATGAACTGCTTATATATTCTGAAAACAGGTGCTTGTTTGAGGTTGTTTTCATATGAATTGTAATATTTGGTATATATGATTGTGCGTATGTAAAGCGACGTGGCTTCCCATGTGTTACTAGGATCCATTTAGAAACACATGTAATCCCTATTTTACTTGGTTACATGGACAAGAGAATAGATGGTCTCAACGTGGTGTTTACTGTCACTAAACACTATATATTTACTGATATATGCCAGAATAAAAACAAGTTGCAGAATTGGCAAAGTAATTATCTTTAGTAATTTAAGCGATCTGCAATTTGTGTTATGCTATCTTGGAATTACTGCTAACCGATAAGACATAAAATGAAGAATGTTTGATTGTAGCATCACCTGTTGGTATTGGTTACATTACCAACTAGGATCCATTTTAATATTTTGTAATCCATATTGTAATTGACTACACGAGAAAGAAAAAAGATGTATTTAACTTATAAATAAAGTTATAAGGACACACCCTGCACATAAAATCATACCTACTGCACAGAACCGTGTGCATAGGAATTCGATTCAACAGGATATTAACGACAATTGTCAATTACATGAGAAGGCAAGGGGCCTAAAAGGCACCTTATCACGTTTATTTCCAATTATGTTTTTATCAAATTTGCCATTTATTATTAAATTTTATACACTAGATTGGTACGTCAATGGGTAAAACATTTCATTAACGATCCGATAAGCTGTTTCAAGAGAAAACGTCTAACCGTATATGAAAAAGGTGTGCCATAAAAAGCGACAGTGGTGTGGAACTGTTCATTATGAGAGGCAGAGATTTCAGACAGCAAGATGGCTGACCATTCCACCATTGTACCACATTTAAAACTCTACTCTAAGTTTAAAGATATTGCTAAATCAGTGAGAACAATTTTGATAGTTTGTTATCCATATTGTTATTGGCTACAAGAAAAAGAAAAAGATGTACTTAACATATAAATGAGGCTATAAGGACACACCCTGCACATAAAAAAACATAAAATTGTGATCATCGGAATTAACGACAATTGCCAATTACCAGGTACATGAGAAGGCAATTAGAAACAATGTATTGAAAAGGGCCTATTGCATATTATGTTTTAATCAGCTATACGTATTCGAAGAAAATGGTGTGACATATAAAGCGACAGTGGTATCAAACTGTTCATTATGAGAGGTAGATTTGTAGGTTTCGTGAACATGTGATAGTTCAGACAGCAGGATGGCTGACCATTCCACCATTGTACCACATTTAAAACTATACTCTCAGTTTAAGGTATTGCTACATCAGTGAGAACACTTGAACGGCCATTTGAATGTGCTCGATGGGAAATGCACTCTCATAGATTAACCGAAGTATGTACATTCATTTTAAAACTCTTTCTATTGATTTAGGAGTATTATTAAGCCATTTGTACGTAATTTGTGCTGCAGCGCCCTTAGATCAATATTCTTATATCTAATATCAGAAAATAGTTTCATTGCACTGATTGTAGATGTGAAAATTGATAATCTCCTTCATGTTATCATTTCCTTTCACGTACATTGTAATCCTCTTTTCTAGCTTCTTTCATATTAGAAATAACCTGTCCACATGAGTTTTTTTTTTAAAAACAACGCTTCATGTTTTAATTCATACATGTAGTGTTGTATGTCTGCAAGTGATAAAGGGCTTGATATACCAAGAAATAAAGCTGTAGTAGAAGGGTTACTCTAAACTTCATATCCAAAATAAAGTTGCAAAATGAATGATTGTGATTATATAATGAAAATATAATCTACATTTGTACAAATGCAGTAAAAAGTTATACTACCAAACGTATGGCAGACGTTCTGCCGGAATTACTTTTCATGATTATCTCCCTTCAACAAATGATGACCTCCCTTGTTTTCAATGTTTTGCGATGAGCGTGTTGGTTCGATGTTTTCAGTCAATGACAATTTTGACAGTGTTAATGGCATGGTCGATATAACATACGCTTCTGAAGTTATTGTGATATTTTACATAGTAATTATTTTACTCGTAAAAAACGTGATGGGCCGAGAGGCTTTTAACAGACATACTGGATGTCTCTCACTATATCAGTCCGCGTTTCCAACAACGTCAAAAGTTGTCTTAATCAATGTCTTAGGCATCGTCATTTGACTAAATATAAACACCACGTAATCAACTTTTGACAATATGTGGCAATATAATGATCAAACATAATGTATTCAAGTATCATGTATCGTAATATAATAAGGGATCCTCATGTAACGTCTATCTGTATTAATTAATGATTTGGATAACCATAAGTGAAGGTCATGTTCTTTATATATTGAATAAAAATACCACCTTGCAAGGGAAACTGTCAATCAAGAATACAATTTTCCAAATGTTAAGTAATTTAAGCTTACTTCCAATGTCATCTATTCGTCTTGGCATGTAGATAATGACATTAAATGTAGTGAAAGTACGCATATTATTATAATCCCATACTAATGAATATCTATTGGAAAATTATCCGTCTCTATTATTTAAAAAAAGTGAGTTCACATTGTCATAAAGGCACACAGATGAATAGAGAAAGTACAACAGTTAATTGGAATATTATTTGTTTAAATGTCAAAATGTTTTACAAGGAAAAACTGATACATTTTTCTATAATATTTATAAATTGAGTTGTTAATGACAACTTTAACTTCATCTTGGTAATGTGGTATTATATACACGAACGAATATCATTTTTGATATGCATTTATAACATACATTACCAATTGGAAGTATCCGGTCAAATTTCTTTGACATGATTAATATTGGTTGCCATTGGTATGTTGTCTTTGATACACAACATGATGTACAGGATATTTTGCATTGTATTATAGTCCACATGGCCAATGATCTGAAGTTAGTAACGGTCTCAGTATTTCAAAAGCATAATGACTGATTGCTAACAGACATGGCTAGAGCAGGTTAGGTTCATGCTATGTGTTGTTTTGACTACAGTATTTTCTCACTGTCATTTCACAACATATTTGCAGTGAGGAAATAATACCGGCCTCAGGTTACTACTGGTCTTTGAAATCGAATGCGATAATGAATAGACAGACGAATAAAAGTCAATTGACGTAGTTACTAGCCTGAACTATTTTCGATACTTTAAAATCTCCGTGTGGATATTATATATTTATTGATTACATTGGCGATATGACCATATATGGTAAACTTTCGATTGGGAAGTAAATATAATTATTTTTGTTATTTCAAAATAAATAGAAAATTAGCTACATGGCTTAAAATAGAGCTTAAAAATAGTCTTAATTGTGACATTAAGAAACTGACTCAAACTTCAATCGGGAACAATTTCTTGAATAATAATAAAATTGTCACTTGCAGAGCGCAAATGTCCACACACTTATCCATGCTCATGGTCTCAAATAAGAATCAGTTTTGCACACAAAACGTACTTGCATATATTTGATTGACTCAAACTGCGTCAGTTTGTTGAAATCAGTATCATTGCCATTACAAGTCCACGAAACATGACCTGTTTTAGCTATGGAATGTATGTATTAAATATGTTGATAAGGAGAGTCGTCATGAGGTCCACTTCTCTACCGGACTTCTATACCCATTCAATAATGTCAATACAATCAATCACACATTTTGACCAAGATATATTTCAAAGTGTTTTGTTAACATTTTACTTACAGCAAAATGATACTTTAAATTTCTCATGTACATCGATAGCACACTGATTCTGTGAGTTCGGCTTTCACTCTTTATAAGCTTTAAGTTTGCTATTGTATTGCTTCATTTGTATGTTGGCGATTTATTAAAAAGTAATAAGTTAAAATACATATTCCGTTATTGAAATCATTCAGTTGATTATGTTTCTCAAGAAACTTAAGTTCACTGATAATTAACGAGTATTTATGATTTTCCCAAAATGGCAGTAATTATTGTTTTAGGATAAAATTCACACTGTCTGATATTTCACATTCCAAACTAGGCCTGTCTCGTCTATGTCCCTTTAAACAAGTATTAATGACTGTGGATGCAAAAAATCTCTCAGATATATCAAAACTGGTGCTGTTATTGACGAATCGATGGGTTTATGAAGGTACTTATTCACCTTCATCTAAAACAATATCAAAATATAGTTTTGATTTGAATGTCGTCCTTTAAATATCGTGAAGTATATTGGTGATATATGAAGTACATTATGAACACTAGGATTGACGCGTCAATACTTAGGTCTTCAAGACTTCCGCTTGACCTTGAACTCCATGCTGGACTCTCGGTTATTCGCCAGTTATTATGCTTTAAAATGAGCTATCAAACATGTCTCTATCTTCAGTAGTTATTTTACAAAAAATATCCAAAGACAATGACCCTCTGAACATGGAACAATCGCTTATTAATGGACCCCTACATGACCTTTCTCACAATTAAGACAAAATGGTTAATATTTTTTATACTAAGTTGCAACATAGAAAGTATTGTGCTTTAATTTCCACTTAAGCAGATGTAACCAACTCTCCCTTTGAACATACAGTAGAAGAACACACTTTTAAAAAATGACCATGTTCAAGGACATATTTTTAAAATTTTAGGAAGAAAATCAAAAATCGGCCACAACAGTCCTCTCAGGAATTCATTTATCTTTAAAATAAGCTATCACACATAGCTGTATGTATTGCTGTGAATTAGGAGAAGATTTTCAAAGACACGTACCCTCAAAACCGCAAAAGTTCCAAAAAAATTCAGTTTTATCGAAATAGCAAAAAATCTATTATTACGGCCGAAAATCGCTATAGGCTAAATCGATGAGGAATGTTGTTGCCCACATAGTGGTGGAAGTTTTTTGCAAATATCTTAATTAGTACTCGAGATATTAAGGTATAAAGTTTTAACTTCAAGGGGAGATAACTCGCGAAAGAAGTCGAAAATCAAAAATCGGCCACAACAGTCCTCTCAGGAATTCATTTATCTTTAAAATGAGCTATCACACATAGCTGTCTGTATTGCTGTGAATTAGGAGAAGATTTTCAAAGACACGTACCCTCAAAACCGCGAAAGTTCACCAAAAATTCAGTTTTTTCGAAATAGCAAGAAATCTATATATACGGCCGAAAAAATGACATAACTTTTTTTGTGGGGAATGTTGTTGCGCACATTTTGGTGAAAGTTTTAAGAAAATATATTGATTAGTATTCGAGTTATGAAGGTTTAAAGTTTAAACTTCAAGGGGAGATAACTCAAGAACTAGGTCGATATTCGAAAATCTGGCTCGTGCATTTCAAGATATTGTCACAAGCTATCATCCCTGAAAGTTTGAAGAAAATCGGTCAAGCCGTTAATGCTGGAGCGAACGCACAAGAAATCTGCAAAGAATAATAATAATAACTAGGATTGACGCGTCAATACTTAGGTCTTCAAGACTTCTACTTGATCTTGAACTCCATGCTGGACTCTCGGTTATTCACCAGTTTCTCGGCTTTAAAATGAGCTATCAAACATGTCTCTGTCTTTAGTAGTTTTTTTACAAAAAATATCCAAAGACAATGACCCTCTTAAAATGTAACAATTGCTTATTAATGGACCCCTACATGATCTTTCTCAGGATTAAGACAAAATGGTTAATATTTTCATACTAAGTTGCAACATAGAAAGTATTGTGCTTTAATTTCCACTTAGGTAGATGTAACCAACTCTCCCTTTGAACATACAGTAGAATAACACACTTTTAAAAAATGACCATGTTTAAGGACATATTTTTAAAATTTTAGGAAGAAATTCAAAATTCGGCCACAACAGTCCTCTCAGGAATTAATTTATCTTTAAAATGAGCTATCACACATAGCTGTATGTATTGCCGTGAATGAGGAGAAGATTTTCAAAGACGCGTACCCTCAAAACCGCGAAAGTACACCAAAAATTCAGTTTTTTCGAAATAGCAAGAAATCTATATATACGGCCGAAAAAATGACATTAACTTTTTTTGTGGGGAATGTTGTTGCGCACATTTTGGTGAAAGTTTTAAGAAAATATATTGATTAGTATTCGAGTTATGAAGGTTTAAAGTTTTAACTTCAAGGGGAGATAACTCGCGAAAGAAGTCGAAAATCAAAAAAGTGGCTCGTTAAAATCTAAGTTGGGTCACAGGCTATCATCCGTGAAAGTTTGAAGAAAATCGGTCAAGCCGTTAATGCTGGAGCGACGACACAAAAAATCTGCAAACAATAATAATAATAACTAGGATTGACACGTCAATACTTAGGTCTTCAAGACTTCTGCTTGACCTTGAACTCCATGTTGGACTCAGGGTTATTCGTCTGTTTCTCCGCTTTAAAATGAGCTATTAAACATGTCTCTATCTTCAGTAGTTTTTTTACAAAAAATCACCAAAAAGGTACCCCTCTGAAAACGGAAAAATCACATATTAATGGACCCCTACATTACATTTCTCACGATTAAGACAAAATGGTTAATATTTCCATATTAGGTGCAACATAGAAAATGTTGTGCTTTAATTTCCACTTAAGAAGATGCAATCATCATTTAGATTGCATACATAATTAATGCGTTATGCTGTTCTGAATATTCACGAAAATACTCAAAAATGCTTAAATTTGGACCCCTAGACATCGTTTGCAATGTTCGAGGCTTAACTATCAATTTTTTGATGAAAGCGGTCAACATAAAAGTTGTTCTTCTTGAAATTGTGCATAAGTAGGTGTATGCCAAATTTCAATAGCGTAAGAAGTTAAGCAGTAATGATCCTTTAAACATGGCTGAAAATGGCGAGTTCTGAAAAATGGTAATTTTCCATGACTTGTAAAACAAAAACTATGACAGAAAAATGTTTGAAATTTATTCCCCTTAATAAAGGACATGTCTACTTCACGATGATATATTAAACATAATTGTATCTTCAGTGGTTTACAATGGAAAATTCTACGAAGAAAGAACCCCTCGAAAAGTCTCAAAATAGCAAAATTTCGTATTTTTGGTCAAACGCGTCAATTTTGGCCGAACTATCAACTTTTACATGATATAGATCTGTTATAGAAATGTTGAGTAACGTATCTTCATCAGATTCCATTAAGTATCTTTGATATATCTTCATTCCTAAGAGAGTTATGTCCCTTTAAACATGAGGCCGAAATTCGGTCTTTTTAAAAATGACCATGTTCAAGGACAGATTCTTGAAATTCAAGGAAGAAATTCAAAATTCGAAAAAGTTCACCCTCTTCAAAATTCATTTATCTTCAAAATGAGCTATCACACATAGCTGTATGTATTTCGGTGAATAAGGAGTAGACTTTCAAAGACGCGTACCCTCAAAATCGCGAAAGTTCGCCAAATTTTCAGTTTTTTCGTAATAGCAAAAAATCTATTATTACGGCCGAAAACCACTATAGGCCTAATCGATGGGGAATGTTGTTGCCCACATTTTGGTGAAAGTTTTATGAAAATATCTTGATAAGTTTTCGAAATATTCAGGTTCTAAATTTCAACTTCCAAGGGGGATAACTCTAAAACCAGGTCGAAATTCAAAATTCGGGCGACGTACAAATCTAAGTTAGGACACGGGCTACCATCCCTGAAAATTTCATGCAGATCGGACCAGCCGTTACGTGGGAAAACTTGGAACAAAATCGTACAAATAATAATAATAATAATAATAAGGAAAATTCGGATAACAACAATAGGTCTTCGAGACATACGTCTTGAAGACCTAATAATAAGAAACACGATAGGAACAATAGGTCTTCAGACTTTGTCTTGAAGACCTAATAATAAGAAACACGATAGGAACAATAGGTCTTCAGACATTCGTCTTGAAGACCTAACGTCTTGAAGACCTAACTAGGATTGACGCGTCAATACTTAGGTCTTCAAGACTTCTAATTGACCTTGAACTCCATGCTGGACTCTCGGTTATTCGCCAGTTATTATGCTTTAAAATGAGCTATCAAACATGTCTCTATCTTCAGTAGTTATTTTACAAAAATTATCCAAAGACAATGACCCTCTGAAAATGGAACAATCGCTTATTAATGGACCCCTACATGACCTTTCTCACAATTAAGACAAAATGGTTAATATTTTCATACTAAGTTGCAACATAGAAAGAATTGTGCTTTAATTTCCACTTAAGTAGATGTAACCAACTCTACCTTTGAACATACAGTAGAAGAACACTCTTTCAAAAAATGACCATGTTCAAGGACATATTTTTAAAATTTTAGGAAGAAATTCAAAATTCGGCCACAACAGTCCTCTCAGGAGTTCATTTATCTTCAAAATGAGCTATCACACATAGCTGTATGTATTGCCGTGAATTAGGAGAAGACTTTTAAAGACGCGTACCCTCAAAAACGCGAAAGTTAAAAAAAATTCAGTTTTATCGAAATAGCAAAAAATCTATTATTACGGCTGAAAATCGCTATAGGCTAAATCGATGCGGAATGTTGTTGCCCACATATTGGTGAAAGTTTTGTGCAAATATATTGATTAGTTTTCGAGATATTAAGGTATAAAGTTTCAACTTCAAGGGGAGATAACTCGCGAAAGAAGTCGAAAATGAAAAATCGGCCACAACAGTCCTCTCAGGAATTCATTTATCTTTAAAATAAGCTATCACACATAGCTGTATGTATTGCCGTGATTTAGGAGAAGATTTTCAAAGACACGTACCCTCAAAACCGCGAAAGTTCACCAAAAATTCAGTTTTTTCGAAATAGCAAGAAATCTATATATACGGCCGAAAAAATGACATTAACTTTTTTTGTGGGGAATGTTGTTGCGCACATTTTGGTGAAAGTTTTAAGAAAATATATTGATTAGTATTCGAGTTATGAAGGTTTAAAGTTTTAACTTCAAGGGGAGATAACTCAAGAACTAGGTCGAAATTCGAAAATCAGGCTCGTGCATTTCAAGATATTGTCACAAGCTATCATCCTTGAAAGTTTGAAGAAAATCGGTCAAGCCGTTAATGCTGGAGCGAACGCACAAGAAATCTGCAAAGAATAATAATAATAACTAGGATTGACGCGTCAATACTTAGGTCTTCAAGACTTCTGCTTGACCTTGAACTCCATGCTTGACTCTCGGTTATTCGCCAGTTATTATGCTTTAAAATGAGCTATCAAACATGTCTCTATCATCAGTAGTTATTTTACAAAAATTATCCAAAGACAATGACACTCTTAAAATGTAACAATTGCTTATTAATGGACCCCTACATGATCTTTCTCAGGATTAAGACCAAATGGTTAATATTTTCATACTAAGTTGCAACATAGAAAGTATTGTGCTTTAATTTCCACTTAAGTAGATGTAACCAACTCTCCCTTTGAACATACAGTAGAAGAACACACTTTTAAAAAATGACCATGTTCAAGGACATATTTTTAAAATTTTAGGAAGAAATTCAAAATCCGGCCGAAACAGTCCTCTCAGGAGTTCATTTATCTTCAAAATGAGCTATCACACATAGCTGTATGTATTGCCGTGAATTAGGAGAAGATTTTTAAAGGCGCGTACCCTCAAAAACGCGAAAGTTAAAAAAAAAATCAGTTTTATCGAAATAGCAAAAAATCTATTATTACGGCCGAAAATCGTTATAGGCTAAATCGATGAGGAATGTTGTTGCCCACATAGTGGTGAAAGTTTTTTGCAAATATCTTAATTAGTACTCGAGATATTAAGGTATAAAGTTTTAACTTCAAGGGGAGATAACTCGCGAAAGAAGTCGAAAATCAAAAATCGGCCACAACAGTCCTCTCAGGAATTCATTTATCTTTAAAATGAGCTATCACACATAGCTGTCTGTATTGCTGTGAATTAGGAGAAGATTTTCAAAGACACGTACCCTCAAAACCGCGAAAGTTCACCAAAAGTTCAGTTTTTTCGAAATAGCAAGAAATCTATATATACGGCCGAAAAAATGACATTAACTTTTTTTGTGGGGAATGTTGTTGCGCACATTTTGGTGAAAGTTTTGTGCAAATATATTGATTAGTTCTCGAGATATTAAGGTACAAAGTTTAGACTTCAAGGGGAGATAACTCGCGAAAGAAGTCGAAAATAAAAAATCGGCCACAACAGTCCTCTCAGGAATTCATTTATCTTTAAAATAAGCTATCACACATAGCTGTATGTATTGCCGTGAATGAGGAGAAGATTTTCAAAGACACGTACCCTCAAAACCGCGAAAGTTCACCAAAAATTCAGTTTTTTCGAAATAGCAAGAAATCTATATATACGGCCGAAAAAATGACATTTACTTTTTTTGTGGGGAATGTTGTTGCGCACATTTTGGTGAAAGTTTTAAGAAAATATATTGATTAGTATTCGAGTTATGAAGGTTAAAAGTTTTAACTTCAAGGGGAGATAACTCAAGAACTAGGTCGAAATTCGAAAATCTGGCTCGTGCATTTCAAGATATTGTCACAAGTTATCATCCCTGAAAGTTTGAAGAAAATCGGTCAAGCCGTTAATGCTGGAGCGAACGCACAAGAAATCTGCAAAGAATAATAATAATAATAATAATAATAAGAAACACGATAGGAACAATAGGTCTTCAGACTTTGTCTTGAAGACCTAACTAGGATTGCCACAGGCAATACTTAGGTCTTCAAGACTTCTGCTTGACCTAGAACTCCATGTTGGACTCTCGGTTATTCATCAGTTTCTCTGCTTTAAAATGAGCTATCAAACATGTCTCTATCTTTAGTAGTTTTTTTACAAAAATTCTCAAAAGAAGGTACCCCTCTGAAAATGGAAAAATCACGTATTAATGGACCTCTACATGATCTTTCTCACGATTAAGACAAAACAGTCAACAATTTCATAATAAGGTGTAACATAGGAGATGTTATACTTTGATTTCCACATAAGTAGATGATATCATCATTAAGATTGCATACATATTTAATACCTTATGCAGTTCTGAATATTAAGAAAAAAATTCAAAAATGCTCATTTTCGTACCCCTAGACATCACTCGCGATGTTTTAGGCTTAACTATCAACTTTTTGATGAAAGCGGTCAACATAAAAGTTTTTCTTCTTGAATTTGTGCATGCGTAGGTGTATGTACAATGTCAATAGCATAAGAAGTCAAGCAGTTATGAACCTTTCAACTTTGTTGAAAATGGCGATTTTCGAAAAATGACAATCTTCTATGACTTGTCACACGTAAACTATGACAGAAACATGCTTGAAAAATTTTGTTCTTAATAAAATGATATCTCTCAATCATCATGAGCTAATAAACATGTTTGTATCTTCAGTGGTTTGTGATCGAAAATTCTTCTAAAAATATGCCCCTCAAAAGTTCTCAAAATCACGAAATTTCACATCTTTGGGCAAATGATGATTTTGTGATTAAACTATCAACTTTTACATGATAAAGATCTCAAACAGAAATGTTAGGTAATGTATTTGCATCCGATTGCAATAAGTAAATTTGACGTATCTTTATTTGTAACAGAGTTACGTCCCTTTGAACATGATGCCGAAATTCGAACTTTTAAAATAGGACCATGTTCAAGGGGAGATAACTGAAATTCCAAGATGAAATTCAAAATTCGGCCACAAGAGCCCTCTTGACAATTCATTTATCTTCATAATAAGCTATCATACATAGCTGTAAACATAAAACTGAAGGAGGAGTACATTTTCAAAGACGCATACCCTAAAAACCGCGAAATTTCACAAAAAATTCAGTTTTTTCGAAATAGCAAAAAATCTATATATACGGCCGAAAAAATGACATTAACCTTTTTGATAGAAAATGTTGTTGCGCACATTTTGGTGCAAGTTTTGAGAAAATATATTGATTAGTATTCGAGCTATGAAGGTTCAAAGTTTTGACTTCAAGGGGAGATAACTCAAGAAAGAAGTCGAAAATCCAAAAAGTGGCTCGTTAAAATCTAAGTTGGGTCACAGGCTATCATCCCTGAAACTTTCATGCGAATTGGCCCAGTGGTTACTTCAGAAAGCTCTGGACAAAAAAAGTACAAAGAATAATAATAATAATAATAATAACTAGGATTGACGCGTCAATACTTAGGTCTTCAAGACTTATGCTTGACCTTGAACTCCATGCTGGACTCTCGGTTATTCGCCAGTTATTATGCTTTAAAATGAGCTATCAAACATGTCTCTATCTTCAGTAGTTATTTTACAAAAATTATCCAAAGACAATGACCCTCTGAAAATAGAACAATCGCTTATTAATGGACCCCTACATGACCTTTCTCACAATTAAGACAAAATGGTTAATATTTTCATACTAAGTTACAACATAGAAAGTATTGTGCTTTAATTTCCACTTAATTAGATGTAACCAACTCTCCCTTTGAACATACAGTAGAAGAACACACTTTTAAAAAATGACCATGTTCAAGGACATATTTTTAAAATTTTAGGAAGAAATTCAAAATTCGGCCAAAACAGTCCTCTCAGGAGTTCATGTATCTTCAAAATGAGCTATCACACATAGCTGTATGTATTGCCGTGAATTAGGAGAAGACTTTTAAAGACGCGTACCCTCAAAAACGCGAAAGTTAAAAAAAATTCAGTTTTATCGAAATAGCAAAAAATCTATTATTACGGCCGAAAATCGCTATAGGCTTAATCGATGAGGAATGTTGTTGCCCACATAGTGGTGAAAGTTTTGTGCAAATATATTGATTAGTTCTCGAGATATTAAGGTACAAAGTTTAGACTTCAAGGGGAGATAACTCGCGAAAGAAGTCGAAAATGAAAAATCGGCCACAACAGTCCTCTCAGGAATTCATTTATCTTTAAAATGAGCTATCACACATAGCTGTAAGTATTGCCGTGAATTAGAAGAAGATTTTCAAAGACACGTACCCTCAAAACCGGGAAAGTACACCGAAAATTCAGTTTTATCGAAATAGCAAAAAATCTATCATTACGGCCGAAAACCAATATAGGCTTAATCGATGCGGAATGTTGTTGCCCACATATTGGTGAAAGTTTTGTGCAAATATATTGATTAGTTTTCGAGATATTAAGGTATAAAGTTTTAACTTCAAGGGGAGATAACTCGCGAAAGAAGTCGAAAATGAAAAATCGGCCACAACAGTCCTCTCAGGAATTCATTTATCTTTAAAATGAGCTATCACACATAGCTGTATGTATTGCCGTGAATGAGGAGAAGATTTTCAAAGACGGGTACCCTCAAAACCGCGAAAGTTCACAAAATTTTCAGTTTTTTCGAAATAGCACAAAATCTATATATACGGCCGAAAAAATGACATTAACCTTTTTGATAGGGAATGTTGTTGCGCACATTTTGGTGAAAGTTTTAAGAAAATATCTTGATAAATTTTCGAGATATTGAGGTTTGAAGTTTCAACTTCAAGGGGAGATAACTCAAGAACTAGGTCGAAATTCGAAAATCTGGCTCGTGCATTTCAAGATATTGTCACAAGCTATCATCCCTGAAAGTTTGAAGAAAATCGGTCGAGCCGTTAATGCTGGAGCGAACGCACAAGAAATCTGCAAAGAATAATAATAATAACTAGGATTGACGCGTCAATACTTAGGTCTTCAAGACTTCTAATTGACCTTGAACTCCATGCTGGACTCTCGGTTATTCGCCAGTTATTATGCTTTAAAATGAGCTATCAAACATGTCTCTATCTTCAGTAGTTATTTTACAAAAATTATCCAAAGACAATGACCCTCTGAAAATGGAACAATCGCTTATTAATGGACCCCATACATGACCTTTCTCACAATTAAGACAAAATGGTTAATATTTTCATACTAAGTTGCAACATAGAAAGTATTGTGCTTTAATTTCCACTTAAGTAGATGTAACAAACTCTCCCTTTGAACATACAGTAGAAGAACATACTTTTAAAAAATGACCATGTTCAAGGACATATTTTTAAAATTTTAGGAAGAAATTCAAAATTCGGCCAAAACAGTCCTCTCAGGAGTTCATTTATCTTCAAAATGAGCTATCACACATAGCTGTATGTATTGCCGTGAATTAGGAGAAGATTTTCAAAGACGCGTACCCTCAAAACCGCGAAAGTTCCAAAAAAATTCAGTTTTATCGAAATAGCAAAAAATCTATTATTACGGCCGAAAATCGCTATAGGCTAAATCGATGAGGAATGTTGTTGCCCACATAGTGGTGAAAGTTTTTTGCAAATATCTTAATTAGTACTCGAGATATTAAGGTATAAAGTTTTAACTTCAAGGGGAGATAACTCGCGAAAGAAGTCGAAAATCAAAAATCGGCCACAACAGTCCTCTCAGGAATTCATTTATCTTTAAAATGAGCTATCACACATAGCTGTCTGTATTGCTGTGAATTAGGAGAAGATTTTCAAAGACACGTACCCTCAAAACCGCGAAAGTTCACCAAAAATTCAGTTTTATCGAAATAGCAAAAAATCTATTATTACGGCCGAAAATCGCTATAGGCTAAATCGATGAGGAATGTTGTTGCCAACATAGTGGTGAAAGTTTTTTGCAAATATCTTAATTAGTACTCGAGATATTAAGGTATAAAGTTTTAACTTCAAGGGGAGATAACTCGCGAAAGAAGTCGAAAATCAAAAATCGGCCACAACAGTCCTCTCAGGAATTCATTTATCTTTAAAATGAGCTATCACACATAGCTGTCTGTATTGCTGTGAATTAGGAGAAGATTTTCAAAGACACGTACCCTCAAAACCGCGAAAGTTCACCAAAAATTCAGTTTTTTCGAAATAGCAAGAAATCTATATATACGGCCGAAAAAATGACGTTAACTTTTTTTGTGGGGAATGTTGTTGCGCACATTTTGGTGAAAGTTTTAAGAAAATATATTGATTAGTATTCGAGTTATGAAGGTTTAAAGTTTTAACTTCAAGGGGAGATAACTCAAGAACTAGGTCGAAATTCGAAAATCTGGCTCGTGCATTTCAAGATATTGTCACAAGCTATCATCCCTGAAAGTTTGAAGAAAATCGGTCAAGCCGTTAATGTTGGAGCGAACGCACAAGAAATCTGCAAAGAATAATAATAATAACTAGGATTGACGCGTCAATACTTAGGTCTTCAAGACTTCTGCTTGACCTTGAACTCCATGCTTGACTCTCGGTTATTCGCCAGTTATTATGCTTTAAAATGAGCTATCAAACATGTCTCTATCATCAGTAGTTATTTTACAAAAATTATCCAAAGACAATGACACTCTTAAAATGTAACAATTGCTTATTAATGGACCCCTACATGATCTTTCTCAGGATTAAGACCAAATGGTTAATATTTTCATACTAAGTTGCAACATAGAAAGTATTGTGCTTTAATTTCCACTTAAGTAGATGTAACCAACTCTCCCTTTGAACATACAGTAGAAGAACACACTTTTAAAAAATGACCATGTTCAAGGACATATTTTTAAAATTTTAGGAAGAAATTCAAAATCCGGCCGAAACAGTCCTCTCAGGAGTTCATTTATCTTCAAAATGAGCTATCACACATAGCTGTATGTATTGCCGTGAATTAGGAGAAGATTTTTAAAGGCGCGTACCCTCAAAAACGCGAAAGTTAAAAAAAAAATCAGTTTTATCGAAATAGCAAAAAATCTATTATTACGGCCGAAAATCGTTATAGGCTAAATCGATGAGGAATGTTGTTGCCCACATAGTGGTGAAAGTTTTTTGCAAATATCTTAATTAGTACTCGAGATATTAAGGTATAAAGTTTTAACTTCAAGGGGAGATAACTCGCGAAAGAAGTCGAAAATCAAAAATCGGCCACAACAGTCCTCTCAGGAATTCATTTATCTTTAAAATGAGCTATCACACATAGCTGTCTGTATTGCTGTGAATTAGGAGAAGATTTTCAAAGACACGTACCCTCAAAACCGCGAAAGTTCACCAAAAGTTCAGTTTTTTCGAAATAGCAAGAAATCTATATATACGGCCGAAAAAATGACATTAACTTTTTTTGTGGGGAATGTTGTTGCGCACATTTTGGTGAAAGTTTTGTGCAAA
Organism: Gibbula magus; assembly: GCA_936450465.1. Lineage (NCBI taxonomy): Eukaryota > Metazoa > Mollusca > Gastropoda > Trochida > Trochidae > Gibbula > Gibbula magus. Next base: position 66,982,025 of record OW388305.1, read on the forward strand.
TATATTGATTAGTTCTCGAGATATTAAGGTACAAAGTTTAGACTTCAAGGGGAGATAACTCGCGAAAGAAGTCGAAAATAAAAAATCGGCCACAACAGTCCTCTCAGGAATTCATTTATCTTTAAAATAAGCTATCACACATAGCTGTATGTATTGCCGTGAATGAGGAGAAGATTTTCAAAGACACGTACCCTCAAAACCGCGAAAGTTCACCAAAAATTCAGTTTTTTCGAAATAGCAAGAAATCTATATATACGGCCGAAAAAATGACATTTACTTTTTTTGTGGGGAATGTTGTTGCGCACATTTTGGTGAAAGTTTTAAGAAAATATATTGATTAGTATTCGAGTTATGAAGGTTAAAAGTTTTAACTTCAAGGGGAGATAACTCAAGAACTAGGTCGAAATTCGAAAATCTGGCTCGTGCATTTCAAGATATTGTCACAAGTTATCATCCCTGAAAGTTTGAAGAAAATCGGTCAAGCCGTTAATGCTGGAGCGAACGCACAAGAAATCTGCAAAGAATAATAATAATAATAATAATAATAAGAAACACGATAGGAACAATAGGTCTTCAGACTTTGTCTTGAAGACCTAATAATAATAATAATAAGAAACACGATAGGAACAATAGGTCTTCAGACTTTGTCTTGAAGACCTAACTAGGACTGCAGAGCAGTACTTGCGGTCTTCAAGACTTCTGCTTGACCTTGAACTCCATGCTGGACTCTCGGTTATTCGCCAGTTATTATGCTTTAAAATGAGCTATCAAACATGTCTCTATCTTCAGTAGTTATTTTACAAAAATTATCCAAAGACAATGACCCTCTGAAAATGGAACCATCGCTTATTAATGGACCCCTACATGACCTTTCTCACAATTAAGACAAAATGGTTAATATTTTCATACTAAGTTGCAACATAGAAAGTATTGTGCTTTAATTTCCACTTAAGTAGATGTAACCAACACTCCCTTTGAACATACAGTAGAAGAACACACTTTTAAAAAATGACCATGTTAAAGGATATATTTTTAAAATTTTAGGAAGAAATTCAAAATCCGGCCGAAACAGTCCTCTCAGGAGTTCATTTATCTTCAAAATGAGCTATCACACATAGCTGTATGTATTGCCGTGAATTAGGAGAAGACTTTTAAAGACACGTACCCTCAAAAACGCGAAAGTTAAAAAAAAATCAGTTTTATCGAAATAGCAAAAAATCTATTATTACGGCCGAAAATCGCTATAGGCTAAATCGATGAGGAATGTTCTTGCCCACATAGTGGTGAAAGTTTTGTGCAAATATATTGACTTGTTCTCGAGATATTAAGGTACAAAGTTTAGACTTCAAGGGGAGATAACTCGCGAAAGAAGTCGAAAATAAAAAATCGGCCACAACAGTCCTCTCAGGAATTCATTTATCTTTCAAATAAGCTATCACACATAGCTGTATGTATTGCTGTGAATTAGGAGAAGATTTTCAAAGACACGAACCCTCAAAACCGCGAAAGTTCCAAAAAAATTCAGTTTTATCGAAATAGCAAAAAATCTATTATTACGGCCGAAAATCGCTATAGGCTAAATCGATGAGGAATGTTGTTGCCCACATAGTGGTGAAAGTTTTGTGCAAATATATTGACTTGTTCTCGAGATATTAAGGTACAAACTTTAGATTTCAAGGGGAGATAACTCGCGAAAGAAGTCGAAAATCAAAAATCGGCCACAACAGTCCTCTCAGGAATTCATTTATCTTTAAAATGAGCTATAACACATAGCTGTATGTATTGCTGTGAATTAGGAGAAGATTTTCAAAGACGCGTACCCTAAAAACCGCGAAAGTTCACAAAAAATTCAGTTTTTTCGAAATAGCAAGAAATCTATATATACGGCCGAAAAAATGACATTAACTTTTTTTGTGGGGAATGTTGTTGCGCACATTTTGGTGAAAGTTTTAAGAAAATATATTGATTAGTATTCGAGTTATGAAGGTTTAAAGTTTTAACTTCAAGGGGAGATAACTCGCGAAAGAAGTCGAAAATCAAAAAAGTGGCTCGTTAAAATCTAAGTTGGGTCACAGGCTATCATCCCTGAAAGTTTGAAGAAAATCGGTCAAGCCGTTACTGCTGGAGCGATGACACAAAAAATCTGGAAAGAATAATAATAATAATAACTAGGATTGACGCGTCAATACTTAGGTCTTCAAGACTTCTGCTTGACCTACAACTCCATGTTTGACTTAGGGTTATTCGTCTGTTTCTCCGCTTTAAAATGAGCTATCAAACATGTCTCTATCTTCAGTAGTTTTTTTACAAAAATTCTCCAAAGAAGGTACCCCTCTGAAAACGGAAAAATCACATATTAATGGACCCCTACATTACATTTCTCACGATTAAGACAAAATGGTTAATATTTCCATACTAAGGTGCAACATAGAAAATGTTGTGCTTTAATTTCCACTTAAGAAGATGTAATCATCAGTTGGATTGCATACATAATAATTGCGTTATGCTGTTCTGAATATTCAAGAAAATAGTCAAAAATGCTTAAATTTGGACCCCTAGTCATCGCCTGCGATCTTTGAGGCTTAACTATCAACTTTTTGATGAAAGCGGCCAACATAAAAGTTGTTCTTCTTGAAATTGTGCATACGTAGGTGTATGTAAAACTTCAATAGCAGAAGAAGTAAAGCAGTTATGATCCTTTGAAGTTTGATTAAAATTGCGATTTTTTAAAAATGACAAACTTCTATGACTTGTCACAAAAAAACTAAGACAGATTTGAGCTTGAAAAATATTGTCCTTAATAAATGACGTTTCTACATCACCATAATCTATTTAAAGTATTCCTATCTTCAATGGTTCATGATCAATAATTCCCCAAAGGATAAACACCTCAAAAAGTCTCAAAACCAAAATATTCCACAGTTTTGGGAATATGCTCAAATTACGCCGAAACCATCAACTTTTATATGATAATGACGTGTTATGGAATTGTTAATCAAGTTATTAGGAAGAGATTGAAGTCAGTAAGTTTGACATAACTTCATTTATAACATAGTTATGTTCCTTTGAATGCGAGTCCAAAAAATTCAATTTTAAAAAAGTCCATTTTTCAAATCGCTGTATTCTGATAACCGTTATCAATACAGTTTTGGTTTTAGGTATCGTTTACACAGTGGCTATTCAGCTTTAAAATGAGCTATCACACATAGCTGTATGTATTGCCGTTATTTAGGAGAAGATTTTTGAAGACGCGTACCCTCAAAATCGCGAAAGTTCACCAAATTTTCAGTTTTTTCGAAATAGCAAAAAATCTATTATTACGGCCGAAAACCACTATAGGCCTAATCGATGAAGAATGTTGTTGCCCACATTTTGGTGAAAGTTTTATGAAAATATCTTGATAAGTTTTCGAGGTATTGAGGTTTGAAGTTTCAACTTCAAGGGGAGATAACTCAAGAACCAGATCGAAATTCAAAAAAATGGCTCGACAAAATCTAAGTTGGAATACTGGCTACAATCCCTGAAAATTTCATGCAAATCGGATCAGCCGTTTTTCCGGTAGGAGGGCCACAAAATCGTACAAATAATAATAATAATAAAAAAAAACACGATAACAACAATAGGTCTTCAGACATTCGTCTTGAAGACCTTATAAGAAACACGATAGGAACAATAGGTCTTCAGACTTTGTCTTGAAGACCTAATAATAAGAAACACGATAGGAACAATAGGTCTTCAGACTTTGTCTTGAAGACCTAATAACTAGGATTGCCACAGGCAATACTTAGGTCTTCAAGACTTCTGCTTGACCTAGAACTCCATGTTGGACTTAGGGTTATTCGACTGTTTCTCTGCTTTAAAATGAGCTATCAAACATGTCTCTATCTTCAGTAGTTATTTTACAAAAATTCCCCAAAGAAGGTACCCCTCTGAAAACGGAAAAATCACATATTAATGGACCCCTACATTACATTTCTCACGATTAAGACAAAATGGTTAATATTTCCATACTAAGGTGTAACATAGAAAATGTTGTGCTTTAATTGTCACTGAAGAAGATGTAATCAGCATTTAGATTGCATACATAATTAATGCGTAATGCTGTTCTGAATATTCAAGAAAATACTCAAAAATGCTTAAATTATGACCCCTAGGCATCGCTTGCTATGTTCGAGGCTTAACTATCAACTTTTTGATGAAAGCGGTCAACATAAAAGTTGTTCTTCTTGAAATTGTGCATACGTTGGTGTATGCAACATTTCAAAAGCTTAAGAAGTTAAGCAGTAATGATCCTTTAAACATGGCTGAAAATGGCGAGTTCTGAAAAATGGCAATCTTCTATGACATGTCACACATAAACTATGACAGAAAAATGTTTGAAATTTATTTACCTTAATAAAGGACATCTCTACTTCAGGATGATATATTAAACATAATTGTATCTTCAGTGGTTTACAATGGAAAATTCTACAAAAAAAGTACCCCTCGAAAAGTCTCAAAATCCCAAAATTTTACATTTTTGGAAATACGTCTAAATTGTGTCGATACTATCAACTTTTATATGATAATGATATATTGTGGAATTGTTTAACTAGTTATACGAAAGAGATAGCAATAAGTAACTTTGACGTAACATCATTTGTAACAGAGTTATGCCCCTTTGAACATATAGCATAAAAAGGATCTTTTAAAAAAGGTCCATATTCAAGGGCATATTCCTGAAATTCGAGGACGAAATTCAAAATTCGGAAAAGATCAAGTTGTTGTGCATTCATTTAGCTTTCGGATGAGCTATCACACATAGTTGTATGTATTGCCGTGATTTAAGAGAAGATTTTTGAAGACGCGTACCCTTAAAACCGCGAAAGTTGACAAAATTTTCAGTTTTTCCGAAATAGCAAAAAATCTATTATTACGGCCGAAAACCGCTATAGGCCTTATCGATGGGGAATGTTGTTGCCCACATTTTGGTAAAAGTTTTATGAAAATATCTTGATTAGATTTCAAACTATTAAGGTTTAAAGTTTTGACTTCAAGGGGAGATAACTCAAGAAGGAAGTCGAAATTCAAAATTCGGCCGACGTACAAGGCTAGTTTTTGTTACAGACTATTATCCCTGAAAATTTCGTGCATATCAGTTCAGCCGTTACTTCAGAATCGCGATCACAAAAAACGTACAAATAATAATAAAGAAAAAACCGGATAATAACAATAGGTCTTCCAGACATTCGTCTTGAAGACCTAATAAGAAACACGATAGGAACAATAGGTCTTCAGACTTTGTCTTGAAGACCTAATAATACCAGTTAATGTGTCATGATATGTCATCGTTTAGCTTCAACCTACGCCTGTTTATCTTGTTTATCCTGTTTTACTTATGTACATGAGTATACGAAATGAAACAACTACTGAACTACTGCCATTTTCTCGAAGAATCGTTAGATTCCACGTGATGGAACAGTCCGATCTCACCATTCAATCCAGCTGAATACTTTCATAGAAGAGAGGATACAAAACCATAAACTATACTGATTGCCAAATGTCAAATCAGTTGTCGTATTATTTAATAAACTGTCCCCAATATGAAGATACAATCTGGAAAGAGATCTTGTTATTGATATTGATTGACAGCTACAGCAGTTATATTTCCGATGTTATATATCTGGATAAAGTGATGTGACACCAGAGAACCGAGATGGAAATACATTGATATAGTCCCACACAGCACGAAACCATCAAAGTGACGTTTACAATCTGGTAGTTATTTTCCCTTCTGCATTCAACTCACCATGACAAATCTGTATCAACAAGGGTATATTATTTAAAAACCTACACATGTGTAGGCGTCTTCAATGGTATACATCATTAACATGAGTGTGATGTTTTATTCATAGTTACATTTTACATCTATTTAAGGGTAGATTGGACAATTTAAATATTAAAGTTTGTTCTGGTAAAACCTTTCTCCTTTAAAAATATGTTAACTTAAATTAATGATGAAACTTCGTGTTACGTATGCAACTGTAAAGCTGTCTTATTGCACAATCATCAATATATTCAAATCCTGTAATATTTTCCTGCTAAAATGTAGGTTAAGGTTAATTCAGTATATGTCTTACAGTAGCATGTTTAAGTATCACAAAATACAGGAACTGTCTAATACGAACTTCTTTGAGAGGTATTTAGAAGTTGTAAAGATGAAGAAAAACCAAGTTATATGGCTTGGCAACTTCCTCATTGAAATGAATGCGACGTTTCGGTGTACATACTAAAACCGTTATCACTTGCTGTTTTCAATTTAATTTTTTTGTTCTAATTCGAACCTGACAACCACATCATGAATTCACTAGCACCACATCAATTGAAGTCCACTATATACTGCATCTCGTCATAACACCCCCATCCCTGCATTACTGGCATGTGTATTCGATGCAGATATTAAAGAGAGCTTTTAGAAAGGCCATGCCTTGTAGACAAACACATCTAACACCGTGATTAGTACCAAAACAAAAACAGGCATACACCCATGCACAAATACTCACGCACAGACAGACAGACATACACGTAGGACGGCGCTAGGCACACCAAGTTTATGTGAAATGTCAATCCTTAGGAGGTAGTCACATTCCCATTTACATTTAATGATCAATTGAAGTTAAAAGCAGAATTAGAACTTGGTTTATCTGATGCCCTTTTAGACTGTAGCAAGATAAGATATATTACCCTCGTGTGATTTCGCATTCTAATCACTCCTCTATAACTATTGAAATGGAATCGAAGGAAATCTAAATCTTCAAGCGACAGAGATGTTAATGCTGATTCATGGCTTGAAAATGTTAATTGAATTTTAAAATGATAAGTTCATGTTACCGAATTTCAATTACATCGAATTGCATTGACACAGTGTAATCTGTTTGAGATTTTTTCGGGAAGTAGTTTTGAGTCCAGTTTTGATACTGTTAAAATACACATAGACATAATATAACAGACAATCTTAGTGTTATAATTGAAATTTAGGATGTCAGTCACTAAAGTAACTAAATAATAACTATATTTGATCTATACTCACAGAATCTATTGGAAAAACTGCCTGACGAACAGTGTTTAAATTCAATTTTTCAGAATTAAAGGCCATTTATCCACATTAATATTATAAAAATATGACATAGTATGTGTTAAGTGTGATGAAATGTTTTATTTGTTAATTTACATTGTGTACCATGTTTTCAATAAAATAGTATCTAATAGCAAAACCTGTCAATTTCAGGAAACGGGAACGTATCTAAGTTATCTGTTTTCAAAGAGAGTGTGATGAGGTTTACCTATAGTCTACATTGAAATTTTATGATGACCATCACTGGATTCTAACACAATTGTCTTAAATGTTTTATTGATCGACAGTGATCTTGTTTAGTATGAAATTCATTGTTTTACTGAATTGAGAATGTGTGATCATATTTAATCTTTTCAAAATCATGCCTCACGAGCTATGACTTGAAACAAGCGAAGATCAAAACAAAATGTTAATAGCAGATCCTTGTCTTCGTATTCAGAGAAAGACTTCATAACATGTGATCATTCACGGGTAGAGAAGTTAAGCATGACATGTCAAAGATAAAAGGAAGATTCATAGTAAATTATGAAGGTGTTTGTTATGGATAAAGAGAGAGTGGTGGACATTATCCAGAAGTATGCATGATCCCTTAGTTAAAGCTAACGGTTATGTTGAACAGTAAATTGACGGAATATTATTGTTGTTGATTTATTTGAATTAAAATCGTTCCGAACTGACACCACTTATTCATTGGTCGATCTTCTCAAGAAAGTTCGGGTGTCAAGTCACAATTTGAATTAAACGTGTGTGTGTTCAATGAATATCTTAAAATAGTTCCACAAATGTCAATATGAGAAATTCAAATATCCTTTCAGACAGTCGTCAAGTTGAACGTCTTCTTTTACAAAAGCTTAATAAACTTTTTAAACATGTTTGGTTGACAAAGTAAAAGTCCTACTCGACATTAAGGATAGTGTATAGACTTGTTAATATAGATCATTCCTCAAATCAAATCTCGTTGTTGTTTTCATTAAATCTTAGTCTTGGTGGGAGAAAAGTCATAAGGCAGATACTTTTTCCAATCGTTTTCATCTCCTTAATGTAAGATTTGTGTACACAGGACAAAAAGTGGTAGAATCCGCTTGCCGGAACCGTCTGGTTTCCATCAGATCCGCCAATTTTTTTCTGAATCTGGAAGGATCCGGAAATCGGATTCCACCACGTTTTGTCCTGTGGCAAATATTGTCGGAAGTGATATTGGCGACAACGTGCGACAGTGTATCTGCCACTTGAAAATACCCCGCATGCATGAAGCAATGTTGTAGTGACATGATTTTGTAGAAAAATCTGACTTTATTGCCTACACACACATATATATATATATACTTCAGAAGAATTTGAAATAGTAGACTATTTTACCAAAGTAAATATTATGCTGTTGAAATAATTCTTCTACATGAATGAAACAGCAGGTCATTGAATTAAAAATTCTCAATTCGTCTTAATCTACAAGTGTATGATGTCCACAAATATGCAACGTTTTACGCCAATGCTCTGGAATGATACGTCTCTTTGATGTTTCACCCTAGCGGAAATAGCATTGGTGGTTAATCTAAATGAATTGCTGATTTCAACAATTACTGTGAAAGGCAAACTCGCAATGCCTTTAGATCATTGATCATCCATATTTTCCTTTCAGTAAGTGAGATAAGGGATTTAACTGCTTGGAAATATAATATTGCACGGCAATGTTTTCGATTGTGAAATAATAACGTAACTACATCGAATATTTTTAAACAGCTTCATTATTCTGTATTATCATTTTAACATCAAAAGGAAATAAAGTAGCTTCCTTGATTCAATTTGATTAATGAGAGTAGAAGAGACCTTGATAACCACATCATTGTTATTAACTGAATTGTCCATCAATTTTAGAAAATGAGTTTCGGCATGAGACATTTCAAACATCATCAATTATCTCAAAGAATAATACTAAAGCTGTAGCAATAAATCAAACATAACATGCAGTCATTTTGGTAAAGAAATGCGTCAGTCAAATGTGTTTAAACTCACGTGAAACATAACCGTCACCAACAATGACATCATGCTGTTATCTTAGAGTGATAAATACGACTTAAACAGGGTTCAGTCATTTCTCTCGAAGCCAAGCAAACAAAGTTAAACTTTTTCAAACATATCCTGTTCAAGTTCCTGACAGAACGCATCGCCTATAAATCGTTGGTTTGAAATCTCAGTATTTTGCAACGAATGAAATTGTGAGCACTTCTCTACAAATATGGGTGTGTGAGACACATTATCTCAACTTTCTCCAGCGGAATCAGTGTTGTTCTACTGATATATTACAATTCATTTGTTAACATTATGATGTTTTGTTTGATTGGCATTCTAGAAGTTGATATTATGAAGAAAAGAGACGATTTTATAGATATACAACTTCTTCATTCTTTGAAGGCGACGTTTCGACATAGGTTCCAGTGTCTTTGTCAGAACCTATGTCGAAACGTCGCCTTCGAAGAATAAAGAAGTTGCATATCTTTATTCTACATGATGATGCTTATTTAGTTTTCATCATTTTGCTATTATAAACGCTGTACGACGCCGTTATTACTGTAATAAACAGCCCTCACAAGCAGGTACATATATGTTAATGATGGCTAAATAATATTCCTGAATCTATATTTAAAACAAAACTTCTTAAACGAATGTGGGATTAAGCGTGGTACATGGTTAGGTTATAAGCCATGCGAGTTCATTTGCCTTCGAGCTGCCGTTCTAAGGTGTTCACATGTATGTGTGTGTATTTGTATGGTATTTCACTAGGTGAAAACTACGTTATTTATCAAATAAATAACATGTAAAATGTTCAAAACGTTAATGGTGAACAGTAACTTTATTTTAATCCTTTTATGGATCGGCAGTGATGTTATCAAATCAGAAATGATTGATCATATTTATTCTTTTCTAAATCATATCTCACGAGTTGTAAGCTAGCGAAGATCAAAGCAGAACGGTTAGACCCTTCTTTGTTATTCAGATAAAGACTTCAATACATGTGATATTTCCAGGGTAAAAGCATGATATACCCTTGATGAACGGAAATATTAAAGTTGAGATGGAGGTGTTTGTTATGGGTAAATAGAGAATTGTTGGCATTTATCTATAAGCATCCATGCTCCCTTATCAACTGAATATGGTGGACTGGTCTGTACTTACGAGAAATAGTGGGATTATATAAACAGGGAAACCCGCGTGAAATGTTAGATGTTCTTTTAATTTCCAAAAGAAAGTTCAGCCATTATTGTTTCATAATTGGAGAATAGAGATGACCTTGGTAAATCCAGTTCATGTATTGTTGCGTAAATAATGACACGTGTAGTAGAATGACTTGTTGTTTCACCGTGTGAAAAATACGTATTTTTCAGACACATCAAAAGTATCTAACCATTGCGCATTTCACAAGTTTAATGTGAATGTTGAAACTTTGAACAGTTAATTGATTGACATCAACTTGAACATTAGTCAATCTTTTCAAGATAGTTGGTGTGCCAAAGCCAACATTAAACGTGTGTATTCACTGCATATCTTAAAATAGTTCCATCAAATGTCACTGTAAGAAATTCAAAGACTATTTCAAATATACGAAATAAATAGTCACATTCACATAATGCTCTTAGATCTGTTGTATGTGACGTGTTAATTACAACATAAACCCACACACATGTAATCTTTCTATTTTTGTTTTAAATTTGAATTCCAATTACCAATTGACATAATACACTTGAAGTATGAATGAAACACGTCATATAACATGACGCCATTGATTACTAAATCTTAACTTATCTTTAGACAGTATAAAAAATGCTGATTCATTTATAATATTCTCCATATGTATGAACAAAGTATTACATTCGTCAACATGTGCTTTATAAAATATAAATATCTTAATGTTGGGATTGATGATCATTTTCACACAAACAATCTGACTTTGTGTAATATATACATGCAATACACCCTTAGTCACGCATGTATACCAATATGATCAAAGATGTGTCATAAAGCATTGTATTACAAGCAAAACTAAATACATACTAATTTCCTACGGCACAGAGGTTTTGTATCGTGTTGACTGGTGTAAATACAAAGTGACCCAAATGCCAATGCTTTGATTGGATAACTAACAAAATAACCCCTCAAACACATGCATGGTCAATTCCCGAGAAATCAGTATTTATGTAATGTACATTTCATTGCATATTTCAAAGACATATAAGAGGGCCTTAATCAAAATTCATCTCTATTAAATGATTTGGATTACCATAAGTGAATGTCGTTTTCATTTATTTATTGAAAAAAACTGTCCCTGGGCAAAGGAAACCACGTCAATGTCAATCAAAGAGGGCCATTATCTGAATAATAACCCGCTGTAGTTACGAGAAAGAGAGATTGTATATATACAAGGTATTCCACGTGAAATGTCAATATTTGAATGCAGTAAAATATCAAATTAAAGCAGTATTTACCATTGAAAAGTTCACAACGATACATGTACCTCTCAAATGGGTCAATTAATTTTCAAAATATAAATGTTGAACAGTAAATTGATTAAGGACAAGTTTTATGATTATTATTATTTAAATGCACATCGTTTCAAACAGGAATGGCTTTTCAATGATAGATCCGCTCAAGCTGGTTGGTTTTGCCAAAGCAGAATTTGATTCAAACGCATGTGTATTCACTGAATATCTTTCATCAAAGTTCCATCAAAGGTCAATATAAGACACTCAAATACTATTTCAATTCGTTTCAGACAGCTACAGTATGAACATTCCCAAACTTCAATATTCCATTCAAAGAGTAGCCAGACAGTCCTCAACCTGAATGCCTTCCTTTATAAAAGATTAATACACGTTATTAAACATATTTTTGGTTGACAATGTAAATGTTCTTCTCGGCAATACTGAGAGCGTGTAGATTGATTATTTATCACAATGTAAATCAATCTTCCTGACGAAATGTTTTCATTCAACTTATGTCTTGGTGGGAGAGAAGTGATTTGACACAGACTTTACCAATCATTTAAATTATTCTCCCTAATGTAAGTGTTATGTTTATGTTGTTGGGAGGAATATTGTCCTTCTTCATGAAATTGGGAAGTTAATATCATCTTCAGAAGTTGACCATGCTCTGCCTAGACCTTTCCAATTTGATAGCTGTTATGATTTGTAATATGAATACTATAAAGAAGAATCCCGCCAGGGGCACGGAAACTTTGTCTGTAGTAGAGAACTGTTCTACACGCAGTAAGGTTTGGGTGCAATGCTACACTGAATTTCAGTGCAGTACCACCCATGGATCGTTAGTTCAAGCCGATGCTCGCAGGTTTCACTGCAATGCATAGTCACGTGGCGTTTTGGGCTTTCTCCCTGCCGTAATACTAGCAGCCACGGTATAAGTGAAATACTCTTGAATACGGTGTGAAAACCCGCCTCACCTCAATATCAAGAAAACTGTTGTAGGGTTAAACTCAATTTCAACTGTGTCAAATTTGTTATTCAACTAATGTCTTGGAAGGTGATTTGACACATACTTTTCCAATCATTTATACTATTCTCCGTAAGGTAAGTTTTATGTTGATATGTTGGAAAGGATTTCGGAGTACATGTAATTATATCAAGTTTGTTACATTACATCTGAAGGGATTGTGTTGGCGTTTCGGATCGGCAACCGACATACTTCGTTGATAGCAAGCTTCCCACGCATTTCTTAAACTTTCAGTGCTGCAGTGTGCAGAATCATGAAATGTAGATGTGGTGTTCATGTGATTGCTAACATAACATATGCCTTTATTATTGTGTGTGATGCCCTTGATCAGTGTGATGAAGTATCTAAACATTAACAACATTGATGCTGTTACAAACTTTCATCACTAGAAATATAATTATTCCTTCATGTGTCCACTGGTACGACGTTATGAGTCATTCTTATTAGTAGACAAATTCTTAGACGTAGTTTTGCGGATACATATAACGTGGTGGAATAGGATGCGACACATTTAAAATATTTCTAATAAATATATTATTGGTATAATACACAATACACATGTTAGTAAATAAATGGAATAATGTTTTGCTGCAATAAACAGTTACTAATTTTACTCTCCCTTGGTATCAATGAATTTTGATATACTTTGTGTGTGAATCAAGATGGCATGGGAAAAATCATTGTAGCTGAACTGCCAGATAGGTTATCGTGGGGATGATACGTACGTATTTCTGTCACATGAGAGTTTGTCTGACCAGTTAATCTTCTCCTCAAACTTTGAAATTAGATACAGCATGCAACACTAGAGAAATGTGCAACGGCCCTTGTTTAAGTTCAGCTACATTTTACAAGAAGTGTCTAATCACCACTAGTAACTCTATTCCTGAATGGTTTACAGACAAGTGCTAATAGAAGTAATGTTTCAGGAACTTTGACTTTATTCACCATACTTATATGACACGATATATAGATTCATTTGATGTCTACAGGTGACCATTACACATTTACATTGACGATTTAGTATCATGAGTCTACTACACACAAATAACTGTTTTGCCCATCCAGTCATTAGATCAACATATTCATTTCATTTCATATGTTATAACAATGAACAAACTTGTATGCTAAACATATTAGTATTTGGTTGAAATCAACTATTTGCTTTCTTCATAATTTTTTAAATTTATTTCTTCGCAACAACTGTAACCATGTGATATTCTGCAGATGCAAAATTTCAACTATTGTAGGAAACAGGGTATTAACAGAATGAATACTATACAGAACATTGCCTCTTGGCTTATACAAAATGATTTCGTATTCAACTCATTTCAAACGTGTCAATAGTTTAGTTAATATTGAGATCACTGCAACTGGTTTCTATTGAAATGAAACATTGGCCTCCCTCATCACAGATATATGTACATGCTTATGACACTAAAACAGACAATTGACAATTTCCAGACATTAACATTTATTGACTTGACACATAGTGTCGACTATAGAACATTAATAGTCACCGTTTGGATAATGCTCTCATATCCGTTGTATGTTATATGTGAATTACTGTCAAAGCAGTATACATGTGCTATGTTATACGTTTGTACTTTGAATTGTTGTTACCAATTATTATCATACAGTTGTAAATTATGAATGTAACATATCTTTTCAGAGGACGCCATTAATGACTCATTTTGTAACTACCCTTCGACAATTACAATTTCGACAATATAAATTAATACTGGTTCTGGTGTTTAAAAGTATTCCACATGAATATGAAAAAGTTTCATTTTTTATTCCATTTCGTTTATGAAACATGTCGTAATTTCGAAATAGATTTAACTAAAAAGCAATACACAAAAGACGAGTATGTTAATATGCACTCTGATTATTAAACAAAGGTAAATGTAGGGACAACGTTATTGAATGCAGTCTACAAGCACACGGATTCACCAAACACATATGTGTATATACTATTGTGTGGACTTGAGTTCAGCATTCAACACCATTCAGCCCCATCTTATGATCCAAAAATTAGGCGACATGCGAGTAAAACGTAATATCATTTTATTGATTAAGGAACTTCTAGTGTCCAGGGAACAACTTGTAAAAGTTAATACAGTTGTGTCTTCACGTCATTCCAAAAGTAATGTAGCATCACAAGGATGTGTTTTATCTCCTGTACTGTTCACTATTTGTACTAATGCCAGTACAACAACTGACAACAATAATCTACTTGTGAAATTCGCCGACGATGCTGCAATATCTGGATTAATTACAAACTGTGATGAAACATCATATCCCAATGCTAAATCCAATTTTTTTAATTGTGTGAAGAAAAGGTTCCTGACATTAAATACTCATTAAAACATAGAAATGATTATAGACTTCCGGATTAAGGAGCAAGATAAATCAACAGTGTATATTGACAACTGTGACATAGAAACTGTGTGTGAATACAAATACCTTGGAACTGTGTTTGACGAGAAACCTAACTGGAATACGAACACACTTAATGCCAACAAAGACTATTGTTTCTAAGACGTCTCAGATCCTTTAATGTTAGCTCATTTACACTTCTTCTCTTTAAAAAAAAAGTTTATTCAAAGTGTTTCTTTGTTTTTCAATCCAGACGTGATTTGGGGTTCTCTCGGTCAAACAAAAATTGGCAGGAACTATGAATGCAGGTGTGATTTAATTTTGTTAGTGAATGGAAGATAATTAATCATTTTAGACATTATAGAACTAATCTGAATTTTAAGAAAAATGTTGTTTTTTTTCAATTTTAATTTGTAATTGATGTACAAATTACACTTTATGTCCTTGTAAAATAAATAATACTTAAGAACTTTTATTTCAAGGGTTTATTCTAGTTTGTTAAATGTGGCATAATTTATATCAAATAGTTCATGGATTGTTAACTATTACAATAGATGTGACATGTCGTCACACAAATTGAAGATTTGTAAATTACGGTACGATAGCGCTGTTGATACTGACCAATTTTTATGCTCTAATTGTACTATGTGCGCTATAGAAGATGAGTATCACTTTTTACTAGTTTGTCCATATTATAAGCATTTACGAGAATTACTTATTCCTGAATACTATTTTGTATCCCCTTCAAGGGAGAAATTGTATCAATTATTGACTTCTAACAATCCTGAATACATAAAAAATATGTCCATATACTTGAAAAGAAATCTCCCAGCGTAAATTGTCATGCGCCATATTGAGCTGTATGGTATGTGCTTTTGGCCACGAAGCCTCTTCACAGAATAAACTTGTCACTTGTCACTTGTCACATGTCGTTGCAGATACTAAAACTGTCATCAGGCATGTCATCAAAACTATTCATGAGCTATCACAGAATCAAATTATATGTGTTTTTACATGGGTAAAGGATCAAAACGTTGCCGTTGCTCACCCAGCAATAAGTGGACAGTTTGTGTGAGATGGTGGCCTTTGAGCGCTGCGACATTTCAGGTTAGGCTTGGATAATACAGTTTGTAATGTCCTGTGTCCAAAAGGTATAGATTTTTGTGTGATGTAAAAACATTCATTATTATTATAACTAAAGTTGAACAAGGTTGGACAACATTCCAATCAATAAAGAGCAACTATATATATTGACTGATCCCGTTGCTTTATTAGATCTTTATCCTTTATATCTATCTCTTAAGTATCCACTCAAACCTGCATTGAAAGTATCTACACCATCAAAATAACAGAATCAAAATCAGAATCAAAATGATTGATATCAATTAACAAGTGGTCCTCCACATTGGTGATTATGCATTGGGATGAAGCTATTGCTCGGCGAGTTTGGCTCTTTCTCAGAGAAAAGTATACAATTTATAATCCATAAAATTATGCTTTTAATATTTTGGAGATAATAACCCGGAAGGTATGTGTTGTATTCAATTTACGAGAGATATCTTCCCATATAATTACAGAATATAACGAGAATTCAGCTGTGAAAATTTGTTAGGAGGATCAACGACTACCATGTAGATTCCATCAAATTAATAAAGAATATACACATATTATAATCACGTAGTGTTAAGCACAATTATCGAAAATGGAAATAATGTAGCAACACATGCTTGAAAATGTAGTCGCCTTACAAACACACGTGTAGCATGCAACCATTTTGTACAGTCATCCCTCACAATTTATTTATCTATTTATTATCTATATACATAAGATATCAACATATATTTGCGTTTATATGATCATCTTCATTTGGGATACACCCACTTCCCAGTTAGTTAAGTAAATATTATCCAATAATTGAGGTTGTAATTGCTTCTCTACAGAATCAAACCGTAAATGCCTTTAATGTTTCACATTTCCTTAGTTAAAAACATTCATAGTTCATCTAAATGAATATCAGATTTACAACAATTACTGTGAAAGGCAATCTGCAATGCTTTTAGATAATTGGTCATCGATATTTTCCTTTCACTGCTTGAGATAAGTGATTCAACATCTTGAAAAATATAGTATTACACAGAACTTATTTGATTGTGAAATAATAACATACATGTACATGTAACCAAATCGAATTTTTTAAATAGCTGCAATATCGTATATGCTCAGTTTAACATCAATAGGAAATAAAGTTGCTTCCTTGCTTCCATTTTATTAATGAGAGTAGAAGTGACCTTGATAACCACATCATTGTTATTAACTGAATTGTCCATCAATTTTCAAAAGGATAACCTAATAGCAATGTTTTAAGCACAAAACATATCAAATATCATCAATTATGTCAAAGATAAATCTTAAAGATGTAATGGAAAATGATTCAATTCATGTTACATCAAACATAACATGCTGTCATTTATGCAAAATAAACAGCAACTGGACTTTCTCTATCCGAAGTATTTCGTTTTGTTTATTCCCGGGGTTTGTCATATTAATATATTTAAATTAAATGATCCAAAGAAAAGCTCACTTGTTTATGTTTCACTGCTTATTTGTTTTTCGTCAATTTTGCCATTAAGGACCCCAAGTATATCTTGAAATTAACAACCCAAAGTTCAAAAGTCTGGTATCTACAAACATCACTAATTTTGACTAGCTTGTTGGTCGCGACTAATGGCAATAGTTTGAACAAAGTTTATGGGGAAACGTGATATGTGCACATGAAGAAGAAGTTTATTCAGCAAAAAGGCCACAGGCCCACGTACAATATATACCAGACAAATTATGGTATAACAGGTTTGGTGCTAGAACATGAAACATCATAACATTTATACAGGTTTATAAGATATATACATCTTATTTGAGTAATGAACAACGGAAATTAAAAGCTTCTCTTACATATTTTGCACACAAATAAATGTGATTTTCATTTTCATTTTGTATAATAGTTATTAGAGATTTGATATTTGTACATTCAAAATTAAGCTGATATTTTCTTCGTAATTCATTATACATAGGACATAAAAGCATAAAATGTAATTCATCTTCTACAACATTCGTACCGAAAGGACACAATCTAAACTCTCTAGGGATATCATTTCTCCTTCCAGTATTTTTCATTATCTTTAATTCACCAATTCTTAAAAGTGTTAAAAATCTTCTTAAATCTTTATTGCGAATATTTATCAGATATGATTCCATCTTTATAGATGTTTTAACAGATGAGTAGAAATCTAAATTTGAATGTTCATGTAATAAAGAAAGAATATTTTGAGTGTTACAATCTTTCACTCTCTGAGCAAATTCTTTGATAAACACATCAACATTGATGATATTTTGAAATTCCCATGCATAACTAAAACCATATGTACAAAGTAAGTTTCTGATATTGCTAACCCATGATTTACGATCATTTTCATCAAGTCGTTTTAACAAAAGGTAACATTGTTTTGGGTATCTATTTTCTTGCATACATATTAATTTACACCAGAATTTCACACACCTTAAGAGTGTATAACAAAACATATTTTGACGACCACACTCAGATAAAACAGCTACATTTGTTGCGTTTATACCAACACCAAGAACATATTTACAAAATTTCACATGAAAACTTTCCAACATTTTCCATTCATGAAAGCCCCATTTTTCCGAACAATAAAGAATGATTGGCATTATCTGTGTATCAAACATTTGAAATAGAACAACAGGAGAGAGATTTCTAAATTTATAATTGAGTTGCTTGATTGGAATAAGGGCTTTATTAGCCTTTTGTATAAGGGTTTGGACAGATTTTGACCAAGACAGCCTGTTTGAGAATAAAATGCCTAAATAACTATAATAGGTTGAACTCGTTAGTGTAATATTATCAAATAACCATTTTTCAGTCCTCTTCAAACTTCCACCATTACGAAAAACAAGTATCTCTGTTTTAGAAAAATTTACATGTGCTCATATCGAAAATATTAATTCGGTTATTTTCATCCATATTGGTTTTGTAAAAATTAAATGTCTTACACGCAGGTCACATATATTGACTGAACAAGCAGGGGCAGATCGCGTGTCTTGTGTGATGCAACTAAAATCAGCTTATAGCGGATCATTTCTCTTCTGTCACATTAGTCAGAGAACATCAGATTATTCCTTTGTGTATTTTGATTTTGATCACTTATCACTTAGTCTCATCTCATCTGTCATTTCTTTCGATCCACCAATCTCAACGATTACCACTTCAAACATGTTTACATAATTTTCCACCTCAAAGCTCTTCGCTCTGACCCCAAAAGGTAAGTATCTTAGTTAAGAAATATGATCTGGACACGTGAGATGAATAAGTTCACATGAACCCTATTGATATATAGAGGATATTATATGAGTGTCTTTGTCATACTAGGTTTACGACACGAGTGCCTGAATATTAGTATTTCCCGAGCAAGAGCGAGGGATATACCGATATTCAGGCACGAGTGTCGTAAATATAGTATGACATATATATGTTACAGTAAATCTGTGTAATCAGTAAAAACATGTATTTACTGAAAATTTTAGTAAATACGTGTAATTACTGTTTCACTCGGGAAATACGCGTATTTACTAAAATTTCTAGGAAATACATGTATTTACTGAATTGAAGAGTATATTATTTCAAACATTTACTGACCAGGTTTAGTAAATTTGTGTAACATAGAATAAAAGTAAAAATGGTGTGCTTGATTCTTGATTGGTGAGTTATGAAGCTAACTTGAGTGAATAGGACATCAGCTGACTAATCAGGGCTTCACGCCAAGGCTTTGTTGCTTGATTGGTGAGTTATGAAATTTACTTGAGTGAATAGGAGATCAGCTGACTAATCAAGACTCCATAAGCTTACTTATGCTTCCGGATGCTTTTCAAATCTCATATTGAATGTCACCACACTACAATCATGACGGCCGATTTTGAGGATACATTTAAGAAGGAATTATATAAAAGGCAAAATGAAGGAAAATGTATCCTGATTCCAAAGGATGAATATTACCAGCTACTGGATAGAGTAAAGGTTGCAGCTGCAGAAAGTGGGAAGAAGTCGCGATCTGACTACTATTTGTTGACAAAGTAAGTTACTTATTTATGTCCAATTTTCCAGCTTACATGATATGTACTCATTTGAATGATATTTTTCAAAATCGCAATTCAATTCATCATATCTCTGTATTCTATTTTAAAAGAAATGATAAAACACCATTAATTCAGGCCTATTTCTAATTAAGCTTAATTTATTTCAGGTACGAAGTTTTGCAATGCGGAGACGTTGAAAAGTTAATAAGAAAGAAGACAGACTCATCTGACCCACCAATTTACTTTGCAACAATTGAAGAGACGTATGACATAGTAAAACGAGCTCATGTTGCAACTGGACATGGTGGACGTGACCGAATGCTGAAAGAACTACAGAAGAAATATGCTAATATCAGCATCAAAACTATTGAACTGTACAAGTCATATTGTGTTGAGTGTCAACAGAAACGAAAGAGGGTAATGACAAAAGGTGTTGTTGTCCGTCCTATTCTTAGCAAAGAATTTTCTTCACGAGGACAAGTTGACTTAATTGACATGCAGGCAATGGCAACATCCTCATACAAATGGATAATGGTATACCAAGATCACTTGACTAAATTTTGCATATTAAGAGCACTGTCATCAAAGCGAGCGGTTGAGGTTGCTAGCAATCTGATGGACATATTTTTGATGTTTGGTGCTCCAATAATTCTGCAAAGTGACAATGGTTCAGAGTTCACGTCCCATGTCATTACAGAGTTGAAGCTTTTGTGGCCCGAAGTCAATCTTGTTCATGGAAAACCTCGACATCCACAAAGTCAAGGCTCAGTTGAACGTGCAAATGGTGATATTAAAGACATGCTTGTATCATGGATGTCCGAGAATAAATCACAAGAATGGAATATTGGTATCAAATTTGTACAGTTCAAAAAGAATTCTTCTTATCATGCTGGAATCAAGTGCTCACCTTATTCTGCAATGTTTGGTTGCGATGCCAAAGTCGGCTTGACTTCATCATCACTTCCACATGAAGTTATACAGAGACTTGAGTCTGAAAGTGACCTACAGAATGTTCTCAATGGTGGAGATAGTTCCGATGCCAACAGCAACAGTCAAGCAGCAAGTGACACGGACAGTCAAATTGAACAGACAGATAGCCAGTCAGAACAAACAGATAGCCAGTCAGAACACCCAGAGTCGAGCAATGCATCAAATCATGATGAAATGAGTGACGATATTCAAACCCACAAAAGTAAAATCCTAAAGCGTCGTGCTGAAGCTTGCTCAAGCCAGAGAGTTCAGGCTGAACGAATGGTTAAGCGTAGCCGGGTTGAAATGAAAAGTGGTGAGATAGGCGATAATGTAGCAGTACCGATACCCATGGTTGATCGTGGTAGAGGAGACCCTAGAAACATACTTGGTGTGATAGTTGATAGGGATCTGGAGTCTGACCAATATAGAATTGCAGTGCGAGCCGGTATTTTGAATGGCAGATATTCCAGAAATCAATTTGATCTGTGTCCGCAACATTTGCTAACCTTGAATGATGTATGCCAAGAAAAGAACATTTTACTCAGGTCTGAAGTAACAGAAGAATCTGCGTCTGGAGGTCAAGGCTTCGTTAAATGTTCTTGCTCTGGTGCAAAGAGATGCCAGTCCAACCGCTGTAAATGTTTTAAATCCAAGTTATTGTGCAATTCAAGGTGCCACAACAGCCTTAACTGCTGCAACAAATAACATCTGTTAACAAACCTGACCTTTTTCAATTATTAAATGACTCATTAAACTTCTTTTGTGTTTGTTTTTTTTTGTTTAGTAAATACGTGTACTTACTGGCCTTCTATTTCAGTAAATACATGTATTTCCTGGAAATTTTAGTAAATACATGTAATTACTGAGTGAAACAGTAATTACATGTAAATACATGTATTTACTGATTACACAGATTTACTGTAACATATACAAATATAATATTCTGTTTATTAAGAAGTCGTGAAATTAATGAAAATACGCTATAATCCACTTTCAACCATAAGCTGGCGATCCATCGTCGCCGCATTTAGAACGCAACGTCATAGACGAAATGTGACGTCATAGCATTCTTAATATGTTGCCCAAGGGCATCGTATGAAAAATTTGAACCCCGATATGATTGCCCTCGTAGGTAATAAATACAGAGTATTGGGTTTCTTTAGCTTGATATTGAGTGTTTGAACAAACCTCAACCAATCAGTATATTGTGTTATACTGTTCCGTTTCTTGTGAATGAAAAGTGTTATAACTGACTTAATGGTGTGAATGTTTTTTTGTTCCTGATTAATTGCTTTGATCATGATATTTCAACAAAAAATTTGTGTCATTCCTAGTTTAGGAATCCATTGCAATAATTACAATTTTGAAAAACAATTTCAATGCAATAAATCTCTCAAAAAGCTTACAGAAGATTGATCATAATCAACATGAATGAAAGAAGTCATAAGTGTAATCGGATTCTCTCAGTTGACCTTTTTCTGTGCCATTCCCAGTTACATTTAAATAAGTCCATTTACGGTAATAAATTACATATACATGCATTTTAAATCTCTGATATCCCCATTCACATGTATTATTGCCAATATTAATTTATATCGAAAATAGGTGACCATATAAAGGCTATTGCTCCTACTCTTACAACATGTGCGATGGTGCATGCTCAAACTCTTATTGGCCCTGTTTACTTGGTATTGACCATCTTTTTCCTGTATTAGCCCAGTTACCTCGTATTGGCCGAGTGTTTTAATAATATGGTTTAGACCATAAATACCGTATACGATCCATAACATATTTTATTTTATTTTTTTATTTTAACATATTTAGATAATAATGTACCTTACTATATTACATTTCTCAAATAGTTGGTTTGACTGCGATACTTGTTTTCTCACAGTCATATTGTTCTATATTGGCTTCATTGGCTTGTTTGCTGTAAGTAAATAATACCGGATTCAGGTTACTTATTGGCTTGTCAAATCCCACAAGTAATGACCATTCACAACGGATTGTCATACTCGGACTTAAACATATGCAATCTATCAAATAATCTTTTGGACAAGTTTCTTGATATGAAATATTACTTTCCGGTCAACTATTGACACGCAAACAGACAACCCGGAATTCGATCAATATGTACTCCTATAAATGGAATTCAATTCCGAAATTCCATAGACTTATCAATAATAATAATTGAAGGTTTTTTTTATAAAACTTTGTAAATAAAATACATGTATTGTGGTATATTAATTGCACCTGTACGTATGGGGGCGGGGATGTGAAAACATTTAAATTACTAATCACCTCTTAACATTTGTAAAGCTTGAAAAATTGAAAATAATGTCGATATCTGAAGACATAAAATGTGGGATATACGAGTAACATTCAAATACATCTTCATCCAAATTATAGTAGAGGCTATGTGTGTGTCAGGCGTAAAAAAAGCTGTATTAAACATCGGTGCAATAAAAATAATCAATATGCATCCATGTATGATAGCCATCAAAGTAAACGCTCTATGACAATGAAGTTTGGCAAGTGTAAACTAAAACAAACTTTAACTCGATTGCTTTGCAGGTTGCCTTCCCGCATTCTTATTAAGCTTCGTTTATGAACTTGTATGAAAGGGGACATAGAAATGAGATTTTGACTTTTAAAAACAATTTCGAAATGTCTAGCTATCGAATTTCTGCACAATGTGATCATTTGTAAGCAACGATCCATTTGAGAGGAAGTTAGTGAAGAAATCGATGAACAGGAGTGGGTACTTTATATGAAGGCAGATGAAAATGTTCACGTATATACTCTGAAAAATACTCAATTAGTGATGTAATGTCTTTAGAAAGGAAACAATTCAAATACAGACACAGAAGGGATTTAATGTTTTATTATTCAAAGTTTGCATCATTTACCTTAATTGCTGTTTTAAACATACATCTACTCTACCTATTAACAGGGTAAAGTAGGTACTTTGCGAAGTAATGAATGATATACATTTTATAGACAAACTAGTATTACTCGCTATTGCAAACGCACATATACATGTACACTGTAAGCTGACAGCTGTATATTTAAAGTTTCCTAAAATTTGAAATCTCAAAGAACATCTTGAACATTAGGTTGTTAAACTTCCTCATTGCATAGATTTGAAATCATCCTGACTAGCATGCGTGGGAAGAACACAGTTGTGCAGGATACCTTGTTCTAATGCATCTCTCATGAAGTTAATTTTATGTGAATGATTATTTGTCGGGAATGTAGTGTTTGTTAGTTAATTTATTAAAAAACAAAATACAAAATCATAGGTCAGAATAAATATTCCTTTATTTAATAATTCCTTTTGTTTCTCTGTAACATACTAGACAAAAAAATCCCCTCAACTAACGAGTTCTTATGGATTGCTCAAAATGCCAGTATTTGTTTTTTTTAGGATAAGAACTACACTGTCTGATTACAAGTTTCATTCCGAAAACGGACTGTCTACATCTTAGTCCCTTTAAGTCTCTACAGAGACTCAGTAAACGAGTCTTAATGACTTAGGGTGTAATAAATATCTCAGATATGTCAAAGCTGGAACTACTAGTTGATGGATCGATGAGTTCAAGACCGTACTTATTCACCTTCATCTAACATACCGATATGTAAATACATTTCTGATTTCAGTTTCATCTGTCAAATATCCTGAGGTATTCCAATGTACATATGTAAAGTACATAATCAATACATTTAAGTCTCTCATACCAGCTACATGTGTTCCATAATATTCATAGATACACGTGCAGTGATAATTCATCTTTTTATCTTCAAGCTACGTCTGATTTTGAAATTTAACTTCGAACATGAGACTATAAATTAAATTAACTTGAAAAAATGTCGATATTATATACGAAAGAATCGTTTGATTTCACATGGTGGAACATCAATAATTCAATCCACCTGAAGTTCGTTAAAGGAAAACAGGATAAAATAACCATCAATTATTTTAATTTATTAGTGTATATCCTGTGTTAATAAACTGAATTAACTATTGAACAAATACTTATATTTCCGAAACATGCTTGTGATTCCACGTGATTGAAAAGTTTGGTCTGATGATACAAAGAAGCTGACATTATTTAGGAGACAGGATAAAATAACAATAGACGAGTCTTGCCAAATGATGTCACATTATTCAATAAAGCGTCCCTAATAAGACAATTCAATCTGAAAAAAATGTTTTATTAATATTGATTGACATATACAGCAATAATATGTCTGATGTCATATATCTGGACAATGTATTGTGATACCACTTCAGGCTAAAATGTTTCAACCTTGTTAAGGGCCTTATCTTTAGCTTTAGAAATCTCTATCTGAGTTTGCATGTCAAGTTCCTCCTTCATCCTAATTTTTATCCTTTCCATGTCTAATTTCTGTTTCTCTTTCAGAGCACTAGCCATAGCAATTAACTCTGCCTCCTTTTGCTTCTCTCCTACCTTGGCAGCGACTATGGAATTAGCAATTGAACCTTCGGCATTAGAGTGAACTGACTTGGATGAATGAACGCTCTTACTAGAACCGCCTGTCTGAACTGGACCATGTTTGATAAAGTACCTTTCAATAGAATTCTTTTGACTAAGCAATGTTGCATCATCCGCCTTGTATTCATCTTGACATTTTAACTTTCCTGGTTCATCTAACAAGTTGGCATATTCATCTCTATCAGCAAAAATATTGTCATATGATGCAAACCAACTTGAGTCCTGCTTACGTTTATCTTCTATCTTTACTTCGGAGTCTTCACCTTCTTGCATACAAGTTTCAATCTTTTCATATTCTTTGGTTAGCTTCTTATACAAACTGAAAAGGTTCTTTGACTCAATTGAATATTCAAACCCCTTTTCTGAAAGCTTTCTTTCTCTTACTTCTTTTTCTTCCATCTTTGGTAAATAATGGCAATGCTATAACTTCCTTGACTTTTTTTGACATGGGGTGACATCAATAAAGTTGACAAGATCTTTGATGAATGAATATTGTCTATATTCTTCTGTTATGTTAAGTTCCTACATTTCCTCACTATTTCTCTTGTTCCTTTTCTTATACCATATTCTCTCTTCTTATATTCCCTTTCTTATTCTTGTTTTTCTTTAAAAACATTTCTTACTCTTATCCTAAGTGCTTCCTGAGTTTCTTTGATGTTCTTATCTTATGTTCTTGTTGTGTTCCTTTTCTAATTCTTATCTTATGTTTTTCTTCAGTTCTTCTAAGAAATACAGATTGACTGAAACATTAACAAACCTTGTGTAAGTTAAGTGCCTCATGCATATATTCAGTCATAATTAAGTTTATAAGTTTCCTAAATTACAAAACAATATACTAAACCCCTAGCAAATATAGTTTTTTCTTTTAAACTAAATAACCTATCAAATGGAAAATAATAAAATGTTGAGTTTGGCCATTACAATCGTCCTAATCATATTCATGCGAATGTAATTTTATTTGGCTGTGAATGTTGTAAGTCCAATTACAATGAGCAATAAACAGGTATATCGCTCAAAATAATACTGAGTCAAATACTTGATCACTCCTGCTGAAACCGTTCATGTCTGTAGAGACATGGTAGGGTTTCCAACCTTTGGAACTCAATTTAAATTGCAATCATGCACATTTTAAATGTTTTATGTTGCTGGTTAAAGGACAGTGCTCGATGACTTCTGATTGGCGAATGAACAGTTCAACGAGCTGTTATCCAAAGACAAATCTAATGTCACTGCACATAAAAGTGGTTAGATAACTTAAATCGTATTTTACTGCAGCAGTGTATCAAGTTAATGCGTAACCAAATGCAGAGAAATGCATTATACTGTGTTTATGTCAAAAGGTTCAAGCTTTTTATAAATTCCTTGGGTAGATTGACAGATATTTCTTTCTCACTATGAGAAATGCAATGTTGAATAGTTTCTCCGGTTTGAAGTAGTTTCACGTGCTTTGAATTCTCTTTAGACAATTAATAAAATACAGTGTCGATGGATTTTGTAAGAGATAATCAATCAGAAAAACGATGGAAATTTGCACATGGAAATATTATCTGTTGCACACGTGATGGCATTTTGACATTTGATAATGTATTAAGTTAGCTTTTGTTCGGAGTCATGTTCGTGTTATACCATGTTCATGTTATGTTCATTATATATCTGGACTGTGTGACGAATTTTTTAACTAAATGAACTTTTCATAAAGAAACTCAGTTATTGCAAACTCCCCTAGCATAACCGAGGGCGTTCCTATTATAATCTTCCAGCCCAACACTACGATCTAGGCCCACTGAACACTTGGATTGTTTTTAACTTGTATATGTTGTAGCGCCTTGAGCAGGCATCTGTGTCTGGATTGTGCGCATAAGAAATGAACTATTATTAATACAAACTCGCCATACATGTCCGATTGATTTCCTTCTGGTAGGAAACATTTGGGCATGGGAACGTCTAGTCTCACAGACGGTGACGAGAACAGGTCGTATGATCAGTGTGAAACAACATCGCTTAACGTACACCTGACTTAATTGCAGCCAATCAGGATGCAATACATTTGGAAATTAATTAAGCAACACCCATTTTTTAACACCAAAATCGTTCCGATTTGAAATAAGGCAATATGTCAGGAAAATTGTTTGTGGTTTTAGGTATAACAATCATTTAGCAGTGTTGAAACGAAAGGTCACTCACATGACGGTTCACTGTCTTTTGGATAACGGCTTTTACAATAAATTGGTATTTTGGTGTCAAAATCCAAGTTCCATTATGAAATATAATGAAAGTCAATATTTGTTACTGTAATGTGATTTGTGTCAATCTTTCAAGTGAAGTGATTACACTTTACTAACTAAGCAGTATGCACCTTCAAAGTCACAAAATCATGAAATTTCAATGAACTTGTCTTAATGAACAAATACGGTAACTACTTGCGGTATTGGCTTATAGTGTTCAATAAACATATTGAACTCAAATAATCTCAAATCCATTCACAGATCATATGGTTGTGTGCATTTTCTCAATTATCGTTAAAAAAGGGACTGGAAGTTTAATGTCTGTTTAGCTTCCTATCATGCATGATGTTTTGGTGTGTGAATGTCAACTTGGTATAACAAATGTTGTTTACAATCAATCAATTCTAAAGTTTGAAGTGTAGTTTCTCTGATAGAACAATAATTATTTTAGGTAAAAATTCAGTACCTTCACATTTTCCCTCACATTTTCATAAATTTTGCATATTGTAGATTTTTAATTTAGTGAATGAGTAGCTGATTAACCAATTGTTATGTCTGGTATAATACAATCGTTTAATTAATCCGAACAATCCCAGAGCACCACATTTCACTCTAGAGGGTGTTCAGGGTGTTGCTTAATTGATTTCCAAGTGGATATATTGCTGTTACAGGAGTGAGTGAGTGAGTTATTGTTTAACGCCGCTTCGGCAGTATCAGTTGATACAGGAATATACTCTATTTATGTCAAATGGTACATGGGAAGAGGGGATTCCAGATACCTCTGAGGGTAGAGAATGGTATGTTTGTGAGAGTCATTTATCAATGTTGAAGAACCCCTTAAAGGAGTGCGATCCATGTACAACGTTTCACTGCACTGCTTTGTTCTCTTAATGATGATTTATCTCCTAACACACGAAGAGGAAGTACGTTATTTATTAATGAAACATTGCAGTGGGGCCTATTTATTGGCTTTAGTTGTATAGTAATGACTACATTTGGTATGTATTGAGAGTTATGTTATGTATCTATCAGTGTTCATCTAGAATTAGAATGTTCAACAAGCAGGTCCTCATTGTGGGAGCTAAATTCAAAAGGCAGACTCACATAACACATTTACTGCATCAATATAAGATACTTTTACATATCCATTGGATTTTTAAAAAAATAATTTGATTAATTTACCGATTCTGTAGTTCATTTGAAAAATCAAGATTTAAATTCTTACATGTAAATTGTGGCTGTTATCAAAATTCATTTCGCTAATGTGTCATACAATGTCACTGATTTGTTATGGTGATGATAAAGGTGTAGTTTCAAAATCTAGAAAAGCATTGGGTAAATAAATGATGGTAGAGGTATGTTGTGATTGAGACTGGTGAATATGCTTGTGTCTAAAGTGAATGATTATCGATACGTGAAATTATTATTTACAGAGATATTTAGAAACAGACAGCCGCCTTTAGTTTGATGAATATGTGTGTATTCATTTTATTCACATAATATGTTAAGTCTGTAATTCGTCGACTAAGCATTTCTATTTTGAAGGGTATGTTTATGGAAATTATGTGATCTTTTGATTATGTGATATGTTATTTTATTTTATATTTTGTTGAAATTTTCCCACATTTCATACTTTTAAATTTCCAAACAAGGACGGAAATAATCACTGAAGACGGTAAAAGGGAGTGTGCGTACAACTCTCAAATGACATCGAATGTTATTGGATCCTAGTGTCTTCGGTAAATATTCTTAAAATTTACATCATGGCTGGTATCTTCTTGAGTTAACACGATTTTCAAATATACAACTGACCTTTGAGATCTCTTGATGCAGAGGTAAATTGAGTACACATCTATTTCATGAATATTGAATGGGATTGAATTTGAACGGATTACCGTTTACATAGTGTGAAAGAAATATTTAAGAAAAGTTGCATAACGCCAGTATGTATATGTATTCAGTAATGCCATTTTCATATGTGGTATATACATAATCAAGTAGCATTGTTATGTGTGTGGTCATTTTATCTGCAATAGTACAAACTTATTTCGGGACGAGTACCATGTGGGGTTGAAAGTCACTTCAAACGGGTACACAATCGTAGATCATTGAAACTATGCATGATGGCCTTCTTCCGTCGAGATGCTTCTGTTACACTCTAATTGTAGTTACCTGATTGCATGATTATTATGCTTGTTTCTGTCAACGAAAAAACATACAAATTTCAAGCGGCACACTCTTAACTGTACGACCGCAAAAGCTGAGAGCGAATCGGTTTACATTCCAATACAATGATGGCATAAGCTCAGTCAGCTATGACGTCACAAGAAATGGTCACGCCAAATTGAGGCCCGATGGTCGTTCGGTAAGCTGTTGGTACAGTCAGTGCTGGCGATTTGCCCTACTCGGAGGGTGTTGGTTCGAATACCGTAAGAGACTCGCCCGAAAAAGTACAAGAATGTGTACTATTGAAGGTAGTGTTATCCCAAATGTAACCATGTGATATTTGTTCACTATCTAAATGACATGGTTTTCTGATGCATTGAAGTTGGTACCCCCGGGCAAAATCGGCCTAAAACATGTATGCCCATACATTCTGATTGGTATGCAGCTCCTGGCTTATCTTTGGACATTTTTGGTGAGGAGATGCCAACCTACTTTGACGACACTAAACTATCTTTCGGGGCCTCGATGAACTCACGATCAGATCTTCAACACTAATATGTTGGTCAATCTTGAATTTATCTCTCGGCGAAACATTTGTTCAAGGATTGGCGGAATAAGCATATGAGTGTGTATACTCACAATTTTACAGCCAAAGCATTTTCAAACAAGCAACTTGCAGCAATCTTGTTGCAATGACATGGTTTCGTGACTTCGTTTTATTGGCTGTAAATAGTTTTCGTCTATCAGCTAAACATACCCCAAGGGCCCTTCATTTAACAGCCGACCAATTCAGCACCCTGCATGACCCTAGTCATCCAAACAAAGCTCTGTATGTCCATGTCCATTAAACGTAATTTGTGCCTGATCTGAGACCATCATTTAACTGACAGTGCATTAACGTTTTTGCAGAGACCAATGGCAGAGCGATGTTTTCAGATTATTACCTGTATATACATTATATATTAAAGACAATAAACACTTGCAATGTATTATTAAGACGATTGTAAGGCTTATTTTAACAATGCTGCAATCAGCGTAGCGATCCGCTTTGCAGATAATAATTGAGACGTGACTGTGTTCAGCCACAGACGAGGACCACTAGACAGTATGTCCGCAGAGCCTCATTAATTATTTAATGACGATTATCACTACCGCCAGATGAATTTATGAGGTGTGTTAAATCGCCAAAATCACATGTTTACGCAATAATGATGCTGTCGTCATCTGTAAATTTACCTCGTTGGATATCTAAACATTCGATATATGGACAATCTAAGTTGTTTAATTGCAGATTTGTTTGTGAAATTAACGATCAAAATGTTCCGAAATCACTTTGAATTATGCCGATAATGAGATTCCTCTTGTGACGTCACAGGAGGACATTCCTCCCGACGTGGAGGTTGCTCGTTTGTCTTTAAATCTTCCTTTAGGAGACGGGGTTCGAGATCAAATACCTATGAACGTTTGTCACTCTTGATGATTAGTTACATGAATGTTTTGCGAGTTCTTAGTATTGCTGTACTCTAGTATACACGGGATTTCTTTTGGGGTTTTGAGAAAATTGCAGTTGTTAATAATCATTGCGTTTTGAAATATCTGTCAAGAATAAACTTTACCTCTTTCCCCCAAAGTTTTTGTTATTATTGGTAATGTTCATATTCTATAAGGATGGAAGGTTTAACTTGACATTAGACCATTCAAATAGGGTTTCATTCTTTGACCTTGTAACCATGACTTTGCTGAAAGAGATTTTGGAACTTTAATGGCAAGGTACCCCGTCGATACAGTCATTGAGTCTAGTAGGATATGCAGTGTTTACAGGATTAACGTTATCATAGTAGACAGTCTGTGCTATATGCCAAAACAGGATGTCACTAGCATTGAAGACATTGAGTCATTGGTTCATGATGAAAACATTAGTTTGAAAAGTAGTCAATAAAGTCAAGCTCATTAAAAGCTACTGATGTTTGCACATTTTCAAAACAAACCATATCATCAACTATGAAGATTATTGGTGTGTAATATCTCCACAATAAGCTGTCACTCAATGAATATATATATATATATATGTATATATATATATATGTACAAAAAGTCAAATGTCCAGGTGTATGGCTGCTTCAAATTATCAAAAAATTAAAAACATAACGCCGAGTTTCTTTCTCCTACCGGTTTCATTTCATCTTCAGGGAGAATGATTCGTTATACAGAAGGTTATGACGTCATAGTCTATATATTATGACGTCATAGTGGGGACAATGTACATTCATGAAATTATGCGTCAGAATTTTGGGTGGTATTTCTTTATGAAATATTCTTCTTTTAAAACTCTTTTGACTTTATTTTAGTTTTCCATTTGATAGAATGGGAAAATGCTAAATTTTATTTCTGTTCCTTTTGCACACACGTCCAAATGTTCACTGAGAGGGATACAGCGCACCTCTGGACACTTTATTTGCTGTTTGTGGACTCGAACACGGGCTAGTAGATTTTCTGTTTGTCCGATATACTGTTCTTTACAACCTGTACATGGTATAACATATAAAATGTTTTTTGATGCACAATCAAAATTATGTTTAACTCGGAAATCTCCTTTCCCCTTAAAATTCACTGCATTTCCTTCCAATTGATACGGGCATGTACCACAATTGCCTCTTTTGCACTTTCTCACAGTTGGAATGGAGATATTTTGTACATTCGAAACAAATTTAGCTTTTGTTAGAATGTTTTTTAGGTTTTTACTTTGCCGTTTACTGTTTATAATTCTTCTTGACTCCAAAATTGATTTCATTTTCACATCTTGGTCAAGGATACACATATTTGATTGGATATTTTGATAGATATTAGGATTTCGGGGGTTATATGTTGACACAAAAGCAATAACTTTTTCTTCATTGTTGTGTTTCCTCGCCGTTAAAAGTTCTAGTCTATTCAATTCCAAAGCCTTTTTAATTCCATCTTCAATTAAAGTTTTTGGATATTCCCGTAAGCCTAAAAAAATCTTCAATTCATGAAGTCTTTTATTACGCGTATTTTTGTTGGATACAATCGTGCAAATCCTTCTTGCTAAATTGTATGGGAGGCTCCTTTTCGTGTGACTGGGGTGACACGACCTAAAGTTTAAATACTGTTTTGTATCCGTGGGCTTGTAATAAATGTCCGTTTCCAATTTGGTGCCTGATTTCATTACCAGAGTGTCCAGAAAAGCTATTTCATAATTGTTTGCATCCATAGTGAAAGTTAGATTGTCGTTCATATTATTTAAAAGGTCGTGGAATCTTTTGAGCATGTCTTCAGAAAAAGGCCATATAAAAAAACAGTCATCTAAGAATCTTCTCCAATTTTCTTGAACATAAAGTGCGACATCCTCTCCAAAAACCGCCCAAACTTGTTGTTAAAGTTTTTCTTCCAAATAACCTAAAACGAGGGTTGCATATGTCGGCGCCATTTTTGTACCCATTGCCGTTCCTTTGATTTGTCTGTAATAATTTCCGTCAAAATAGAATGTATTGTTTTTCAGAATAAATTCCACACTTTCCAAAATAAATGACTTTGAAAATCTGTCAGGAATAAGTTCCTCACATCGGTCTAACCAATATTCTAGTGCTTCCAGTCCGAGACAATGTGGAATATTAGAGTAAAGATTTTTCACATCAAAAGTAACAAGTTTACATTTGTCTGGTATCTTTTCTGGTAGTGTTGAAAGGAAATGCATAGTATCACGTGTGAAACTTTTAACACTTGATAACAAAGGTTTTAACAAAATATCCATGAAATTGCTAATTCTATGTGTTGCACAAATTGGTCCCGCTATTATAGGTCTCAATTTTAATTCTTCCGGATGCTCCATTTCAATGTAGCCGTTTTGACATGTTTCACACTTTTCAATAATGTCCTTGCTTTTATGAATTTTCGGTAACCCGTAGAAATTACTAGATTTACAGTAGAAACAAGTTATATATTCTAGTTTTTTTTGAGTGAGGTTTTCCGAGTATCTGTTTACTAGATTTTTCAAATTCCGGAGTACACTATTTGATTCTTTTTCACTACATGGAATATACGTATCTTCATCAAGAAGTAAGTCCAATGACATGCGTTTATAGTTATCCGAATCCATTATAACTGTTGCTCCGCCTTTGTCAGCCTCTTTTATTATAATAATAATCGTTTGCTAAAGAGTTTAGAGAATCCCTCTGTGCCGAAGTGATGTTGGAATATTGTTTATCTCTGTTAGGAATGATAGGATAATTTGTTATTTGATTTACAAATTCATCTAGACATCTATTTTGACCTCTTTTAGCACACCAAAAGCTTTTATTTCTCGCAAGTGATTCGTCTGTATTTTCACAGTTATCAAAGTATTCTTCATTTCGGAGTTTTCTACAAAATTCTGTTAAATCTTCTTTTAGTTCTTCACAGTTGCTGTTTTTCGGCGTAGGCGTCAATTTGAGTCCCTTATTCAATATTTCTATTTCACTATTGGTTAAGGAACGCCCCGATAGGTTCACTATCTTTGTGTCTACCACTGTCGGTACTTCGGTTTCTTTCGCTTCTTCATTGTCCTGGTATTGCATAAAAAACGATTCTCCGAGTTGTGGTTTTTGTTTGATATTGATGATGGAAACGAATTTTGCAGTTTTTGATTTTGCACTTTTTGGTTTTGTTTCCCTCTTTGGGTTTGTTTCGTTTGCCCCTCATGAAGTCCGTTATGCTGTGGTTTTCTCTGTGAGGAATGTACACGCGAATCAATCTGCACTATTTTGCCGTTCTTTGTTTTGCTACCAATAAAGGTAACATTTCTGGTATCCGAATCCTGGTTAATTGTAACATTTGGGTCTTCTCTGTGCAAAGTGGGTCTACCTTTTGGGGATTGTAGTTTTCCTCTAGGTTTTAACCACGGGTTGTTTGCATAGATGTTTGAGTGGAATTCATTTGCATATTTTGTAAGCCACGAATGTGTTTTCTTCCATCTTGAATAAGAGTTCATTTCCTCTCTCTGACATTGGTCAACCCATTGTCGAGTCAACAAATCTGCATGTCTTCCACGCGCGACCTTCCTTATTTCATCACACATGGCTGCATCTATTTCTCGCAACTTCTCCTGTTGAGAAACTGAGCGCATTTTCATTAACTCAATCTCCGTTTTTATAAAAGAGAAGGCCTGTAGTTGTCTTTTTCTTCTTTGTTCTGCTGGTTCACCAACTATTTCTTTGATTTTGTATTTTTCTGGGATGATTCTATCATCACTATCCATCCACTGAATCAAAACGTCTGCATAATTGTTATTGCGAAGGCCCTGCCAGAACAACCTTCTCCTTTGTGTCAGCCGTCCATTCCAAATGTTTTGTATAGAATGTCTTATATTTGGTAACGGGTCATTGTCTGGCTGAGACAGAACATTAGGTTCACACGTTTGGGTAACGGATTCTACTTGGAAGGATTGTTTGACAATCACCGTGTCTAACTTCTTCTCAATAGTTGACACTGTGTCACTTACAACAGTTTTCAGGTTATCAAAGTTTTCATTAAGATTGTTTAATGATTTACCTTTGTAGTGTTGTTGTTCAAGTAATAGCTCCGTAAGTTCATCCAATTTCACTGATATGTGAGACAATTGTCCGCACATGTCCTTGAAGAAACACAAAGCTTGTTCTTCAAATGGTTTGTCCCCTTTACTTCTCGCTGGCGGCATTATGTTTTCTTCATACACCGTAAATATATATGTACAAAAAGTCAAATGTCCAGGTGTATGGCTGCTTCAAATTATCAAAAAATTAAAACATAACGCCGAGTTTCTTTCTCCTACCGGTTTCATTTCATCTTCAGGGAGAATGATTCTTTATACAGAAGGTTATGACGTCATAGTCTATATATTATGACGTCATAGTGGGGACAATGTACATTCATGAAATTATGCGTCAGAATTTAATAGTATTCAATTGTGGGTGGTATTTCTTTATGAAATATTCTTCTTTTAAAACTCTTTTGACTTTATTTGAGTTTTCCATTTGATAGAATGGGAAAATGCTAAATTTTATTTCTGTTCCTTTTGCACACACGTCCAAATGTTCACTGAGAGGGATACAGCGCACCTCTGGACACTTTATTTGCTGTTTGTGGACTCGAACACGGGCTCGTAGATTTTCTGTTTGTCCGATATACTGTTCTTTACAACCTGTACATGTTATAACATATAAAATGTTTTTTGATGCACAATCAAAATTATGTTTAACTCGGAAATCTCCTTTATATATAATATATATATTACTTTGTTGCCAAATCTCAAGATATCCGAGGTAACAGTTTCTAATATCGTGTTTACAAGAACGGAATGGACGCAGCTGAATAAAGAGTAACGGATACCTACATGTAGATCTTCATCATTTAAATCTAACAGACATACTTTGTTAACTCAATATTCAGTCCTAAATATAAGGTATGAAATAAGGGAACCCCGCCAACATTAATCGGGTGCAGAGGATAACATATTTTAAAACCCTTAGTATATAACACTTGAACGGCAGAAGCGCAATGACTATGTAAACTCGAAAAAGCTGTTCCATCACATAAACACGTACACTTTAAATGAAGAAGTACATTCCGTGCTAACCTAATATGTCTACATAATGCTCTAAATAATCAACTTCTTTACTTCTAAAACTATTGCAAGATCGAGACTCCTGGAAAGAATTTATGCCATGAATTATTGAATAACACATCTTGTTCATTTCCTTTAAAAACAACTTATGATTTTACATTTCAGGCAATCTCATTTACATAGAAGGAAACCACTCTCAAGTTTATTTTTTCTTATAAACATCATGAAAGATGTAGGCATTAAATTCAAAGCTGACGCAGTAAATACCTGAAACCAGCGCCTGGAGTCCAATGTTTCCTTCCTGTCATCCTGTTCATCTGGAAATCTGATAAAGAAGAAATATAAAAAGTTAAAACCTGCAAGAGATGGAAAGGCAAGACCATTCGTTGAAAAACGTTGACCAAATCATGTCTGCAAGTTATTACGTAATTGAACTGTTTGCATGGACATTGAGGTACAATAAAACAAGATTTTAAAAAGTTGTCTTGTTACGCAAAACATATTAACGCAATTACACAATAATTGATAAACATAACGTATACAAGTAACATTTAATTTTAAAAGAAAGTGTAATGAAACGAAACTCGAAACATCTTTGCATTGCCAATAATACATACAGTATATGCCTGCACTGTCAATAACTTAGTAACTTTAACAAAAATATCATGATAGTTTAAAAATCGAAAATAAAGTGAAAGTTCAAGAAGTGATCAATGTATTAGTATACTTTTCTCAGTTTTTTTCTTTATGATATTGAGAAAACGTGGTTGTTATTATTAAACATAACCGCATGGCATATTATTTTGGGGTTCCTTTTCATTTCAAATTATTATTACTAATGCAATTCATTAAATCTAGCTGTAATTTACTCGTGCCAATAATGAACAAAAGTTTTGATCTTATTTGAGAATTTGAATGCACAATTACACATTAAGTATACACATTAAGTACTTAGTTTGGAAAATGAACTTTCTTCAAGGTTTGATTTTATGTGTATGCACAATTACACATACACATTAACTACTTTGTAGGAATGATAATGAATGGTCTATGTCTCGTCGATCTAAACTAATGTACAATTGCATGTTACATATGTTCTAGGGATAATAAATCAATGGTCGATGTCTCGTTAGTTTCCACATGCCTCGTTTGTGTTCACTCACATAGCATCAATCCAGAGCCTTTTATCTTGTTCCTATTGTGAACCTGGAAGTCATTGAAACTTTCACTTAAACTGCTAAGTATTGATATATAAGTATAAGAACGTTTCAAGTATTAGTATTTGTATGCAAGTAACTTTTTTGTTCAGAACTCAACATACATACATGCATACATACAAGTTATTGCCTAATTGAACTGTTTGCATGTACATTGAGGCACTACATGTATATAACACGTTTATAAAAAGTTTATAAGTTTCCTAAATTACAAAACAATATACTAAACCCATAGCAAATATAGTTTTTTTTCTTTTAAACTAAATAACCTATCAAATGGAAAATAATAAAATGTTGAGTTTGGCCATTACAATCGTCCTAATCATATTCATGTGAATGTAATTTTATTTGGCTGTGAATGTTGTAGGTCCAATTACAATGAGCAATAAAAAGGTATATCGCTCAAAATAATAGTTAGTCAAATACTTGATCACTTCTACTGAAACCGTTCATGTCTGTCGAGACATGGTAGGGTTTTCAACCTTTGGAACTCAATTTAAATTGCAATCATGCACATTTTAAAATGTTTTATGTTGCTGGTTAAAGGACAGTGCTCGTTGACTTCTGATAGGCGAATGAACAGTTCAAAGAGCTGTTATCCAAAGACAAATCTAATGTCACTGCACATAAAAGTGGTCAGATAACTTAAATCGTATTTGACTGCAGCAGTGTATCAAGTTAATGCATAACCAAATGCAGAGAAATGCATTATACTGTGTTTATGTCAAATGGATCCAAGCTTTTTTTAAATTCCTTTGGTCGATTGACAGATATTTCTTTCTCACTAAGAGAAATGCAATGTTGAATAGTTTCTCCGGTTTGAAGTAGTTTCCTATACAAGTGCTTTGAATTCTCTTAAGACAATTAATCCGATTGATTTCCTTCTGGTAGGAAACATTTTGGCATGGGAACGTCTAGTGTCACAGAAGGTGCAAGAACAGGTCGTATGATCAGTGTTAAACAACATCGCTTAACGTACACCTGACTTAATTGCAGCCAATCAAGATCAAATACATTTGGAAATCAATTAAGCAACACCAATTTTTTAACACCAAAATCATTCCGATTTGAAATAAGACAATATGTCAGGAAAATTGTTTGTGGTTTTAGGTATAACAATCATAAAACTTAGCAGTGTTGAAACAAAAGGTTACTCACATGACGGTTCACTGTCTTTTGGAAACGGCTTTTACAATAAATTGGTATTTTGGTGTCAAAATCCAAGTTCCATTATGAAATATGTAATGTGATTTGTGTCAATCTTTCAAGTGAAGTGATTACACTTTATTAACTAAGCAGTATGCACCTTCAAAGTCACAAAATCATGAAATTTCAATGAACTTGTCTTAATGAACAAATACGGTAACTACTTGCGGTATTGGCTTATAGTGTTCACTAAACATATTGAACTCAAATAATCTTAAATCCATTCACAGATCATATGGTTGTGTGCATTTTCTTAATTAATAAGGGACTGAAAGTTTAATGTCTGTTTAGCTTCCTATCATGCATGATGTTTTGGTGTGTGAATGTCAACTTGGTATAACAAATGTGGTTTACAATCAATCAATTCTAAAGTTTGAAGTGTAGTTTCTCTGATAGAACAATACTTATTTTAGGTAAAAATTCAGTACCTTCACATTTTCCCTCACATTTTCATAAATTTTGCATATTGTAGATTTTTAATTCAGTGAATGAGTAGCAGATTAACCAATTGTTATGTCTGGTATAATAAAATCGTTCAATTAATCCTAACAATCCCAGAGCACCAAATTTCACTCTACATGGTGTTCAGGGTGTTGCTTAATTAATTTCCAAGTGGATATATTGCTGATACGGGAGTGAGTGAGTGAGTGAGTTATAGTTTAACGCCGCTTCGGCAGTATCAGTTGATACAGGAATATACCCTGTTTATGTCAAATGTTACATGGGAAGAGGGGATCCCAGATACCTCTGAGGGTAGAGAATGGTATGTTTGTGAGAGTCATTTATCAATGTTGAAGAATCCCTTAAAGGAGTGCGATCCATGTACAACGTTTCACTGCACTGCTTTGTTCCCTTAGTGATGATTTATCTCCTATTGCACGAAGAGGAAGTACGTTATTTATCAATGAAACAGTGCAGTGGGGCCTATTTATTGGCTTTACTTGTATAGTAATGAATACATTTGGTATGTATTGAGAGTTATGTACATGTATCTATCAGTGTTCATCTAGAATTAGAATGTTCAACAAGCAGGTCCTCATTGTGGGAGCTAAATTCAAAAGGGCAGACTCACATAACACATTTACTGCATCAATATAAGATACTTTTACATATCCATTGGATTTTTAAAAAAATAATTTGATTAATTTACCGATTCTTTTGAAAAATGAAGATTTAAATTCTTACATGTAAATTGTGGCTGTTATCAAAATTCAGTACCCCAATGTGTTTTGTAATAAAGTATAGTTTTGCCCTGAACTATTATACTTAAAGTACGAGGACGGTAGTCCGAGTACTTTGACGTTGTAATAGTTCAGGGCAAAACTATAGTTTATGACAAAACACATTGGGGTACAGGGAACTTTATTACTTTTCTAAGATAACACATAACACAACATTCTGCTGTGAGTAATTTTGCAAGAAAAATAGAGTTTACTTCCTTAATATTAAAATCCATGATCAGGGCCAACTGACGAGCCGTGCGACAACAGTGACTATGACGTCATTGTTCTGTTGTGACGTCATAGTGATTCCTGGGGTTGCCTAATGCGGATTTCGTCGTTTTGGTTCAAGTACAAATGAAGCTTAAAATTTAAGACTAATTAGGATACAAAAGAACACATTACTTCAATAATTGTTATAACAACGCTACCGTTGTTTTAGGACATTATCATTTGCAGAAAAACACGGTCTTTTCAACTGCCCTCTTTCGTTGGGTTACCATGGGCACACGTGACTACGAAGGGAGCGGAAACGTCATTCAATTGTTACGTCATCACAAAAACTATACCTTTATCGTCTGATAAAGTACTTTTATTTCGATTGTTCTAGCCGCTAGGCATCTTAGAATGTGTCATACAATGTCACTGATTTGTTATGGTGATGATAAAGGTGTAGTTTCAAAATCTAGAAAAGCATTGGGTAAATAAATGACGGTAGAGGTACGTTGTGATTGAGACTGGTGAATATGCTTGTGTCTAAAGTGAATGATTATCGATATGTGAAATTATTATTTACAGAGATATTTAGACACAGACAGCCGCCTTTAGTTTGATGAATATGTGTGCATTCATTTTATTCACATAACATGTTAAGTCTGTAATTCGTCGACTAAGCATTTCTATTTTGAAGGGTATGTTTATGGAAATTATGTGATCTTTTGAGTATGTGATAAGTTATTTTATTTTATATTTTGTTGAAATTTTCCCACATTTCATACTTTTACAATTTCCAAACAAGGACGGAAATAATCAATGAAGACGGTAAAAGGGAGTGAGTGTACAACTCTCAAATGACATCGAATGTTATTGGATCCTAGTGTCCTCGGTAAATATTCTTAAAATTTACATCATGGCTGGTATCTCCTTGAGTAAACACGATTTTCAAATATACAACTGACCTTTGAGATCTCTTAATGCAGAGGTAAATTGAGTACACATCTATTTCATGAATATTGAATGGGATTGAATTTGAACGGATTACCGTTTACATGTACATAGTGTGAAAGAAATATTTAAGAAAAGTTGCATAACGCCAGTATGTATATGTATTCAGTAATGCAATTTTCATATGTGGTATATACATAATCAAGTAGCATTGTTATATTTGTGATCATTATCTGCAATAGTACAAATACTTATTTCGGGACGAGTACCATGCAGGGTTGGAGGTCACTTCAAATAGCTACACAATCGTTGATCATTCAAACTATGATAGCCTTCTTCCGTCGAGATGCTTCTGTTACACTCTTCTTCTAATTGTAGTTACCTGATTGCATGATTATTATGCTTGTTTCTGTCAAAGAAAAACATACAAATTTCAAGCGGCACATTCTTAACCGTACGACCGCAAAAAGCTGAGAGCTAACCAATATAATGATGGCATAAGCTCAGTGAGTATGACGTCACAAGAAATGGTCACGCCAAATTGAGGCCCGATGGTCGTTCAGTAAGCTGTTGGTACAGTCAGTGCTGGCGATGGTTGCCTTACTCGGAGGGTGTTGGTTCGAATACCGTAAGAGACTCGCCCGAAAAAGTACAAGAATGTGTACTATTGAAGGTAGTGTTATCCCAAATGTAACCATGTGATACTTGTTCACTATCTAAATGATGCATTGAAGTTGGTACCCCCGGGCAAAATCGGCCTAAAACATGTATGCCCATACATTCTGATTGGTATGCAGCTCCTGGCTTATATTTGGACATTTTTGGTGAGGAGATGCCAACCTACTTTGACGACACTAAACTATCTTTCGGGGCCTCGATGAACGCTCGATCAGATCTTCAACACTAATATGTTGGTCAATCTTGAGTTTATCTCTCGGCGAAACATTTGTTCAAGGATTGGCGGAATAAGCATATGAGTGTGTATACTCACAATTTTACAGCCAAAGCATTTTCAAACAAGAACTTGCAGCAACCTTGTTGCAATGACATGGTTTCGTGACTTCGTTTTATTGGCTGTATATAGTTTTCGTCAATCAGCTAAACATACCCCAAGGGCCCTTCATTTAACAGCCGACCAATTAAGCACCCTGCATGACCCTAGTCATCCAAACAAAGCTCTGTATGTCCATGTCCATTAAACGTAATGTGTGCCTGATCAGAGACCATAATTTAACTGACAGTACATTAACGTTTTTGCAGAGACCAATGACAGAGCGATGTTTTCAGATTATTACCTGTACATACATTATATATGAAAGACAATATACACTTGCAATGAATTATTAAGACGATTGTAAGGCTTATTTTAACAATGCTGCAATCAGCGTAGCGATCCGCTTTGCAGATAATAATTGAGACGTTACTGTGTTCAGCCACAGACGAGGACCACTAGACAGTATGTCCGCAGAGCCTCATTAACTATTTAATGACGATTATCACTACCGCTAGATGATCTTATGGGGTGTGTTAAATCGCCAAAATCACATGTTTACGCAATAATGATGCTGTCGTCATCTGTAAATTTACCTCGTTGGATATCTAAACATTCGATATATGGACAATCTAAGTTGTTTAATTGCAGATTTGTTTGAGAAATTAACGATCAAAATGTTCCGAAATCACTTTGAATTATGCCGATAATGAGATTCCTCTTGTGACGTCAGAGGAGGACATTCCTCCCGACGTGGAGGTTGCTCGTTTGTCTTTAAATCTTCCATTAGGAGACGGG
This sequence comes from Gibbula magus, assembly GCA_936450465.1. NCBI lineage: Eukaryota > Metazoa > Mollusca > Gastropoda > Trochida > Trochidae > Gibbula > Gibbula magus. The sequence continues at coordinate 67,025,239 of OW388305.1, forward strand.
GTTCGAGATCAAATACCTATGAACGTTTGTCACTCTTGATGATTAGTTACATGAATGTTTTGCGAGTTCTTAGTATTGCTGTACTCTAGTATACACGGGATTTCTTTTGGGATTTGGAGAAAATTGCAGTTGTTAATAATCATTGCGTTTTGAAATATCTGGAAGGATGGAAGGTTTAACTTGACATTAGACCATTCAAATAGAGTTTCATTCTTTGACCTTGTAACCATGACTTTGCTGAAAGAGATTTTGGAACTTTAATGGCAAGGTACCCCGTCGATACAGTCATTGAGTCTAGTAGGATGTCAAGTAGGATATGCAGTGTTTACAGGATTAACGTTATCATAGTAGACAGTCTGTGCTATATGCCAAAACAGGATGTCACTAGCATTGAAGACATTGAGTCATTGGTTCATGATGAAAACATTAGTTTGAAAAGTATTCAATAAAGTCAAGCTCAGTAAAAGCTACTGATGTTTGCATATTTTCAAAACAAACCATATCATCAACTATGAAGATTATTGGTGTGTAATATATCCACAATAAGCTGTCACTCAATGAATATATATATATATATATATATATATATATATATATATATATATATATATATTATATTACTTTGTTGCCAAATCTCAAGATATCCGAGGTAACAGTTTCTAATATCGTGTTTACAAGAACGGAGTGGACGCAGCTGAATAAAGAGTAACGGATACCTACATGTAGATCTTCATCATTTAAATCTAACAGACAGACTTTGTAAACTCAATATTCAGTTCTAAATATAAGGTATGAAATAAGGGAACCCCGCCAACATTAATCGGGTGCAGAGGATAACATATTTTAAAACCCTTAGTATATAACACTTGAACGGCAGAAGCGCAATGACTATGTAAACTCGAAAAAGCTGTTCCATCACATAAACACGTACACTTTAAATGAAGAAGTACATTCCGTGCTAACCTAATATGTCTACATAATGCTCTAAATAATCAACTTCTTTACTTCTAATATTATTGCAAGATCGAGACTCCTGGAAAGAATGAATGCCATGAATTATTGAATAACACATCTTTTTCATTTCCTTTAAAAACAACTTATGATTTTACATTTCAGGCAATCTCATTTACATGGAAGGAAACCACTCTCAAGTTTCATTTTCTTATAAACAGCATGAAAGATGTAGGCATTAAATTCAAAGCTGACGCAGTAAATACCTGAAACCAGCGCCTGGAGTCCAATGTTTCCTTCCTGTCATCCTGTTCATCTGGAAATCTGATAAAGAAGAAATATAAAAAGTTAAAACCTGCAAGAGATGGAAAGGCAAGACCATTCGTTGAAAAACGTTGACCAAATCATGTCTGCAAGTTATTTCGTAATTGAACTGTTTGCATGGACATTGAGGTACAATAAAACAAGATTTAAAAAAGTTGTCTTGTTACGCAAAACATATTAACGCAATTACACACTAATTGATAAACATAACGTATACAAGTAACATTTAATTTTAAAAGAAAGTGTAATGAAACGAAACATCTTTGCATTGCCAATAATACATACAGTATAAGCCTGCACTGTCAATAACTTAAACTTAGTAACTTTAACAAAAATATCACGATAGTTTAAAAATCGAAAATAAAGTGAAAGTTCCAAGAAGTGATCAATGTATTAGTATACTTTTCTCAGTTTTTTTCTTTATGATATTGAGAAAACGTGGTTGTTATTATTAAACATATCCGCATGGCATATTATTTTGGGGTTCCTTTTCATTTCAAATTATTATTACTAATGCAATTCATTAAATCTAGCTGTAATAAACTCGTGCCAATAATGAACAAAAGTTTTGATCTTATTTGAGAATTTGAATGCACAATTACACATTAAGTACTTAGTTTGGAAAATTAACTTTCTTCAAGGTTTGATTTTATGTGTATGCACAATTACACATACACATTAACTACTTTGTAGGAATGATAATGAATGGTCTATGTCTCGTCGATCTAAACTAATGTACAATTGCATGTTACATATGTTCTAGGGATAATAAATCAATGGTCGATGTCTCGTTAGTTTCCACATGCCTCGTTTGTGTTCACTCACAAAGCATCAATCCAGAGCCTTTTATCTTGTTCCTATTGTGAACCTGGAAGTCATTGAAACTTTCACTTAAACTGCTGTAAGTATTGATATATAATTATAAGAACGTTTCAAGTATTAGTATTTGTATGCAAGTAACTTTTTGTTCAGAACTCAACATACATACATGCATACATACAAGTTATTGCCTAATTGAACTGTTTGCATGTACATTGAGGCACTATATAACACGTTTATAAAAAGTTGTCTTGTTGCGTATAAAAATGGTCACGCAAGAACATAATCAACAAAACAGTTTAAACTGACAAAATGGTTTTAACAATTTTATAATCAAACTTTTAAAATTTAATTTTGAAAGAAATGAAAATCCAAACGTTCAGAAAACGATATATATGTTAATGACTTGTCTGCGCAGATATAAATACTATGAGAAAAATACTGCCCTTTATGTTAACTAGATTAGCGTTTGCGGGACACTGCAAAAGCAGAGCAGCTCCGAAATTTAGGGTCTCGCCTTTCCCTGTTCCGCCTTCTCGTCAGTATCAATACGATGGGAATTCTTTTTTAAAAAAGTTTGTTCATTATTCGAGTTATTTCTACTCGAGTTTGTTCTTAAAACCTATTTCTTCTTTCAAAATTTGATCAAAGGATTAACGTGGCCTTAACCAATATCTCATGACCTTGACCTTCAAGGTCACACCATCAATGATCACTTTTCATCGCGTATAATAATCATGCAATGACTCAAAGTGTTTTGCATATTCACAAAAGCATGCTTAAGTTTTGACCTCACTGTGACCTTGACCTTTGACAGATTTTAGCGAAAACGTTTTCAAATCTTGGTCTTTCTCCATAGTTCATATATACCAAATGAGAGCCTAATAGCACAAAAAAAAGTTTGAAGTTATCATGTTTACAAGGATTGTTGTAGTTATTTCAGAACACCTGACCTTTGACCTTGAATGTGAACATGTCAAAATCATTCACCAGGTGTATAAGAAAGGAATTAAGCTATCTATATGAGGTGTTAATATCTTCATGGAAAAAAGTTACTTAGTGATTTCAGAACTGGTCAGCATGACCATATATCGTGACCTTGACCTTTAAAATTCAAGGTCACACAATCAGTGATCACTTTTCATTGTGTATCACAATCATGTAATGATTCAAAGCGTGAATAGTTGAAATAAGACATTTTCGCAAAAGCATGCTTAGGTTGTGACCTCGCTATGACCTTGACCTTTGATGGATGTTAGCGAAAACCTTTTCAAATCTTGGCCTTTCTCCATAGTTGATTTTTACCAAATAAGAGCCTTAAAGCATAAATATTTTTCAAGTTATGGTGTTTACAAGGATTGTTTTAGCAATTTCAGAACTTGTGACCTTGACCTTTGACCTTGAATATGAACATGTCAAAATAATTCCCCAGGGGCATAAGTAAGAAGTTATGTATTTGAGGTGTTGATACCTCCTTGGAAAGAAGTTATTTAGTGATTTCAGAACTGGTGACCATGACCATATCTCGTGACCTTGACCTTTAAAATTCAAGGTCACACAATCAGTGATCACTTTTGTGTATCACAATCGTGTAATGATTCAAAGTGTTAATAGTTGAAATAAGACATTTTTGCAAAAGCATGCTTAAGTTGTGACCTCACTATGACCTTGACCTTTGACGGATGTTAGCGAAAACTTTTTCAAATCTTGGCCTTTCTCCATAGTTGATATACACCAAAGAAGAGCCTGATAGCACACATATTTTTCAAGTTATTGTGTTTACAAGGATGTTTTAGCGATTTGGTATAAACGTATTTTTATTCATAGAGAATCTGGTTTGGTAAACAAGCACAACTTTTGCTTATATTAATACCTCACCAGAAAAACATGCTTAAGTTGTGACCTCACTATGACCTTGACCTTTGACCTTGAATGTGAACATGTCAAAAAAAGTCCCCAGGGGTATAAGTAAGAAGTTATGTATAGGAGTTCTCAAAACCTAATAGGAAAAAAAGTTATAGCGAATACAAAACGCGGCGGCGGCGGCGATGGAAACTGCGCAAAAACTGAAAGCAGATCCGACTTATAATTATAAGAAGTTCATACTCAGCTCAGGTCAAGATGATAATGTGTCTCAAAACGCACCGACTAGTCCTCTTTGTTTTAAAATAAAAGCTTCGACTGTCATCGCTTTCTTCAACGCCCTGCCTGCAAATAGAATCATAGACCTTCTGTCAACGTAGTCGCAAAAGAAGTAGAGGTGGAGACTGTGTCTATATGAGTGTAATAAAAATTCCAAGAAAATCTCGAGCGTTGTAATTCTCAAAGAGAAACGTTTGGCTTAATGAAGCACCGTAAAATATAATCTTATTTGGTGGTTAACACCCTTAGACATATACTTTTTAACAGTCTTTGTGTTTACTCCGTTCTTAGCCAAGTCGATGATTTTAGGTTTAATTATAATCAAGACCATGCACTGTTTTGTTCAAAATGCACAGTTCCATAAAACATGTTTTGCCTATGACTTTGCCATGCATGTGTGTATTAAGTATGGGTGAAAATGTTTGTTAAGCAGTTTGACAATGTTCTTTGTTGTCTTTGTTTGTGGCCATCACGTTATCAATAACGGTTGTATCCACCACGTCCCCGGATGATTGTTTCAATCATCCTCCACGTCATTGTGGTGAGTCTCTTGATTCGCTGCAGAAGTAACAACTGCCACTCATGATGTATAGCTGCTTCCAAACAGACTAAATCCTGTACTGGTGGGTCAATGGCTTGCACTCGGCGTCCAATCATATCCCAAATGTGTTCCAGTGGATTGATATCCGGGCTCATGGCAGGCAATGGAAGTTTGGATACTGCATTGTTTTTTCATCATTCGTTATCATTCATGAATACAGGACAAACAAGAAAAAAGTGAGCATGGCTCACATACCCCCGTCATCCGCTATCCGTCCATCGAGAATTATAGATGTGAAGGTTACTATGTTTAAAAAAAAGCTTCAAGCATCATAATATTGTCCAAAATAATTTAAGGAACTGACTGTTATTACAAAATTTAATTCACCCAGATGTAATATTTTTCAGGTAACTTAATTTTTCCCATTAGGGCATCACACCGGTAATTTGTACCAAGTTCAATTACAGATTCAAGGGCTTTGAAATAATATTGCGGAACTGGACTGTGAACTCGATAAAGAGTATCATCTGGACTACCTACATGTAAAATTTCATTCACCTAGATGTAATAGTTTCCGAGAAAACTTGTCCCAATTGGAGCATCACAGCTCTTTTGGTACAAAGTTCAATTTCGGATTCAAGGGCCATAACTCAGAAAAAAATAATATTTCGGAACTGGTTTTCGAACTCGATGAAGAGTATCATCTGGACTACCTCCATATTAAATTTCATTCACCTAGATGTAATAGTTTCCTAGAAAACTTGTCCCAATTGGAGCATCACAGCTCTTTTGGTACAAAGTTCAATTTCGGATTCAAGGGCCATAACTCCAAAAAAAATAATATTTCGGAACTGGTTTTCGAACTCGATGAAGAGTATCATCTGGACTACCTCCATATTAAATTTCATTCACCTAGATGTAATAGTTTCCGAGAAAACTTGTCCCCATTGGAGCATCACAATTCTTCTGGTACGAAGTTCAATTTCGGATTCAAGGGCCATAACTCCGTAAAAAATAATATTTCGGAACTGGTTTTCGAACTCAATGAAGAGTATCATCTGGACTACCTCCATATTAAATTTCATTCACCTAGATGTAACAGTTTCTGAGAAAACTTGTCCCCATTGGAGCATCACAGTTCTTCTGGTACGAAGTTCAATTTCGGTTTCAAGGGCCATAACTCTGTAAAAAATAATATTTCGGAACTGGTTTTCGAACTCGATAAAGAGTATGGTCATGAGTACTCACAACCAAAATTTCATTCACATAGGTTGAACAGTATCCGAGAAAACTTGTCCCCATTGAACACAATAAAACTAAGTCCAAAAAGTGACGTTTCCATGGAAACGACAAAAAATATCAATCTCAGAAAATTGAAAATTGTCTGTGCGCGATCGGAAGAACATGGTTAACATCTGTACAAAGTTTGGTTGATGTAGCTTTGACGGTTTTTGAGAAAATTGACCGGACGGAAGGACGGACGGACGGACGGACGGAATGACCGCTATATACCCCCGCTTACTTCGTAACGGGGGTATAATTATCATTCACGAATATAGGACAAGTGGCAAATGAATGATTGTCAAATTTGGCACAAGAACAGGCTGCAGAATTTCCCGGATGTAACAATCGTCATTAAGATTACCTCTCGAAGTCACCAAATCGAGCTTACAACCTCGACAGATGCATCCCCAGACCATAACAGATCCACCAACGAATGGGACTGATGCTTGGATGTTATTTGGTGCATATGCTGTGGTTTGACGATATTTCTGGACAAGACGGCAGGTAATGACACAATCATTTGAAAATTTCCAAGATTTATACTGATTTTAAGAACGATTTAAAACTGCAATTTCAGAAATTCGTGGGTGGTGTGCTTCTGCAGAAAGATTGTGTCCTTCCTGGATAGTTACGCAAGTGTGAAATGCTAAGTAAACTCAATCAGGAACACTCGCTTTTGTCATGACTTGTACTTACCTTGTTGTTATTACCGCATGTTATTACACAAATGTTTTGGCCATTTAAACAAAACCAACCATGCACATTAACATGTACGTGCGACCATGCGACCATGCCGTCGCCGTCGCCGTCAGCCTAAATGACAAACTCACGCTAGATATCGCGTTACTTGGTACAAAATACAAAGGGAAGTACTCTGGTGATAACGTGATAATTCCGTATCCTTACCTAAGGATATAGTACTCACCTTATTGTTTTTACCGGTTTTTTAACATTGATTTGCTTAATCTAATACAACATTGCGAAGGTTTTATAAACAATATTACCTTTTTACAAACTTTCCATCTCTATGTAAATTTACAATTCAGATGTGAATGGTGTATTTTATGAAACGGTACCTTGATTTTCTACAAAATAGTAGCCATACCATTAACTGTTTTAAATGTTATGATATGCTGAGATTGAGGTTGACCAATACAGTTAAAATCATGGCACTAACATTGTGAACAGAATATATAATATTAATGATATAATAATGACTTTATATAATGCTTAAATTACATAGATTACCAATTCAAAGCATGCGCATACATTTTAACCCTGCTGTATGGGATTTTCTTTCTTTAAATTAAATTTCTGTAAATTTAACTCGTTGCACTCTTTGTATTGAACAATTCGATCTAGTCTAGCTGTATTCACCTGGTGTAGATTTAATGAGATTATTTTGTTCAACAGGAACATTTGCTTTTGCCATTTATGTTTATCTGGTATGGAAGCAAACACTTATCATAGATTGTTTAACTGAGCATCTAACATTATTCATGTCTTCCGATCACATTATAAAACTATATTTGTATTCATTAATACCATAATGGAACTTACTAATGCATCTCTATATTTGATCACAATCGTATTACTATTCCCTGGGTGTATGTTATGAAATCATAATGTTTCTTGATTATCAGCGCTAATCGTCAAGGGGACACACGCATGCAAGCGAATCGTCATACACACTAATGTGTCTGACACTCAATACGCATGTTACTTCAAGTTTGTTTCATGTATCTCTTGCTTCTCCTTTTGTAAACATTGATATTGTGTTTGTAACATTGCGAATTAACAATTACATGAAGCTACTATATACTACCGAGGGATATATTATTACCTCAGCTTCTGTTCGTATCTTTTGTAATTTAATGACATTTAAATGTATTTATGTCTAAAGTACAACTTTGGAACAACATCTCTTCCTGTTTAATAATTTGTTTACAATTATTGAAAGTGTTCCATTAATGTTATAAAACATTTAAATTGTTTTTTCACATTTCAATGTATCTAACAAATCTCTTATTAAATTCAACGTTCATAATACAAAACAGCATGCTGGAATAACGCTTCTAAAAAGTCTAAAGCTTCCTTCCTCTCATCAAATAAGGTGAAAGTGTGGAAAGTTGATCTTGATAAACATGTTTTGTATGTTGATAAGATGCAATATAAGCCATGGAAATGTATACCAATGTCTGATTTGTTAACAGTGTTATCTAACATAAACTGTTGATAGCCCATGGTACAATGATATCCCACGATTAGCTGAGTTTAACCGTCATATTGTTACACATTGTTAATGCTTAAAAATGCATTTGTTATTGTCATATTATATTGCATAGGGTCTAGTACTGCTGCCCTCTCACGCCAAAGGCCTTGGTTCTAATCCCGATGGAGACATCAAAAATAGTCATGAGGAAAATAGAGCTCATCAGGACTTCATTGATTTATAATATAAGGTTCAATATCTAAGTTATCTATGTATCTATTATTATTATCTAAGTAATTCATTTACCAAATTTACAATTGAGAATCTTATTTCGCCAAGGAGTCTGTACACGACATATCAGCTTGCTAAAGCGTTTTGTACAGGAGAAATCTACAATTTAGAATCCCCATTACATAATGAGTCTGTTCACATAATTTCAGCTTTCTAGTGCGTTTTGTACTTCATCAAAAGATGAAAATAGTTTTTTAAGCTTCTGACCCCTGTGACCCTATTTGGGGTTATGGGGTCACGAACTCTTCAATTGAGAATCTCAATTGGCCAATGAGTCTGCACACAACTTTTCAGCTCTCTAGACTTTTTGGAACAAAAGAAGAAGATGAAAATAGGTATTTAAAGTCGTAACCCCTGGGACTCTATTTGGGGTCACGGGGTCCCGAAATCTACAATTTAGAATCCCCATCGGACAAGGAGTCGGCACGCAACTTTTCAGCTCTCAAGAATCAGTGGTTCTTAAGGAGAAGTCGAAAACTTTACGGAAGGATGGCCGGACGCTGGACGCCATGACATAAACTGAATAGGGGCTTTAAGGCCAGATGAGATAAAGATTTGTGACCTGGGTCTCGAACTGTGTTGTGTCCCTGGGCAAGCACATTGCACTCGGTCCATCCAGCTGTTTATATGGGTAAATGAACACAACAACTACGGTCACACGGAGTGCTTAGTATAGGCACGGAAAGCACAGTGACGTCTATTGTCGATAACAACAGTCCTTCATTATTTCAAAATCTGTCAGTCACAAGAAAGAGGAACTAACATGGATCACACGGTTCTGTTTACAACCGGGCTAAACTTTCAGAATTTAAGATACATGAAAACTTGAAGTTTGACAAGAACATTATTTTGCAGTCAAAGCTAGCTGATTTCAGAGTCACATCAGAAGATTATGAAAAAGTTACTTGGAACTAGACACTGGATATCGGGCAAATCATCGAAAAGGAAGTAATTTTTGTGAATAATGGATGGTCCTTGCTTATCACAGGGAAAGAGATAGACTTGCAACTGCTGCATGTTAGCAATATTTTCCTATGTTCATCACAAGATGTCCAAACAATCTTTGATATTATGATGACACTTCACCTTTGCCTTGGAAGAAAACCAAAAGTTCAGGAAATGATATCCATGCCGTATATATTCATGGCAAGAAGGCACGACCAATTCAAAAGTGACAACATATTAAGGCCTCCCAATCCAAATGCAAGTTGCAACTGAAGCAATGTTGGACATTTTGAAAAGTCAAATTCCGGAAGACAAGGCACTAGCATTTACAGAATTTTAGATAGTGGCATATTGTTGATCCCTTCAGACGCACTTCTGGTACTGTATAAGAATACTTTTGCACAACGAAGCGCTTTGTTTACACACTAAGGAATCAGGCAAAACTGGAGGCATCCAGAAGTGGTTTCAGCTGTTGACTTCAAATGGTTTACTGAAATTATTGTGGAATCTCAGCAGGACAAAGAAAAGAGCGAACAGCAACCAAAGTCTTCCAGATGTTATGAGGAATGGGTGGATTCAGATTTCCCATTGCCCATCTTCCAGTGATTACAGCGTTAGCTTTTACGATTCATTCCATTATCTATGTAGCCATTGCAGAAGTTGTTCTTGGGGACATTCAAGTGAATTATGTGAGCATGCGTGGAGCTGGAGCTGAAATGGCATTTATGGAAATGAAGACAGATATTGACAGTTTATCTTTTGCTGGCCATGCAGAAGCTAATCCAACCCAAAAAATAGTCTACATCAGGGATGTATCACACTGCATCAAGAAAGTCTGAAACAATATCTGAACGAGTTCTAAGCATAGCAAGAAGTATTATGAACTGCAATCAGGCTTCCAGATATTTTGTAGTTTTGAATGAAGTGAGGTGAGGTGAGTTAGGGTTTATCGCCGCTTTCAAGAGTATTTCACTTATATCGCGGCTACTAGTATTAAGGCAGGGAGAAAGCACGCAACGCCATGCATTGCGGTGAAACCTGCGAGCAGCGGCTGGAACTAGCGAACCATGGGTGGTACTACGCTGAAATTCAGTGTAGCATTGCACCCAAACCCGACTGCGTGTAGAACGTTTCTCTACTGCAGACAAAGTTGCCGTGCCCCTGGCGGGATTCGAACCCCGGACCTCTTGATCCGAAGCCGAACGCGCTAACCACTGCGCTATCCCGCCCCCTTTTGAAAGAAGGCTTACAATTGGAAAAAATCTCATATGGTCAAATATTCACAAGAAACTAAAAGCAGACCAAGCTAAGAAGATGGGAAATCATCTTGCAGAAGAGGTCCTGAACAGCGACGTGTTAGAGATAGTTGTTCAATTCAAGTTATCTTTGGGTGCGATAGGAATTAAATTGGATGGAACAATAGACCTACCAGCCTAGACAAGTCTGCTAATAGACAACTTCCGTGATCCACGGCCAATGGCCCACCATGTCGACCAGCGGTTATTGAAGAATGGGGTTATTGAAGGGAGACGCTTAAATGATTTAAAAACTGGGGGAAACAAGTCGTGGGGTGCGACCTGTCAGCAACAGAAAAGCAGCATTAATTGATGTCAATTTCCGTGTCGGGAGTATCTGACATCATGTATTCTCGGCTTTGACAAAGTGGTAAAATATTTCCTTGTGAAACACCCTGGCAGTCAAGTAAAACCTCCCTGCATCAACAGTGACCCAATCGAGACTCAGTTTTGTTAACAGAGCGGGGTTATACAATGGGAATGTCACCAACTCTACTTATGCAATAACTGCATTATTCTTGAACAATTCCTGGTCTAAATAAAGAGCAAATGCCAAAAGACATCAGCGCAACTTCCACAAACATTGAGACAAAAAATAAGAAAAACCGATGTGATGGACGCAAACCTCTAAGATACATCAACTAACAAGCTTAAGATATGTGCCTCTGATATATAAGCAAGTCTTTAGTAAGAGGGACTAGTATTCTCTAATAAGTCATTCGAAACACATAACTCAAATGTGGATAGTTAAGTATTTGACTATCCTTGAAGATCATCATTGAAAACTGACATCGGTGTAGTTAGCTGCCATGTCTTCCGTTGACATGCCTGTCTGATAGACACAGACATAAAGACCGTTGTGCGACCAAAAAACATAACAGATCGCCGTTGGACGCACAAGGGAGGCAATATGGTTGCTGAGGTCGTGAGGAGGTGGCACATTGGATATTGAGACATCGCTATTGATCACGGAAAACGCCAAAAAAGAAATCTCAAAACTTCCGCAGAGGGGTCGGCGACGATTCTGGTTTTAGTTCAACATGACGCAGAAAGGTCGTACAATGGACGTTCTAAGGACGCAAAGGGCGCTCAATGATCGCCATGTAGGAAAATCGCTAATGTTGGGCGATAGCTCTGCCTCCCTTGTGCCTTCCTACTGCAATCAGAGCCGTTTATATCACAACCGTTCTGCCTTCATGCAGCGACCATGGCAAGTTTTGTGCCTTCTTTCTGCATTCACTCAGCCTTCTGTGAGCGTCCTCGTAAATTCTCCAAAATATAGATGATCGATTCTCACATGTTCCCTTGTTTCTGTTGGCAAATCATTGATAAGACTATGGCACCAAAAAGGAGCAAGACAACAGAAAAGTCAAGCAAATACAGATATATAAACTAAACGACATCACATATTTAACCATTAAAACTGAATTCTGATGTCGGATAAAGTCGATTTTAAATGTCTTTGATAATAACAAGTTTTGTAAAGAAGTACGCACAATTTCATTCATTCGGGTTTGATACTTTTATCGTGATCTTTATTCTAACACATATGGGGTGTTGGAATAGCTCTCAAATTGAAGCACCGTCACGGTAGGACATCGTAAAACAAGCCAAAAAGTCCCGTTAAGAGGATTTGACTAGTTTTTAGAAGGCATGATTTTCAGAAATCTGAACAGATAATGTTTCATACAAAAAACAATGACCATGTTGTTAAGCAGCAGAGTTTGTTGTATTTTATTGCAGCTGCAAAGGCTAATTGGTTGGTTGTTTTTGACTGTTGGAATGGGACTGAAACAATTGAGGCTAATGCAGCTTATTTTAGACCCAGTCTATCCAGAATTGTTCATGCAGGTATCGTAGAAGAGGCACAAGTGTTGCTGCATAGTCGCCAAACTGTCGCCAATGGTGGCACAGAGGAGGTTGACAGGTTGTACGGGGATCGCCCTCGATGCTGAAATGTTGTACAGGTTGTACTGTAAACGTGCAGGTCTTCATGGAAATTACCGTTATTTGCATTTAGGTCGTACAAAGGACGCACGAAGATCGCAGGACCATTTACACAGAAACGAGATTTCGTGAAATCAGCCGACCAGTCCACTTTTTGGGTCGCTCAACGGTCGTCCGAAGGACGCGGCTCTGTGTAAAGGGGCCTTTAGCAGCATAACCTTACATCCAACTTTGAGCCATATTACTTAGGAGCTACCTGTTTATCTTCTCTGTCCAGTCGTCATTTTGTATTCCACAGAGCCTTGGAACAGATGCTTATTATTCACGCATTGTTATACTTTATATACATTTCCAAGTGGAAATAATCAAAGATACACTGTGAAACAAATCCTGTTCATACAATATGTGCAACTAGTATTTTGATTGTAACCAACACAGTAAAACGCAAGATCCCAGTGTGGGGTGTTTAGTTGATATTTACTGTGTCTGCACTACAATTTTCCTTCAAATTGCCTTGAAAATCAACGTTAAAGATTGAAATATACACCTCAGGGTAAGGACTCGACGGTAACTGCACTAATGGAGTAACTGTTATCTAATCATTGGTTCTGTTATCTAATCATTGGTTCCAGATATATTTTTGGACCTGATGGGAGAAAACTTATAATCACAATTGATGGAGCATAACGGACAGTTTGTCAAGGATTTAAGAAATGGAAACCGTAATGGAATCAATATATTGCTTCAGGCATAGTACCAGATAAAATCTAATAAGTTTAACCGAAATATTCACTTCACTGAGTATCATGTATAGGAAGATGTTCGTCTATGTAGTTCAGTATATATATGAACACATCACAGCTTCAAACTGAAATTGTTAACAAGAATGTTTATCACGTTAGCATCTGATCACACCTTACCTAAAAGAACATAAGATGTTAAATTATCCTCTTTTGGACGTCTCGCTTTGTGATTTTCGGATCAGGAAATAATACATTTGTCATTATTTTCTTTTAGTGGACAAAATTGATCCGTGACGTGTCAAAAAAACAATATAAGAGAACTAAGTTAGATTGTAATGTGATGGAAAGAAAGATTCAAATTGTGAAATACTTTTCCTTTCTCAAATCGCCTTTAATAACACAATTACGGTTTGAAGGAAACGAAAAACAGAAAACAGAATTGAGCGTAGAACATTATTCCTGTCTAGCAATCACATCATTTAACTCTCTTTTTATTCATTAATGCAATCAAACAATTTATTGATGCATCGATTCCTGATTATCTTCTAAATGTTTTATCAAAATCAGGTTATTAGTCCCTGGGTGTATATTTCGAAATCATAGTGATGACCATTAATCTAATCGCCACGGGAATAAAACCAAATAAGCGAATATTCATGTAGACATTAACCCGTCTGACATTTACTACGCATAAGAAAATATGTAAAGGATTTGACCCTATTGATTTGAATAAGACACATTCATGTATTGATAACTACATCAAGTATTCATACCCAAAAAAAAACGAAGGAGTTAGTTCAGGGTCTGTGAAATTAGCAAATTATTCCCAGTTCTCTATTCGTTGTTCAAAATGTGAATTTGCTAACTACACGGGCCTATTATTGCATGAGTTTAATTCTCAATACAATGTCACCTTCCCTAACAATGTTCATATTTTGAAAGAGTTATAACTGTGGCAAGGTTGTTTTATTATCAATGCCGAAAACTGTTTCAATCGTTCGTTGACCCCTAAAGTTTCATACATTTTTAGTTTGAAGTTATAATAAACTTGCTTTTATTAAACAATTAACGAATTCTAAAAAAGGTCATTTCTTCGTCCCATCTTTCCTTAACTCGTTCACCCCTAAAGGCCTCTACAGAGGCGAGAAAACGCATTAGCGTTCTGGTTTCTCAGTGATTAAAGGGTTAAGATACAAGTAACAGTACCAAAATGATTGAAAGTATAGTATATGTGATGAGGACTGTGTGTGCTAGGAAAGTTTGTTATTTGAGGCAATCCTCTACATTCCTCGTCCTTTAATCAGTCCCCAAACCATTCCGCCTTGTTGAGTTGGTGATTTGGAATTTGATGAAATGTAACTAGACATTAAATCAGTTGTAATTAGTTTAATTAGATTCACTCGTTCTGAATAAAAACGTATTTGGATATTCAATTGTTAAATCTGCATAAACGATTGATAGTCAAAAGAGATCAATTACAAACATTAGAATGTATCACCATTAATTACAGTTGTTATGCGATTAAACTCATTTATCTCTTTCTAATTATACACATCCCACTATCGATGGAATTAAAATCATCTGTACTGTATATGAGACCAGGAAAAGTCGGCACCTTCCTGAATTATGCAGCGGTTTTAGTTAAAACATTACGAATTTCAATCTTTACAACACTGCTGTACCGCATTGCAAGTTGTATGAAGGTATTGAATATATGTACAGACGAACCTGGTGCGAACAGCCACCTTTACTGATAGGGTCACTTGTTTGCATGGATATACAGAGACATTAACAAATATAACTAAAAAAGAATTTGAATGCGTATTTTATTTAAATAGTTCTCGTTTTCATATTTTCACATGGAAACATCTCATTGCCAAGAGTGATTCGTCTCGAGTCTTTAAATACACACACATTTTTAAAACATCCGATAACTCTGAAACTCAACCGTGCAAGTGAATAACTATTAGTTTCAAGTACATGTAGCTAGATTAGATGCACATTATCCTGCACAATGATTGTTTATAAAACGGCAAATAGATATGATGCGGTGTTCACAGAGTGACGTATAAGAAGCTAAATTATTGCTTATACATCAAGTGTGCGTATTGAAGCATCAAACATCATAAGTCACATTCAATCACCAGTTAAAATGCAATTTGTATGCTGACAAACGTTTCTAATAGATTGTTAAATTGAGCACAGAACATTAACCATGTCTACCACGCACCTTCAAACATGATATTTGTTCTCGTGAAAAGCTTCCTTGGTGCAACCGTGAAGCAATTATCGTTTTTATGTTTTTACAAACTCTTATCGCCTATCACTTGGATTAAATCAGAAACCATAATGTGTCATGATAGACTTGTATCTAATACTCAATGGAATACAACCAGGACGCGAATCATCAAATTCATTAATGTTTTGACATATAATACGCATTACAGTAAATGTAATCCTGTCTCACATATAATACGCATTAGAATAATTGTAACAGTTTGGATGAATACGACAAACTGGTAAATGCAACGATTATTGATCATTCAGCATTTTACTAAGTAGGCTAATGATACATAAATGTTGAAATCAGGAGAGACGAAATGGCATTGTTATATGTTTATACAATAGATTATGTGGCGTGAGTGTTTCGATAGCTAGATACAGTTACTTCATAAAAATGGATGGGCAGTGATTTGAAGTCATTTGAGGATAAACTAAACTAATTAATTGACAGTCGTTGAGAGTGATGAATAACAAGAGTTCATTGTCCTAAGCTCAAACAAGTGTAGAGGAACACACCTCGGTCCCCAATGAAACCAGGATAGGGTTGAAACAATGACCTCTGACAGAGTGAATATCTGTGATAACCATCGAGCTGTCGAGGTCATTATTTCACATACACCTTATGGCACGCGCTGATAAGAGCTCACATATATATTACACCCAGTGGAGGCATCGTTCATCAGCTCCCATTTAGTACAGACGAGACATTACACACTACAGGACAAGGAATACAAACATATCATTGCGGTCTACATTAAGTGATATGAAGTAGTCATAGCAAAATATTAAAAACCAACACCTAGTAAAGTTCTGAAATTTATGCAATTAAATTTGAATTAGAAAATATCAACTTTGTATACCTTTTTGTGCGTTCTTGAAGGAGAGAAGAAATAACAAGTGTAGAAGCGAGCACAGCTCACACTTCCCCGCTTGCAAATATAGTTTGACAAACTTGAAAATAGGAAAGGCACAGTTATGGAAAATGACTAACCTGTGGATACAGATGATTGAATAAGGAATTGACAGTTCCAGAGATAACCTTTGGACAGTATAAGCTAAGACGAATAGTATAGAACTTGTATTAAAACAGGTCTTAATTACTATAGCCAAATTGGAAGGTTTATCATGTTTTGGGAGTTGACATATGTCCATGGAAACCGCCAACAATGAAATTCAGATACAGGTCCTACCCTCATAAGGCATATCTAGAGATCACGGGTGACATGTATATAAAATTTATCCAATGGGCGGTTAAATTCCCTTTGATGTTTTTGAGACGATATATCATGTATCAAGACAAGTGTGGTTGTATCTATGACGTCACTTATTTATCAGCCACAGTTATTCTAAACTCTCTGATAGGACGACCGTGGAGAAGCAGGGCGGTCGAAGGGCGGAGCTACAGACACCTGGCTGGCGACCTTGAGTAAAGACAACATTGTTGCAAAACCAGATGACATCAAAGGGATGTATGTCGCTCAATGGAAAAACAAAACAAATGTCACTCAGTACTATTTTAATGATAACAAGATGTGTTTGTTAAACACGGATGCCCCCGAATATACCAAAGTTATGGCCAAGGTTAAAGTTTTCTGAATATTGTCCACTGCAGCATGGTCAAGGTCAAATATGATGACCTCATCTGAAAGGTCTCATCACAAGGTATGCACATGCCTAGTATGAAAGCCCTAGCTCTGAGCAATCGAAAGTTATGGTCAAGGTTAAAGTTTTTGTGGACAAA
Source organism: Gibbula magus (assembly GCA_936450465.1). Lineage (NCBI taxonomy): Eukaryota > Metazoa > Mollusca > Gastropoda > Trochida > Trochidae > Gibbula > Gibbula magus. Next base: position 67,042,757 of record OW388305.1, read on the forward strand.
CACACGGAAAGACGGACGGACGGACAGGTGAAAAACAATATACCCCCGAAATCTCCGATTCGGGGGCATAAAAACAAATGATCAGCTGATTAGAAACTATTTTAAAAAATCTAAAAAAACACCTTTGTTTTTAAATAGTCACTTATTAACTCGAAGGCAATCAATCCAGCGGAAAATAATGAACAGTCATTTGGGTGTGATAATTAATGTTCACTTGACAATTCTGTATGTTGATGTACATGTATGTAAGAAGAAATTTCACATGCCTCGAAAACACCAGCCGAAAAAGGAACCTGCGGGACTGGTTCCTAAGCCCGACTGACCTCCTGAGGTGAAACGGGTAAACCATCTCTAACAGCGGATTTCCCCAGACTGATTATTAAGCGCGAAAGTCATGTCACGTGACAGGCGCATATTTGTCGAACGTTGCCCATTGGATAAAACAGATACATGATTGACACAAGTGGGTGTATACAAAATATCATCTCGCTATCACTCACTCGCGGGCTCCGCCCCCTCGTGAGATGATAGCTCGATGATATTTTGTATACACCACTTGTGTCATCATGTATCTATTACGTGGTGTACCTCAAATGTAAAATGACGTCCTCACAGAGTAACTGTTAAGTCATGTTTCCATAGAAACCGCCAAAACTAAACTTCAGAAATAGGTCTAACCCTCAAAAAGCACATCTAGGCACCATGGTTGACATGTGTATTAAGTTTGGTGTATAGTCTGCTGTAAGGCGGGGGTATATAAGTACATGCAAACTCACATGCAGTTTATGGAAAAAAAGAGAACATGCTGTTTTGCGTCGCATAAAGCCTTGCTGTAGCGATGGGCTTAGCCCTGAATTGCCGTCACAACATCAGGAGGAAATAATTAGTACGGATGCATAAGATGACACAAAGCTTCACAAAAATGTGAAAATCACCTGACCAGCAAAAACCGTCGAGTTCGAAGACTGTAAAAATGTATAACAACCTGACATTGGTAGGTCCACAATACCTTATTTTGACTATGCTTTAATACTTCTTAGTATTATACACTTAATTACTCATGGTGAGGCCATTATGTGAAATACAAGGACCCGAGACCAGAATCCCGAGGCGCCGATGGAGTCAGGTCCGAGAGCTATACTGGTAAATCGCAAAAGGTGAAGTTATTTGCGAAACAAATTAAACGTATCGAGGATATCAGAATTAAACAATTTATTCAAGTAACAGTACCTCAATTGATATATTGTAAACTTTGAAATATTTCAAGCAATGAAAACATCCTTATTTTATAAAGGACTTATTTGCCGATGTGATAATGGATGCTCACTGTCGAATTAACGATTTGAGGAGCAGGATTTGCTGCAAAGTCAAGACATTTAACTTGTTTTTGCACATTAACCGGTGTTTCACATTCAGTTCTTTGTTCTATTTTTCCTGGTCTTCAATTTCATTGAAAAGTTGTTGGAGGAAGTTATCATAGGTAAGAAGATCAACGCTTTCACTGTGGTGAGGAATGTTCGAATAAACAACAGATCTCTCTTGATTACACAGTGACTCCCCAAGAACAGAACACATATCATGGTTCTTATTTTCACTGACATTTTGAGCATTGTGCTTAAGTGATGATTCAGATTAGTGTCCATGTCCATGTCCATGTTGTGCATGTTGTGTCTGGATTCAAACCCTTCGGGTCAAGAACGGTGATACAGGTGGCACGTATGGAATGGTTTGTGTAAACCGGAGATAACGAAAGCCTGTTACCGCCAAATTCGAAAGAAAAAACAATAATATAAACTCGTAATTACGAGTTTTAATCTCGTATTCACGACTTTCTTTCTCGTAATATCGAGATTTAAACTCCTAATTACGAGAACGAAAGTCGTAATTACAAGTTTATATCTCGTAATTACGAGATATAAAGTCGTAATTACGAGATTATAAAGTCGTAATTACGAGAAATAAACTCGTAATTATGAGATTTAAACTCGTAATTACGAGATTAAAATATTGTTTTTTTTTCGCATTTGGAACCAGTTTATTTCTCGTAATTACGACTTTATAATCTCGTAATTACGACTTTATATCTCGTAATTACGACTTTTAATCTCGTAAATACGAGTTTATATCTCGTAATTACGACTTTTTAATCTCGTAATTACGAGATTAAAACTCGTAATTACGGGCAGAAAGTCGTAATTACGAGTTTAACATATTTTTCTCTTTCGAATTTGGCGGTAACAGGCTTTCGTATGAGATAAACCAGCCTCAACAGAAATGTTTTTCTTAGATAAGATTTCCAAGATTATTATGTCCCAAAGCCATATTGTCGTACCAAATACCCGTTTTTTCAAGTTTCTTCTTGCCATAAGTAAGTCATGATTTAGTTTGACCAGATACTTTTCTATGGCGGTTACAGGACATCTGGCATCTCCTGGAAAATATAGCAAATATACTTTGAGACATGAGGAAAGTTATTTTTATTGAGTACTCTGGGGTCTTTTTGTGTGGAAAACATGAATAAATTAACAAGAAAATTAATGTTAAACATTACGATAAAAAAACAACTAATATTCCAAATTTGTGTTTAAAAGAAATTAATATTAAACATTAGGATAAAAAATTATAAATTATAATGATTTCAAATTTATGTTTTCATAAATTCTACCTCTAGCCTCATCCATGTCATTTCCTCTGTAATTTTTAGTTTGGTAACTTACTCGGTTGTACACATATCTTCGATTTTGGCAGTCGACGTGCAATACTAAGTCAGTTTTCGTAATTAGCAGCTCCGACTAAGTCGGAGCTGCTATCAGTTTTTGTGCAGTTTCCGTCGCCGCCGCCAGTGCGTTTTGTATTCGCTATAACTTTTTTCCTAGAAGGTTTTGAGAACTCACATACATAACTTCTTACTTATGCCCCTGGGGAATTTTTTTGACATGTTCACATTCAAGGTCAAAGATCAAGATCACGAGTTCTGAAATCGCTAAAAAAAATCATTGTAAACACGATAACTTGAAAAATATTTGTGCTATCAGGCTCTTATTTGGTGTATGTCAACTATGGAGAAAGGCCAAGATTTGAAAAGGTTTTCGCTAACATCCGTGAAAGGTCAAGGTCATAGCGAGGTCACAACTTAAGCATGCTTTTGAGAAAATGTCTTATTTCAACTATTAACACTTTGAATCATTTCATGATTTTGATACACAATGAACAGTGATCACTGATTGTGTGACCTTGAATTTTAAAGGTCAAGGTCACCAGTTCTGAAATCACTAATTAACTTTTTCCATGAATGTATCAACACCTCATATATATAGCTTCTTTCTTGTACACCTGGGGAACTTATTTGACATGCTCACATTCAAGGTCAAAGGTCAAGAGTTCTGAAATCACTACAAAAATCCTTGTAAACATGATAACTTCAACAACTTCTGTGCTATCAGGCCCTTATTTGGTATATATCAACTATGGAGAAAGACTGAGATTTGAAAAGGTTTTCGCTTAAATCTGTCCAAGGTCAAGGTCACAGTGAGCTCTCAACTTAAGCATGCAGTTGCGAACATGCCTTATTTTAACTATTAACACTTTGAATCATTACATGATTGTTATACACAATGAAAAGTGATCATTGACTGTGTGACCTTGAAGATCAAAGGGCAAGGTCACGAGATATGGTCATGGTGACCAGTTGTGAAATCTCTAAATAACTTTTTTCCAAGAAGGTATTAACACCTCATATACATAGCTTTTTTCTTATAAATCTGGTGAATGATTTTGACATGTTCACATTCAAGGTCAAGGTCATGAGTTCTTTAATTACTACAATAATCCTTGTAAACATGATAACTTCAAACATTGTTGTGCTGTCAGGCTCTTATTTGGTATAAATCAACTATGGAGAAAGACCAATATTTGAAAAAGTTTTCGCTAAAATTTGTCAAAGGTCAAGGTCACAGCAACGTCACAACTTAAGCATGCTATTGGGAATATGCCTTATGTTAACAATGAACACTTTGAGTCATTGCATGATTGTTATACACAATGAAAAGTAATCATTGATGGTGTGACCTTGAAGGTCAAAGGTCAAGGTCATGAGATATTGGTTAAGGCCATGTTAATCCTTTGATCCAATTTTGAAATCAGAAATAGGTTTTAAGAACAAACTTGTGAAAAGTGACCCCAGTGATGATTCAACTTGTTAGAATAACTTGAATAATGAAAATATTTTTGTCTAAAAAAAATCCCATTTTATTTATGCTGAGGAGAAGGCGGAACAGGGAATGGTGAGACCCAAAGTTTCGGAGCTGCTCTGCTTTTGCGGTGTTCCGCAAACGCTCTTCTAGTTTTTCTCAGGTTTTCTCTCTACCTACGTACCTAATACATGACGTCAAAGAACACCTTGTTCTGTAAGCCTGATGGGTTGCCAGTACTTAGCGCATCACTTTCACAGTTTCTTCAGGTCTGCATCTGTGATTACTTGTTATACACATCCCCCCCCCCCCCACGAAGTAAACGGGGGTATATAGCGGTCTTTCCGTCCGCCTGATCAATTTTCTCAAACCCCCCTACGAAGTAAACGGGGGTATATAGCGGCCATTCCGTCCGCCTGATCAATTTTCTCAAAAACCGTCAAAGGTACATTAACCAAACTTTGTTCAGTTGTTAATCATGTTCTTCCGATCACGCACGGACAATTTTTAAATTTTGTGTTTTTTCCATGGAAACGTCGCATTTTGGACTTAGTTTTAATGTGTTCAATGGGGACAAGTTTTCTCGGATACTGTTCAACCTAGGTGAATGAAATTTTGGTTGTGAGCACTCATGACCATACTCTTATCGAGTTTGAAAACCAGTTCCGAAATGTAATTTTTTACGGAGTTATGGCCCTTGAATCCGAAATTTAACTTAGTACCATAAGAATTCTGATGCTCCAATGGGGACAAGTTTTCCCGGAAACTATTACATCTAGGTGAATGAAATTTAACATGGAGGTAGTCCAGATGATACTCTTCATGGAGTTTAAAATCCATTTCCGAAATAGTATTTTTTAAAGAGTCATGGCCCTTGAATCCGAAATTGAACTTTGTACCAAAAGAGCTGTGATGCTCCAACTGGGACCAGTTTTCTCGGCAACTATTACATCTAAGTGAATGAAATTTAACATGTAGGTAGTCCAGATGATAATCTTCATAGAGTTCACAGTCCAGTTCCGAAATATTATTTTTATGAGTTATGAAGCCTTGAATCTGTAATTGAACTTGGTACAAATTACCGGTGTGATGCTCTAATGGGAAAAATTAAGTTACCTGAAAAATATTACATCTGGGTGAATGAAATTTTGTAATAACAGTCCGTTCCTAAAATTATTTTGGACAATATTATGATGCTTGAAGCTGTCTTTTAAACATAGTAACTTTCACATCTATAATTCTCAATGGACGGATAGCGGATGGCGGGGGTATGTCTGTCCTTTCCCCTCTTTCTTGATTTGAACCAACACAGCTTTGAAAATGTTGTCCACTGCCTTAACGGCAACATCGTTTATAATGTCACATTTTCCTGATTTCTGGAAGGCAATCACAACATGATGAAATAATGGGCCTCAGCTCCATTATTATTAAGGAATGGAGAGTTACTCGGACATTTCCCTCTACATAATATCTATAAAAAAAAAAGACCGATACGACCCCTTTCCCTGCTAGAACCTTTGACGCTATTCTCGAACTCATGAGAGGTCGATAAATCAATGCTAAACGCCTCATTAGTCTGCACATGCTTCCTTTATGCTCAGAAGCATAAAATCAGTTCATTTTCTGGGCACTCTCTGTCATTATAACTCAGAGTCATTTAAGTCTCTTTATATCTAGAAAGAGCTATATGGGGAAGGCTACCGGAAAAGGGACCACCTGGTCGGTATTGAGTTAGGCACAGGTTCATAAAAAACGATGTCTACCCTTTAAAATAAAAAAAATAATCATAAAATTATGATCAAAATTGGCAAAGCGATGGTCAGCTAAAGAGTGGTAGGGTCATAATTATCTTGGACTATGGAAATGAGAAAACCTGGCTTACAACTGTTGTGTGTATTCATTTAACCATAAAACATTATCAAACACGAAGTTACGGTGTGTGTATCAGAATTTGATTCAACAGGTGTTAACGTATGAGTGTGTAGAACAAAAGTTGTTTGCATGTTGTTAATATGCATGTGCATGCGTAATGGTCGATGTGGTCCCTTTTTCTTCAGATCAGCATAAGGTCATAGGCTTATAAAACACGTTGATAAACCCAAAAACGAAACTTTAGATAGCGTTATAGAATAGTTGAAAGACGAAATGTGTTAACTTTAATTGTGAACTGTGTTGTACCACCAACCGAGGCTATACACATATACAGAAGTACAAACGATTCCGTTCATCCTTCTGTCTGTTCCATAATCTTGTCCGACCTATGAGAGAAAAAACTAATCATCCAATTCTGTTAAATTTGGCACATGTCTAAGTTCTACTTTATTCAGTGGACTCCATTGCAAAGTTGAAATGACTTTCGTGAATTTATTATGTTGTTCCAATTTATATTATATATTTTGAACTAAGTGCGACCTATTACAAAAACGATCCAAAAATCTGCTCATCCGATTTGTTAAAATTTTGCAAAACTATTTTACATCAGGGTCTACTCATACAATGTCAAACAACAAATTCGAATTTCTGCATTTTTACGTTTATTTCTGTATATTGAACTAAGTCATTTTCATGAAATATAACTAATTGCAAAACTATTGAACTATTAAAATGTTGCGCATATGTTCTACATTACTTGCGGGATAGTGTCAAGTGTCAACCACCAAATCAGCATACAATTCTATTGAGAGTCGTAACCAAGCTGAAAATCAAATCATAATATTTGATTAAGAAGACATATTTCGATTTAAAAACTTATTGTAAGGTGAATCACAAAGAACAAAACGAAATCAGTTTCTATTATATAAAGGGACCACTTGGTCATGTAAAGCATGTGTGTTTATTTTATCTAAACAAACGATTTGAATCAATCAATAATATAAATCATATACATGTTCAACTTTATTTGTATTGTTCCTGACATATATAAACCAGATTTACAATCACATAGTGGTAATTATGTTGGATTATTGACGTTTAAATGCTGACTAGTATAATTATACTACTCCGGAAGAATGTACCTGCCAAGTGGCAGTCACTGAGAACGTTGTTACGCTGCAAACATCAATAACCCATGCTCAAAGATGCAACCGTAAAATATCTGCTAGACCAACAGCTCGACAGCTTCAAAATATAGTGATATGCAGCATAAACAGTTGCTCCGACCATGTGGCATCTTTTTGGTACCTTTTAATATAAATGTTTTCGGGACTTTAAAGAAAAAAATAAGGCAAGTGGAGACTTTGAACTTAAAGAAAAGATGTTAATGAACTATAATTGCACTAGCATTAAAAAAATGAAAATTTCAAATTTAATGCACAAAAAATCTTTCAAAGCCTATATCTCCTAAACCAGGATTGACCATGTGGTCCCTTTTCCGGTAGCCTTCCCCATATTTTTAAACATATTGATATACATACTTCCTGTTAATCGCTATTATTGAATAATTATGATATCATTAAATATCAGAAATTATCTCATATATTTATGCTGAGAATAACATCAAGGCGTCAGTGGATGGATTAACGGCAATGAAATGAATCTTATTTGGTTAGAATTTTTCTGTAATCACAAACTGCGACGTTGCGTATTTGCCTTCCTTTTACAGTTTTCAAGTTTTGAAAAAGATTATATTGGCAGTCTCCCACAATGACAACAATAATTTATGAAAGGCATTTGGTTTCAAACAATGCATAATTCTCCCAAACAGATTAATTTCTTTCATTTCTTTGTGATATACGCAATTGGTATTTTAAAACATAATCCTTGTAAGATACGGTCTGATATTTTCCAGATGCTCATGTTTGGTAACTTGATTTACATTGCCTTTATATGTTTCTGTATGACAAATTTCAACTTAAAAATGGCTTGAATAAGGTAAAACATAAGCATAGAATTTCAATTTTTCAATTGAAGTTGCATAAATTGAAAAAGGTAACAATGTATTATTAAGCTGACGAAATCAACCGGGCAAACACTTCTATATGTCACTGAACTTATATGCAGAAGAATTGAAGGAAGCCGACTTGATGCAATTATACACCGGTACAATATGCTGACTTAAAATACAATGTTTTTTTAAAGCTTTCACGGTTTGATCATAACCTGTTAGAAGTATTGAATCTCAAATGAGGACAAGAGGTAAGTCTGTACCTGGAACAAGTTCATTGAACCAGCTTATCGAGGAATACATCATCAATCACTCGGTAATACAAATGGAACTACTTAAATCCCCTGACATTCGTATATTTTTCAGTATTGATAGATGATGTTGTGTTATGTATAATGTTGTACTGGAGAGGTATTTATATAGGCGTAATGCCTGTTTACCAATCCACTCATCTTTTCATGAATAAATAGTGTTTAAATCACATTCGTATATTAGATTTCTCTTTGGGATCACATGAATAAGTTATTTTTAAAATATTGCAAAATGTCAAGTTATTACTGACTCATATTGAAGAATTATATGGCAGATGGTAATTGACACAGTCAATCTCTTTATATCTATGTCATTACAAGCAGACATCATACATTTAACTGGCTTCATAAACGTGTATTTTTAATATAACATTGTGAATAGTATAATATATCATTTATTGTATTGCTACATATATGTGTGTACATATGTTGTGTATTCGATTTGTATGTAACGCTCAACTGAAACAAGCCAAAACTACTAATCAACAAGTGACAGAAATAAAACAACATACAACCGAGTGACCGAACCTGAAGAGCTAGTTACACTAGATTGATATAGGTTCTCATCTAGTGAGTGAGTGAGTTATTGCTTAACGCCGCTTCGGCAGTATCGCAGTCATTAGCGGCGAGAAATTTAAGTTAAGTGATTAATTTTAAATAATTGCAAAAGCAAAAGTGCTTCTCATCTAGTACAGAATTGAGTTAGAACCACAACTCTTAATTAGTAATCATTATTATCTTAAACGTCTTGGACCTTTCCAATAACAGAAGTATAAGTAAACATTTAAGTACAGTTTGGTTAATCAAAAACAAAATTAAATAATGATACATACAGGTTTATTAAACCAGAACATGACAAAACAAGTTGCATACCTTTTCAGGTCAAGTAGATGCAGACATAATGTCTAAGTTAATGAATTATTCACAGAGGGTGTGCGTACTGCCTGCCCCCTCATTATGTCCATTGATCGTGGAAGATTTATTGGAAAAGAGATAAATGAGCCGAATTGTTAATAAACTGTTATTTGAGGTGATTAATTCTAATATTTACAATTGCTCTCATTTGGCTATCAGATTGGTATGGTAATTAAAAAAATCTGAATATCCAATGATATACTTTCAAATCTTAACAATGTTTCGTTCTTTACGTTTCCTGCCTCAATGTGACAATAGGACGGTTTTATACTTAATCGCGACTGATTATACATATATGTAAATTTACATTTTAAAACTCGCCTTTAACTCTATTATAGTACAGGAGAATCATCCGGAGAGATAATTGATCAGTTTCCATGGAAAACTCCAAAATGGGAAATTCCTGAAAATTGAACAAGGCTCAACTACATGTGATGATTAAGTTCCGTTAAGCTATGCCTTATGATGTTTGAATACCAGTCCAGAAAGGATGTGATCATGGACAGACGGATTTGAATATACGGAGCCAACGACTACACATTAATATAGTGCTGTTGCTATTGCGGTAGAGAAGTTTAACATATAGAGGATCTCTGTATGTCAAACAAAACAAATATTTAAATACTTCAAACACCCCTAGATTTCAATTATAAAGTAAAATGTGACACTGTGATATCGTAAGGATACATTGACTGGACTGGAAACTGTTATATATTGTTCATAACTTCTCTGAAGAAATTTTAAGAACTAATATTACTAAAGTTGTGATGGTACAGAATTTTAAGCAAAACAAATAACCTTCTTTTGCCGAAACTACGTGATAAGCTTAAGGTTTCAAATGTCGAAATACATAAAAGTACTAGATTATTATTCTTTTTAAAAGTTTGGCGAGCTTAACTTCTTACATAGTCTCCTCTATTTACATATCAGAATAGGTATGCAATGTCTCAAGCAACATACTACAGTTACCAGCTAAACAAATCAGGAGATAATAAAACTTAAACACACACAAATTAAAACATTCACTAATATTGAAAGTATTTCAAGTGTATATAAGCTATGTCTTATGATAATAGAATTTAATATCGTCAGTTACAAAATTAAAATTGCAATGTTTGCCATAATCCTACCTCTGGTGCATGGTTGTAAGTAGTTATATTCAGACTAGCGTGACATTTGGTATTAGTATAAAATAATTCAAATACCATTACGGAAAATAAAACATCAACATGTGACAATGAACATGCTTTATTTTTAGCATTAATGTAAGTTTTATATAACATGATTATATATCTTATTCTATAGGGCCTTTGATCTGTTCATGCTGTGTTTGTTTACCATTTGGAATGACGCAACGATCACTCATTATGGGACACGGATTCTTGACTAAATAGATATATATCAATTCAAAGAAACTTTATGGATATATGTGCAATCATATTATCAAACTTCAAAGGAACTGCAGACCAATATAATTGTGAATAAACATTTACCCCGCACATAAACATGCAACTTGGTTGTCAAATCAAAAACGTCCTGACCAAACCATGCATATCCCTATTTTTATGACTTTTTGATAAATATATTTTTGGAAATATGTCATCTCGCTTGCAACGTTAGCTATCAAACAAAGGGATAAATCAGACCATGTTATGGCAGTGTATACCATACAGGCCTACGTTCTACTAACATCTAAAAGCGTAAAAACAAAATAGCTGATCTTGCTTACATGCGATTGGCATTTACTTACAGTATTAAACAAATATATAAATACTTAGTGATCATCAACGTTTTAAGCAAACACAATGTATATATTAGATTTATCATGAAGTGTCAAACGTAGATAAATACATTGACAAGTTTAAATAATACATGTACATTGAGCACGTATATCAACTTTTAAAATAGGTGAGTGCGTGTGTGTGTGTGTGTGTGTGTGTGTGTGTGTGTGTGTGTGTGTGTGTGTGTGTGAGTGCGTGTGTGTGTGTGTGTGTGTGTGTGTGTGTGTGTGCGTGTGTGTGTGTGTATTTATTAAAATAAAGCAAAGCATCAAAGGTTCGAAAACAACGAGATGTTTACATGTAGATTGTGCACCGGAAAAAAACTGATCTTACTTTTTACAAACGTTTGGAGAAAACAAAATATCACTGACAGCCGATGCTTATTATTTTCAAGACAGACATTCAAATTCATAACACTGGTCAAACTATGTTTTCTCCTATGAACATTATCATGTACAATAAATTCAGATATTTCAACCACAGATATATATGATTAGTCTTCCTCTTGCTCCGTTATCTGACATGCTTATATCTCATCCATGATAACAAGATAGGCTATTAAGCAAATGCCTTCCCTTTGATCTTAGTCTGCATCAATTAGTATCAAAGATGTTGCTTTGAAACTCGACATAAACCGATAATGTAAAATATGTGTAGGCACCAAACTCGATTTATATGTATGCAAAGTGTCATCAGAAATTATATTTTGATAAAAGAGTAAGAACAGTATGTTAACACTAAAGTCCAGACGAAATTTTATTTCCATAGAAAGAGGGAAAAAATAGTATTTCTATTAGCAATACCATTACGCAATTTTATTAATGTAAATTGGTATTTTTCTGGGGAAAAAAATTAAAAAATCATAAAAGGACAGATTGACCGGCAAACCTTTCATATGTTATGATTATATGTTTATAAGTGTTACATTATGACTAAATTCAGACTGTTTTTCAACGCATTCTTCAAAACATTGAAATAATATGTTCTATTGATACAGCTCGCGTGATGGGTGATATACTTGAAGGTGGTCCTCACATAATTACTAATATTTCACAATAAACATACAAAATATGTGCTAAATCCAGTACTGCTATAAAACAAAGGGTTACTATGGTCAGTGTAGAGCTCCTACTATCGGTGGTGCTGTCGTTATATAATTACATTTATCACTAGAATATTGCATCATTATCATACAATACAATCGAAAATAAAACATCAACATGTGACAATGAACATAGTTTAGTTTTAGCATTAATGTAAGTTTTATATAGCATGATTATATATCTTATTCTACAGGGCCTTTGATCTGTTCATGCTGTGTTTGTTTACCATTTCGAATGATGCAACGATCACTCATTATGGGGCACTTGATTCATGTCTTAATAGAAATATATCAAAGAATAATAATAATTCAAAGAAACATGGATACATGTGCAATCATATTATCAAACTTCAAAGGGACTGCAGACCAATAGAATTGTGAATAAACATTTACGGCACATAAACATGCCACATATCTCATGATTATGGCTCTATATGGTTACACGGATCATGGTTACAATGATATGCAAGATATGTAAACATTAATCCATGGTCATGACGTCACTCTATTGTGTTATCAGTTGATTATTATTTAGGAATCTACTGGTCATTGACTGTCCCAGTCAGGAGGGGTGTCAGGTTTAAAAAATTTAGTAGTAGCTGATCGAGTACATTTTTTCGAAATGTATTTTGTCGTGGTATATCTAAATAGAATCTTAAAATATCTCTCAACTATTATTATTGTGATGCATGAACCTGGATTCGAACATGCAACCCTTCGCTTGGTAGTCAGCGCTTCTAGCTATTAGGCCACAAGATGCTGTTAGAAACCTTAGGATTGTTTGTCAGTAAGAATACCGCGTTCTATTCAAGTCTTGTAACGCACGCGGAAGTCATGGAAAGGCAGAGGTTTACCTGTCAATCACTTCGCCTCGCGTGGAAGTTTTGTGCTGGACGTGCTTGGAAGAATCTATTTCATGAGGGCCGCAACTACTTGTATAATATCCGATGAATGAACACCGAAATTTGCAAAATAATTGATTTTGGTGTCCCAGAATTGAAATTTTAAATGTTAAATAATCATGTTTCGTCACGTCATATATAGATTAAAATGGAGAATGCATTCGGAGCTGTGGAATCGTTAAAAATAATCAACGAGCCCGAAGGGGCGAGTTGATTATTTTTAACGAATCCTATGCATTCGGAGCTGTGGAATCGTTAAAAATAATCAACGAGCCCGAAGGGGCGAGTTCATTATTTTTAACGAATCCACTGCTCCGAATGCATTCTCCATTACATAATCTCCATTCTGCAAAGCGAAAGGTTTATCATTAAAATTAAAATAAACAGAATAATTTAATTCGTATTATTATTTTTGCAATATTATATCCTGTCTTACAAATACATAGTTTCATTTCGTTCCCATTGCTGTGAAACATCTTGCCCCGAGGCCTTCAAAAAAGTAATTTTAATGACTATTGGAAGCCTGTAGTAATCACTACATGTTTTTTTTTCAAATGAATAATCATAATAAAAGCATAATTGAAATCAATATAACCTGCCGGTGTGTGTTTCTGTCAGTTTACAACAAAATCTAAAACCACGCAACGTGTCAAATAACGAATATTTTTGCATGAAATGTTTTTAAATATATTGCAATTTCATATTTTTGGAAACAAAAGTAAAACACTATTCACTAGAAAATTTATCAAACTTAACTATGTATCCATATTCATGAAGAGGTTTGTCTCTCCATGTCAGAATAATAGTGTTTGAAAGAATCCATGACTCGAGGAAATTATAACTAATCTTATAACAATCCTGTAGAAAAATCCACTGTCTCTAACAGTCTAGCAGTTTACTTTGTGAAAAGGTTTGCGTAATTTTTTATAAATTATTCTTGAAACAGTCTTATTTCCCTTTTTGGAAAAACAAATAAAATACTGTTAACTTGAAACATTATCAAACTGGACAATGTATCAAATTAATCAGACTTTTTGTCTTTTGAGAATAGTATTCATAGAAATGAAAAGTTTAAGTAGATGGCACTGGAATAAGATGTTCTGGCAAATCACAATTAAATTATAACATTTATTTCAAACCTGCTACAAATGTTCCCAGTAGCACCGAATAGTATTTGTCAAGTTTGCACCTTCAAAAACTTCAAAATCCAAATTTAACCGATGTGTTTATATGAACTAGGTCGGATATATCCAAATTTAGATTATTAAGATTTTGTAAACAAAATGATGACAGAAAATCAGTGCCACTTATTGGAGACAACATTTGTTGTATAGTGATAGAAAGCTTTCACCTACATTTGTTCGCACATCGTGTATGCATCTCGTCTTTTCAATCTCTGCTGCGCTACTCGGGAAATATCTACATTTCTACCTCACTGTATGAGATAAAGTTTGTATCCTCTAGATCTTGCAAAAGTGAGCGAATGTAAACTACTGTTTCACACAGTAACTGGAAAAGTGATGGAAAATGTTATATTTCAACGGGCTTTGATACCAAGACATTCCTGGCATGTAAGAATTACACTAACAGGGAGTTTTTGCATGTGACATACATAAATATACTATACAATGTGAGAACCACGTATTAACGTTAGTTATCCTTCAGTCTAACATGCATAAATTGATAAAACTCCCATGTCATTTAGCTCTACTGCATCTAAAGTACGTCAATATAACCTGCCAGAAACGTAGGAGACTAAGACAACTAGAAGCAGCCGTTACCCACAACTCCTCAACAAATTATATGCTAGTTTCTAGTGACAGAATACCTGATTATGGGTTGTTCCTCCAATGCGTGAACGGGTAACGGAGATAACACGTCTCCAATGAGTTGGGCGTGAATCAAGTTCAAGAATCATATAATCCGCCTTCTCGACTGTACCAAAGTGACAATTACATCGACATACGAACAGGGAGGATTCAGCATGTGTTTGCATCACGTACTTGTATTATGGTCCTAACAGGTGGTTAAGTTGTTTGCAATGCTAGTTAGCATTATCTTTACAATGCTGTTTATAACTTCGTTCTGTTTATTCATGATTTTTTTAAGTTGACATTCAGCAATGTTAAACACAAGTCTGAGGTCCTTGCACTTAGAGTTTGAAAATTTCAATATAATCATAACTTATGAAACTCACGACGTATTTAGTGTGGCTGATGATGCTCCGTCGACATTTTTTCTGGAAGTAGTTATCTTCAACGGTCATTTGAAGTAGATATGTAGCACGGGTATTAACAAGTGATTGACACTTTTAAGTGAGTGAATGTATATTTCTCAGACATGTACAATAACTATACCTAAAGTTCGATAGGCATACCTGGTGGTTTCACTGTAAAAGATGTTTCTTAATCAAAGCACTAGATCAACATTTAAACTGCCTAATTGTATTGTTATGCCACACACAAGATTTTCTTTTAACACAATTACAGTCATCTACCAAGTGCAATGTTATCATGTGAAGCACAGGGTACCGTTCCACTAACCGATTTTAGCCCCAAGATTAATCTTAACCAATGAAAGAAGATGGGCTTACGATTGATTTAAGATCGGTTAGTGGAACGGCCCCAGTTATGTAATGATATGCGTACTGGTCTCCCACGTTCGTGTCCCGTCGTTACAAAAACTGCAACTTTAAAATTGATTTCTTATCTTAGCATTGTTAACCTGAAAAATACATATTGCCATTCTGTCCATTCCTATGCCACCATTGGTCTTCAAAAGTGCACTTTCAATGCTTATTGATTATAATAACTGCATGCTTCCTTCTAAGGAACGTTATAACACGGACATATTGTAATAATGTCTTATATTCTATTCAGTATTACATGTTCTAATAGTTTACTTTGTGCGTCTGCAAATAACTAGCCACTCGAATGTGTCAGATAACAGATGAATGTTTGCATGAAATATTTGTTAATATTTGTATTCATATTTGCCCTTTTGAAAACAAAAATATAACCCCATTCACTTGAAGCCTAACCAGCTTAACAATGTATCATTATTCACGAAACTGTTTGTGTCTGCGTGTAAGAATAATATTTATTGAAAGGATCCATGACACGAAAACAATGCACACTCTTTCTCTAACGTAAATGTAAATTTGATTATAACAATAGTATTCAACGATTCACATATCTTACTTAACTTGATGTTGAGAATCAAAACAGTGGTTTAATGTGTTATTGTATCATTTATTTACTTTTGAAGTGTTCCTGAATAATAAATCGTACTTTCCAGAACCGTATTGTTCTTGACATCAAACAAGGAAAGGAGAAGTACCAGTTACGCACTCAGATTGCAGGTTGTTCTTTCAATACGTGATCAGCTAATGGATATTGGAATAAATTGTTTGACGTGAATTATGTTTCTGAATCATATAATTTAAGTTCTCGACTGTACCAAAGTAACAATTAGAGAAAAAACCAACAGGATCGATTCAGCATGTGTTCGCATCACGTACATGAATGAAGTTCCTAACAGGTGGTTAAGTTGTTTGCAATACCAAGTTGGCATTATCTGAGCAATGTTATTTATAACATTCCCGTAATCACGAGTTGAAGGTGAAATTCAATGTTAAAATCAAAGTCAGAGGGTCTTACAGTCGGTGCACCTGTCTTATTATATGTCAATAGAGATTATTACCCGATGAAGTGTGTAATATCATTTTTACGAAACGAGTGTGAAATGTTGTATTACCCCGAGAATGATCATGAGAGAGGATTACACATACTTTTGCACGAGTTACGTTGAAGTCATATGGAACATATTTGAGTGCATTACTTTCTTTATTACCCATTCTATTCCGTTTCAGTTGCGTAAAGAATAGAAGGAACGGCCCCACTTCTCTTGTGATGGCAGACTACTGTGACGTCACGAATAATCGTTTATGACGTCACAGACGACAAATCAATGGTTGCTAGGTTGCACATATAAAAAATGTTATCTTGTTTGTTTAAAAACATTTGGGTAATAGAGTTACATGTATGTTAACTTTCTTCATGTCTGTGTTCTTCAATTCGTGTTGGCCATTCTTCGTGGTTTTACTACACTAAAGTACATATCATTAGATGAAGTGTTCGCGTTATGAACGGTCAATAAACAACTTCAATAACTTATTGTACTTTTAAACTTTTTGTACTTATATATATACATAATTTATTTTAATGATGTTAGCGTGTGACACCTACATACAATTTATTTCTTCTTCTTCTCCTTAATTTGTTGTAGTTCTTCTTCAATAAAAATCAAAGCCGAAGTCTAAGACTTCCGTCATAAGAAACTTTTAGTGTTTTTATGTATATGATGTGATTAAAATTTAGTTTCTCATCAAATTGAGCAGGTTATTTAACTTACAAACAGGATTCAAACTAATTTTATGTTTTGTCACCTGTTACATGTATGTTTCATTTAAAAAATTATCTACAAAAATGGCTCATATTCGTCATAAATCACTATCAAGGATAGAAGATGAGACCTGTTCTAAACATTAGGTACGGGACTGCTTTGGCCGGAGAACATCTGGGAAAAGGTCTCGTTGCAGGCTTCATTTTGAGACATATTCTTCTTCTCCTTACCCTTCAGTGGCTGATTCATTTATGTTAATTAAATCTTCCAAGAGCATTTAGGAGTAAAATACATAAGAAAACAAGTTAAATGTCAAAACATTAAAAATACCATTAAAAGCAACTTGCGACTGAAATACATTTTTTTCACAAGTTATTTATGTCAACACTTGTATTTTATAATTAGACCTACATGTTAACATAGATAGTCGAAGAGACGAGAGATGTTGCTTACATGGTTTATATATAAATATTCTTATTAGAAAATGCAAGGGCTCTTTCAGTTACAAAGTTGTCTAAAGTTTTACCTCCCATCAGGTTGGGAATTTGAATTTGAGTATTAACAAATGGGTAAGATACAGTGCTATCGAGTACACCTGTTGCAAATTGTTAGCGTGCATGCATTTTACCTGTTCGTTACTTCAGTTATCTAAGCTGGTTGTCTCACCATTCTGTTAACATTTCAACACCCTTTAAATATCTAGATCTGGCGTCCTTAAGTCTGTGTTGGTGAGAGACTGACGATGATGAGCTATTTGCATGTTGCAGTTATGGGTAGCCTGGACTTAACTTGTGAATTAGGAATATTGCAGTTTTGAAATTATGAATGACTTTCAAGTGCAATATATATTATACATTTGTATGGTATGGATGTCTACCAATGATCTGAAATTGAACAGCAATAAGACTGAGCCAATAATAATTGGTACAAAACAGCGCCTCCAGAATATCAGTTGCAATGAGATCACTGTTGTTGACACCTGCATCAAGATCTCTCCCTGTGTGAAAAGTCTGGGTGTGTTCATTGATTCAAACCTCACAATGGATAAGCATGTCGACTATCTATGTAGAACCTGCTACTTCCACCTTCGAGCCATTTGGATCCTTTGTCACGTCCTGACCACTGATGATTCAAGAACCCTGATTCAGTATTACATCATGTCTAGATTAGATTACTGTAACAGTCTTCTCTACGGCATCAGCAATGATCTGCTTATACATGTACAGAAAATCCAGAACACTGCAGCGAGAATCATTACAAGAACAGCAAAATCATCACACATCACACCAGTTCTAAAACGACTCCACTGGTTGCCTGTACAAGCTAGGATTGAGTTTAAGATACTGTGCCTAGCTTATCGGTGTCAGCCGAACCTAGCTCCATCATTTCTATGTGAACTTCTTACAGCTCACAAGGCTCTCAGGAATCTTCGATCAGACCACCAATCTCTCTTGTTTGTCCCTCGATTTAACCCGAAACTCTTTTGAAACTCTTCGGAGAAAAAGCTTCCTGTGTTGCAGCACCCAGCCCCTTGAACAATCTCCCTCTCGTCCCGAAAACGTCTCCAACCTTGGACACTTTCAAGTCTGCATAAAAAATTCATCTCTTTGTGAAATATTACCGCGATTAGCTTTCCCCAAGTTCTCTTAGAATTTCTATTGTGTTAGACATATCTAAGCGCTATGAGCATGCAATCGGATGGACGACAGCGCTATAATTTCCACATATACGTATCTATGTACGTATTTAAGTCAGTCTGATTAAAATCGACGGTTTTCCGTGGAATACAAAAATGCAAAATAGTGCATCTACCGGGATACGAACTCGTTCGTGGGTTTCCACGCCAAAACGTCTGAAAGCACCCCGTACATTAGCGTTTTCGGGCGCAATTCAGCTAGCCAATCAAAAGATGCCCAACAAATGCTTTCGGTGCGAGAAACTAGGGGCAGATAACTCCAAACAGCTATCCTTTTGTCTGTTCCGAATGCTTTCAAAACCGCAACCGTTTAAATACTATGATGTGATTGGTCAGCTATTTGACTGGGTTTTGGCTGCGCTAAACTGGTTCTGAACACACGCCTATACGGGGTGTTCTCAGACCTTGTGGCGAGGAATCTACAGAACCTGTTCGTATCCCGGCATTTTGCAAATTTTATTCCTCGGAACAAGGTCGATTTTAATCAGACTGGTATTTAAGTACGTATCTATGCAATGTATGGCGCTGTAAAATACCTAACAACATTCACCTGTATGTCATTCAGTTATTTGATATGAATAAATATGATTGATTTCTTCACCATTTGTTTTGGGTTTTTTTTAACCAAAATTCATCCCCATACTATAAATCATCAAGCATAATGTATTTTCGTTTGGGGATTTAATAAAATGTCATCAAGGATTACATATTTTCCACTTGAAGCATTTCCACACGTCAGTTATAGATTATCATATAATACATATCTACTGAATTAACCCAAACTGATAATTTACAGAGATGAGAATAGATTTCCTCTTCATTTATTGACCTAACATGCTTATAACTCGGACTGATCACAGATAATAACATTTCATTTCAGGGATGACAGGAAGAACATCAGATATTAACCAAACTACTTTGATCTTGATTTGTATCACAGAATGCAGTTCAGGATGGTTGCTGTAATTCATTGTTGTAAGTTAGTCTTTATTAATCAACCTATCTAGATGCATTAGAAATACTTACCATTTAGATAGTGAAGATTGCAGCTTACCACTCGAGGCGAAATTGTCTTGTGGTAAGCTGTTGTCACAGTCAATGCTGGCGAATGTTGCCTTATCTCTTGGCGTTGGTTGAATCCCGCATGGGACTCGGCCCGAAAAAGTACAATAATTTGTACTTTTGAAGGTAGTGTTATCCCAAATATAACCACGTTAAACCTGTTTCTAGATAAAATTAATTACATATGATTCTAAGCAATCTGATTTAAAGCTATTGTTGTAAACTATATCTTATCATTTTATCCATAGTCCGCCCATGTCCTTCAAAATAAATGATGTTTTGACTACTGGTGATTAAGAATCGAGAATCGAAATAAACCCAACATGCAAATGGCAAAACGTTAAAGTCACGATTCCACATTTGTATGTACATATGTGAACTTAAATCAATGAGAAGCTAGTATAGTATGAACGGGCGGATTGATGTATCCTCTCTTTATGTTACTTTACAAGTTTTGTAGTTAATATAATTTATCCTATTATACGATTTCTTTGTGCATTTTCGAGATCAAATCTTTTCACAATTATCTTCCCACCTCTAAAAACATTCACCTTTCATGCATCTTCGAATAGCTAAAACGGCATTACAAACTGTCTATTAACGTTATCTATCTATATTTGAGTAGATCACACATCAGTGACCTACACATGGATATGCCTGCAAGGTTCACTTCATTCCTCATTGCACATGTTTAACAGGACTCAGGTTGAGAGATCACAGACAAAGAACAGTGAAGCTACTGATGAAAGATTATAAGAGAATGCTCTTGTATATTTTTATCTGCTTTGATCGTTGCCTTGGTCAAATTTCATACTTGCGTCATTACTTAAATACAATTATATGAAATCATAAATCATGATATATTGTAAAACTATAAAATATCATCTCTTTTTTGAAGAATAATTGCAAAACTTTTCTTGAAGTGCCATTTCTTTTCAATAAAACATTCTCAAATCCATTTGCTATAAATACATATGATTTATTTTTTTGGGAACATTGGTTTCTAAAAGATATTCAATGCTTACGTTGTATTTCATGCTCGCCTTCCTATTGCATTGATATAACACGTATGATTCCATGACAACCTCAAGAATGATGATGTATCACTTTCTGTAAACCTAAAAATAGCTTAAAAAAACAAATACCAAAACAAGTAATTGTCACAAACGTGACCATGTCCCCCGCCGCAGTTAAGAAATGAGCTAAAAGAATGGACACACAGCTTTTACTGAGTAGTGACATTTACATGTTTGATTCAATTATTGTTACACCGGGCAAAAATTTTAAAAAGTCGTGTAGTGACCTTGAAAACGGGGTCAAGGTCACCCAAATCGACTGGTGTCTGCGTATTCCCCACATGAAGACAGGTACCAAACTTGAAGACTCTAGGTACAGCAGTTCATGAGATATCGTGCTAACAACATTTGACAATCAGTCTTTTAGTGATTAAATTTCAAGGTCAACCAAATCGACTGGTATCTGGATATTCCCCAAATGAAGACTGATACTAACTGTAAAACCAATAGTTCTAGCGCTCCATGAGGAATCGCACAAACAACATTTTCAAAACTGGTCAAAGTCTCGCCGTGACCTTGAACATGAGGTCAGGTCACCAAAAACTGTTCAGGTCTGCGTATTCCCAAGATGAAGACTGGTACCAAGTTTGAAGATTCTAGGTTGAGCGGTTCATTAGATATCGCGCTAACAACATTTTCAAAACTGGTCAAAGTCTCGCCGTGACCTTGAAAATGAGGTCAAGATCACCGAAAACTTTTCAGGTCTGCGTATTCCCCAGTTGAAGACTGGTACCAAGTTTGAAGATTCTAGGTTGAGAGGTTCATTAGATATCGCGCTAACAACATTTTCAAAACTGGTCAAAGTCTCGCCGTGACCTTGAAAATGAGGTCAAGGTCACCGAAAACTTTCCAGGTCTGTGCATTCCCCAGATGAAGACTGGTACCAAGTTTGTAGATTCTAGGTTGAGTGGTTCATTAGATATCGCGCTAACAACATTTTCAAAACTGGTCAAAGTCCCGCCGTGACCTTGAAAATGAGGTAAAGGTCACTAAAAACTTTTCAGGGCTGCGTATTACCCAGATGAAAACTGGTACCAAGTTTGAAGATTCTAGTTTCAGCGGTTCATTAGATATCGCGCTAACAAGAAGGGGGACGGACGGACGACCGTACGGACGTACGGAGCTGATTACTATGTCCCCCGCTCCGCGCTTCGCGGCGGCGGGGGACAACTATGTTTTCTCATCATTCCTTCCCTTCATTTTAACCTGTTTAGAAAATGACAAGAAGGAACTAAAACATAGACGCATTTATTACTCAATTGTTGTGTGTGAGTGAGTTCCACAGTGCTGGTGTAACTGCTGAAAAAGAGCGGCTGCCGAATGTCGTGAGCGGGTGACAAAACGGGGCAGCTTTATTCTGGAGAGATTGTAGGCGCTTTATCTGGACAATTTCCTAAGTCAGTTGATGAGGAATGGTGGATATGTTTCGATATGATAGTTAATGGTTTTGCATAGCTGATTTATGTGCGCTTCCAAGTATACTCCAAGATACACAACACTTTACAACACTGGAGAAATCCGATTTCAAGATGATCAAAATGGCAGTTTTGCAGTCTACACCAATCGATTGCCTGGGCATAAATTATGTCAAAAAGAAACACGCAAAAGAAACTGCCGAATGTTCATTTCATGTGTAAATTGCTAAACGCATTTGAAAAATAAGTTTACAAAAAATTCATGTGGACAAGAGTTGAGAAACCTGAAACCGTTTAGATCAGCCTTGGCATTGACTATCACATGCAGAAATTGTGAATATGGATGATTACTAAATGACTCGTTTTCAGTACCTTGATTTATTATAGTGTTCATTTATGCATCGATAAGAATGTTCAATGTTTCAGATATATCTGAAGTACATCATCATATAAAGATAGTGTTTGTTTACCTCTTGGGAAAACATCTTATCACTGAAGTGTCATTTCACATCTTTTTTTTAGACAATTACTGTTCTATTTCCCCCACAGGTACACTTTATTTGCAACACCAATTCCCAATCCCCTTAACTGTCTCTCAAAATGGAAATTAACAAGGAGTTATGTTTGGCTCGTATAACTGCTGTGACAGTAAGTGGCTATAAAATTACAAACACTGCAATTTGGTTCAAACATGAATTTATCAATGTTGGAACAGTTTCGACTTTCATCACTTTCTGATATCTTCTGGATGTTCAATAATATTATCTTTTATTTTGGTTTCATACCCATAACCGTTTGAGTACTTATAGTAACCTTTAATTAATTAGTTGTTAATTTTAATTAATGATTTGTCACATCTGTTCTTGACAGGCAATCGCATGATAAATATCAATTTGAGTTTTAGAGTAGTCTGTAGAAAGACAAATGATTTAACACATTTTTGAGAGTCCGATAGTTTCATTAACAACATATGATATGCAATGTAAACAAGGAGTTAGGTATTGTCTAAACTAAGGTACTAATTTCCGGGATTGCTATTTCTATTCTGCATCAACTGGTACGATGAGCTCATGATTGCTTGACCCTTTGCGTCACTTTTCTCAAACAAACAAACAAACAAAAACAAACATCACAATAATGACAAATTGATATGGAAATCGAAATCAATATAATCAATTCTGTACAGGTAGAATAAATGTTTAGTTAGTGGTTGAATGAAACCATACATGTGAGTTGTTCAGCAGAGTCCCATGTGACCATCTTGTGCAAAACATAACAGTGGCTGATCACTTTCCGAAGGTAATCAAATTCAATGAAAAACACTTCGAGTGACTACTAACACTTTGTCAGTTACATTACCATAAAAGACGCGGAACATCTCACATATACTTTGTGCTTTATGTTCTATCAAAATGTACATAATCCATATGATCATACAGTGAATGCTATCATAGTGAAGTACTTGGCTTATCGTTTTTTATCCGATCAAACGTGATGTGTCTTTCTGGGGATTTTGACTTGTCAGTCGAAAAACAACTCTAAACGTTCATTAAGTAGTCGAACTGTTCATTTTCCAAATGGTAAAGATCGGATAAGCCTGAGCAAAGAAGAGGTCGTAAGTATCTCAAGCCTTCGCGGGCCTTAAACTGACAGCTTGTCTTATAGCTCTTGGTCAGATATTGACAGAGGTCATAAGTCAAATATTATTTTAAGGAGAATATGAGGGGTTTTTAAAAAAAAGAAACCTACCAAAAACATGAAACCAAACAACTATAACGCCAAATGTGTACTTGAACTCTGAAGAAACCAATCACTCGATTCAATTGAATTATACTCTCCAAACGTAAATCAGAAAGCAATGATATTCATTGTAAGGTTTTGTAGGGTTGTAATTTCATTTTTCTGCAAACGTAATAATCAGATCATTCGGTGTTCCAAATTAGGTTAAGACTTTGGTAATTAAATTATCACAGACGTTTTCAATGATGAAACCGACAGCTGTCAACACTTCTGCCCAACACGTTCTGCCAAATAATATCCATCAAGGTCCGTGACAGAAGCATTCTTGTAGTTGATAGCAATGTCTCCTTTCAGCGCCTTGGTATATATATATATATATATATATATATATATATATATATATATATATATATATATATATATATATATATATATTTTATAATCACAATAAACAACCATTTTACAGGTAAAATGCCAACGCACTTTGCATATGAACAAGATATCTATATTAGTGTTTAGTTAACACTATTACTATCATTTCATAATTAGTTTTCAGTATATGGGGAAAGTTAGTGAACACTTCTAGATCGAAACCACTCGGTTTCTACCTTTTTTGAGGACTTAAAGAAATTAAAACGTCTTATCACACACAAAACACCCATTAATGTAAGTGCTGGAACTCGAAGAACATAGATTGTAAGATAAGTAAAGATTTTTTAAAGATTATTGAAATGCCTAACTCCAAGCAATTTTGTAGTCAAAATAAAATCGATTTACTTAACGCCTGATGATTAAACACCGACAAGCAATTTAAAAAGATTCTATTAAATAGTTCAATCTTGTTAAGTAGAATTATAGAAATTGCCTAGGTGTGGGTCATTTAAGGGTTGTTCATGCACTAATTTCAGTTGTACAGTGTGCAGAGTCTTTCTCCGTAGTACAAGGTAGACATGATGAGGCAGTTAACAAATATAAGTAATATCATGACTAGATGGTATCCCGTTTTATGAAATCGTCATTAACTTCAATGGTTCTGAAAATGGTCTGAAGTGCGTATGCTACCCTCGGGTAGGACATACTTACCATGGCTTCAACACTGATATTAATATATGTTTAATTTTCATTTATTCACTGTCATGACTGTCTACTCCATGAATGACAGCATCATTTTTTGCAACTAATTAACTTATTACTGACCAAGAATTGCCAGTCTCTACCTATCACATGGTGTATGTAATACTTACTACCATTGTTTGTATCGGGAAATAACAAGACAGTTTGTCCGAGAGCCCCAGGTCCTGTTATTTCCCAATGCAACGAGGAAACTATGATAGTAACTGACTTATATATCACTTATTCCGAATGAAATAACATGCAAAATTAGCAGTTTATAAATTATGTAAAATACCATAACCTTTTTGTGGCCCCTTGTCTAGTGTATGAATGAAATGCGTAATACTGCTGATGTTCTGCCTGACCGATATGAGCACATGATTCTCGCTTGTCAAATCAGGTGCACGAACTAAATGTTCAAAGATTGTGCAGATTCGTGAAATTTACGAACATACGGGTAATTTGCGACGAAATTTCACAGATTGTCAATTGCTAGATTTCTTCTGAAGAATGAGGTCGTCTTATTAGCGTGACTCTACGACAATGGAAATTGAAGGTGACTTCTAAATACATGTAGAATTAAAATCGGTAAGATTTTCAGTATTTAGGTAACTTGAACATTCTTATGAATTGTTTATCTTGTTAAGTTCATTGATTGTATATTATTTTCTATGCTTCTACTATATAAATCATTGCTAACGTAACTTTCTAAACATTACGGTTGTTGTGGATTTGTGGTATAAAATATATTAAAGTCATATTTATTTTTTGGATCTATTCTTTCTATTTATTTTTTGGGCAGAAGTCAATCAATTGATTCAAATATTTTACTCCCAACCGTAGTGAGTATTACATCAAATACATTCACTTTTTTACGCCTTGTTTAAAAGTTGTTTTGAAAATGTCCTTGTATCAGATATCAGGACTGTTTCGTTCAAACAGGATACGTTTATGAATGTTTGCTCTGGGTCACGAGGTCTACGTAAGTGCTCATATTCTGAAAGAATAGATTTGGTGATATAAAATTGTGAGATAAATATCAATACATAATATAATAATCATGCAGTTCAATTTTAATTAATTCAAATTGTCAGTTATAGTATTGCACCTAATAAAGACCTTAAATAGGATCGGACATGGTTGTATTGTCTATTGTAAATGTCAATATAACTGCATGTGTAGGGCTATTTTTTATAAAGTTTTGTCTAAGTTCCTTGTTATTTGTCATGAATTAATGATACAATTCAGACCTGCATTTATATATCATGTCAAATACTTTAAGGTGATTTAAATATTACAGTAACTGTAACAATGTTACACAAAAACACTACGCCGACCTAAAGTCATGTCGCGTCAACGTTCTGTTGAGGTAACGGCCTTTCTAACACTAACTTCACCTCAGCAACCCCAGGAGATTTGCCTGTCCTTAATTAGGGAAACTATGTTGGACAGAAATGTTCTCAGCTCAGGGATAATGTGTCTCATAATTTGATTACCAACATTGAACCTAAATTGGTGAAGTGAACAACAATTGTATTTGCAGAAAAAAATATCATTCATATCACGGGCACTGACATTTCTAAAGAAAACTTAACTAACACTGAATAAACTTTTCTCTCCTAAACTACTTTGGGCGAAGAAATTTCAATTGAATCACAACAATTGGTGATCCAAACCGAAATAATTCACATTTGGCATTATGCAGGTCTTGGTTTATTTCGAAAGTGCCTGTTTCCTATTGGTAGGTGTTCTATTAACCAAAATCCCTCGGGGACATATCCTTTAAAGGTTTCATCAATAATTAAATTTCACCATATTTCTACTTAGTTACTTCAAGCAACAAAAAACTGATAGAAGCATCATTCCAGCTAGTGATTGGTGTATTCATTACTTTATTGTTAATAATTCTTTATATCATCTCATGAATAGTGTTCCATCAAATTTACAGAGTAAAATTCAAAAAAGCTCTCGCCATTGGCCAATGGAGTATATAAAAATAGGAAAGATGAAGACCTATAAACTAAAACTGTTGCAAACTGTTATTGCGCATTCAAGCAAAATGGTTTCTCGTTGATGTAGAAGTTTAGTTAGGTTTTCTCATTACTCTGTTCACATTTCAACACCCTGTAAATATCTTGATCTGCCGTCAGTTTGTGTTGTTGAGTGACAGAAGAAGATGGCATATTGCATGACGCCATTGTTGGAAAGTTTTGACGTTATGGGTGCATAGGGACTTTGAACAATTTGTGAATTAGTTTGCTGCCAGTTTCGAAAGTAGGAAAAGAGTTCATATTATATAGATCAAACGTTTAAAGCGTTAATGGTCTGTATATGTTTATGAGGTGCTATGTTGTTTGTGTTGTATAATTGTATTGTAATTAAATAAATTATTGTCGACGGATCAAAGACAATAAATGTAACAAAATTAATCCATTCTAATACTCAAAATCATAATTCTAATTTTGGATTTCATAAAATGGTTCAAATGTTCTGATAATCTGCACTTTATTATTCGATTTTTCAACCAGGAACATTTCCACAGCTCAGCTATAGATTAGCATTTTAATGAAATCACTCATCATGTTTTTCAACCAAGGACATGAGATTAGATATCCCTTTCATTCATGATCTACCATGCTTATCACTCAACCACGATTGATCACAGATAATGACATTTGATCAGAGATGATAGGAAGATGATCAGATACCAACCAAACTTCTTTGATCTTGATCTATATCACACAACGCAGTTCCGACATGTTTAGGATAGTTGTAAATCATTGTTGTACATTGTTGATAGTTAGAGTGAATGAAATATGATTTTAAAAAATCTGATTCCGAAAGCTTTTGCTTTTGGCAGTATGTTAGATTGTTTTATTGATCGCCTACAAATGAAAACTGCGCACAGTATACTGTTAGAAGATGGCATAAACCTATGGAAGATCGACGGAAGGGAGAAGCTAACTCCTTTTGGATGGCGCTTTATAAATGTTTGTAATAATCATAATTATGAGTTGATTACGAGTATGGAGTTTTAACTAACACTTAACTTATTATCATCTTACAACATTGGATATATGTATGCAACCTCAAAGCTGAACGTGCTATTCATGTCAGCATAGACATTTTTTTTATGACTATAGTGAATGAAAAACTAAATAAGCGAATCAGGAGATATAGGTTGCTGTCTAACATTCCATTATTTTTATTGATTGTTGTACAAATAGATAACAGCAGAATATAATCCTACGAGACAACTTTATAAAACTGTGTCTTTAAGAAATCTATCAAATAGCTGAGTTTTATTTTCATGAAAAAAAAAATAATCATAACATTTTCCAACTTTGAAACATGTTTAGTTTATCTGGATATTAATATGCATTTTGAAGCTAAGTATACATACTAAAATATGTTAGAATCACTCGTTGGCAACACTCTCTTTTTATTGATATTCATGTCGTTTTATCTGTTTATATTTTGTCATTTTTAGCGAAACAACAATAAAGTCATTGAAATACTTTCAAATTTTCCCATGGAAATCTTCCGGTACAACTATTGTAGTTGTCATTTAACTTGAGTAATTATTGTAAAGTTTCTCTGCATTATTGGAATACATATACATATAGTTAGTATTTACAATTATTCTTAATCATGCATCTTCGAGTACATAATAACAGTAATACAAACTATCTCTTAAAGATATATATCTACGTTTAAGTAGATCAAACATCAGTGACCAGCACATGGACATGCCTGCCAGGTTCACTTCATTCCTCATCGCACATGTTTAACAGGACTCAGCTTGAGAGATCACAGACAAAGAACATTGAAGGTAATGATGATGAAAG
Source organism: Gibbula magus (assembly GCA_936450465.1). NCBI lineage: Eukaryota > Metazoa > Mollusca > Gastropoda > Trochida > Trochidae > Gibbula > Gibbula magus. The sequence continues at coordinate 67,072,195 of OW388305.1, forward strand.
GTTATAGGGAGAATATTTTTATCTGCTTTGATCGTTTCCCTGATCATACTTGAGGCACGATTTAAACAGAATTATATGAAATAATAAATCAAAATATTTTCTAAAGCTATAAATATCATTCTTTTTTTTCAGAGAATAATTGCAAAACTTTCTCAGAAGTTTGCTTCTCTCTTCAATTAAACATTATCAAATTCATTTTCGGTTGATAAATATGATTAACAGGTTGAAACGTTTAAAGGGACATCGATTTTTTGTTATCTACATTTCTAAGAACGTTTAATGCTAGCCTAAGTATATAAGTGCATTGATATCGCATGTATGATATGTGACAACCCAAGTTTGTATCAAAGACATTGTTGAGACTGTTGCTTCTGAGAAATATCTAGGCTGATTGCAAAAATGAAATTTCATTCCTTCGTCTCATTTAAACCGTTTATTAAATTTAGGAAAACGATTGCAGAAAGAAGGCAAAACCTTGATAAATTTTGATTTTAATAATGAATTGCTGTATTGACGTTTCTGCTGTCGCATTGCAAAATGGGACATCATTTTAGAGTACACGTATCTAATTGCGCACCATGAAACATCGTAGTTTAAAAAGGGAGGGAAAATACCAATAAACATTATTCTTTCTTCAGAATTTCAGTACTTCTTAATATACCTAATAAAGTATCTGTAAGTGACCGAAACCAGGATTCGATGCTGAACATTTTTCGTGTATTTGGTCTCACAGTTATGGTAACATATCGATGTAAAGGTAAACCCGATGCCTCTTATGATAACTGATTGATGCTGGCATACATTGTTCATGCTAAATTGATGTTAGTCGAATATGAAAAACAATAGTGACATAAGTTTACATGGCATATATACAACAAGACAGATCTTGAGTTACAACGTCAGATAACTACCCCACTATCGGATGTGTAGATGTGTAGCCTTCTGAAAAATATGTTCAAACTATTCTCTCACGAGTTTTCGTTTTCATTACGTCAAGTAGCCTGTTGTTGTTTAACAAAAACGGAAAATATATTCCTTAGATAGCTCATATTGAATCTAATTACTTGGTTTCGTTGTCACAATCAAACATAACTGTATTATATATTACAAGTGCTACAGTGTGTGACTATCAAACTCAAGACTGCTCATGTATTGTGACAATTGAGCTGTTGAAATTTGGAATTGTTTGCCCCAATCAACTAACTTTTATGACAAAAAATACATGTTGCTTACGTATTTTAATAATCACTCTATCGAGATTTTGGTAGTGTCATGTGCACAGGAATTGAGATGACATGAACCGTTTATATCACCCATAACATTACTGTTAATTGCAAATATTTTAAATACAGATATATACTAAAAGAGTGAGTGAGTGAGTTATTGTTTAACGCCGCTTCGGCAGTATCACAGCCATTTGCGGCGAGAAATTTAAGTTAATTGCCCAATTTAAAAAAAAATATTTACAAAAGCAAGCATGAAACGACCATACTAAAAGACTCGTTTTCATTACTTTCATTTATTGTAGCGTTCAGTTGTAAGCATTGTCAATGTTCGTGAGTAAATACAGAGGACGCTTCATACACATCTGTAGTACATGTATATCATTAGATATAGATGATCGCTTGGGAAAACCAATTTTTCAATGAAGTCTCATAACTTTCTTCTCTTGACAATTACAGTTACATGTGACCCACAGGAACACGATATCTGCAGCTACAATTATCAGTCCCCTTTACTGTCTCTCAAAATGGAAATTTTGTAAATGTAAATTTGTTTGACTCATATGTTTTACTATCTTTTCAAAGACAGCAATTGACTACAACATTACAAACTCTGCAATTTGGTTGAGACATCAGTTACAATAAACATATTTACATATAGAACATGTAACATGTTGTCATTGCCTCTTTATGTTTCTGTCTGACAAATTTCAACTTAAAAATGGCATGAATAAGGTAAAACATAAGCATAGAAATAGAACACATTTTCAATTGAAGATTGAAAAAGGTAACAATGTATCATTAAGCTGTCGAAATCAACCGAGCAAGCGAATACAAGCTCTAATCCTCAGAAGGAAGTCGACTTGTTGCAATTATACATCGGTAAAATTTGGTGATTTTAAATACAAATTATTTATTTTTAAAACTTTGACGATTTGATCATAACCAATTAGAAGTATTGAATCTGAAATAAGGACAAAAGGTAAGTTTGTACCTGGAACAAGTTCATTAAACCAGCTTATCGAGGAATACATTATCCATCATTCAGTAATACTACTTAACTACTTAAATCCCTTGACATTCGTATATTTATCAGTATTGATAGATGATGTTGTGTTTGTATAATGTTGTACTGGAGAGGTATTTATATAGGCGTAATGCCTGTTTACAAATCCACTCATCTTTTCATGAATAAATATTGTTTAAAGCACATTCGTATATTAGATTTCTCTTGGGGATCATAGAATAAGTTAATTTTAAAATATTGCAAAATGTCAATTTATTACTGACTCATATTGAAGAATTATATGGCAGATGGTAATTGACACAGTCAATCTCTTTATCTCTATGCCATTACCAGCAGATATCATATATTTAACTGGCTTTATAAACGTGTATCTTTTAATATAGCATTGTGAATAGTATAATATATCATTTATTGTATTGCTACATATATGTGTGTACATGTTTTGTATTCGATTTGTATGTAACACTCAACTGATACAAGCTAAAACTACCAATCAACAAGTGACAGAAATAAAACATACAACCGAGTGACCATACCTGAAGAGCTAGTTACACTAGATTCATATAGCTTCTCATCTAGTGAGTGAGTGAGTTATTGCTTAACGCCGCTTCGGCAGTATCGCAGCCGTTTGGCGAGAAATTTAAGTTAAGTGATTAATGTTAAAATAATTGCAAAACAAAAAGTGCTTCTCATCTAGTACAGTATTGAGTTAGAACCACAACTCTTAATTAACAATCAATATTATCTTAAACGTATTGGACCTTTCCAATAACAGAAGTATAAGTTAACATATAAGTACAGTTTGGTTAATCGAAAACAAAATTAAACAATGATACATACAGGTTTATTATACCAGTACATGACAAAAACAAGTTGCAGACCTTTTCAGGTCAAGTAGATGCAGACATGATGACTAAGTAAATGAATTATTCACAGAGGGTGTGCGTACTGCCCCCTCATTATGTCCATTGATCGTGGAAGATTTATTGGAAAAGATATAAATGAGCCGAATTGTTAATAAACTGTTATTTGAGGTGATTAATTCTAATATTTATAATTGCTCTCATTTGGCTATCAGATTGGTATGGTAATTAAAATCTGAATATCCAATGATATACTTTCAAATCTAAACAATGTTTCGTTGTTTACGTTTCCTGCCTCAATGTGGCAATAGGACGGTTTTATACTTAATCGCGACTGATTATACATATATGTAAATTTACATTTTAAAACTCGCCTTTAACTCTATTATAGTACAAGAGAATCATCAGGAGAGATAATTTATCAGTTTCCATGGAAAACTCCAAAATGGGAAATTCCTGAAAATTGAACAAGGCTCAACTACATGTGATGATTAAGTTCCGTTAAGCTATGCCTTATGATGTTTGAATACCAGTCAAGAAAGGATGTGATCATGGACGGACGGATTTGAATATACGGAGCCAACGACTACACATTAATATAGTGCTGTTGCTATTGCGGTAGAGAAGTTTAACATATAGAGGATCTCTGAATGTCAAACAAAACAAAGATTTAAATACTTCAAACACCCCTAGATTTCAATTATAAAGTAAAATGTGACACTGTGATATCGTAAGGATACATTGGCTGGACTGGAAACTGTTATATATTGTTCATAACTTCTCTGAAGAAATTTTAAGAACTAATATTACTAAAGTTGATTGGTACAATATTTTAAGCAAAACAAATAACGTTATTTTGCCGAAATTACGTGATAAGCTTAAGGTTTCAAATGTCGAAATACATAAAAGTAGTAGATTATTATTATTTTTAAAAGTTTGGCGAGCTTAACTTCTTACATAGTCTCCTCTATTTACATACCAGTATATGTATGCAATGTCTCAAGCAACGTACTACAGTTACCAGCTAAACAAATCAGGAGATAATAAAACTTAAACACACCCAAATTAAAACATTCACTAATATTGAAAGTATTTCAAGTTTATATAAGTCTTATGATAATAGAATTTAACATCGTCAGTTACAAAATTAAAATTGCAATTTTTGCCATAATCCTACCTCTGGTGCATGGTTGTATGTAATTATATTCAGACTAGCGTGACATTTGTTATTAATATAAAATAATACAAATAACATTACGGAAAATAAAACATCAACATGTGACAATGAACATGCCTTAGTTTTAGCATTAATGTAAGTTTTATATAACATGATTATATATCTTATTCTATAGGGCCTTTGATCTGTTCATGCTGTGTGTGTTTACCATTTGGAATGATGCAACGATCACTCATTATGGGACACTGATTCATGGCTAAATAGAAATACATCAATTCAAAGAAACTTTATGGATATGTGCAATCATATTATCAAACTTCAAAGGGACTGCATACTAATAGAATTGTGAATAAACATTTACGGCACATAAACATGCCACATATCTCATGATTATGTGTCTATATGGTTACACGGATAATGGTTACAATGATATGCAAGATATGTAAACATTAATCCATTGTCATGACGTCACTCTATTGTGTTATCAGTTGATTATTATTTAGGAATCTACTGGTCATTGACTGTCGCAGTCAGGAGGGGTGTCGGGTTTAAACATTTTTAGTAGTAGCTGATAGGGTACATTTTTCGAAACTGATGTATTTTGTCTAAATAGAATCTTAAAATATCTCTCAACTATTATTAGTGTGATGCATGAACCTGGATTCGAACATGCAACCCTTCGCTTGGTAGTCAGCGCTTCTAGCTATTAGGCCACAAGACGCTGTTGGAAACCTTAGGATTGTTTGTCAGTAAGAATACCGAGTTCTATTCAAGTCTTGTAACGCACGTGGAAGGCATGGAAAGGCAGAGGTTTACCTGTCAATCACTTCGCCTCGCGTGGAAGTTTTGTGCTGCGCGTGCTTGGAAGAATCCATTTCATGAGGGCCGCAAATAATTGTATAATATCAGATGAATGAGCACCGAAATTTGCAAAATAATTGATTTTGGTGTCCCAGAATTGAAATTTATTGTTTCAAATGTTAAATAATCTTATATGCATGTTTCGTGACGTCATATATGGATTAAAATGGAGAATGCATTCGGGGCTCGTTGATTATTTTTAACGATTCCACAGCTCCGAATGCATTCTCCATTACATAATCTCCACTCTGCACCGCGAAAAGTTTGTCATAAAAATTAAAATAAACAAAATAATTTAATTTGTATTATTATTTTTGCAATATTATATCCTGTCTTAAAAATACAAAGTTTCATTTCGTTCCCATTGCTGTGAAACATCTTGCCCCGAGGCCTTCAAAAAGTAATTTTAATGACTATTGGAAGCCTGTAGTAATAACTACATGCTTTTTTTTTCACATGAATAATCATAATAAAAGCGTAATTGTAATCATATATAACCCGCCAGTGTGTGTTTCTGTCAGTTTACAACACAATCTAATACCACGCAACGTGTCAAATAACGAATATTTTTGCATGAAATGTTTTAAATATACTGCAATTTCATATTTTTGGAAACAAAAGTAAAACACTATTCACTAGAAAATTTATCAAACTTAACTATGTATCCATATTCATGAAGAGGTTTGTCTCTCCATGTCAGAATAATATTGTTTGAAAGAATCCATGACTCGAGGAAATTATAACTAATCTTATAACAATCCTGTAGAAAAATCCACTGTCTCTAACAGTCTAGCAGTTTACTTTGTGCGTCTGATAATATCAAACCACGCAAAGTTGTTAAATTACGAAAAAACTGTTCTTGAAACAGTCTTATTTCCCTTTTTGGAAAAACAAATAAAATACTGTTGATTTGAAACATTATCTAACTGGACAATGTATCAAATTAATCAGACTTTTTTGTCTTTTAAGAATAGTATTCATAGAAATGAAAAGTTTAAGTAGATGGCACTGGAATAAGATGTTCTGGCAAATCACAATTAAATTATAACATTTATTTCAAACCTGCTACAAATGTTCCCAGTAGCACCGAATAGTATTTGTCAAGTTTGCACCTTCAAAAACTTCAAAATCCAAATGTAACCGATGTGTTTTTATGAACTAGGTCGGATATATCCAAATTTAGATTATTAAGATTTTGTAAACAAATGGATGACATAAAATCAGTGCCACTTATTGAAGACAACATTTGCTGTATAGTGATAGAAAGCTTTCACCTACATTTGTTCGCACATCATGTATGGATCTTGTCTTTTCAATCTCTGCTGCGCTACTCGGGAAATATCTACATTTCTAACTCACTGTATGAGATAAAGTTTGTATCCTCTAGATCTTGCAAAAACGAGCGAATGTAAACTATTGTTTCACACAGTAATTGGAAAAAGTGTTGGAAAATGTTTTATTTCAACGGGCTTTGATACCAAGACATTCCTGGCATGTATGAATTACACTAACAGGTTTTTTTTGCATGTGACATACATAAATATAGTATACAATGTGACAACCACGTATTAACGTTATTTATCCTTCAGTCTAACATGAAGAAATTGATAAAACTCCCATGTCATTTAGCTCTACTGCATCTAAAGTACGCCAATATTACCTGCCAAAAACGTAGGAGTCCATGACAAATAGAAGCAGCCGTTACCCACAATTCCTCAACAAATTATATGCTAGTTTCTAGAGACAGAATACCTGATTGTGGGTTGTTCCTTCAATGCGTGAACGGGTAATGGAGATAACACGTCTCCAATGAGTTGGGCGTGAATCAAGTTCAAGAATACTATAATCCGCCTTCTCGACTGTACCAAAGTGACAATTACATCGACATACGAACAGGGAGGATTCAGCATGTGTTTGCATCACATAATTGTATGATGTTCCTTACAGGTGGTCAAGTTGTTTGCTATGCTAGTTAGCATTATCTGTACAATGTTGTTTATAACTTCGTTCTGTTTATTCATGATTTTTTTAAGGTGACATTCAGCAATGTTAAACACAAGTCTGAGGTCCTTGCACTCAGAGTCTGAAAATGTCAATATAATCATAACTTATGAAACTCACGATGTATTAAGTTTGGCTGATGATGCCCCATCGGGATTTTTCTGGAAGTAGTTATCTACAACGGTCATTTGAAGTAGATATGTAGCACGGGTATCAACAAGTGATTGACACTTTTAAGTGAGTGCATGTAGATTTCTCAGACATGTACAATAACTATTCCTAAAGTTCGATAGGCATACCTGGTGGTTTCACTGTAAAAGATGTTTCTTAATCAAAGCACAAGGTCAACATTTAAACTGCCTAATTGTATTGTTATGCCACACACAAGATTTTCTTTTAACACAATTAGTCATCTACCAAGTGCAATCTGCTCATGTTATTATGTGAAGCACAGGGTACCGTTCCACTAACCGATTTTAGCCCCAAGATTAATCTTAACCAATGAAAGAAGATGGGCTTACAATTGATTTAAGATCGGTTAGTGGAACGGCCCAGGTTATGTAATTATTAGCGTGCTGGTCTCCCACGTTCGTTTCCCGTCGTTACAAAAACTGCAACTTTAAAATTGTTTTCGTATCTTAGCATTGTTAACCTGATAAATACATAATGCCATTCTTTCCATTCCTATGCCACCATTTGTCTTCAAAAGTGCAATTTCAATGCTTATTGAATATAATAACTGCATGCTTCCTTCTAAGGAACATAATAACACGGACATATTGTAATAATATCTTATATTCTATTCTGTATTACATGTTCTAACAGTTTACTTTGTGCGTCTGCAAATAACCAGCCACTCGAATGTGTCGGATAACAAATGAATGTTTGCATGAAGTATTTGTTAATATTTGTATTCATATTTGCCCTTTTGAAAACAAAAATATAACCGTATTCACTTGAAACCTTACCAGCTTAACAATCTATCATTATTCACGAAACTGTTTGTCTCTACGTGTAAGAATAATATTTATTGAAAGGATCCATGACACGAAAACAATGCATACTCTTTTTGTAACGTAAATGTAAATTTGATTATAACAATAGTATTCAACGTTTCACATATCTTACTTTACTTGATGTTGAGAATCAAAACAGTGGTTTAATGTGTTATTGTATTATTTATTTACTTTTGAAGTGTTCCTGAATAATTAATCGTATTTTCCAGAACCGTATTGTTCTTGACAGCAAACAAGGAAAGGAGAAGTACCAGTTACGCACTCCGATTGCAGGTTGTTCTTTCAATACGTGATCAGCTAATGGATATTGAACGTCTCTAAAGAGTTGGGCGTGAATTATGTTTCTGAATCATAAAATTCAAGTTCTCGACTGTACCAAAGTAACAATTAGAGTAAAAACCAACAGGATCGATTAAGCATGTGTTTGCATCACGTACATGAATGAAGTTCCTAACAGGTGGTTAAGTTGTTTGCAATACCAAGTTATTTATAACATTCCCGTAATCACGAGTTGAAGGTGAACTTCAATGTTAAAATCAAAGGCACAGGGCCTTACACTCGGGGCACCTGTCTGAGTTAATGTCAATAGGGATTATTACCCGATGAAGTGTGTCAAATCATTTTTACGAAACGAGTGTGAGAGGTTGTATTACCCCGAGAGTGAGCGAGGGTTATGCATACTTTTGCACGAGTTTCGTTGAAGTCACATGGAACATATTTGAGTGCAATACTTTCCTTATAACCCATTCTATTCCGTTTCATTTGCGTAAAAAAAGCAAAAATAACGGCGCCACTTCTCTTGTGATTGCAGACTACTGTGACGTCACGAACAATCGTTATGACGTCACAGACGAGGAATCAATGGTTGCTAGGTTGCAAATATAAAAAATGTTGTCTTTGTTGTTTAAAAACATTTGGGTAATAGAGTTACATGTATGTTTACTTTCTTCAGGTCTGTGTGGCCATTCTTCGGGGTTTTACTACACTAAAGTACATATTATAAGATAGATGAAGTGTTCGCGTAATGAACGGTCAATAAACACCATCATATAACCCCAATAAATAGAGAACTTGAATAACTTGTACTTTTTCTTCTTCTTCTTATTTTTTTTTCTTCTTCTTCTTCTTCTTCTTCTTCTTCTTCTTCTTCTTCTTCTTCTTCAATAAAAATCAAAGCCGAAGTCTAAGACTTCAGTCATAAGTAACTTTTAGTAAAGTGTTTTTAGTGTAAATGATGTGATTAAAATTGAGCTGGTTATTTAACTTACATACAGGTTCAAACTTATTTTATGTTTTGTCACCTGTTATATGTATGTTTCATTTAAAAAATTATTTACAAAACTGGCTCATATTCGTCACAAATCACTATCAAGGATAGAAGATGAGACCTGTTCTGAACATTAGGTACGGGACTGCCTTGGTCAGAGAACATCTGGGTAAAGGTCTCGTCGCGTTTTAAGACATATTCTTCTTCTTACGCTTCAGTGGCTGATTCATTTATGTTAATTAAATCTTCCAAGAGCATTTAGGATTAAAATACATAAGAAAACAAGATAAATGTCAAAACATTAAAAATACCATTAAAAGCAACTTGCGACTGAAATACATTATTTTCACAATGTATGTCAACACTTGTATTTAATAATTACATGTTAACATAGATAGTCGAAGAGAAGAGAAGTTGCTTACATGGTTTATATAAAATATTCTTATTAGAAAATGCAAGGGCTCTTTCAGTTCTAAAGTTGTCTAAAGTTTTACCTCCCATCAGGTTGACACGGAAACTGTGGTTCGCCATTGACGAATGAAATTTGAGTATTAACAAATGGGTAAGATACAGTGCTATCGAGTACACCTGTTGCAAATTGTTAGCGTGCATACATTTTACCTGCTCGTTACTTCAGTTATCTAAGCTGGTTTTCTCACCATTCTGTTAACATTTCAGCACCCTTTAAATATCTAGATCTGGCGTCCTTAAGTCTGTGTTGGTGAGAGACTGAAGATGATGAGCTATTTGCATGTTGCAGTTATGGGTAACCTGGACTTAATTTGTGAATAAGGAATATTGCAGTTATGAAATTATGAATGATACAAGTGCAATATATAGTATACATTTGTATGGTATGGATGTCTACCAATGATCTGAAATTGAACAGCAATAAGACTGAGCCAATACTAATTGGTACAAAACAGCGCCTTCAGAAGATCAGATGCCATGAGATCACTGTTGTTGACACCTCCATCAAGATCTCTCCCTGTGTGAAAAGTCTGGGAGTGTTCATTGATTCAAACCTCACAATGGATAAGCATTTTGTCTATCTATGTAGAACATGCTACTTCCACCTTCGAGCCAATGGGAACATTCGTCACCTCCTGACCACTGATGCTACAAGAACCCTGATTCAGTATTTAATCATGTCTAGATTAGATTACTGTAACAGTCTTCTCTACGGCATCAGCTATGCTCTGCTTATACGTGTACAGAAAATCCAGAACACTGCAGTGAGAATCATTACAAGAACAGCAAAATAAGCACACATCACACCAGTTCTAAAACGACTCCACTGGTTGCCTGTACAAGCTAGGATTGAGTTTAAGATACTGTGCCTAGCTTGTCGGTGTCAGCCGAAGCTAGCTCCATCATTTCTATGTGAACTCCTAACAGCTCACAAGGCTCCCAGGAATCTTCGATCAGACCACCAATCTCTCTTGTTTGTCCCTCGATTTAACCTGTAACTCTTCTGAAACTCTTCGGAGAAAAAGCTTCCTGTGTTGCAGCACGAAGCCCCTTGAACAATCTCCCTCTCAACCTTGGACACTTTTAAGTCTGCATTAAAAACTCACCTCTTTGTGAAATATTACCGCGATTAGCTTTCCCCAAGTTCTCTTAGAATTTCTATTGTGTGAGACATATCTAAGCGCTATGAGCATGCAATCGGATAGACGACAGCGCTATACAAATTTCCATATATATATATATACGTATTTAAGTACGTATCTATGCAATGTATGGCGCTGTAAAATACCTAACAACATTCACCTGTATGTCATTCAGTTATTTTATATGAATAAACATGATTGATTTCTTCACCATTTGTTTTCGTTTTTTTTTAAACAAATTCACCCCCATACTATAAATCATCAAGCATAATGTATTTTCGTTTGGGGATTTAATAAAATGTCATCAAGGATTACATATTTTCCACCTGAAGCATTTCCACACGTCAGTTATAGATTATCATATAATACATATCTACTGAATTAACCCTAACTGATAATTTACAGAGATGAGAATAGATTTCCTCTTCATTTATTGATCTAACATGCTTATCACTCGCCCCGACTGATCACAAATAATTACATTTCATTTCAGGGATGACAGGAAGAACATCAGATATTAACCCAACTACTTTGATCTTGATCTGTATCACAGAATGCAGTTCAGGATGGTTGCTGTAATCCATTGCTGTAAGTTAGTGTTTATTAATCAACCTGTATCTGGATGCATTAGAAATACTTGCCATTTAGATAGTGAAGATTTGCAGCTAACCACACGAGGCGAAATGGTCGTGTGGTAAGCTGTTGTTACAGTCAATGCTGGAGATAGTTGCCTTACTCTGTTGGCGTGAGTTCGAATCCTGCATGGGACTCGGCCCGAAAAAGTACAATAATTTGTACTATTGAAGGTAGTGTTATCTCAAATATAACCATGTTAAACCTGTTTCTAGATAAAATTAATTACATATGATTCTAAGTAATCTGATTCAAAGCTATTGCTTTAAACTATATCTTATCATTTTATCCATAGTCCGCCCATGTCCTTCAAAATAAATGATGTTTTGACTACTGGTGATTAAGCATCGAGAATCGAAATAAACCCAACATGCAAATGGCAAAACGTTAAGGTCACGATTCCATATTTGTATGTACATATGTGGACTTAAATCAATGAGAAGCTAGTATAGACTGAACGGGCGGATTGATGTATCCTCTCTATATGTTACTTTACAAGTTTTGTAGTTAATGTCATTTATCCTATATGTTATACGATTTCTTTGTGCATTTTCGAGATAAAATCTTTTCACAATTATCTTCCCACCTCTAAAACCATTCATCTTTCATGCATTTTCGAATAGCTAAAACGGCAATACAAACTGTCTATTAACTTTATCTCTCTATATTTGAGTAGATCACACATCAGTGACCTACACATGGACATGCCTGCCAGGTTCACTTCATTCCTCATCGCACATGTTTAACAGGACTCAGCTTGAGAGATCACAGACAAAGAACAGTGAAGCTAATGATGAAAGATTATAAGAGAATGCTCTTATATATTTTTATCTGCTTTGATCGTTGCCTTGATCAAATTTCATACTTGCGTCATTACTTAAATACAATTATATGAAATCATAAATCATGATATTTTGTAAAACTATAAATATCATCTCTTTTTTTAAGAATAATTGCAAAACTTTTCTTGAAGTTCCATTTCTTTCCAATAAAACATTCTCAAATCCATTTGCTATCAATAAATATGAATTAATGTTTTGGGAACATTGGTTTCTAAAAGATAATCAATGTTTACGTTGTATTTCATGCTCGCCTCTGTTTGCTAATGCATTGATATCACACGTATGATTCCAGACAACCTCAAGAATGATAATGTATCACTTTCTGTTAACCTTCAAATAGCTTCAAAAAACAAATACCAAAACTATGTTTTCTCATCATTCCTTCCTTTCATTTCAACCTGTTTAGTTCTTTAGGCGAGAAGATGACAAGAGGGAACTAAAACATAGACGCATTTATTACTCATGTAAACAATTGTTGTGTGTGAGTGAGTTCCACAGTGCTGGTGTAACTGCTGAAAAAGAGCGGCTGCCGAATGTCGTGAGTCTGAAAGAAGGAGGATCCAGCAGAAGTTAGTTACTGGATCTCATAGCACGCGGAGGAGTGTATAAATTGAGGAGGCCACACAGGTACGAGGCAGCTGCTAAGCGAGAGTGAGTACCTTGAAGTCAATTCCTTCCTCGACAAAGAATCTAGAACATGATCTATGTCACGCGATGGCTTAGAGCGGGTGACAAAACGGGGCAGCTTTATTCTGGAGAGATTGTAAGCCCTTTATCTGGACTTTGGAGGCACAAGTGAGCATATACTATTACAGTAATCCAATCTTGATGAGGGAGCGGACGAAAGAGCAGCAATTTCCTAAGTCAGTTGATGAGGAATGGTGGATATGTTTCGGATATGATAGTTAATGGTTTTGCATAGCGGATTTATGTGCGCTTCCAAGTATACTCAAAGATACACAACACTTCACAACACTGGAGAAATCCGATTTAAAGATGATCAAAATGGCAATTTTGTCGTCTACACCAATCGATTGCCTGGGCATAAATTATGTCAAAAAGAAACACGTAAAAGAAGCTGCCGAATGTTCATTTCATGTGTAAATTGCTAAACGCATTTGAAAAATAAGTTTATAAAAAATTCATGTGGACAAGAGTTGAGAAACCTGAAACCGTTTAGATCAGCCTTGGCATTGACTATCACATGCAGACATTGTGAATATGGATGATTACTAAATGACTCGTTTTCAGTACCTTGATTTATTATAGTGTTCATTTATGCATCGATAAGAATTTTCAATGTTTCAGATATATCTGAAGTACATCATAATATGAAGATAGTGTTTGTTTACCTCTTGGGAAAACATCTTATCACTGAAGTGTCATTTCACATCTTTTTTTAGACAATTACTGTTCTATTTCCCCCACAGGAACACTTTATTTGCAACAACAATTCCCAATCCCCTTAACTGTCTCTCAAAATGGAAATTAACAAGGAGTTATGTTTGGCTCGTATAACTACTGTGACAGTAAGTGGCTATAAAATTACAAACACTGCAGTTTGGTTCAAACATGAATTTATCAATGTTGGAACAGTTTCGACTTTCATCACTTTCTGATATCTTCTGGATGTTCAATAATATTATATTTTATTTTGGTTTCATACCCTTAACCGTTTGAGTACTTATAGTAACCTTTAATTAATTAGTTGTTAATTTTAATTAATGATTTGTCACATCTGTTCTTGACAGGCAATCGCATGATAAATATCAATTTGCGTTTTAGAGTAGTCTGTAGAAAGATAAATGATTTAACACATTTTTGAGAGTCCGATAGTTTCATTAACAACATATGATATGCAATGTAAACAATGAGTTAGGTATTGTCTAAACTAAGGTACTAATTTCCGGAATTGCTATTTCTATACTGCATGAACTTGTACGATGAGCTCATGAGCTCATGATTGCTTGACCCTTTGCGTCACTTTTCTCAAACAAACAAACAAACAAAAAAATACAAACATCACAATAATGACAATATGGAAATCGAAATCAATATAATCAATTCTGTACAGGTAGAATAAATGTTTAGTTAGTGGTTGAATGAAACCATTAGTTGTTCAGCAGAGTCCCATGTGACCGTTTGTGCAAAACATAACAGTGGCTGGTCACTTTTCGAAGGTAATCAATTTCAATGAAAAATACTTCGAGTGACTACTAACACTTTGTCAGTAACATTACCATAAAAGACGCGGAACATCTCACATATACTTTGTGCTTTATGTTCTATCAAAATGTACATAATCCATATGATCATACAGTGAATGCTATCATAGTGAAGTACTTGGTTTAACGTTTTTTATCCGATCAAACGTGATGTGTCTTTCTGGGGATTTTGACTTGTCAGCCGTAAAAAAACTCTAAACGTTCATTAAGTAGTCGAACTGTTCATTTTCCAAATAGTAAAGATCGGATAAGCCTGAGCAAAGAAGAGGTCGTAAGTATCTCAAGCCTTCGTGGGCCTTAAACTGACAGCTTGTCTTATAGCTCATGGTCAGATATTAACAGAGGTCATAAGTCAAATATTATTTTAAGGAGAATATGAGTTTTTTTTAAAAAAAGAAACCTACCAAAAACATGAAACCAAACAACTATAACGCCAAATGTGTACATGAACTCTGAGGAAACCAATCACTCGATTCAATTGAATTATACTCTTCAAACGTAAATCAGAAAGCAGTGATATTCATTGTAAGGTTTTGTAGGGTTGGAATTTCATTTTTCTGCAAACGTAATAATCAGATCATTCGGTGTTCCAAATTAGGTTAAGACTTTGGTAATTAAATTATCACAGACGTTTTCAATGATGAAAGCGAAAGCTGACAACACCTCTGCCCAACACGTTCTGCCAAATAATATCCATCAAGGTCCGTGACAGAAGCATTCTTGTAGTTGATAGCAATGTCTCCTTCCAGCGCCTTGGTATATATATATTTATATATATATATCTTATAATCACAATAAACAACCATTTTACAGGTAAAATGCCAACACACTTTGCATATGAACAAGATATCTAGAATAGCGTTTAGCTAACACTATTACTATCATTTCATAATTAGTTTGCAGTATATGGGGAAAGTTAGTGAACACTTCTAGATCGAAACAACTCGGTTTCTACCTTTTTTGAGGACTTAAAGAAATTAAAACGTCTTATCACACACAAAACACCCATTAACGTAAGTGCTGGAACTCGAAGGACATAGATTGTAAGATAAGTAAAGATTTTCAAAAGTTTATTGAAATGCTTAACTCCAAGCAATTTTGTAGTCAATGTAAAATCGATTTACTTAATGCCTGATGATTAAACACCGACAAGCAATTTTTAAAGATTCCATTAAATAGTTCAATCTTACAGATATTGACTAGGTGTGGGTCAATTGAAGGATTTTTCATGCACTAATTTAACTTTTACAGTGTGCAGAGTCTTTCTCCGTAGTACAAGGTCGACATGATGAGGCAGTTAAGTAATATCCTTACTAGATGTTATCTCGTTTGATGACATCACCATCAACTTCAATGTTTTTGAAAATGGTCTGACGTGCGTATGCTACCCTCGGGTAGGACATACTTATCATGGCTTCATTACTGATAAGATAAATGTTTAATTTTTAATTATTAACTGTCATAACTGTCTACTCCATGAATGACAGCAACAACTTAGAAGGAACCACCAACAAAGGGCTAATCATAACTGTCTCGCTAGTTCTCCTTGGCAATGATATACTGGACATGATCGAGAAAGACTCGATTATGAACACTACGAAGTATTCTCTTACTGTTAAACTTGAATTAAAAGACAAGTTAAGTTCCAATAATTGCGATATCATCATATTTTTCATCTGCAACCAACGTTTGTGAAGTCATGGCTGTTTTGTTTGATGAAGCGTTTATTGTGATGGTTTAAAAAGTTTGATTGCAGTTGACTATAGGGACTGCAACAAAATGCAGAAATGACTCGATTTCCATGTGCATTTATTATTTGCAATCAAATTCAACGATTCCATGTGACTCCAGCTATCAGACAAATGATGTTGCAAGTTACTGCTGTTTTTGACACCACTTCATTGGGACCCTTTTATTACTTACCCGAAATATATTTGCCAGTCTCTACTTATCCAATGGTGTATGTAATACTTACTACCATAGTTTGTATCGGGAAATAGCAGGACAGTTTGTCCGAGAGCCCCAGGTCCTGTTGTTTCCCAATGCAACAAGGAAACTATGATAGTAACTGACTTATATCTCACTTGATCCGAGTGATATAACATGCAAAATTAACAGTTTATAAATAATGTAAAATACCATAACCTTTTTGTGGCCCCTTGTCTAGTATATGAATGAAATGCGTAGTACTACGGATGTTCTGCCTGACCGATTTGAGCACGTGATTCTCGCTTGTCAAATTAGGTGCAAGAACTGAATGTTCACAGATTGTGAAGGTTCGGGATATTTACGAACATACGGGTAATTTGCGACGAAATTTCACAGATTGTCAATTGCTAGATTGCTTCTGAAGAATGAGGTCGACTAATTAGCGTCACTCTACGACATGGAAATTGAAGCTGACTTACAAATACATGTAGAATTAAAATCGGTTGGATTTTCAATATTTAGGTAATTTGAACATTCTTATGAATTGTTTATCTTGTAAATTTCCTTGATAGTATATTATTTTCTATGCTTCTACTATATTAATCATTTCTAACGTAACTTTCTAAACATTACGGTTGTTGTGAATTTGTGGTATAACAATATATTTAAGTCATGTTTATTTTTTGGATCTATTCTTTCTAGTTAATTTTTTGGCAGAAGTCAATTGATTCAAATATTTTACTCCCAACCGTGGTGAGTATTACATCAAATAAATTCCCTTTGTTACGTCTTGTTTAAAAGTTGTTTTAAAAGTGTCCATGTATCAGATATCAGGACTGTTTCGTTCAAACAGGATACGTTTATGAATGGTTGCTACGTCCATGTATTAGATATCAGGACTATTTCGTTCAAACAGGATACGTTTATGAATGGTTGCTACGGGTCACGAGGTCTAAGTTGAATGTAAGTGCTCATATTCTGAAACAATAGATTTGGTGACATAAAATTGTAAGATAAATACCAATACATAATATAATAATCACGCAGTTCAATTTAAAATAATTCAAATTGTCAGTTATAATATTGCACCTGATAAAGACTTTAAATAGGATCGGACATGGTTGTATTGTATATTGTAAAAGTCAATATAACTGCATGTGTAGGGCTATTTTTATAAAGTTTTATCTAAGTTCCTTGTTATTTGTCATGAATTAATGATACAATTCAGACCTGCATTTATATATCATGTCAAATACTTTAAGGTGATTTAAATATTACAGTAACTGTAACAATGTTACACAAAAACACTACGCCGACCTAAAGTCATGTCGCGTCAACGTTCTGTTGAGGTAACGGCCTTTCTAACACTAACTTCACCTCAGTAACCCCAGGAGATTTTCCTATCCTTAATTAAGGAAACTATGTTGGACAGAAATGTTCTCAGCTCAGTGATAATGTGTCTCATAATTTGATTACCAACATTGAACCTAAATTGGTGAAGTGAACAACAATTGTATTTGCAGAAAAAAATATCATTCATATCACAGGCACTGACATTCCTAAAGAAAACTTAACTAACACTGAATAAACTTTTCTCTCCTAATCTACTTTAGGCGACGAAATTTCAATTGAATCACAACAATTGGTGATCCAAACTGCAATAATTCACATTTGGCTTTATGCAGGTCTGGGTTTATTTCAAAAGTGCCTGTTTCTTATTGGTAGGTGTTCTATTAAACAAAATCTCTCGGGGACATATCCTTTAAAGGTTTCGTCAATAATTAAATTTCACCGTATTTCTACTTAGTTACTACAAGCAACACAACACTGATAGAAGCATCATTCCTGCTAGTGATTGGTGTATTCATTACTTTATTGTTAATAATTCTTTATATCATCTCATGAATAGTGTTCCATCAAATTTACAGAGTAAAATTCAAAAAAGCTTTCGCCATTGGCCAATGGAGTATTTAAAAATAGGAAAGATGAGGACCTATAAACTAAAACTGTTGCAAACTGTTATTGCGCATTCAAGCAAAATGGTTTCTGTTGATGTGGACGTTTAGTTAGGTTTTCTCATTACTCTGTTCACATTTCAGCACCCTGTAAATATCTTCATCTGCCGTCAGTTTGTGTTGTTGAGTGACGGAAGAAAATGGCATATTGCATGACGCCATTGTTGGAAAGTTTTGACGTTATGGGTGCATAGGGACCTTGTACAATTTGTGAATTAGTTTGCTACCAGTTTCGAAAGTAGGAAAAGCATTCATATTATATAGATCAAACGTTTAAAGCGTTAATGGTCTGTATATGTTTATTAGGTGCTATATTGTTTGTGTTGTATAATTGTAATTGTAAATAATTATTTTCGACGGCTTAAAGACAATAAATGTAACAAAATAAATCCATTCTAATACTCAAAATCATAATTTTAATTTATTCTCGTTGCAAGTTTCGGATTTCATAAAATGGTTCAAATCTTCTGATAAGCACAATAATTTGCACTTTATAATTCGATTTTTCCACCAGGAACATTTCCACAGCTTAGTTCAACAATGTTAAACGTGGTGGTAGGCCTCATTTATTATCGGATGTTGATTATTGGCCTGACCCCACGTTTAACCGATGAAGGCTATTTTCTCGGCGCAAATTCCAACGCTGTGATCGTCGGAACGAAAATGGCTTCAAAATCACTGAAAATCTTCATGACAAATTACAAACCTACCTTATATGCATAGTTTAATCATTTGTCAACAGGTTCATGTCATTATATTCATCATAGCTGTTTTTGTTTTGCCGATTGAAACTCTCAAACATGACTAGTATTTACAACCCCCACTTTAACCTAATGGAAAGCGCCATTTTGTATCCCACAATGCAATGCGTAGAGGTGTTTCAAAACTGGAATTTTCAGATTAAAGCGAATCAAGCACTTGAAAAAGATCGTAAAAATATTGTTTTTCCCAAAATGTGTCTTGAAAATAAAATGATATCTCCATTGTGTTAATAAATAGATACAACACATGTAGAAATAAACCTAAAAAAAAGTCATTTACAAATTGAAATGTGTTTTCCAGTTACCATTTCGAGTTTTGAAACACCTCTACGCATTGCATTGTGGGATACAAAATGGCGCTTTCCATTAGGTTAAAGTGGGGGTTGTCAATACTAGTCATGTTTGAGAGTTTCAATCGGCAAAACAAAAACAGCTATGATGAATATAATGACATGAACCTGTTGACAAATGATTAAACTATGCATATAAGGTAGGTTTGTAATTTGTCATGAACATTTTCAGTGATTTTGAAGCCATTTTCGTTCCGACGATCACAGCGTTGGAATTTGCGCCGAGAAAATAGCCTTCATCGGTTAAACGTGGGGTCAGGCCAATAATCAACATCCGATAATAAATGAGGCCTACCACCACGTTTAACATTGTTGAACTATTCCACAGCTCAGCTATAGATTAGCATTTTAATGAAATCACTCATCAGGTTATTCAACCACGGACATGAGATTAGATATCCCTTTCATTCATGATCTAACATGCTTATCAATCACCCACGATTGATCACAGATAATGACATTTGATCAGGGATGATAGGAAGATGATCAGATACCAACCAAACTACTTTGATCTTGTTCTATATCACACAACGCAGTTCCGACATGTTTAGGATAGTTGTAAATCATTGTTGTACATTGTTGATAGTAAGAGTGAATGAGATATGATTTTAAATAATCTGATCCCGAAAGCTATTGCTTTTGGCAGTATGTTAGATTGTTTTATGTATCGCCTACAAATGAAAACTGCGTACAGTATACTGTTAGAAGGTGGCATAAACCTATGGAAGATCGACGGAAGGGAGGAAGAAGCGAACTCCTTTTGGCAAAACCTTTAAAACTACAAATGTTTTCACTGACAGGTGTCCGACTTAAATAAACTTAGTTATTAAGTATTATTTAAGGGACTATATCACATTGCAATATATTTGTCAAAAAAATTAAAGTGATATTACAACGTTATTCTGACTTCTGTACACACATGGATGAGAGGATATGTTTGCGATGGCGCTTTATAGATGTTTGTAATAATCATAATTATAAGTTGATTACGAGTATGGAATTTTAACTAACACTTATCTTATTATCAGCTTACAGCATTGGATATATGGATGCAACCCCAAAGCCGAACACGCTATTCATGTCAGCATAGAAAATAATGTTATGACTATGGTAAATGAAAAACTAAATAAGCGACTCAGGGGATATGTTTTGATGTATAATATTCCATTAATTTTATTGAATGTTGTACAAATAGATCACAACAGAATATAATCCTACGAGAAAACTTTATAGAACTGTGTATTTAAGAAATCTATCAAATAGTTGAGTTTTATGTTCATGAAAAACAAAATAATCATAACATTTTCCAACTTTGAAACATGTTTATTTTATCAGGATATTAATATGCATTTTGAAGCTATGTATACATAACAAATTATGTTAGAATCACCCGTGAGTAACAGTGTCTTTTATTGTTATTTATGTCAGTTCATCTGTTTATATTTTGTCAATTTTACCGAAACAACTATGAAGTCATGGAAATACTTTCCAATTTTTGCCATGAAAATCTTCCGGTACAACTATTGCAGTTGTCAGGTTTTATGTAATTTAACGAGTGATTATGTTTAAGTTTATCTGCATTATTGAAATGTATATGTATATAGCTAGTATTTACAATTATTCTTTATCATGCATCTTCGAGTACATTATCACAGCAATACAAGCTATCTATTAACATTATTAATCTATATTTAAGAAGATCACACATCAGTGACTTGCACATGGACATGCATGCAAGGTTCACTTCATTCCTCATCGCACATGTTTAACAGGACTCGGCTTGAGAGATCACAGACAAAGAACATTATTAAAAGTCACGATTCCAAATATGTTTGTACCTATGTGAACTTAAATCAATGAAAATCTATTATAGAATGAACGGGGCGATCTATGTATCCTCTCTCTATGTTGCTATACAAACTTTGAAATATTCATGTTTAATCTCATTTATCCTATATCTTATACGAATGTTTTGTGCATTTTCGAGATAAAGATTGTTCATAATTATCATTCATCTTTCATGCATCTCCGATTAGCTAAAACAGCAATATTAACTATTTCTACGTTTGAGTAGATCACACATCAGTGACCAACACATGGACATGCCTGCCAGGTTCACTTCATTCCTCATCGCACATGCTTAACAGGCTGCTTGAGATATCACAGACAAAGGACATTGAAGCTAATGATGATGAAAGATTATAGGGAGAATATTTGTATCTGCTTTGATCGTTGCCCTGATCACATTACATACTTGAGGCATAATTTAAACAGAATTATATGAAATAATAAATCATAATATTTTGGAAAGCTATTAATATTCTTTATTTCAGAGAATAATTGAAAAACTTTCTCAGAAGTTTGCTTCTCTCTTCAATTAAACATTAACACATTCATTTTCTGTTGATAAATATTATTAACAGTTTAAGGGACATCGATTTGTTTTATCTTTATTTCTAAGAACGTTTAATGCAAGCCTAAGTATCAGTGCATTGGTATCGCATGTATTATTTGTTACAACCCCAGTTTGTATCAAATACCTTTTTCTGTGATGTTTCCATTCCTGAATTGAAGATTGTTGCATCTCTTGAGAAATATCCAGGCTGATTTCAAAAATGAAATTTCATCCCTTCCTTCCATTTAAACCGTTTATTGAATAAAGCAAAAGTATTGCAGAAAGAAGGCAAAACCTTGATAAATTTTGATTTTAATAATGAATTGCTGTATTGAAGTTTCTGCTGTCGCATTGCAAAATGGGACATCATTTCATTTTAAAGTCCAAGTATGTAATGCCGCACCATGAAGCATTGAACGTAGTTAAAAATAGAGGGAAAATATCAATAAACATTATTATACCTAATAAAGCATCCGTAAGAGACCGATTCCATCTGTATATTTCATTGATCTTTATGACTGGGATTCGATGCTGAACATTTTTCGTGTAGTTGGTCTCCCAAGTTAAAGTTATGTAAAATATCGATCTAAATGTGAACCCTATGCCTCGTGTGATAACTGATTGATGCTGGCATACATTGTTCATGCAAAATTGAAGTTAATAATAAATAGTGACATAAGTTTACATGTCATATGTACAACAAGACAGACCTTGGGTTACAACGTCAGATAACTATCCCACTATGGGATGTGTAGATGTGTAGCCTTCTGAAAATCTGTTCAAACTATTCTCTCACGAGTTTTGGTTTTCATTACGTTAAGTAGCCTGTTGTTGTTTAACAATAACGGAAAACATATTGGTTAGATATTTCATATTGAATGTAATTACTTGGTTTTGTTGTCACAATCAAACATAATTGTTTATTATAATTTAGAAGTGCTTCAGTGTGTGACTATCAAACCCAAGAAGGCTCATGTATTCTGACAATTGCGCTGTTGACGTTTGGAAATTGTTTGCCCCAATACGAATACAAAAGAGCAGATTATGGAAATATGTGATTTGAGGTGAGGTGAGGTGAGTTGGGGTTTAACGCCGCTTTTAAGAGTATTTCACTTATATTGCGACTGCGTATTATGGCAGGGAGAAAGCCCACAACGCCATGTGGCTATGTTTTGCGGTGAAACCTGCAAAAAGTGGCCGTTTGGGTCAGTCCGCATTATTGTATATCGCAGGTTGAGTTAGCAGAAGAAATTGGCAGGTTGGCTTAGCCCGCATTGAATATCTACCAAGGTATTCCTGAAATAGCAGAGTGGTTACTTTTCCGATTATTGAAGATAAGACAATTTTGAGGCGAGGTCAGCAGTAACTCAAGGTGGCGGGACTGTTTGGAGTATTTGAATTTATAAAAGCTTTACCTGACATCTGTTCTTATTTCTCCAGATCCAGCGTAATTATGATTAAAATGATGTTACGGGTTCTGTCCAGTATGGGGAACACGAGGTGAGGTGAGTTGGGATTTAACGCCGCTTTCAAGACATCTTGATCCGAAGCCGAACACGCTAATCACTGTGCTATCCCGCCCCAAGCAATACCATAATGATTGATCATATCTAACCAAACCTCTCTAATACCAAATGTGATCACTTGCACGTTGAATACTCTATTCAATTGAAGTTATCCAGACGTAAATCAGAAAACAGTTATGTTCATTGCAAATCTAAGTATTATTCGTTAATTAAAAGAAAGACAATTTGGGTTGGAATTTTATTTTCTGCAAACATAATAATCAGATCATTCTGTGTGCCAAATTATGCTAAAGCTAGGGTAATCAAATTATCAGAGACGTTTTCATAAATTAAATCGAAAGATGGCAACACTTCCTTCAAATTTATTTCTGACAATTAATGAAAACAAATTAATCACATAGTGAAGTGAGCTGAACTTCCATCCAATATGGTTCTTATACTGCATTTGGACGCGAGTATCCAGTTTGCAAATCAAAGGCTTGTTCTCAGCCAACTCAAATCTAAAGTCGAGCGAGAACGTATTCCCAAACTCGTGTTGTAACGTCACTTGCATTATGGCTAGTGCAGTTTGCTCTATAAACGAGTACGAATGCAGTATATCTGCAAAATGTGAATGTACTAGTCATTTTGTATACATAGATACATATTAAAATTTAGATAAGTTATACGTATTAGATGTTAATGTAATTTGAGGCTTCTGATTCTGGTATATTTGTAGTATAACAATACAAAATACCATTTTACAGCTTCATTGCTAATACTTTGTATACGTACAATACATCTACAACACATGGTATAACTACCGCTGCAAATTAGCAATATTGCAATATATGAACATATTTACCTAAATTACTTAATAAGTAACCGTTAACATGGATTAAAGTTAAATTCATTTCATTATTATGTTTCAGTATTTGCTTTGTCAATTTGTGTTTTGTCAATTTGAAAAAGGAAGGAGTTATTATCGCACATATAAACTAATGGATACTTTGAAAACCACTTTAAGTGTTTTGAAAAATTACAACACTTAATCAATCTCTGAGTATTCTTTCAACTGCGATTGTTCCAAACTATACAAAATGTGTTTTTTCTAGTTTACTTGCATTTTGTGTTCCGAATATGCATTCCAATTTTGAACCAATTACTGTCACAACTGTCTACTTCATTGATGACAGCTACAACCTTTGGCAAACTAAATAGAAGCAGTAACACAGGTCTTATCAATAACTGTCTCGCTAGTTTTACGAAATACGAATACGAAAGAGCAGATAATGGAAATAGGTGATTTGAAGTGCATGTCAAAATTAATTTAAATATAAATTCACCTTCGGTTTCCTGTATTGTTTTCTCTTCGCATACAACACTAAGAGTCAATCGGAAATATAATTGGGGCAATTTAGCTTATAACATTCATTAAACTAGATAATTAAAAAATCATGCTAAACATGTAAACTTTTATGAAAATTTGGTAACTATGATTGTATATGCCAATCAGCTGCTTAGCTGATTTGAATGCATCCCTTTTACTCTCAAAATACATATGGCTGTTCCAGGAATGACAGCAAAAGATGTTGCTAAAACAGAAAAGTAGCAGTTACACAGAAGCCATCAATAACTGACGAGGTAATGTCCCATGACACTACAATAATGGGAATTACACGTCTACAGTGAGTGTGATTCATGTTTTCCCTTTCGATTCATGTAAATCATACCATGAACCGACCAAGGTAACAATCAGTGTATTCCTTGGAGTCACAGAGTCACATGTTAAAGAGCCATCAATGATGCTAGTGTTTCAAATAAATAAAAAGGTTAATATACTTATAATACTTATAAAAAATATACTTATAACGTCAATCGCCAGAGAAAACTTTCATGTACAACATGACATACGATAAACGGTTTTCATATCCCGACAATGTAATGCAATTTGGTTTCAAAGACAAGTACCCTAGTCGTTAAAATGCTACAGTATGCCAGTGTTGTAATGACAATGAAGACCTTCTGTTTGTATAGCAATAACATTTTAATCATTGCAAATCATTACCAAGGTTTGAAGCATGCAGTCTAATCCCATCTGTATAATTATATTGGTTTAATATGTAATTAATGACGTCAATATTATTCCAGTAACAATTGTTCCAAACCAAAAACTTTACTCAGATTCTCTTTTATGTGAGTTACGAACATGAAATGCCACTTTAAATTATTCACTGTCACGGAAAACTATTTACTCCATAAACGACAGCAACAGATTGGCAAACCAGAAAGAAACAGTAACACAGGTCTTATCCATAACTATCTCGCTAGGTTTCCTTGGCAGAATACGAAAGTGCAGATTATGGAAATTGGAGATTTGAAAGTGCATGTCAAAATTGAGTTAAATATGAATTCTCCTTCAGGTTAATGTATTCTTTCTTTTGCACAACAAAGTAAGAGTGGGTCTGAAATACAATTTGGCTAATTGGGCATGTTTCATTCATCAACGTAGTGAACAATATGCTAAACATGTATTTGTACATGTGTTATTCATAGTTCCAACTTTAATGACGATTTGATAACAGTGATTGTATATGCCAATCAGCTGCTTAGCTGATCTGAAAAATGCATCCATTTTAGTCTAAAAAAACATATGGCTGTTCCAGGAATGACAGCAAAAGATGTTGCTAAAACTGAAAAGTAGCAGTTACACAGAAGCCATCAATAACTGACGAGCTAATGCCCCATGACACGACAATAATTGAAACTACACGTCTACAGTGAGTTTGATTCATGGTTTTCCCTTTCGACTCATGGAATTTGTACCACGAACAGGCCAAGGTAACAATCAGACTGAAACTATAATGCTTCTTGCTACAAAATGCTTAAACATATGTTTCCCTTATTTACCAATCCAGTGTGCTTTTGGGATGTCACATGGGCTAATATGACTGCTGCCGAATATTACAACTATAATGATAGTTGACTCATTACAGTGACTATATAAATGTAACTGTAGTGGTTTCTGGATGAAATCCGGGAAATGCTGCGTTTGGTGAGCGTCAATAAGTGAAACGTAATTTTTAAACTTACTTACAACATGCACTTATTTATTGATAATGTTCGATAGGTCATATAACTACTTTGCATGTCAATGAGTAATTCAGTTCTGCACATGATGTTGCTCGAGTTTCATTCGAAACCACTAGTTATGATTTATTTAGCAAATGGGGATGAATATGCATGTTGAGTGAAATTTGTTGAAGAGGGATACACTGTTATGAAACAGTAATTGTCACATACAGAAATGTTATTCCATTTTTTTTTAAATTCAGATCTCCAGCTTTGATTATGCAAACAAAAACTAAACTAACATAACTAGCTATATAACATCGAATATAATTGTTTATCCTAATCTATTTTTAGAGAAGATAACTTGAAGATCCAAACTGTCAAGACTCACATTTGGCAATAAATGGGCATGATTCAGGGAATACTGTCATGTAAATTTAGTTCATACCTGCATAAACTTCACGAAATTAAGGCCACGCCTTTCTGAGCCAAAGATAGAAATGCGCTAGGTTTGCACAGCAGCAGCGCAGCACAGACACAGCGAGGCCCGACATATATATATATATATATATATATATATATATATATATATATATATACATATATATATATATATATATATATAGAGAATACTAAACGACGTCCCGTTTAATAACATATTTATGAAACGAGTGGATGGTTTTGGTATTTAACGAGCGAAAGCGAGTTAGATACCAATACCATCCACGAGTTTCATAAATATGTTATTAAACGGGACGGAGTTAAGTATTTTATTTATTACACGCTCTAAATTAATGAAATATGTAATTAAAGTTTACTATTCATTCATGTAGATGTGCGTAGGGATACATCTCTTACCATGGACGCATAACGCCATCTCACTAAACACCAAAAATAGACCAAGCAAATATCCGTCAATAACAGTTTCAATTTTAAACAATACAATTTCAAAACACTCATTACATTGTCTTTATGTTGAACTATAAGAAGCGCAAATTGGCGAGTAAACAAAAACATCGTATTAATCTCACTAGATCTTATGAATGATGTCAGGTGATTGTGACGTCATCGGAATGCGACTGTTTTCAAGCGCGATTCAGTTAGGCTAGTTGCAGTTGTATGTAGCTGCAGTTGCTCTGCCAAAATAGCTCTGTAACAGCCTGATGACAATGATACTGGGAAGTAAAGTTACATACAGTTCTGCAGCTAGTTTTATCCAGCGAAATTGTGGGGATCATTGTCCTTGTTGCCGACGAAAGCATTGACGGCACAAATTGCCGACATCACCGCCGAAAATGGAGTTCTGACATTTATAGCAAACGTTAAAATTTTATATCAGTATTGATACTTACCTTGACGCATCTTTATTCATTTATCTTGGTATGTTATCTTCTGTAACAACAGACAGACATGAACAATGCCTCCACAACCTGGAAAACTTACATGTCGACACGAAGCTAATTTTTTACATTCTAAACAATCAAAACCATTCCTCAAAAGGAGAAGAAAATATCAAAATGAACCTATATATACAATATAGTTGCAATAATACTCAACTGACGACTGTCACAGGATACGTGGGTTCAACGTGACGTTTATTCCTTGTGAATTTACATAAACTGAGGCTACGTCAAGTTGCATGACGAAGCAAAATGGCGGTCAAATCCCGGAAGCCGTAACGAGATCAAGGGAACTAACTCTGAATCAACCAAGCGATACTGGTTGACGGTAAATTGTGATAGAAGCGTCCGTACAATATTAATCATAACGACGTTGCGTGAAAAAACATGTCCCAAGAAATCCAGTGCGATCCCAAAGGCCATGTGACTACTGGAAAGTAGTTCCGACTGCGATCGCTTTCACGTGCAATGTTTCACAACAGTGTTGAATAACATTTCGATGTTTCACAACAGTAGTATCTTCAACGAGAGTGTAATAAATATATATAGAAAAAATAAAATGTTCGAAGAAATTACGATGATTTAATCAGATTCACAAGCATGCTTTCGACCATTACGGGTCTCATCAGGTGAATGACGTTGAGTCGGTTGATGCGTCATAAAGTGTAATTATGACGTCACAATACATTGCATAGATACATTCATAGATACAATGCATAGAAATAGATGTACATTGAAAATGACATTACATGTTAGAATTGAGTCTTGGCTTATATTTATTAATAAACAATAATTATTTTTCTGCCAAGCAATCAGATTCTGTTGAATCAACTTTGTATATCGGAAAAACAGAATATTTATTTTTTCCACATAGTTCAAGATGCGCACTAAGAGGGATAGTACGATTGTGTTTTTGTTTAATTTGAGAACGATGAAGATTCATTCTTCTTTTTAATTTCAATTCTGTTTTCCCGATGTATATTTCTTGACATCCATGACAAACAATCATATAAACAACATTTTTTTAATCACATGTCATATTTCTTTTTACAAAAAATATTTTATTTGGTGGGATACTAACCGATGTGCCCTCAATCAAAATGTTACATGTCGCGCATCGTTTATCACCACATTTTCTAACCTGGGGGGTATCCGTATTAGAATCATATCTAGACTTTGTCAGTAATTTCCTTAGATTTTGGGGCTGCCTTTGACTATTGATAATACGGTAATTTTTCATTATGCGTTGCATCCTTTGGCTTTGCTGTAAAACCGGTATATGCTGATTAATTAAGCTCATTGCGTTGATGTGATTCGGATTAAAAGTAGTTATTAATGGGAGACAACTCTTCTCTGCAATGTCAGCCTGACTGGTTCCCAGGTTGGAAGCGTTTGCGCTATTGGGGGATGGAGAACTGTCTAAAGGATGATTACTATTAGCTGATTCTCTGAGTTTGTTTTGATCCAGACTCAATGCCCTACTTATACCGTCATTTATCAAATGAATAGGGTACTTTTGATTTTCTAAAAATAGCTTTAATTCATTAAGGCGTTTTTCTTTTATGTCATTTTCCGACACTATAGTGCAAATTCTCCTGGCTAAAGAGTATGGGATATTTCGTTTTGTGTGTCGGGGATGGCATGATCTAAAATCCAAATATTGATGTGTATCCGTACTTTTGTAAAAAATATCTGTGTTTATAATGCCTTCAGAATTTAATTTCACTTTTACATCCAGGAAATTCAGTTCACTTTTACTCTTCTCCATAGTAAAATGAATTGATGAATTTAGAGAGTTTAGAATTTTGTGAATTTCTTCTAAAGTTTCATCCGAACAATCTAATATGGCAAAACAATCATCTAAAAATCTTTTCCACATATTTTCTACGTGTTCTTTTGTTTCCTCTCCAAGTTTATTTCCTACTTTCTCATTAAGTATTTTTTCCAGATATCCTAGAACTAAGGTCGCGTAAGTTGGCGCAACTTTTGTGCCCATGGCAACCCCCTTCTGCTGTGAATAATAACAACCATCAAAGTAAAAAATGTCATGGATGTCAAGAAATATACATCGGGAAAACAGAATTGAAATTAAAAAGAAGAATGAATCTTCATCGTTCTCAAATTAAACAAAAACACACTCGTACTATCCCTCTTAGTGCGCATCTTGAACTATGTGGAAAAAATAAATATTCTGTTTTTCCGATATACAAAGTTGATTCAACAGAATCTGATTGCTTGGCAGAAAAATAATTATTGTTTATTAATAAATATAAGCCAAGACTCAATTCTAAAATGTAATGTCATTTTCAATGTACATCTATTTCTATGCATTGTATCTATGAATGTATCTATGCAATGTATTGTGACGTCATAATTACACTTTATGACGCATCAACTGACTCAACGTCATTCACCTGATGAGACCCGTAATGGTCGAAAGCATGCTTGTGAATCTGATTAAATCATCGTAATTTCTTCGAACATTTTATTTTTTCTATATGAGACCTGGGAGTTGGAAGATGTTTTAAACTGTTTTTCTATATATATATATATATATATATATATACACTGGGAATGTTGGAGCAAAACGTAGGACACCAAAATGAAACGAAACAGACGCAATAGCACTAACTGTTTGGCACAACAGCCTCCACAACGAGGTGTTTGCAAGGTAAATGATAGCGATTCGGAAATAGTAATTACACTTCCAATGTGATGCTTTCGATTACATTACATTCAAATGATACTCATACTTGAATTTTTAATGAAATATTTTGAAAGATATAGATATCACTGGCAACACTTATAATTAGCATAAAGACACATATATTACAAACAGTTAAAGTGATATGTGTATACAGTTGTAACATATTTATCGATGGTTTACTTTCCTTGAAAGGTCACCTGTATGTCAAATGTTATAATTTGTGGTATTTATTTGAGAATTATCAATGTTAACCGAACATAACCAGTTTAAGGCCAATCAGTTCATCATAACGAAAATACAGCCATTCAAATTCGTGGTCATGATCGAAAACCGCTCAATGGACCTGGCTTGCTGCAGCCGTAAAGTCAAACGTAAATTTGGAAACTTTATTATAATAGATAGGAAGATAAACTTGCATCTATGGCGTTTAATGGGTCTTAAAACGAGTACATACGTGAAACAGCCATAATTGTCGGCTACTACACATGCATGAGACCATTCCTTGGTATCGAAACACCGATATATTTGATATTACGCATTTGGGGTGAATATGAAAATCGAGTAATAAGATATAACCTTAACCAGCACCTATTGTAATTTGGTACATTTTAGAACCAAATTAAACATCTTGCAAAACTGATCATGCATCTTAAACCAGTATTTTTGTTAAAGAATTCAGCATTCAGCAATGTTAAATTCAACGTGAAAGGTCCGGGCAGCTGTCTGATTACAAGTCAGTGTACTCATAACAAAATACATTGAAAGTTAAATACATGATGTTCCATCTACACCTGTTATCTACTGAGGTGATTTGAAGTAGACATGTTGACAGAGGCAACATGTGTTTATAAGAAACCACGATCATGGCATATATATATTAGCTAAGTGATTGATATGAGTAGGTGATTGGTTTATTTCTCGATAAGGTTGTATATATTTCCAGGTACGTGAACCTCAATTCGTGTTAGTCTGTTTTTTCTGGTTTCATTACACTATATCATTTATCATCAGCTGAAGTGGTCGAATGTGGGAATGGTCAATACTCTAAGGGTTCATCGGAGTGCTGTGTATCTAAAGTCAGACATGTTAAAGCATATGGTGAATCGCTTGTATGGATGTATTTCCTTTTCTATCATGTTAATCAAGAAACAATTTCACTTCCAGATGTACATCTTAAACCGTAATAATATTTTGACAGAACATAAATGAAAGTCATGGTTAAGTCAATGTTAGCATACAGCATTTATAATAACTATTCCAAAAACTTCAATGAGCATACATGATGGTTTCATGTGCAACTTGTAATTAATGTGTGAATAATTTCAATGATTTCTAAACGGAAAAATCAGTATAATGGAAGTACCATTCACTGATTATGCGTGCGCATTTGTGCACGTACAGGATGTAAACAAACCGATGATTTGATGTAAGTTTAATTATTGAATAAAAACATGAACATGTGGATTATTGCCTGACACACGTGTATATGTCATGTTTAATGTCAAGGAAATGATCATGCCTTTTTTATGGTACCAGCTAATCAAAGATCACCATTTTATTATTTATCAACGCCAAACGTTTTTGCTGATGAAGTTACTTCTTAAACCCTAGCACAGCTGATACTTTTTGTATAAACATGTACATTTTAGGTTACAAGAAAAGATATGATTCTGTGGGCACACACTGTGATAAATTGTTTTTCAAAACATGATGAAAATCTACATTCTTTATTTTTTAGGTTATCAATTAGTTATTTAGAGCAATGAATCTATGAACGTGAAACTGATCTAACCAATTATTTGTTTACTTTTGGTATAAGTTATAAATGCTGTAAAGCAGCTATCTTGTAGAAGTGTAGAAGAAATGTAGAAGAAAACATTATTTTTTTTTTATATTCATCGTTTTTCATTTTTCGTTTAACGTTATACTTTCTAGGATATTGATATTATTATTTACACAATTTTGACAAAGTTGATTGAATACATCTTTTTTTTTTACTTTTTAAACGACATATTTAAATCACTTATATTTTTAATTTAGTTTGGAAAGCTCATGGTGTTGGTAATGAGAAACATATTTTTTAAAGATTTAGGGATTATCACAAACACCTATTTTGTTCCAAAATACATACAAAGTCATATTCTTCACTTGATGTTTCCATTGAATCATATTTACTTCTTTGAAATCTGAACATGTAAAAATGTGAATAACCTTAACAATGTTAAGAATCGGTGCACTTAAAATTGTATAAAGTGTTGGTAGCATTGGTGGACTTATGAGACACTAAATACATTTTATTTATAATGATAACTTATGCAGAAGAATGTGTTTCATTTCCTATCTAAAAGTTAAATTATCAAGACATACCTTAAAAGAAAGAGCTGAGCGAAGCCGGGTACACCAATCCTTCAGTTATAACGCCTACGTTAGTGGCATTCGAGTCTATATAATCAGTGCACTAAGTTGACACAAAGTAAAAACGCTACAATCATTCTTTGAAATTAATTGGATCTCTATCATCATCATGGTATCACATTTCAAGGCCAACAGAAAACAAGGATAGCGACCCTTTCATAAGCAGCCACACGGAACAAACGTGCTACTGTCCAATCAAATCATTAACATTCATATCATAATTATCATTTATAGAGACATCTGGATATATACTGATATATCAACAGTGTTTAAAGGCTTTTGTGACATTCTGTGTAAAGAGAATAAAAACACAAATTGCATTTATATATTCGCTGGAGAGGTACGATGTTGAAAATAAGAAAAGTTGAAATTTGGCTTTTAGATTTATCCTGACCTATTTTACCGTGGAATGGAACATATCTATCACTTCGATGTACATAGAAGTTTAGGTTATTTAGGCAATACATCTTTTCGATTAGATATAATTTACAGAATCAGCTTTTTCCAAACTCTGTGATTATTTCCTGATGTGTCATGGCCTTTGTGCAATATCTTAAATCACTATAAATAAATGATTTATTGTAGCCGCAAAAGGCTGCATAATTTCCCAAGTGGCGTTAAACGATAACTCATTCACTAACTGGAATAGATTCAGAGATTCATCAAACAACAGGAATGCAGTTATTTAGTTTAAAACCATGTTTCTGTTTACACATATAAATGCTTTATGTTCATGCATCCACCTTAATTTCCGTCAGTCGTCCTCGTTTGCAGGTTTTAC
The DNA here is from genome assembly GCA_936450465.1 of Gibbula magus. Classification (NCBI taxonomy): domain Eukaryota; kingdom Metazoa; phylum Mollusca; class Gastropoda; order Trochida; family Trochidae; genus Gibbula; species Gibbula magus. The sequence continues at coordinate 67,106,273 of OW388305.1, forward strand.
CGTCCGATTGATACAAGGAGAATGGATAATTCTGATGTTACTGTACATATTGAGGCAGGTTTTCTCATCATTCTATTCCAATTTCAACACCCTGTAAATAGCTGGCGTCTACAAGTCTGTGTTGGTGAGAGACTGAAGAAATTCTGCTTGTTATGGACATTCAAGACTATCTTTGTTTGATTTCATATTTGCTTTTTTTAGAATTATCCACATAAAGAGTATTTTTCCGAGGAAAAATAATATTCAATATCAGAGCAATAAACATATATTAATTAACTAATAGTGATCATTATTAACACCCTTGATTTCTATTATGGCTTAAAATTATAACATCTCAAGCATGTTGTATGATCGAGTTTGGGTACACGTTATCAAACTTATGTTAGGGAAGACGAAGGGCTGGTTGGATGTTGGTGACCTTGCGGAACTTTTAATTTTTCGACATGTTAATGTCCATGTAAAGCTGGACATCAAATAACTTAAAACGTTTTATTACATACAAAACACCCATTAATGTAAATGCTGGAACATCGCAGGATTAACGACGATTTTAAAAGATTATTGAAATGCCTAACTCCAGGCAGTTTTGTAGTCAATGTAAGATCAATTTACCAAATGTCTGATGAATAACCGCCGACTAAAGATTTGAAAAGATTCCATTAAATATTTCAATCTTAGTAAGTAGACATGTAGCAATTGACTATTTATTTTAGTCATCCTAAATATGCACTATTTCCATGTCCACTATGTCTTTCGATAAAGTACAATGTGGACATGACGAGGCATTTCACAAATAAAAATAATATCATAAAAGTTAATCCCATTTGATGATATCATCTGAAAGTTACCAGCAAGGGTTTTTTTCGAAAATGCGGATGACAGCCTTGTAGGACATACTGACTGACTCTGGCATCATCGTTGATATTATATGTTCTGTGTTGCCACTTGCTGTCGCTTGAAATGCATGCCGTGATGTTGACCTGATTCTTGACATCAATCTCAAGGTCACAACGGAGCTTTGAATCTTTCGACATGTTAATGTACATGTAAAGCTTGTCAACGGAATATCTCAAGAGCCGTTCACCGGAGTTTCATCATGTCTGACACAAAGCACCTCCACCTAGGGAAGACAGAGGGCTGCTTAGATATGTGTAACCTTGACATAAATCTGAAGGTCACAGCAGAACTTTGAGTTCGTCGACATGTTAAATTTGTCAGGGAATCGATATCACAAGAACTGTTCATTGGATTCTCATCATTATCTTACACAAGTGATTCTTTTAGGGAAAATTCAGGGCCCAGTCAATTTTGCTTATCTTGACATTGTTTTTCAATTTTGAAGTATTAATTTGCTGCCCACCCGCAAAATGATTTTTGAAATAATTGTACTCTTGGCCATGAAGTCTTAACTACTGAATAATATACTACTGCTAATTTGATTTGCATGTGAAAGTAGTTGATACAGTCCAAACATGCGAATCGACAAGTGACAGAATTAAACAAAATGCAAATGAGTAACACTGTCAGACAATGTGATCAATGACCATTCTTCTTGGCAGACCTCATCTAGCCAAAGATGCATACATTCGGTAACATGGTACATTCTGCAGTGGGACAGTTGGGGCTACCAGTTTTATAATGACAATGAATGTTTTTTGTTGCAATAACGTTTTAACATTGAAAATCATAACCACCGTTTGGCGCATACAGTCAATAGGTGATGGGCGTGAAGTCTAACCACATCTATATGTTGCAGCAAATAACTGACTCAGCAATCTCCAATAGCAATTGTTCATAACCAAAATCAACCAAGCTTTTTTTGCTATTTTGATTGAGTTAAGAACAGGAAGAGTCATCTAGAATGATTCAGTGTCACAACTGTCCACTTCATGAATGACAGCAACAGACTTCGGTAAAATAGAAGGAAGCAGTAACGCAGGTCTTATCCATAACTGTCTCGCTAGTTTTCCTTGGCAGAATACGAAAGTGCAGATTATGGAAATAGGTGATTGAAAGTGCATGTCAAAATCGAGTTAGAAATAAATTTCCTACGGTTTAATGTATTTCTTTCTCTCTTACATCAAAATTGCACTCGGAAAATACGAGCAACTTGGCATGTTTCATCAAAAGATTGTACAATATGCTAAACACATGTATTTGTGTTATTCATTATTCCAAATTTAAAGACAACTGATAACTGTGATTGTATATGCCATTCATCTGCACATCTGATTTAGAAAATGCATCCGTTTAACTCTCACGAAAGGTATGGCTGTTTCAGGATAATATGTTGCCACAACAGAAAAGTAGCAGTTACACAGAAGCCATCAATAACTGACGAGCTACTGTCCCATGACACTGCAATAATGGAGACGACACGTCTTGTTCCATGAACTGACCAAAGTAACAATCAGACTGAAAGAATAATGTTCCTTGCAAACTGTAAATGTACAACGTGTTTGCATTATTTCATGTTTAAACATTATATATTATATTACATGATAAAGATCACATTGTGCCTGATAACAATTTACAATGTTCGGACATAATGGACAATAATGATTGAATCTTTTAACGTAAATGTCAATAAAATCAGCATTTGAGAGAATGTGGAATGCTTTTTTATTTTTATATTCATTACTAGGTTGCAAGTTCTGATTAATGGAAACAGGGTGTGGTTTACTTAGATATCATTGGATGTTTCGATTTGCAGTTACATCCAATCAACGAACACTGATAGTCACCTTGCAACTTGGTGAGTAACAAGAAAACAAAACACACTACTGATCTGAAGTCATGATGTCTTATGGCATCACAGTGTTGCCGAGGTTGCAAGGCGCATTCTAACACTAACTTTTACTTCAACCTACTCAATCGATTTGTATTACCTTTATTAGAGAAATATGTATGCGGAGATCAGATTTAGATATAATCAACGACAGTGGGTCTGATAATGAATTGTACATTAATTGGTAAAGAGAACAACCCAAATCTGTTCATTTTATTTTTGGGAAATGTTATTCAAATATTTATTCAAATCTCAAGCAGTGCATTGTCTATGAAACACGTCACTAAACTAACGCTTCATATAATTGTCTCTCCTAATCTAGCTTGGGAGAAGCTTATTCAAGGGAATCACATTATTGTGATAATCCAAACCGCAAATAATCACATTATATTTAGCATTGTACAGGTTTGATTTTATTTGATAATACCTTCGTTACTTCATACTAGATGTTCTAATTACCAAAACACCTCGAGGTCACTTCTTTAAAAGGTTTCATCCAGAAATTAAATTCATCATACTCCTAACGTTCATGGCAAAAACTGATAAAAACCAAATCTCTTTCACGTTAATGCTATGTATTGTCACACCTGCTAGTCATGTAATTTTATAGGAATATTTTGCGAATGATTTTATCATCTCACTGTCTTTAAAACTTGCGTCTTAGATGTAGATTATATAGATTGTATATATGATGCACCATTTCTACAATCATTATAATGCACTTATAATGTATACAGTTAGTCCATGTGTCAGTGTGTTCATTCAATTTTCAAAGCGGCGTTAAACCCTAACTCACCTCACCTCATACTTTTTTTACTCGGTTTTCTTACATCATGTTTCAATGAATTATTATTTCGTAACAGGTTAACATGTTTTCATGGAATGTCTCTTATTGTCGTTCATAATTATCCTCCTATTTTGAAATTAATCATTAAAGAAGAGTGTGATTTTCTTTTTTTGTTGTTAAGTGTATAACATAGTGTGATGATATCCCACCTGAATCAAAGCATTGTCACAGACGTTCGCGTTGATAAAATAGTTGTTTAGGTGTTCTGGACTCTTTAGGGCACACCTCTGTGCCTCGGGAAATGCGAAATTTACGGAGTATAAATATTCATATCTCTGCACATGGCATTGTGTCACGAGCAGGTATGTATGTGTTAATCGTTAGAGGCCAAGAGGGACGTCGGAGAAATAGTTTAATTTCAATCTCAGGGTGCATCTGATAACATACTTTACCATCCAAAACTTGCTCCCACAGTAGATATCGCTTGTGTGAGATCAAGCGATATCTACAAGCAATATCTACATTGTAGATATCGCAACAATCAATTCGTCACAATCCTATTACATCATCAGCTAATGACATCACAAGGCTTTGACATCACTGAGAACACTGCTGACAATGTTAATACGTCACAAAATTGATGACGTAACAATGCTATGAGGCCACAATGCTGATGACGTCACAATGCTATGACATCACTGAGCTCACTGCTGAAGCAGTCAAATGTCAGTTTTGTATTGCAGATATGTTCATTATTTTGCTATTAATTGTTGAAGAATGATTTTGAATGATAAATAAAATCTCACCCTCGTGTCTTCTGATATCAAATACATCAACTCGTATTCTCTATATAAACGCATACATGTATACTAGGATTATGACAAGGCTACATGCACTCTTCGGGATCTTTGCATAACAAATCGGCTGTTGGATTAATGTATTTTTGTCTTCTGTGACAGGTGAATATGATTAAATCAAATGTGATAGAATAAATTCAATAAATGTTTGAATTCGTTTTAAACAAGTAGTTGTCACTAAGGTGACATGATCCCCCGCCGAAAATTAATACTTCAAAATTTAAAAATAATGTCAAGATCAGCAAAATCGACTGTCAAACATGTCGAAAAAGTCAAAGCTCCACTGTGACCTTGACAAAAATGTCAAGGTCATCAAATCTAATCAGCCCTTTGTCTTTCCTAGGAGGTGCATAATGTAAGATATGATGGAATTCCGGTGAATGGTTCTTGAGATATCCCGCTGACAACCTTTACATGTACATTAACATGTCGAAAATTTTAAAATTCCACTGTGACCTTGAGAATAATGTCAAGGTCACCATAATCTAATCAGTCCTTTTGCTTTGTGTAAGATATGATGAAATTCCGGTGAATGTTCTTGAGATATTCTGCTGACAACCTTTACATGTACATTAACATGTCGAAAAATTCAAAGTTCCACTGTGACCTTGAAAATAATGTCAAGGTCACCAAAATCTAATCAGCCCGTCGTCTTCCCTAGAAGGTGCTTTGTGTAAGAAATGATGGAATTCCGGTGAATGGTTCTTGAGATATCCCGCTGACAAGCTTTACATGTACATTAACATGTCGACAAATTCAAAGTTCCGCTGTGACCTTGAAGATAATGTCAAGGTCACCAAAATCTAATCAGCCCGTCGTCTTCCCTAGAAGGTGCTTTGTGTAAGAAATGATGGAATTCCAGTGAATGGTTCTTGAGATATCCCGCTGACAAGCTTTACATGTACATTAACATGTAGAAAAATTCAAAGTTCCGCTGTGACCTTGAAAATAATGTCAAGGTCACCAAAATCTAATCAGCCCGTCGTCTTTCCTTGGAGAAGCTATGTGTAAAATATGAAGAGAATGCAGAGAATGGTTAATGAGATATCCCGCTGACAAGGGTAAAATAACAGTCTTGTTGTGACCTTGAAATGAAGGTCAAGGTCACAAACCTATGTAAGAACATTACTCTTCCCATGATGAACCCATATGCAAAATATGAAAAGAATCCAGTGAATAGTATTTGAGTTATTCCATTTCGTACGGACGTACGTACGTACGGACGGACGGACGCAGCCGAATACTATATCCCCCGCTTCGCGCTAAACGCGCGGCGGGGGATAAAAACAATTCACATTTGAAGGCAGAATTTAGTTGGTGCATCCAATTTTGGTTGAGGCTTGCAGTTCTGGCTCCTCTGCTCTTTGCTTGAAGGTTTGGAATGTTTAGAAAATCTATGCTGGCTTCGTTCTTGTGACTTGTGTGTCCCATTTTGTTATTTCCCTACATTTTACCTAATGAAAGAGTGGGTATATACTCCGAAACGTCGTGTATTTTCACATTAAAGGATTTGTTATCTAGATAATCGTTGGTCTTAATTTCCACAGCTTCACATTGCATGAACGTCTTCAAGATCTAAAAAGGATTGTTTGATTGACGATGTTCACTTTAATTCTGTTTCTAAGATGCCTAAAAACAAGTCTACATTTTTAAGAAAGATCCATTTTATGACCACAGCAAACACCGTTTATAATATTCTGCACTCATTTTATTTGTATCATATGACTATTCGTTAATAAAACTGTATTTAATCACATGTTATATTGATTGCATCTTCTTGTAAGTATACCGTTTGTTTATGCTGTCCCCTAGTAAAACAATGTTTATTGCGGAATATATAATAAACGTTTAAAGAACATTATGTTTATGTGAAGCTTATCCTATGTAAGTGCTACTAAGTGGCATATAGCGTGCTTGTAATATACAGAATAGTTTCCAGAAGATAAACATATTACCATAGCATGATCTTTAAACGTTCACGCTTTGACATAAAATCGTTTGTAGTATACAAATTATCTTTAATACCAAGGCGAATTGGAAATAGAGAAAAGAGAGTCAATCATTTTAAGTTATTTGAGTTTATATAGTTTGTCAAGCAAACTGATTGCCCAAGAATGGTGATAACTCATCGATCAGATTAACATAAAATGGTCTGTGTCATGCACATGGGGTTTTGTTGAACACTTCCTGGTTTCATTCAATCACTCACTTGACATCGAATTCATTTAAAATATGAATATCCGGTTACGAAACAATTCTATTGTCCAAATTACTTGTATCACTCTTGTGTTTGAGACGGAAAATGTAAACTGGTCATGAGTTATGTTATGTTATATTCATTTACGTTTAATGAGGAAAAACACTTTGAAAAAATGGAATACCATTCTTATGACCTAACTCCTTTTTTAATGTCTTTGAATTGCATTTGTTGTCACTCTAGTTATGTATTGTATGAATACTAATTAAAAATTACAAAGCTAAGCTTAATATCTATATCTATATATAAAACGTCAAAGCGTAATTTAATACTGAATATGTTTGATTGGCCCTTCACCATTTCAATCTTTTGAAAAAACTGTTATATGAAATATCATGGGAGAACTTACCAAAACAGAAAAAATTGTGACACATGAGGATGATCTCTATGGACACATTACTTTGAATTATGGTTGGATGACGATTTTGTCCCAGCATTACATTTAAAATTTCTTGATACACATTTGATGTTGGATGATGTTGTTTATAGTCGTCAAGACAGTTGTACAACTGAGTATGTGCATAATCGGAAATCAAAAAGATATTTGAAAGACACATATTTCTGGTTAATCAAAAACGTACATTTTGTATGTGAGTCTGTGTCCGTGTATATATCCTTATTAGCTCATGTTTTCGTCAGCTATAATAGTTTTGATAAACTTGCAAATGAAAGTTTGTTCGAATTAATATTATACTGATTCTGTTCGAGTTCAACGACGTTGAGTGTGATGATAAAATACGTTCAGATATTCATCTAGCCAGGTTAAGCTTGTCAGTTTTTCAAGAAAACATTAAACAGTCTCAGTAATCAATGTACTTATCAGAAACATGCTTGACACATAAACAGAGGTTTGTAATCCTCGAAACAAAATGCAAGCATTTGTTTTAGTCGTCACATACTTTCAAGGAGCGCGTTGTTAAACACATGACACATACATAAATCCACTTTAATGTTAATTTTGATAGACAGTTAAGGGAATAGAGAATTGAACTCGTTTTGATCGGTATCCCGTGGGTAAAAGAGAACTGCAATTTTCCAGGAAAAAAACTATTATAGCCAGACATTCCATAAAATACTATTCCCAGAGGTAGATATTAATGATATATTACAAAGATAATTGAATTTCAAAGGGATATAATCATGGAAAGTAATTCCGGCAAAAGGTGGGCCATACGTTTGTCACTGCAGTGAAATTATGAGTTTTAATATTACTTTCTACTGCTTTTGTGCAAATATAGATTACATTTGCAATATATAAACACATAGTTCAATTGCTAATTGTATAATAATAACTTAATGTGCGATTTTATTTATTAAATCCATATTCATTATTTTCAATGAAATATTTAAATAACTGACCACTTCACTACAGTAGAGTGAGATCATTACGTTGAGACGTCATTTAGTTTATGACTACATGACATTTTTATGGAAGCATGATTTGGTTATAGTTTTGTGACTCATGTACATGAAGACGTCAAAGCAATGCTATGCCATCAAATTACAAGGCCAGTATGCCAAATGTACTGTTGTGTATGATTTGAACAGAATCAGGTGTAACAATTAATAACAAAAATATTGTGTAAAGCCAAACATTTGTCAATTACAAATTTCAAAACAATTCCGTGAGTTTAAATTTCTTCACATAAATATGTATTCAGTATAATGATTTATAGTTAGTTTCCCTGATGGGGATATCGAATACTACAAATCGTAGATTCCAATATGATTCACAGGTTCATGTTTTATCTATGTATGTTATATAAGCCACATATGTGTCTAGAGCGTGCCAGTGATTTCCATTTCTTTGAAACTGTCAGAAGTGTTTAGCTTCACAAGTTACTGTAGATCTGAATTGATTTTCTTTCAAGCTTACGTAAAATGTCAAAGTTACTGTCAAAATGACCTTCATTTTTTCCATGAAAAAGATAATTGTGTAAGGAAATAAGATGTAAGGAAAAAGGTAATCCCTCGAGGGAACTTTTTCTGATATCATAAATTTTAATTTCCGTTGTATTTCTTTATCAAAATCAGCTTAGATTAATAACTTTTTCAGTGCTAGGATGTATTTCGTTGTAATACATTTTCAACCAAACAGACATAAAAGTTAGATAATCATGCAGATTACAACTGTTAATGGAAGCAAACTATGTGTTATGTGTTCAATTTCCATGGAACATTGAATGAAAGTCCCTTTCCAAATGTCTTTATTACTCATATTATGTTTGTGAATGTGGATGTTTGCATGAAAAAATAAAGCCTGTCATTTATTTTGAAAATGTAATATTTTTATATTATTTAGATGAAACATCATAATCATATAAAATGCATGATTCAATGAACACATGTATAACGGTAAGATGCAATAAAATAAATAAAACGACCCGGTTTATTGATGGAAATCCTAGATTAATACACATACGCCGATCTACATAACTGTAAAGTTTTACAAATGTTTAAGTGTAATGTGCACGTGTTTTTTTGGAATTTGAAGTAGTTTCGTTTCAACATGAAACTCATTGAGAGGTCTGGTTATCCATTCAAATCTTTGGAATTCATGTTGATAAAGGATAGATGTAATAATATATGGTCGAATTCGGATTCATTAAAATGGGATGTCAATTTGACAGTTGCCGATTTTAAATTTCTGAAATCGGTCCATAAATTACTTATATACGGCTTTTTAAAAAAATCGCCTAATTTACCCGGGCGACTAGAATGAAAATATGTGGTGATGCGGTCCCTGAACCGATGACTTCTCTGACGTCACTGGAGTAATGTCATTATCGCAGAAAGTCATAATTCAACGTAATTTCGCAACATTTTGATTGTTAATTTCACTAACAAATCTTCAATAATACAACTAAAATTGTATTTAGATATCCAACTAGGTAATTCCCCAGATGACAATTACATAATTATTAAATAAACATGTGTTTTTGACGATTTAATACACCTCATAAATTCATTTAGCGGCAGTGTTAATAATCATTAATTGATTAATGAGGTTCCACGGAGCGGGGTAGAGACGACTCCTTGTCTGTGGTTAATCAGTCACGCCTCAATGATTCTTTTCAAAACCGATCGCCGGTGCTAATTGCGGCATTGTTAAAATGGGTAAATTAAACTGGTCGTAATAATGAATTGCAAGTGTATATTGCCTCGATGTTATGCTCAATTGATTCCGATATATAAACTAAGTAGAGGTAATAATATATAATTCTTGAGTAAAATGCATTTCACGCGATCTTTAACACATAGGTCAACGTCATCTTCTCGAGACGCGTGGAAGGTTTTATCGACAGAAAATGAGTGAGTGTACAGTTTAATCATTAGGAATTTGCATCATCCATCATTTATAGTACTTTGAAGACTTCAAACCGAGTCTGCCTGGCAATAAGAGGTTCTCCATGTGAGCATCTAAATCAGGTTTAAATCATTGTACACGATCGACATGTAAGTGTTTCATGTGCAAACATTAGATTATTGTATTACTCGATTGACATATTAATGAATCAACATAAACGACATGTTAAACACGGTTACATTTGGGAAAACACTACCCTCAATAGTACAAATTCTTGTACATTTTGGCCGAGTCCCTTGTGGGATTCGAACCCACAACCTCAGAGTAAGGCAACAATTGCCAGCCCTGACCGTACCAGCAGCTTACCATACAGTAGGACTACGGGGCCTCGACCAATTGAAGGTAGTGTCATCCATGTAAACATGTAATATTCGTTCACCATCTGAATGGCATGTATTTCTAACGGCACATTGTTATTTCAAGTTCCGATTGTTTCCTCTTGATGTTTGCTTACTGAAACTGTAAATAACTATCCCCGTCTTACCATCTAAGTACCAAGGATGTGACATCAAACGAACTTGGATCATAACATATGAACTTACTGTATCCATATCCAACTTCTAACAGTATTCCGGCCGTTTAGATACATTGATATGATAGATGTTGCACAAACATCTGTCAATGTAATTATCTTCTGTTTTTAAAAGTTACTGAGGTGCAGTTTATTTATTACAAAAGCAAGCATCTGATAATTACACAAAATGGGCCACGTAGATGAACAATGACTGTGTTAAAAAGTGATACTTATGGTTACTAATTTCATTTTTTAAAATTCATCATCAAGTTTTTCCAAGCTACATATCAATATTTGACAGGAAGTTGATTTAGTTTTCATAGAATAGGTTTAAACTAATGAAAATGTTGAATTTTTATATGTTATGCATATAGATGTGATTGACAACGAAATGTGGAACCGTTTTTGCAGAATGAAACTTATCTTGACGATTGTTTGGATTTCCTGAAATCGAAAATAAGATAGTTACACAATCTGGTGTCTCGTGAGATCATACAGGGAATCCGTTCAAATGTGAAACAAAATACTTCTCTGACATATTTAAATCTATGTAAAACATGCACATATTGACCATTTGTAATTGTAAGGGTACTTGATAATCGTAATCTTCAACATAAGTCTCGTTTGTATTAGAAATAAAATTCCTGTTGGTGAGTTATTCCCCGCTTCATGTCAAGTATGGGACAGGGGATAATGATTGAAATCATCATGCATAGTCAAGGTTTGTGTCAGATATTGGTAATGTTCAGTGCAAAAATGGTATACTTTCCACAAAAAGTGTAGAAGAAGTAAATCCATGTTTATCAAACAGTGAAATATACATCCAGATGAAGATAGTGTGAACATGAATCCTAATCAATTGATTCAGGCTCATTTAGTCTGCAGATGTTGTTTTTGGTTAGGTTACTGAATTTTTGTTCATACTTGGTTTGTGAGGGCAATACTTTTATCTCATAAACTTCTGGTATAATATAAAATAAATTAATAAATATAGTTAGTATCTACCACTGGGAATATCATTTTATGGAATGTATGGCTTTGATATTTTTTTCTGGAAAATTACAGTTCACTTTCATCCATTGGACGAAAATTAAAACGATTTTATTTCTCAATTCCCTTAACTGTCTATCAAAATAAACATTTAATTGGCTTTTTGTTATTGTCATATGTTTTACAACATTGTATGTGATTACCATAATCATAGCATATTATTTAAGTGAGAAAATGAAGAATTGTTTATGCACGACTGTAATGTATTAAGTTTATAACTTGTGGATTCGAGATTATTCAAGTTATCAAATGTCTGGGTTAGAGATTATATTATAAAGACTATACATACAAGCCTTTGCTGTGTAATGATATGTTGCATGGGGACCATATTCACACCTTGAAGATGTTATACTTTATATTATCATTGGAAATAAACTTGTGAATTAAGAACATGTTGTGTGGTGGTATAAGAAGGTGATATCTTCATGTGTTGAAGATCAAAACATGAGATGTAAAAGAGCCAATAGTTTCACAGACTTCCAATTCAATTGTACTTAGTACTTGCTGCATAGAGCGTATAAATCAACTCAATTATGATCTGATGACAGAAAAACATAACTGATTTTAGATATATTAAATTATATGCTTCTATTTTAATTTCCATAAAAACTTAGAAGGTTGGAAATATTAAAAAAAATGTATGCAAGGATAACTTTTTTCTACTAAAAATTTGGACAGTCTTCAGAATGATTATTCGTCCTTGAGATGTGATCAGGTCCTATCCTTTTGTAATTTAGTTACTGAGCAAAACATCTTACATTTATTTTAACCTAATTCAGTACAATAAGCACTGATTACATTATAGTTTGCTTAAAACTTTCAATTGTGCAACATAGCTTACAAAAATGCAAATGTACATTACTGGAGACATGTCTTTGGTCTCCGATTTTCAGATGGTATTCATGGGTGGTACTTTCCATTAACTTTGTTGAGTTCTTGATTGTGGCTGTTGTGCTTCATTTCAAATTTAAACGTAATATGACATATATCATGTCAAAGATAGTACTATCCAATAATAGTTATTGTTGTGTCTTTTATAATAACTTGGACGATTAATTCCAAAATCAATGATTTGCCTCATGCTATCATAACTGTTTTAATAACAGAACTAACATGACATATATGATACGGAAGAAGAATGTATTCCTAGCCCGTTATCAGGTTGATTTGTAGAGCATTGATATCTATGGGTGTTTTGGTTTGTTTTATGACGTTTTACAGTTATACAGTAATACTGCGTGACTAAATTCAAAATCGAAATTCTCTCATAGTAGAATTTCGTATTTTACTCCGTTGAAAATGAGGTGACCTTTCTTATGCATTTGATTGTATGTGTCTAATGTAATGTTAATGATTCATAATTGATACCTTGATTTACGAAATATATTGCAGATACGAATTATATGAATAAGAACTATGTTAAACTAGGATTCCTTCAATACTTCTGCTTGCCCTTGAACTCCGTGTTTGACTTGAAACCGAACCCCTTTGAAAATGAGATATCAATGATATATCTATCTTCTTTCGATAAACGTATATCTAAAGAATATACCCGTCTGACTATGAGGAAATCACCTATTATGTGACCCCTACATTATATTCGTCACTCTGATGACAAGGCAATAGTTTATTTATGTATGAATAAGAGCTACAGCATAAAAATCAATTCAAATCATGAACACTCCATAACACCATGTCATGGTGAAAAAAACAAATGATTTAAAGAAATATATGAGTATATGCTATATGTTGGTTTCCATAAAGAGTTGGAAGAATGGTCATTTTAAAACAATATATGTAAGAAACTTTTTCTACTTCTAAGTTTTTACAGTTTTCTGAATTATTATTCCTTGTAATTTAGTTACTGAGGAAAACATCTTACATTTATCTGAAATTAAGTCAGCCATCTAACTCTACATCACGTCCTCTGCAACATAGAGGACGGCCTTACACTCACCTTAAATGAAACTCATAGGCCGTAAATTCTCCTTGAACTGTAATGTTCCATTGTTAAAAAAATTGTCAACTACAATACAATGTAGTTGTTAGAACCAATCATTGTAACAATATCTTATCATCATCAGACATCATTTTATAACAAACAATTGATGATAAACTATATTGATATGTTTAAGTGTGGTTGTTGTAACTGAATATGTTTCCATACCTCACTTTAAATATGCATTAGAATGTAAAAGTTATGCTTTATAGGGACCTTGGCAAAATGTCAGGATCCATTTTCCCACTCTCCCTTGATGGGGGCTATTAAATATGCCTTGAATTTACCTTGACGTGATGGCCAGATTGATGTTGGCCCAATTTAAATTTTGAATCCTATAAGTATTCCTTTCGTGTCTTGTTGCTGCGCATTTGTGAGGATGGTTCTTATTCAGTAAAGCAAAATGTCGGGTCCATATCCTTCCAGTCTTTGTTCAATGCACTATTGAAGGTGTTCACACTGTCTGCGTCCACAGTCTCTTGTGATAGTGAATTCCAGTCATTTATTACCGGGGTTGCTATAGCGTTTCTGGCCTAATCTGTTGGATATTGTTTATTTCTGCAGCCTCAAGGAGTGACCTCTGTTGATGTTGTTTGCTGGGTTAATATTCCTGATGTACGTTTGCTCATAGTCATTCATAATCGTAAATAGAACATCTGCCCTTTTCCTTCGGTATGATAGTGTATGTAATCCAAGGAATTTCAACCTTTGCTTGATATCTTGATATCATTGTACCATTATTGTTGCTCAGTGCTGAACGTGTTCAATTGCAATCTTATTGAGTATTGGTGACCATATTAAAGATTTAGAACGAATCAGCCGAGTGATTTAGATATCCTGCTGACATTGGTCACATGGCAAAGTCTCGTTGTGACCTTTACCCAAAGGTCAAGGTCATAAAACTCAATGTGAACCTAATCTCAATATGGTGACCCTATATGAAAAATATAAGAAATGTAAAAATCATTGAGTGAACCAGTTCTTGATTTAAATTCTTTTCTTACATGGACAGTCGCTTTTGAGACTGAATACCCTGCTTCAAGCAAAATATGGGGGAAATATTAGTAACCAAACTTTGGCCATGCTTGATAAGAAACTGTTACACGGGGTGTAGTTTCCTGTGGAAACAAGTATAGAAGAGGTGAAACCATGCATATCTAACAATGAAATATAAATTAAGTTGCAGATATTCTGAATAAAAATCTACACCAATTGATTCAGGTTTATATATTCTCCACTTCTTGTGTTCTTTTATGTTACTGAATTTCTTTTCATACTTGGTATGTGAGGGCAATCACCTTATCTGATAAACTTCTAATACAATATGAAATAAATTAATAGATATAGTTATTATCTACCCTTTGGGATAGCATTTCATGGTGTGTCTGGCTATGATATATTTTTATCGAAAATAACAGTTATCTTTTACCCACGGGATAGCAATCAAGACGATTTCAATTCTCAATTCCCTTAACTGTCTATCAAAATGGACATTAATATTGATTTATGTTTTAGTCACATGTTTTTACAACTTCCCTTGACATTGTGTGACTATAATTATATTTACAAATGTTTAAAAAATACCATACATGCAAGTAAAATCGAGCATTAGCTACCTCGTTTATTATTTCAGTGTTATGCTTTAATAATTGACACGGTTATAGAGGCTAGATAACTTCTAAAACTATATGTATCTATAACTATTATCTATAACTTGAAAAAACCTTTCCTGAACTTAACCGGAGTCAGTACACTATTCAAACAATTATAAGCAAAATAAATAATGAGAAAGCAAAACCATCAATTGAAAGTTTGCAATACTAATATTATAGCTGAAGACACACATCAGCTAACACATAGAAGTATACATACAGATAACATTATAATTATGCAGACTCTATACAAAAACATTGACATAATATTTTGATGTGAAATCAAATACAAAATATGCGTAGTTATGTTAGCAACAAAAAAGGGAATCCGGCAAGTAACGTAACATGTACTTCCTAGGCATTAGGTCACTGCCTGGGCAATAACAAGAAAGACTCATTCAATAAGGCAGTAACGTTAGACATTGACTGTTTCTATTTGAGCTAATATCTATTCCTCAATCAAGTCTGACTCAGGAGTCCGTGGCCTGTAGACTGATCGGTGAGTTGGCTCACTCGTGTAAGCTGTACACACTAACACTAACCCTTCCTATGAAGCAATAATGAAAGGAGTGATCACTAACCCTCACGTTTCTTAATTTAAGGTCAATAAAAATAATTCCAACCCAAATTGTCATTGCAAAACATGAACATTGAAACATTAAATAGTATTTTAAAGGGGGGTTCAATTTTTACAGGCAGTAACACCACTGCCTAAGGCAATAACGGGAATTGATCGCAAATTATCTAGGCAGTAAGCTTACTGCCAGAATATTTGAGAAAGTAAGTTACTACGTAGGCAGTAAAGTTTTGCATAGGAAGTAGCGTCATTTTCTGATTCTCCATATTGCCGCTAACATTTACAGTTAAGTTGTGCAATTCCGATTATGCAAGTGTTCAGTTGTACAATTGCGTTGACGATTATTCAAACATTTTAGAAAATAAAAGATATAACAAGGGATTTCAAAGTTGTTGTAGGGATACAATCATGTCGATTTTTTGCATGTCATCTAACCATGATTCACAGTAATGTATCCATAGATATTGATGTGTCACAGATTGTTCTGTTTTGGCAAGATATTTCATATTACAGTATTTTCAGCGGAATGAAATGGTGGATGGCTAATTGAACACATTCAGCATCAAATCACGCACTTGACGTTTAATTATATATACATATATAGTTTAGTTTTGTCATGTTTAATTAGCATAGAATTCATAACTAAAGTGACAACAAATTTTATATAAAAAACATTCGACAAATCTTAATTTTGCCGACTTCACACAAACACATTGACCTTATTTGTTTATAGGAAAATTAACCAGAAAAAAGTGTCTTTACAAATGCCCTTCTGATTTCAGTTATACAGCTGTGTGGATGACTATAGAAAAAAAACATTTTAAAACATAAAATATGAATCACGAGATTTTTTACTTTAGTTAACTTTTTATTAGTACAGAGTTAATAACTTGAGTGACAACACATGTAATTCATAGATATTGAAAAACATGAGTTAAGTCATCAAAATTGTATTTCATTTTTCAAAGTGTTTTTCCCAATTGAATCAAATTTAACTGGATATATCTTGAAATTAACTCATGATCAGTTTACATTTTCCTTCATGCGTCATTACAGATAATGTGTTCATGACAAATACGTACATGATCAAATGGGAACGTCTCTTAAGAGATCAAAGGAAAAACTAATTGCTACATGCGATGTTTATCAACTGGAAATACATCTGTTTATCAAGAGCACATGCTATGCTACCTTCATCAGATACGGTTTATGTAAACGCAACGTTATAACGTTATGTATAAACAAACAGATGAAAGCACTATAACATTCAATTGATTAAATAAAGCTGTATTAATATAACGTTATTGACATGGAGCAACATAAGTATAGAACATTATAAACGGTGCTTATCGTTGTCATTAAATGGATCTGTCTGAAATAATTGAGCTTTTTGACATATACTATTTTGATATGATTCTTATCAATGAATACCAGCAATCTTTTGGACGCCATGCATGCAGTTGTATATACGAGTTTACACATTATATCATCGTTATTTTACACACAGACCATGAAACAATATATGGTTGAAACAATCCTTAAAACAGTTTTTTATCTAAATTATACGATCTATTAATGAAGAATTGGTAGGAACATGTAAACATAGACAATGCATATAGACATACTTTCATATGAGATTTTACGAATCTTTCACACCAGGGGGAGTATTTACAAAACTCAGTGAGGATATCACCAGATTCATCACTCACATAGATCAACTGCAAACCAACTCGAGGGGACAATGTATTGGACCTACTTTCTTCCAGTCATCCCTCACTGATGAAGAGATCTCACGTGGCGCCAGAAAAACCCGATTACGATATACTAGTAATGGACACGACCTTAAAGCCCAAAGGAAAAAGTCAAATCTACCCGTACCAAACATCTGGCCTCGTTGGTCTGATGGAACTACCTACACCAAAGAGCCTCTGATTTCAAATCTATAAACAACTGTCAAAACATCACAGTAAATACCAACTTGGTATTCCTCAAGAAAATGATTCTCAAAGGCCTAGATAAATTCATCCTAGCAAATTGTCTCGTATAAACAAAGGTCTCCCATGGATAGCTTCAGCGATTTGAGGAAGAATCAGCAAGCAGCAACGCCGCTACTCGGTACACGACTAGGCAGCCTATAAACACAGAAACATCATAACATCATCACATAACGGAAGAGCATCCGACAATCCAATCCTTCCTACGTGTCCACCCTCCTCATGTTGCAGGAAGAGACATATCGTGCTGTATTTGATGCATGTCAAACAAAAGAGATAATCATTTAATTATTTTCAGAATAGACAAATAACTATCAACGATAATAAGATATATGAGGTAGACAGTATTCAAATAATATATGTAAGAACAAACTGAAACATGGGCTAGATAACTTACACACAGTGATTATAATGGCTGTAGAAAGGTTTCATCATGCATACATCATTTGACACAAACTCTATAGAACCTGAAATGATAAAATAATTGATAAATAATTGTGAATGATCTATGAGTAGCAGGTATGGCACTTAATATTATTATTGTGAAAAAACTGATTTGGTGTGGTGGAAGTGTGGTCAAATTGATTCAAGGGGGAAACCTTTAAAAAGGAGATGTCCTCGAGGTATTCTGCTTATTTGAACATCAAGTAATTCGAAACAAAGGCATTTTAAAATAAAAACCAAACCTGTATAATGCCAAATGTGATTATTTGCTGTTTGGATTATCACACTATCGTGATTCAATTGAATTAGCTTCTCCCAAACTAGATTAGGAGAAACAATTATATTCAATCCAAGTTTAGTTTAGTTTTGTTTCATGAATTCAATGCTGAAGAATGTTTTTAAAATGTGAATGATATTGTTCTGCAAACACAATTAAAAGGTCATCCATTGTTCTCTTCACCATAGGTTCAATATTAATAATTAAATTATTAGACACATTGTCCTTGATACAATCTGAAACTGATTCTGTCCAACATAGTTTAGCTAATTAAGGTAGTTTGTGAGTAAAGTTGTCAACACTCTGACGACATAAAATCACCCATTTCAGTTCAGTGTTGTGTTTTGTTGTTACTACCTGACAACATGTTACATTGTTGCTGTCAGTTTTCATTGATGTATCCACATGCAAATCACAGATACTACTTGTTTTGATATGTAAGTAAATCGCGGCTCTAAATTGTTTCAAGTAATTTGACAGATAACTTCGTTGTGTAAAGATACATCAATTGTGTTTCATAACGTTCGTCTTTCGCACGTGTCTTAATACAACAAGTTGAACAAAATTCACTCAACGTGTAAAGTCATCCCCGATCGCCAAATATTTCATAATTACTAGTTTCAAATGAAAATCTAGCAATATCATTATACATATACAGAACAGAAACTGTTAGCTTAGGATTGTTGAATGATCCTGTACGAGGTTTGAACGCTGTGTCACAGAAACCTAGAGCTGGAAATTGTCTAAAGTCGGTATCATGTGTGCCTCCAATTTTTTTTGATTACCGCAGCACCCCTATTTGGTAGAATTTGTATGAGTTTCCTGATCACAGCTCTTTGAAAAGTACGCCACTCTTCTACGAGAACAGCAGACAGTAGGTTGAGGTTCTGGGGCTGTATTTTGCATTCTAGAACTCTGTGATACAAACCATTGTAGAGATGCTCTAAGGGATTACTGTCGGACGTGTAGATTGCCAATGCAGAATCCGCATAACGTTATTCTGCAGATACTGCCTTGAAACTTGAGCGGTGTTGGGCCAGCCGTTATCTTGCTGCAACCAAACGTTACGACCAATGCGTTGACTCTATGGTACAATGATGGGCAACAAAACTTCATCCCTGTTACGTACACGAATAAGTCTGCCTGCAACATGTAAGAGTTAAGTTTTACCATCCTACGTTATTCAGCCACAAACCATAATAGAGCCGTCCCCATACCCATCATACTGTTTGGCGGTACATGCAGTGTAACGCTCATTACGTTGCCTCCATACGCAAATCTGTCCGTTTGCAGAGTCCATTTTAAAACTATATTCATCGCTAAACATCGGGTAGCGCGAATGTCGCAGCAGATGACAACGATGACCTCTAGCCCACCCATCCACAGCCGTTTGTGTTGAGCTGTCATCTGCACACCAACAAATGGATACCATGTGTTCAGACCTGTTGTTTTCAGTCAATTACACAGAGTTCACTTTGAAAGCCGCACATCAGTTATCTGACGGAACCTATGATAATTTTGGATGATGATTGGAATCTGTCACACAGAGTTATTATCCAAATCAGGCGATCTTCACTAAGGTTGGTTTTCCGCTCACTCCCAAGACCAGGTCTCATCATGACATCATAAGTCGGCCGATAGAGGTTCCAGAGTATTTAAATCACACTCTTGGATTTGTAGAGGTTCCGGGCTGTTTGGCAGATGAACTTTCCCCCATGGATCTGGCCTATGGCTTGTAATTTTTGAGCATTTGTCAGACACTGTCCTAACATCGTTCAGGGGTGTGATAGATGACTTACGTTTCTGCCTTCTAAAGCATTTTATAACCCAAGGTAATCATGATTTTCAACTCAAATTGAATATGCACATGCTTCAAGTCAAGGTATGTGCCTGGTTTTTATATCCAACACCAACATGTTCAGCGTCCTGACAAGGTGTAATCCCTCAAGCAAATGTTCAACAGTTATGTGTTCCTTTATTCAATTCCATGAGTATAATACTACTACATGTTTAGTACGTTTTTCGTTTTCCTTTTGCAGGCAACACTATTCCCTCCTTTGATTGTTACCTTAAGCTGTCCGTGGTACAAATTCCATGAGTCGAAAGGGAAAACCATGAATCAAACTCACTGTAGACGTGTAGTTTCAATTATGTCGTGTCATTGGACATTAGCTCGTCAGTTATTGATGGCTTCTGTGCAACTGCTACTTTTCAGTTTTAGCAACATCTTTTGCTGTCATTCCTGGAACAGCCGTATGTATTTTGAGAATAAAAGGGATGTATTTTCCCAATAAGCTTAGCAGCTGTATGGCATATAATATCACAGTTATCAAATCTTATTGGAATTATGAAGAACACACATACATGTTTAGCATATTGTTCACTATTTTGATGAATAAACCACGCTAAATTTGCCAACTTGTATTTTAGATTGACTATTACTGCAAAGAGAAAGAAAAACATAAAACTGAAGGAGAATTCATATTTAACTCAATTTTGACATGCACTTTCAAATCTCCAATTTCCATAATCTTCACTTTCGTATTCTGCCAAGGAAAACTAGCGAGACACTTATTGATAAGACCTGCGTTACTGCTTCTTTCTATTTTACCAAAGTTTGTTGCTGTCGTTTATGGAGTTATACTGGAAGAATACTGATACATTTCATATTAAAACATTATAACGATGTAGATGGGAATAGACCGCGTGCTTCAAACGTTGGTTAGGATTTGAAATGTTTAAAATGTTATATAAACGAAAGAATTAGGTCACCATCATGGAATATATTTCAAGCATCAACGAGTGGCAACATACGTTATGAAATAAAGACATCATCCAATATGAACGAAAAAGGAAGTAAGTATGTTCTGGCCGAAGCTAGTGTCCGCAGTTTAAGATCATTTTCGAGTTACTTGAAGGTGATGTCATCAAACGGGATAACATCTTGTCATGGTGTAACTTTGATTAGTGAAATGCCTCGTCGTGTCTACATTGTACTTAGTGAAAAGACTCTGCAGAGTGTATCCTGAAAATAGTGTATGATTAAAGTGCACCTTAAAAATAACCCCAAACTAGTCATTTATTATAAATATACTTAAAAGATTGAAATATTAAATGGAATCTTTTTAAATCTCATGTCAGCGTTAATCATCAGGCATTAGGTAAATGGATTTTACATTGACTACAAAATTGCCTCGAGTAAGACATTTCAATGCTTGTTCATAATCTCCACTTATCCTACGATCTATGTGCTACCGTTTCGAGCACTTACATTAATGGGTGTTTTGTGTGTGATAAGATGTTTTAAGTAGTCTTAATCCTCGAAAAAGTAGAATTTGGTTGGATTAGCTCTAGAAGTATTCACTAACCATTTTCATATTTATTCTGGCTAATGTTTAGCCGACCTCGAGGTTGATTAAGTATTCCTTTTTTAAATATTAGAGTGAATTCAAAAGCATTCATTAATTTTATCTTCGGCAGTAGCTTCTTTCTAATTCACATTGAGAATATCACTCGTCCCAAAATATTGCAAAATAAAATGAAATCAATGTAACTCCGGTTAATATTGTCACTAACTGCTGATTGTTTGTTATAGATGTTTTCTTCATATGCAATGTATTGGCAATTAACCTATAACATGGTATTGCGTACTGTTATATTAGACGAAACAGAATACTTTGTTGGGAAAAACCCTAACATCTTTCTTTCTTTCTTTATAATCTGTAGGAAACAAAAACATAACTAAATCAAGTGATAAGTAGGTAAATGCCAAAATGGCTTCATATTGCCATTTTCATAATGTTATAATATATATGTGTTATACACGTTTACATTATTTTGATTCTTCCGTGTTTACAGTGTGCGAGTCGACCACAATGCTTATGCTTATCTATATCTATGTTTAGAATGCTCATTTCGAGATAATGTTTCCATGAAGCAAGAGATAAGGAATATATGATCTTACTGAGAGTATCCTCTCTCTGAAACAGGCATCTAGTATTTTCAGAATAAAATAACAAAAACATGGTGTTGGGGGCAAGGTCAAATTTAATTGACTGTTGAAATATATACTTTAAATACATAAAAAAAAGTTCCTCTTAAAATGTACACATGAAGTAAAAGTCTTTAGTTAAAACTTGGTATTGGCGTTGGTGGATGGCTCGTCTGTTCTGCGCGCACTGACTGACTCACTACCACCCCGAGATCACAGCCGGGTCGGTACCTGGGAGAAACGCACGTGCATTGCGTGTGCCTGAGCTTTTATGCCACTTCAGTCAGTTAAACCACATTAACGTTGTGTTGATATATAATATATGACTAATATGCCATGAAACATTCTTTATTATAGATAAGTGATATCACAGTCCATACATATCGGTCATGTGAGCTGACTGTCTAACATTTCAAATGAGATAAAAATAAAATGTGATACAATGTAATCACATGAGATTAACTGATAACCAAAAACAGGAAGTGAGAGAAGACATTGCTATCAAGTACAAGAGACGGCATATAATCAGATGGAATCTCAGCTCCATCCACGTTGTGGATCGCCTTCATTAAATGGATGGAACATGTTGGTAAGACGTGTTATCAGCTTTCGATTTATTCATGAAAACGTCTCTAATAACTTAATTACTCAAGCCTTAACCTAATCTGGAACAACGAATGATCTGATTATTATGTTTGCAGAAAATAAACTTCCAACCTTTTATAAATTTTCCTGCGGTTACATTAGCAAATAATACTTAGATTTACAAGAACAACAATGTTTTCAGATTTATGTTTGGATAAACTAATTTAATTGAATCGTGTAATTGGTTTATCCAGTGTGCAAGGGGTTACATTTTGAATTATATGGTTTTATGTTAATTTGATAAATCTTTATGTTATTGGCATTTGTTCTTCATAATAAACAGAATGTGAACAGAACAGAACCAGATGTGAATAATATCGTGTTTACTCTACACTGTTGTAACAGAAGTGATTGTGAGAACACCTCCAGTGGGAATCGAACGCGGGACCTCCGGGTGAAAGTTCTGCCCTCTACCAGTTGAGCTGAAGCCAGTAGGCTGCGTGCACCCTGTCACACTATGTCTATTTCTGACCATGAGAAATGATATGAGGTTAAGCTTTTATAAATTCAATTCAGCCGATCAGTGGTCTCGTCCTGTCGGCTCTACGTCGCCCACATGTCATATCTTTATTGTGAGGAAGAAAACTATTGAATAAACCTATGGACTACATTCCGAATGTGGTGCTTAGCAATGTGCGTTATAATTGGTCGAATTAAAAAGACGTCAAGCCAATCACAAAGTAAGACACAAACTGCAGCAACACTTCCAGGCAATGACAATCATCTGAAGTGACACAGGCTGTTTTATTTGAGTTTGTAGATATGTTGTGTCATGTATGCGTGGAATCATGTATTGATACCTTCGTAATCCGTTGATCATTTGCGTTCCTGGGTGTTTAACATTTACTAGATTTGAGAACATGACGACATTGTCAGAATATTATTTTATATAGCAGAGATTATTCACTTATAGCCCGTTTCAGCACTCACTGTATGGTTTTATGAATTAGGTTTATTTTGGACATAAACCTTCAAATATAACATAGTTGATTAATGGTAGTGCTGGCCCGTTATTGTAATGATACCGCCAAGGTGATAGTTTTCCTCAACGTGTTTTTCATTGAAATTGACTATCTTGGGGTTGTCATCAATCACTGCTCTGTTCTCAAGATGGTCATTTTCCTACACATGAGAGTTGCTTAACGATGCATTATTGCATGCCATAACTCATTTGGCCTCCTTCTACTTAAATACGCGAGAACACATTTACTTTATTTGCACCTAGTTGGTTAAAATGCGTTCTTTTACCATATTTATATCAATAACTTTTCTTATTAGAAAAGTGATACAAAGGATTGAGATTTAAGATATAGTAATTTTTATAAAGTAGAATAGCAATTTGGCAACAATGTTAAATTTATTAGACAATATATAACTTATTGTTATATTGTCAGTCTTTGCGCAGTTTCCGCCGCCGGCGCGCATTGTAATGGCTATAATTTTTTTCCTAGAAGGTTTTGTGAACTCGTATACTTAACTTCTTACTAATGCCCCTGGGATATTTTGTTGACATGATCACATGAAATCCTTGTAAACACGATAACTTGAAGAATATTTGTTCTATCAGGCACTTATTTGGTGTATATCAACTATGGAGAAAGGCGAAGATTTGAAAAGGTTTTCGCTAACATTCGTCAAAGGTCAAGGTCACAGCGAGGTCACGACTTAAGCATGTTTTTGCGAACATGTCTTATTTCAACTATTAACACTTTGAATCATTACATGATTGTTATGCACAATGAAAAGTGATCATTGATTGTGTGACCTTGAATATCAAAAGATTCTGAAATCACTTAATAATTTTTTCCAAGAAAGTATAAATACCTCATATGCATAACTTTGTTCTTATACACCTGGGGAATTATTTTGACATGCTCACATTTCAGATCAAAGGCCAAGGTCAGGAGTTCTGAAATCACTACAGAAGTCCTTGTAAACACGATAACTTCATAAAATGTTATGCTATCAGGCTCTTACATGGTTTATATCAACTATGGAGAAATACCAAGATTTGAAAAGGTATTCGCTAAACTCTGTCAAAGGTCAAGGTCACAGCTAGATCACAACTTAAGCATGCATTTGCGAACATTCCTTATTTCAACTGTTAACATTTTGAATCATTACACGATTGTTATACACAATGAAAAGGTCAAGGTCGCGAGATATGGTCATCGTGACCACTTCTGAACCTGTTGAATGATTTTGACATGTTTACATTCAAGGTTAAAGGTCATGAGTTCTGAAATCTCTACAACAATCCTTTTAAACACGATAACTTCAAACATTGAGTGTGCTATTAGGCCCTTATTTGGTATATGTCAACAGTGAAGAAAGATCAACATTTGAAATGGTTTTTGCTAAAAAATGTAAAAAGGACAAGGTCACAGCGAGATCACAACTTTAGCATACATTTGTGAATATGCAATATTTTAAGTATGAACACTTTGACTCATTGCATGATTGTTACACACAATGAAAAGTGATCAGTGATGGTGTGACCTTGAAGGTCAAAGATCAAGGTCATGAGCCACGTTAATCCTGTCATACAGTTTTAAATCTGAAATCGATTTTATGAACAAACTTGTGAACATTGCCCAAATGATGATTCAACATCTTAGCAACAACTCGAATAATGAAAAGAATTCCCATTTTATTGATGCTGACGAGAAGGCGGAACAGGGAAAGGCGAGACCTTAAGTTTCGGAGCAACTCTGTTTTTGCGGTGTCCCGCAAACGCCCATCTAGTGTATATTATGTGTTGTTAATAAAACTATCGAACTATCGGATCGTGTTTGATCGCTGTGTATTCTAAAAGGAAATTGTTATTTATCATGTTATTGCTTGTCAAGAACAGATGAGACAAATCAAGCAAGTGATCATCTTTTCAATTTAAATTAAAAACTGCCTAAGTTGCTAGTCTTGCGATATTTTAATCACATCTAATTTTACTCTATACTAAGTCATGTCTTTGCGAAGCGGAATAAACAAAATAATGCCGACCTCTACCTCGCTCAAATCTGTCCTGTCTTCAACATTTGTAAAATAAACCATTCGGCTATTTCAAGAACACAATTTACAGATTTTATATCGATTGTCATTCCTGAAATGGGAAGTATTTCTAATGCATTCAGCCTAGGGAGCTGCGCCAATTTAACGTCTATCAGAGGGGTATTGAATGTAAAATTAGCTTAACTATCGATTGTTGGACCTCAATTTTTTTCGAGGCGAAATGGTCGTGTGGTAAGCTGTTGGTACAGTCAATGCTGGCGATGGTTGCCTTACTCTGAGGGCGTGGGTTCGAATCCCGCATGGGACTCGGCCCGAAAAAAGTACAAGAATGTGTACTTTTGAAAGTAGTGTTATCCAAAATATAACCATGTCATATTCCTGAAAGGTGTCTTTTGATTCATTGAGTTAATTAAATGATTTGACTTAAGTCAAACGTTTAACGTAACGTCTCGCACTACTGGGCTTGGAAATCAACTGTTTTTTTAAATTTAAATTAAAAACTAAATTTATTTATAAATGCAAATCTGTAAGTGCTTTCTGAAAATGTTCCCCTAGGTAAAAAAAATAGAAAATTTTAATCCAACTTGGCCTTAAATGCTTAAACAAATAAAACTTTCATCCAATATTGCGCCAGTGGTTACTTTAGGAATTTAGCGAACAAAATTTGGTACAGGTAATAACGTTTAAAAAATAGGAAAGCTCCAGATAAAAAGGTTTTCAAGACGGTCGTATTGAAGATCTAATTAAAGGTTAGTAGTCCATGTGTTCAGTGCTTCTAATAGAAGACCATATTATTGAATGTCTAAAGGATAAGGGCAAAACTGAAAATGTGTTTCAACATTATAAGCATCGTAAGAATGATGACATGTTACAAAGACATACATGCTATATAAGTATTTTATCTTCATCAACATTGAAGGGTTATATATGGTATTATGTTAGCAGCATACTGTCACTGGAGAGATAGTTAAACATACGAGCCAAACACATGTCCTTGTTAACTTCCATTTTGAGGGACAGTTAAGGGGGTTGTGAACTGTAGTTGCCAATACAGTGTTCCTGTGGGTGAAATAGAACTGTAATTGTCCATAAAAGACGGTTATGACATTTCAGTGAAACATATCTTTTCCCAAGAGATAGACAATAACCATGTTAATCCAGTTACACACATAGATACATCAGAAGGGGTCTCTAAAGTTACATCATTCAAAATTTAAAATCGAAGTATAACTGAACAATCATAAATCGAAGTATATCTGAACACTTTAATAAATCAAACTACTGAAAATGAGTCCTGTAGTATCTATCCATATTCACATCTGATGGCATATAGCTGATATAATTGGTTTCAATTAATCTCTACTCTTGTCCACATGGCACTATACAGAAATTTAGATAGAATGATCTTTTAAATACATTAGATTTTTTTTTGAACGAAACGGTATGCTGAAGCAATCTTTTAGAGCAAAAAGTTCCAAATGTCTATAGCAAAATCGTCACACCAGAATCCATGATGAAACAGCTGAGATTCATGTGACCAGGACATGGGTGCACTAAACATTTACCCGTACTAATGGCTAAGTATTGGACATGTGATGTCGTCGTTGATGCAGCCCGGGTACCAGACATATCCGACACTGATATCACTTGTGTTTCAGACAAATGGAGAGATCGTTTCCAGATGCATCCCTCCTTGACTCCTAACTGCAGAGATACTGGACACCATCTTCGTACTCGTCGATACGGGGTCATAGAAGGGCAAGGGGACACTTATTGACCACCTCCCCCCCCCCCC
The DNA here is from genome assembly GCA_936450465.1 of Gibbula magus. Lineage (NCBI taxonomy): Eukaryota > Metazoa > Mollusca > Gastropoda > Trochida > Trochidae > Gibbula > Gibbula magus. Next base: position 67,134,276 of record OW388305.1, read on the forward strand.
CCCCCCCCCCCGGCCATTAGAATATTTTATGTAGTGGTATGTTTAAATATGTAATGTAATGAGTGAATTAACAAATGATGTATCATAAGGGATCGTCTTCATTTTCCTTTAATTGGAATGTTTCTTAACAAATGATGTGTTGTTACTGTTATTGTTGCAGGGGAAGTAACAAAGTGGTCAGAACCCTTGCAAGATTCTGACAGACCCGGTGTATGGGATAATCACACAACGTTGGTCAGGATGGTCAAACGTACTTGTTGACCCCTTCGCCCGAAGTACCTAAGACTTTGAGGTAATATGAATGCCAATATATAATTAATATTAACTTATTTAATATAATTATGATTATGAATTTTTAGATGTAAATATAAATATAGTTTATTGTTGTTAGTTGAACGAAAACGTCCTGATTGACTAGATATAGAGAACAAAGATGAGAGACATCTGGTGTTTGCAACTGACTAGCAATTACAAACTTACGTTTTTTAAGTTACTTGAACTTTGGACCGTTCAATCAATTCATGACTATTCATGCCTTTGTGCATGCCCGTAAAGTATTCAAACTTATGTCTCTTGTATTTGAAATCATTTCAAGGCGGAAAACATCGGACTCCCCGACATCCCTGAGGTGACGACATACGTCTTGGAGTTTGAGCTGGCAGCCTGGAAGGCACTGAATTTTGTATTCGTGTCTGTCTTTGTTCCATCTAACGCAGGCTCTGCGGGCAAAAACTTGGATACCTCCGCGCCAACAACCAGTAGATCCTGTCAACAGCAAGCTCCGCGCCAACAACCACAGAATCCTGTCAACAGCAAGCTCCGTTTCAACAACCACAGGATCTTGTCAACAGCAAGCTCCGCACCAACAACCAGTAGATCCTGTCAACAGCAAGCTACGTTTCAACAACCAGTAGATCCTGTCAACAGCAAGCTCCTTTTCAACAACCACAGGATCCTGTCAACAGCAAGCTCCGCGCCAACAACCACAGGACCATGTCAACAGCAAGCTCCGCGCCAACAACCAGTAGATCCTGTCAACAGCAAGTTCCGCGCCAACAACCAGTAGATCCTGTCAGCAGCAAGCTCCGCGCCAACAACCAGTAGATCCTGTCAACAGCAAGCTCCGCGCCAACAACCAGTAGATCCTGTCAACAGCAAGCTCCGCGCCAACAACCACAGGATCCTGTCAACAGCAAGCTCCGCGCCAACAACCAGTAGATCCTGTCAACAGCAAGCTCCGTTTCAACCAGTAGATCGCAAGTGCAACCTTTACCTCCCGCACCTCGCCGTTCTTCAACATTTCGATCAGAAACAACATGGTTGAAGGTAAGTATTGAATAATATGTTTACATATGTGATATGTGAAAACACTAAAATTAAATGTCGTATATAATGTATTATAAATCATGCATATCTGAGGGTTGCTCTTATTCTATTATGTTCTACATTGTATTTTCTTTTTTCTCAGGACGGCACAGGTGTATGGTTTATGAACAACAAGGTCGGCGTTCCCCGAGCTGCAACGCGAAGTAAATCTTCTGGCCCATCCCGGAAGGGAGGCTACCTATATTCCTGGTCTATGTCCAGCTATTGACGAGTTGCAGGGGAACCCACGGCCCTGTATTGGAATGGTGAATAAATGAATGGAACTGTCAACATGATATTGAATGTGTTCATGGATGTGGTAGGGAACTGATTTGTTGCAGGAGAGAGAGATTCATAAAGAAAAGATTCATAAATCCAGTTAATATATATTTTTTAAAGTCATCCCACAAAATGTTCCGAATCGATTCTTAGTTATAACCGTCACGGGAACGCAAACAGTCACATCCAAAAGATGTATTACTTATGTGTAATTGTGCCTGAAACTTTTGAAGAAAAATTAAAAGTTTTTGGGTTGTTTTTCACGTTATTGAGGTTATTCAAACACTGAATCACATTTGTCTTCGAATAGTAGAGTGTTTTGTACCATGCCTAATGTAGCGAAATGTGCATTTGTCAGATTTTGTTAAATTTATTATGATTTGAGAGATGAGTAAACAATTTTGTTTGCCTTCCTTAAATGAACTTATATGTTTTATATGATGATTGATTGAAAAGTAGTTAAGTCATTCCCGAACCGGATAAGGCAAATGTCATCCAACTTAGAATAGGCCACTCAAGATAATTACACAAGTCACTACACAGATTCCGCAATATACAACGAAGGACGGACGGACGGGCATGCGTACAAGAGAAGTACAAGGAATAGTGGTTTTATAGATAATATAAAGAGTTTCTGATTTTCACAAATGGTGGACAATAAAAAATAAATATTCTTTGAATGAGTGCTTAGTTTAGAATAAATACATTTTCCTGAAATAGATTTGTTCTTCTTAATAAAATACAGGGAATATTTAAGAAAGTTAGCAGATGGATTCACTAAGTTGAACCTATTCTATCTTGTGAATGGATATGTTTTAACAAGAAAAGAACAAAGTAATGAAATACATTCACTCAACTATCACCACAGCTACATTTAACATAAGTTATGTTATATATCTATATGTACAACAATTGTAAAATGCTACTTAAGATGTCAATTAAAAAGAGGGGAAACACACGAAATAAAGCTTTACAATGTAAACTGGTATGTGGTTGTCTGAATGTCTTCAGTTTTTGCAAAGCGGGAGCAGTTAAATATATAATAAAAACAATATAGAAAAAGTTTTTTGTTTGTTATATGTCATTCACATATTCAAGCTGTATTATTTATGTCAACTTAAATTGTCAGTATTGAGGGTAAAAGCTCGAAAAGGTATTCCGTGCAATAACAATTGATTCTAACTAAAACAAATCAAGTATGTTATGATCAATATTAGTTCATCTTTTTTGTCGTGTATAATTTGCGATATCAATGCCATAATATACATAGGCAGGAAACATGTTAGAATTGAAGATTGTCAGATATTGGTGTCCCTATTAAAGTTTCAAACAACTATTCATATCTACTAATAGAAAATGAATTTGAGAAAGTTTTATTTAAGATTACAGCCAACTTCAGGAAAAGTTTTGCAATTATTCTCTGTAAAAGAGATGATATTTATAGCTTTACGAAATATCATGATTGATGATTTCATATAATTCTATTTAAGTCATGCCTCAAGTATGTAATTTTATCTGGATGACGATCAAAGCAGATACAAATATATAAGAGCATTCTCTTATAATCGTTCATCATTTGCTTCAATGTTCTTTGTCTGTGGTCTCTCAAGCCGAGTCCTGTTAAGCATGTGCGATCAAGAATGAAGTGAACCATGGCCAGGTGCTGGTCACTGATGTGTGAATCTTCTCAAATGCACATGTAGATAGATATCTTTAAAACATAGTTATGTTGTTAGTTTTTTAACTCGGTGATGCATGATAGATGGCTGTTTGTAAAGAGGGGAATAATTGTGAAACCTTACCATAGCATAACATATCTCTTATCGCAATAATAAGATAAAATCAATAAAATAAAAAATTTGTTTTGTGCTCAAAATTGTATTAATGGCTACAAATTGTATTACCGTCACCAAGTTGTAATACCTGCACCAAATTGAAATAAAAATGCTCCAAATTGTTATAACTGCTCCAAATTGTAATAACTGCACCAAACTGTAATAACTGCACCAAATTGTAATAACTGCATTAAATTGTAATAAAACTGCTAAATATCATCTATTTTTCAGAGAATAATTGCATTAAATTGTAATAAAACTGCTCCAAATTGTAATAACTGCTCCAAATTGTAATAACTGCACCAAATTGCAATATTTGCACCAAAATTGACATAAAACTCCTCCAAATTGTTATAACTGCACCAAATTGATTTAAAACTACTCCAAATTGTAATAAATGCACCAAATTGTAATACCTACACCAATTTGTAATACCTGCACCAAATTGAATTAAAACTGCTCCAAATTGTAATAACTGCTCCAAATTGTAATAAATGCACCAAATTGTAATACCTACACCAATTTGTAATACCTGCACCAAATTGTAATAATCTGTTCCAAAATGAAATACCTGCACCAAATTGTATTTCCTGTAATAAAAGTGCTCCAAATTGTAATAACTGCACCAAATTGTAATAGCAATGGTGGGGCTACATCTCGTGCACATGAAGATGAAGATGTAAGAGTGGATATAGATGAGTTGATGGATGTGTAGAATGAATCGATTTAGATGTAGATCTTGATGTACATGCATGGAGATGTAGATGTAAATACAGTTGTAAATGAGCATGTAGATGTAGGTGATGATTTAGATGTAGATGTAGGAATAGATGTATGCACAGATGTAAACGTAGATGTGTATATATAACAGTTGACGTATATGTATATATAAGAGATATATATAAGTACGTGTAGATGAATGTGTAAATATAGAAGAAACGGCCGGTAGACGTAGGTAAAGATAAAGATGTAGATGTAAATGAACATGGACTTGTAGTTCTAGGTGGTGATTTAGATACAGATTTACATATAGGTGTACATGCATGCGAAGATGTAGATGTGGGTATAAGAGCTGATGTAGATGCAAGCGTTGATGTAGATGTCGACAAACAAATTGATTAAATTAAATATATCAATTCGCCATGGAAATTAAATTCATGTTAGACCAGTCCTAACTTGTGGTCTTTGCATTATGTTTTGTTTGAATGTTTCAAATAACCTATCCAAATAACATAGGTTTTACTTGTTTCTATTTTCAAAGCAGAAAAACCATTTATGTGAAATCCTTGCTATAACTAAATATGGTCTAATTGATGCAAAGAAAATAACAGTAACCTAACATCACTCATTTACCGATGATGACAAATATTGACATTATAAGAACTGTGTTCATCTTTCACTCAAAGATAATTTCTGTTAAAACAATCAAAATGCCCTGAAAACTATTGACGTTGATGGCAAGATGGTGAAATGTTTTGTAGAAGTAGTAATGATTTACTAATTGACAAATGCTTAACAGTTTCAAGTAAACACTATTTGCTGTAATGCATATGATCAAAGACGAAGTATTTCCATATCAATACTATACCACTGTCTATTTGATTGGGCATTTCTACTTTAAGAAACTCAAAGAAAGGTGATCAATTGGGAATCATTTGCCTGACTGTATCCATCCATTATGAATTATTTTCTCGGTTTATCATTATATTCGTAAATTTGATACACAAAAGAATGATGGTCTTTTCTGCAAATGATAACCAATTTTAGGATTTCAGGTCTGAAAGGCCAGGTGTGTTTATCCCATGAGCCGTCGTTCGTTGCCCGTCCATCGTTCACAAACATTTAATATTTCAACTACACCCCCAGAGCTGAAAAATTGTAGAGGGTACCTTGCACCACGGGGATTTAAGTTTGTTCATTTGGTCCTCATCCCTTCTCAAACCCTACTCAAATTTGGGCGTGACAGGCATTATTAGGGCAACCTGTAAACGACTTCTTCTTCTTGACATATGAAGCTAAATTTTTCAGAATAACATCATTCTACATGGTACATTAAGTTTGTTGATTTGGTTTTAATTCCAAAATATAGCCGTGGCTTTATTTAACTTCTCTCCAAGAAATAAAAGATATGCGATGAATGGAAACTAAGATGTGTAAAAGCCATTACCTTACTTCAAAAATAAGGACTTGGCAGGGGATGCAAAATGAAGTGGTTCAACATTTTAGGGATATGATACAATGCTGAAGGTTAACATATAGATATTGTACTGAACTTTCGATTGCATCCAATTTTATGACTAAACTCAAGCGTAATACACCTTTTGACGTGATTACCGTCCGTCTCAGTGGGATGAGGACCGGCATAAGGCACAGCTGTCTCAGTTTATTGCACAATGAAGGCTGACCTTAGTGTGACCCTGGAACTGAACTTGTGAAGGGGATTGTTGCATCGTGAGCGTTTGAAGAAAACAAATTATTTTGTGCTATTAAACTAGTTCAATGCATTTGAATGTATTTGACTAAGGTTTTTAAAATGTATTACTTGAGAAATATTTCTAATAGGAGATTCTGTAGATGACCTTGGATAATAAATCTTGCAAATGCAAATGAGCTTCAGAGCCCTTGGCTCTATTTTTGCCCAAGGTTATCGTTCCAAAAGAGCAGTCAATAAAGTCACTATGAATCAGTGATTTTACAATCAAACTGACGTTACAAATTAATTTGAGGTTAAATGAATTTCATTGACATTTCAAATTATGTTGACTATTATATAAAACTGAAATATAAACAGTTCTAAGTAACAAGCCTTTTTTCCATTATTCATTTAGAACAAGAATAAATTTGACAAGGATTACTCTTTTTAAAACTTTGAAAACTTCTCAGCCCGCTACCTATCATGTCATGTTGAAGTTGTCTGATTTTTTAAAGCATTAAAGCTTCCACTGCCTTGGATTCCCTAATGATTATAATGCACGTTTTGCCTGAAGGTATTGGATGGACTCTGCGTCCCATTAAAATACTTTTAAAAGATATATCACAGGATAATAAGAAAATCATATCTTGAGCTTGGTCGAAAAACGCTTGCAAAAAAATGAGCTCTTTTTACAACATTACAAGAAGGTAAATGTGATATAATTCTTTAAAAAATTACGCAAATTTAAAAACAAACATAACCACTGATGTGTCAAAAATGGAAAGTAAATCGCTCAGCCTAACGAGCAAATCATATATCGAAGCCAGTATTAAAGTAAAAGGTGTTTGGACAGTTTTTAATCTAAGTTTTTTTGTCATTTTAATGTTCTTGAAAATATCTAATTTAACACCAAAAAAACTGTAAATAAGGTCACAAGACATGAAATGACTATATAGCTTGCGCTGCCTTCCAGTGCGTTTACCTTATTTTCATTTTGTTAATCCCATACCGGTTTATCTGTAACCTTATTATGGTATTGGTTGCACGTGCTTTCCGTGCACACTGTCGCTGTATGAAGCTGTCGCCAGCGGGCAGTCATTTTTTCTGTATTGTGTTTTCGGAATGAGCCTTCGCGGCCAGTCATGTTTTTGGGAACCACTCAATGTTGGCATTATCTGGTTATAGCCCGTGTACCGGGTTATTAAATATACCCATTTTGTATGACTGTTATATACCTTCCCAAAATATGTTTTCGGTTTAATCAAAAACTAAGGGGAAAATAAAAACGAAAAAGGATTCATTGTAATAACGCTTTATTTCCATTACTGGAAATCGCTATCTGATTGTGAGAAATACACGAAAGATATCCTAATCTTTAGGCGAACAACCCGCCCTTTCCTGGTTACGGTTTTGCCTGGCGGGGTAGGTGTAGGCCGATTTTCAGTGACCTCATCTTCGTCTTCGTCGCTGTCCTCTTGTCGGGAAATTCCATATCCGTGGGGACACCTATGTGGCGGCAATCCTTTCCTCTGAAAATCAAACAATGCGTACTCGTTAGTATTTATAGAAAACATTATGTTGTAAGAACACTATACACCTAATTATTATTACCTTCCTCGCTTGATGTTCTCTATTTCCCTGTTTCCTTCCTCTTCACAGTTTCCCTTGATTCGGAAGGACTCTGGAACACGTATTACATTAATAATACATACATATATCTATAGAGAGAGGGGCCTTTACATATCGTAATTCATAAATACATTTTACTCACCTTGGCTCGAGAAGTACTCGGTCGGGGTGATTGACAATTTACATATCCACTGGCTGGCCGGCCGTCAGTTGCCTTGCAGAAATATTACAACCTTAATTCAATATTACAATGTTTTACAGCAATAGAAACTTTAAAGTATCCCTTACCATTCCCATGTTTAAGACAGCGTGGAACATTAGCATACTTCGATATACATCATTCCATTATTTTATTCCTAAATAGTAAAAGCGTGTATATCACCTTCGCTCGGGAAGTAGTGGTTTGGGGTGTATCATGATGTATTGTATCCGTGGATGCCCGTCGATCACTATCCTGAACTACATATTATTTCCGTCATTATGTATTGTTTACAATGTGGTTGTGGATTATTAATGCGTCGATATATTAAGAACCCCAAATTATTTTCAATTAATAGTAATAACAATTATATAACCTTCATTACGTCAATATTACAAATTGGGGTATGGATTTACATGCACTTACCACTATCCCGTACCTTACCTCATTGGACTTTGGATGATGAAGAGGTAGATGCACTTCTAATCCTTCATCACCTTCCATACCATCCTGAAATGCACAATTAAAGTAATTTACTGAATATGTTACATATGTAATTACACAGCAGTCATTAATGCATTGTGATTTTATTACTTGAGGAAATAGGCATTTAAGATATGGTACATCATCATACTTCGTCATGAGTGTCCAGGCTGCTGATGATGCGGTCACCATGGTCAAGTGTCAAGGATTCGAAGAGGGGTTTGGAGTACTGTAAGATGCGGGGATGTAAGTCATAGACTTCCTGGATAGCCTGTATGAATGATTCAAAAGGGTTGGCATGTCGATTATGATTCAAAAACAATATCTCCGCCAAATGCCCTTCAAAATTGGATATTGAAGTACCAAAAATCTGCCTGAAATGATTCTTGGCGTGAGCCCACGCCCCCTCTATTTGATTAGTATGCACTGTTTTTGTTTCTTGGGTTTCATCATTTATGTTAGACTGTTTGAAGGTATGTTTATGGCATACGGTGAAGTGTTGGTATCCAATATCATTCAAGGAAGCATGAGCCCCCCAGGAGTCACTGTATATTGTGCTTCCCTCTTCAACATGTTGTTGTATTATGGGGATTAAGGTGGCAGCTGAGCGGTCATTCACAGGAAATAACAGTAATCTGTTGGTTTGTCTCTCGACCATGCCGAATATCCACACTTTTACACCGCGATGCTGACCCCGTTGATATTTACATCTGCGACCGAATAAATATTCGTCTATTACTATTTCTCCTTGCATTTTAAAGTTCTTAAGGTGAGTGTGTACCCATTGCATAAAAATTTCCCTCATGTAAGAGGCCCAGTTTAAGGCAGTACTCTTATAATTTAATCCACATATTTTTTAGTTTGAGTAGAGGGAGATACCTTGCGAGAAACCCAGAATAAACTGAAGGACATCTTTTATATGCAACTTGCTTTTAGTGAAGAAAGAAAAAAATCGAACAGATTTAGTGTGTCTAGTGTCTTTAACGCATCGCCAGATGCAGCCATCAATACCCCCATGGGGAATCAAATTGCATCATTGATCACAACGATCACATGTCACAATGCTTTTCACCAAACCTTGCCGCATAAGCCAGCGTATGAGGAGAATGGGGGTCGACATCATGAGCAGATAAAAATGCCATGGTACGTCACAATCGGCTATTGCGATGTCCTCAATCTTGGTTTTCCTTTGACCGAAACTGCCACTCCTTCGGCCACTCATACTCCTACAGGAATCGAAATAAAATGGTTTGTGCAATATGTTGAAGGGACTAAAATAACATATACATATATTTATATTTCCGATATTATGCCGTTTTTTAATTTTAATGATAGTGTAAAGTAGCCATCACAGGTGTATAAATTAAACCAAATTTGTTTATAGAATTGAAATGGAAAAAACGGCCATTTCCCTGGCAGATATAGAATGTTTATTAGAAGAAACGCTCCCTATATATATACTCTGGTTATAACCCGGGGAAGGCACATTTCTTCTATCACTGACCATGAAAATCGCCGTTTTCCGGGCTATAACCAAAGTATATATACACTCTGGTTATAGCCCGGAGAACGCCGATTTTTACTATGAATGATAGTTTAAAATCACCCTCCCAGGGCTATTACTTATTCATAATTTTGTAAAATTTATGCATTTTAAAATGGCCATTTTCAGTATCTTCCCCCCAAAATATTCGGAGCCCCTTTTTCTTATTTATTAGTCCCCAAAGGAAACCCTTTCCCCGGCAGATGTAGAATGTTTATTAGAAGAAAAGTTCCCTATATATATACTCTGGTTATAGCCCGGAGAAGGCACATTTCTTCTATCACTGACCAAGAAAATCTCACTGTGAGTATTAGTGTAAAAGTGCTATCTCCGGGCTATTACTTACTCATAATTGTTTAATAAATTTCAATAACAAAAGCTGGGTTCGCCATTACATAACCCTGAATATTGGTAACTTCCTTTTTTAAATGACGAGCGTTTGAAGAAATGTACGGCCACATTTAAACCTATTATAATTCCATATGTACATACATAACATTTACTTACAATAGGTTCTTCAAGATCCGATGTCTTCAATCCAAGGACAAAACAACACAAAGCCAAAAGGTACATTTCATCGATGTTTTATTCAATAAATGTCATGTAAATTTCATACTTTACGTGCACTAACTTTACACGTGCAACACACATTACTCACGGCGCAGGAAATTTACACTTCACGTACATTGCCATCACTCATAGCCCATGACATTGACATGTGTTCATTTCGTCACTTCATAAGTCACGTGATTGCAACATATGCTGATTTCTTATTAACCTCGGTCCACAAATAACTTCAACTCCAACAGCTATGGCTTCCCGATCACGCAATATCAGAGATATGTTGTTGTCCATTCAGGACATCATAGGCCCAGCCTACAATTGGCCTACTTCTATTCGGCGAATTTTTTGGACAAAAAATGTGGTACACTTTGACAGAATCAGATTTTGTACCTTCACATTCTGCAATGGTCTGAATCCTTTGGTGGCCATGGAATGGGCATTTTTGATTGGAATGGCCAAGGATGACAGTGCCCGCCGTCACATGGATGCCCTCTATAAAGGGATGAAGGAAGAGCGGTACACCTACTTATATTCCTACAACACTACCAATCAACAGTGGGAGTATATTGACGGTAGGCCAAGACGTGACATTCCTATGAAATAGATTGCCTACCCTCAGACATTATGACTTTTAATTTATAAATGGATCTTCTGAAACTTAAAATAACATCATTTACGTGGAAACCAAGGTGAACTGACATGATACATCTTCGTGAACAGGAAAAGACATTTATAAGGCAGGTTGATAAATCTGCAAGATTATCTTCTTGTGTATGATGGACGCTATGCAGAAATTGAATTGACAAAGAATATTGTGGATGAAGCAATTCATTATAAACTGGCAAATGAACACTTGTGGGCGCTATGGCTCACCTGAGATGGTTGAGAACACTTTAAGCCAGAAATTAGATAATTTCCCTAAGTTAAGCATGAAAGACAATAAGAAGTTAAATGAGTTGTCAGATTTATTGTCAGAAGTGAAGCTGTTAAAATGTGTGAGCAATATAGGTCATTGTAAGCATATGTTGATTCCGCCAGTGATGTTTCACCTGTTGTATGCAAATTGCCTTTCAGTTTACAGGAAAAGTGGAAGAGCACAGCTTTCAGATACAAGGAAGACTACAATGTTCCCTACTCTCCCTTCACTTTCTTCGTGAAGTTCATCAGAGACCTGAGCAGAATATGGAATGACCCAAGCTTCTCGTTTGACCAGACCGATGGCAAGACGGACAGGAACCAGAGTAAGCAGACAACCTTCAAGACAAAAAAGGTATTAGCCAAGAAAACTGAGATTAACACTCAAGCTGAAACACTTTATTGTCCTTACCATGGTACCACAAATCATTCATGAAATCAGTGTAGATAATTGAGGCCAAAGAGATACAGTGAAAGGAAAGAGTTCCTAAAGAAACATGGATACATCAAAGTGTACACAGATCTGCAGACAGACATTTGGAGGTAAATCCTGCGCCAAAACTGTGTTGGTGAGAGTTTATCATAAAGAGTCAACCAGACAGAGTTGTGAAAGCATATGTCATATTGGATGATCAAAGCAATGTAACCTAACTCGTCCTGAACTTTTTGATGCTTTGAACCCATTCAGTACATAATCTCATCTTGTGCAGGTCTCACGGAAGCTAATGGCAGGAAGGTTTCTGATTTAGTTGTAGAATCATTTGACAGAAGCAACAGTCTTGATATTGCTAATGTGATTGAATGCTCTCAATTACCAGACTTACGAGATGAGATACCTACTTCCGAGATTGTTTGTACAGAACATCAGTATTCCCAAACTTGATAACGATGCTGACATTTTGCTCTTTATAGGAAGGGATGTTATCGAGGCACACCATGTTTTGGACCAAAGGATTGGATCGCCATATGCTCAACTACTACCACTTGGATGGGTGGTGGTTGGCGGGTCTTGTCTCGGCAAGGTACATCAACCAAATCAGGTAACTGTGAACAAGACTACTTGTACAGGACCAAGAACGACCAGCGTGCTACTATTTTCCAGCCCTGCCACAATGACATTCATCTGAAAGAGATATTTGCCATAACTCAAGAAGATAACAACTTGCCTATTCAGCAGAAGATCTGGAATTTCTAGAGCTTATGGAAGAAGAAATGGTAATGGGACCTGAGAAACAGTGGATCGCACCTCTATTTTTCAAACAGGAAAGACCAAGCTTACCAAGCAACAAGTCACAAGCACTGAAGAGAGCTTACGACTTGGATAGAAGTCTTCAGCGAGATGAAACTAAGAAGAAACACTTCGTCGATTTCATGAAGAAACTGCTAGACTCCAAACATGCTGAAGTGGCACCTGACTTAAAAAACATAGAGGAACATCGGTATCCACCCATCTTCGGAGTCTATCACCCGGAGTCTATCACCCGAAAAAGCCCGGACACATACGACTCGTCTGCAGCATACAACGGAGTATCCCTTAACGACGTTCTACTCCAGGGACCTGACCTTATGAACAGTTTATTAGGGGTGCTAATGAAATTTAGAAAGGAAGAAGTTTAACCATGGCTGATATTCAAAGCATGTTTCATTGCTTTCAGGTCAGGGAGGAACACAGGAACTTTCATCGTTTCTATTGGTATACTCGCCGCTAATGGCTGCAATACTGCCGAAGCGGCGTTAAACAATAACTCACTCACTCACTCATTCTATTGGTATGAAGATAACAATCCTTCAAAGGCACTTATCGAATACAGAATGAGAGTGCATGTACTTGGAAACAAGCCGTCGCCTGCTGTTGCAACCTATGGTTTCAGGAAAGCGGCCATTGAAGGTGAAGAGATGTTTGGACACGACACCAGAGAATTTGTGGAGAATGAATTTTATCTAGACGATGGATTATCTTCTTGTCCAAATGAAGATGAAATGGTGTATTTATTGAAACGGACACAGAAATCACTTCAGGAAATTGGATTTCTGAGATTGCATAAAGTTGTCTCTAACAGAACCTCTGTAATGACAGCTTTCCCTCAAGAGGATCTAGCCAAGGACTTGATGAATCTGGATCTTACAACAGAGACATATCCCCCACAAACAGCTTAGGATTACTTTGGCACCTAAATACAGACACCTTTGTATTTCAAACCTCAAAATATGTGAAACCGTGCACCCGGAGAGGTATTTTGTCTACAGTGCACAGTATTTTCGATCCCCTTGGATTTATAGGAGAAGTATTTCTCCGAGAACTTGTTCAAGACTAGTATGACTGGGATCAAGAGCTCGAACCTGACAAGAAACTGGAGTGGGAGAGATGGAGAGATTCGCTAACTGCTCTAGAGAACATTGAAATACCTCGAATGTATGTATCTACATCTTTCAGAGAATCAAGCACTACAGAGCCATATGTTTTTGCTGATGCATCTGAGAAAACTATAGCCTCCTCAGCTTATTTGAAGATAACAGACAAGAATGGAACTTCACATACAGGATTTGTCTTCGGAAAAGCCAAGTTTGTTCGTAATCATGCACATACTGTACCCCGTTTAGAGCTTTGTGCATCTGTTCAGTAGAAGTAGCTGGTTTAGTGACAAATCATTTAGACTTGCCCCCAGATTGTGTTCATTACTACACTGACAGTAGAATAGTTCTAGGGTATATTAACAACACAACAAAGATATTCAAAGTGTATGTTTCGAACAGGGTGCAGAAGATAAAGACATTTTCAGAGCCTAACCAATGATCTTATGTCCCAGCCAGTCAGAATCCGGCGGATGCTGCAACCAGACCGATGTCAGTTTTGTTAAAAGGATCGCCTGAAGTAATCAACCTACACACAATTCTTCAAGCCTGATTACAGATGAGGACATTGAGGAAAAGGTTTGTACAGCATCAACTAAAGTATGGATCTGTCAAGGTTTAGGATCGCAAAGGTTTGAACGATTCTTGGAATGGAAACGACTTGCCAGAGCCATCGCTTCACTGAAGAGATTAATATGCTGTCGCAACAAGCAGCAAGTTTCATGTATTGATGCTTTCAGGAATGCAGAACTTGTCATTATCAGAGAGGTACAAAAGGAAGTATTCAGGAAGGATATTGAATGTCTGCAGAAGGGATCACCACTTCCAAGAAATATAATCTTGTGACTTTGAACCCATATCTTGAGGAAAATTGAATGTTATGTGTTGGAGGTAGACTTCGACACTTACAAGTTGATACAAAACAGAAGAGCCCAATCATTATTCCGAGACAGCATCATATCGGCAAACTTTTGGTGAGACATTGCCACAGTCTCGCCACAGTCTCGTCAAACACCAAGGACGCCATTTCACAGAGGGAGCAATTAGAGAAACGGGATAGTGGAAAGCGATTGATTTCATCAGTAATTCACCGCTGTGTGAAATGCACGAAGTTACGAGGTAAACACGAGAACCAGATAATGGCGGACCTACCAAGTGATCGGCTGACACCAGCACCGCCATTTAATTACACAGGCATTGACGCCTTTGCACCATGGACCGTAGCGTCAAGGAAAACTAGAGGTGGACTAGCTCAAAGTAAAAGGTGGGTAATATTGTTTACATGCCTAGTCTGCAGATCAATACACACAGAGCTGGTTGAAGAAATGTCGTTGTCATCTTTTATAAATGCGATAAGCGATAAGAGGCAAATTTCAAGGAATTTCGCTCGGACAAAGGTACAAATGTTGTTGGATCTTCAGATATTTTGGGAATTCACTCACTGAATGTGGAAGATGGGGATGTAGGACAATTTCTGAATGATAATCAAACAAGATGGATCTGTAATGCACACCATTCCTCTCACATGGGTGGAGCCTGGGAGAGGATGATAGGAACAGTTCGATGCATTCTCAACAGCAGATATTTCACTAAGGAAATTCACTCATGAGGTGTTGAGTACACTTATGCAAGAAGTATGTGCTATTGTCAATAGTAGACCTATTGTACCAGTCTCAAATGACCCAGATAATCCTTTCATATTGACCCCATCTGTACTGTTGACCCAGAAGACAGGTACTGGACTGGATTCATTCACTATCATTGATGATGATACCAGCGCTTTATTCAAAGCGCAATGGAAGCAAGTACAGAGTCTTGCGAACACTTTCTGGAAAAGATGGCGCGATGAAAATTTGCATACTCTACAAAAGAGAAGGAAATGGAACGAAGCGAAAACTAACATTAAGGATGTTACTTACTTATTGAGAACATTCATAGAAATGAATGGCTAGTAGGAATCATTGAAAACGCTTTAACAAGCAATGACGGAAGAGTGCGTAAAGCGGTTGTGAGACTGATCAGAGATGGTAAAGCGACACATCTCATCCGACCAATCACTGAGATGATCCTTCTGATGTCAGAAAACTAATAACTGTTTTTCTTTCAGATTTCACACTTTTGTATGTATATTGATGTAAATAGTTTATTGATGTATGATATTTTGTATTACATTTTGGACAATTTTGGATGTATGAAACAATTTGTTTCAATATTTTCTGTCAGAATGGTGTATTTCATGTATAATATACTGCTTTTAGGACAATTTGTCAATTTTGGAGCAGTTGTACCGCTAAAGGCTATTTTGGCAATTGTTTTGGAGCAGTTGTACTGCTGAAAGCTATTTTGGCAATATTTGTGATCACAAAGTTGTTGGGGCCCTTTTTAGGAATGTTTGAGAGCATATATTGTATTTGTTGTCCCTTTTGGAATATTTAATCATTTTTGGACTATTTTTGTCAATTTTGGATTTGTCGTAATTGTACGACATATGTCGCTTTTGGAATATAATATCTTTGTTCAAGATATTAGGTGGGGAGTGTGCTGCCTTCCAGTGTGTTAACCTTATTTTCATTTTGTTAATCCAATTCCAGTTTATCTGTAACATTATTTCGGTATTGGTTCCGTGCACACTGTCGCTGTGGCCAGCGGGAAGCCATTTTTTCTGTATTGTGTTTTCGGAATGAGCCTTCGCGGCCAGTCATGTTTTTGGGAACCACTCAATGTTTCGGGAAAGATACAGCCACCAAAGTGTATGTATAACAATATTGTTTATTTCTGCAGTGTTTGCAGTGTATCGTTTATTTGTATTAAGCAAATTAGGTGTATTTTCATGCAATTTTGTAATGTTCAATCGTAACAGTATTTCGACTCATAATGTCAAATATAGTTTCTATTTTAGCATATTTTCATGTTTTCCATTAGTATTTCATGAAGTATTATCTTTTTAGCAGCAAATAAGCAAATTTAGAGTAATTTATGTGCAGAATTTCTATCAATGTAGAGTAGCCTTGACAGTGGTGTGAAAATGAAGCGTTCATAAAATATCTCATTAGCACTAGGCTTAGGAGTGACGGAGTTGCGTCCCTTGATTGTGTGATGTTTATCACTATTTCCAGTGGTATTTCAATTCATTTGGTAAACAACAACGACTGTTTTTCTTTTATATTTATTTATTCAGTAATATTTTGGGAACTTTATCAGCATTATTCAGTGTATTTTACACATGTTTTAACATTGATAATTTAGGAATTTTGGAATGTCTTTAAATATTTTAGGACTTGTGACTTATGACTGTAATTTTATTTAATACAACTTTTCACCCTACATAAATCCACAACACACCGTGGTTTGTCTACGATATGGAAGAGAATAAAAGATGATCCGACGCTAACTACGTCTTGTTCTTCCTTACTGTCGTGGACAGGGGTTAGCTACCAGCATATTAGCTTATTGATAAACCCGCTTACTTACCAATCTTCACGTACATATAAGCTGTTCTTAAGTTCTTATAAGATAGCCAATTTATCGCACAGGTGTTTATTTATCTGCTAGTGAAAATGGAAAATATTAAATCTGTTCATAACAAAGTGTGCGAAAAGAGTTTGTTAATTATCATAATATCACCTTGACATACAGTACTGGCGGACAAGGGTATAACGACTATACAGTAGTTGTTTATCTACTGTTGTACTACATTTAACTTTGAGGGCATTATATTTCTGTTTTAACAATATATTATGAAAATTACTATTTTGTATTCCTATACATGTGTTAACTACAGGTGAAAAGTGCACGTTTAAACTACAGGTTTCAACTACGGGTGGAAGCTACACGTTTAAACGACAAGTGGAGACAACAGGTGATAACTACAGGAGAAAACTACGGCTTGAAACTACCACCGTATACTACAGGTAGAAACTACAGATGTAAACTACAGGTTGAAACTACATGTGTAAACTACAGGTGTTAAATACATGTGAAACCTACAGGTGAAAACTACAAATGTTAACTACATTGTTAACTACAGGTGAAACCTACATATTTAAAATACAGATATAAACTACAGGTGAAAACTACAGGCGAAAACAAGAGGTGCTGGAAACTACAGGTGGCAGTTACAGGTGTTAATTGCAGGCTACAGATAGAAAATAGTGATATTAAAGAGATAAACATACTGTGTTTGAAAATCAGCGGCATATAACTGAATTATTATAGCTCTAAATTTAATTTAAAGTCGAACGCATAGCGTGAGGTTTTAAATTGATAATTTACAGCTATAATATAATAATATGAATTATTATCATAATTATTCATTTATGTCATTTTGTTCACAGCACAGGCTCATATAAAAAATATATTCGAGCATGCAAGTATTCGGAGAATTAAAGAATTCGCTTTTGTTGCCTGGAAATAAGCGTATCCTTGCGCGAGAGACAAAGTAAACAGAGCACTGTATAACCAAATTATACCGTCTCTGATTTTTCACAGTAGCCAATCAGAAACTATTTCGCAAAGTTATGGTAGAATTTGCATTAATAGATCTGAAAATGACTCCTTAGGAAAAGAGATTATAACACGCCTTTTCAAAGGCAATTATTTACCAAACGTTGATCTCTGCAAACCATCAACAAAGAATATGCTCACTTATATACAAATGTCACTTTCTTAGGGATTATTTTCGAAGGTTACATCTTTATGAATCATCTCTATGCCTTAAGGTTCTTTCATTTGTTAGAAACATCAACAAAGCTGCTGATGTGTTTATATAAACAAGATGTAGGAAGTAGTCAGAGGTTATTCAGGTTTGGAACCACAACGAAAATAAAACCTATAATAAACATTACATACTTTCAATAAGTAGTTAAAATGATATTGATATTTAACAATCATCGTTTTAGTTTTTAGTCAGAACAAAACAAATATATATGTAAAAGAAAATCAGATAAAGATGTTGACATAATCTGTTCCCAATACTCAAAGGACATCATTGCAATCGAACACGTCCAGCGAAAAGCAACAAGAATCGTGAAAGGATGCAGAGATATAAATTACGAACAAAGGTTAAAATGCCTAGGGTTACCTACACTTTCATACAGAAGAAAAAGAGCGGATGTTCTACAACTATTTAAGATTATGAATGACTATGAGCAAGTGAACTTCAAGAATATTAACCCAGCCAACAACAACAACAACAACAACAACAGAGGTCACATCGAGTTATAAATGACTGGAATTCACTATCACAAGAAACATGTGGACGCAGTCAGTGTGAACACGTTTAAGATGCTCGCTGCTGCAGGCTGCATATCAAGCCCAAGGGGTGTTGACGTATTGATACGTCAATGACGTTTGACCCCTTGACATGCATACGACAAAAGTCTGTGACAAAGTTCCCTGATTTATGAAAAAGTTAACATTTTCCGAATGAGAAATCAATGGGCTTTCACATGATGTAATTAGTATCCATATACAATTTTATGTTATTGAGAAATGATGAATTAAAAATATTGAACGTATTTTCAATCACAAAACTGCCTGCAGGTGCGTGTTTGACGTCATAATAAAAATGTTACCTACTCGATTCAATTGGTTGAAATTCTATAGTAAGTGCATGCAAAATGCATAACTTTCACATCACTATGTTCAGAATATCCTAATCTAGCTGATTTACAAATTCGGACATTGAATTTATTTCTGTTAGAAAACAATCGGACATTTGCGAAAATGTCGGCAAATGAAAAGATCAACCGATTACTTTTTGAAAAAAAACGTGAAAATAAACAAAGCATTTCACTTACATATTTTAGAATCTCAAAATCTTCCACAAATAAATAAAAATGTAACAGTGCATTGTTTGTCAATTCTTGTTTCCAAATATAGTAACATATCCAACGTGTCATCAATAGCAGTGCCAAATCGGCCATTTCTTCAATTCACCCCATGACATGTTCCCGCTATTTTCCCATGTTACGCGACTCAAAGTGAACGTCGAGCTAGCGGAAGCTGTATCTATTTTTAGAAATGGTCGTCGATCTAACCATAGAGTGTTATTAATTGTTAAAATTAATCAAATTGACACTAAAAACGATGTAGTTTTATAAAAATCGATCAAAAATTAAATAATGTGGTTGTAATAATTATTTCACTAGTTCGTAGAGTCTCTGTTGATGACCCGATAAATTTGCATAAGTTCACCAAGCCCCCGGATGTTACGATGTTTTTACGATTAAAATCACTGTGAGTAAATTTGCATTTTGATTATAATTTATACATATATGAAAAATAAGTGTCATATCCTACCATTATCACAAAATATTATCATGTTTGAGTTTACATTCGAACTACGAAATGTGTTTGACATGACATGGACCGACTTTCCGATCTGCGATTTCACAAGTTGAAATGGAGCCGTGAAACAGTAGCAGTAACCCTATCTCGCTAAAAAGTAAATTACGAATTAACAAGTCTCGTCTATGTGAAATAATTGTATGAATACAATTTCTAAATGATTCATGTTGATTATTTTAAAGTTTTCATTTGGAATTTGATAGAAATTATACCCGTTTTCAAACGAAAACATAGATAGGCCTGTCAGTTCGAATTCATTGCAAATGGAGGCCATTGTGTCGTCTCGGCTTTTTCACACAATATTTTGTTCTGATGCGAATTAAATGAATGCACATGTTATAACATCCATGAAATTAACAAGAATGACAAACAATTACATTTCAAAGAATAAATGTGAATAACTAGTGTTTGAATCGGCGAATTTACAGTGAAATGACAAACGAAACATTGATGGTCACATCATCAATTTTGTACAACCAAGCTAATCACGTGACATTGTTTACAATACGACAACGCTACCCGAACGAAATTTTGATTGTATTTTTAAACTTTTCAAGACCATGTTTACATTAAATATTCAACAGACATTTGGGAAAATGTGTTCTAACTTTGGTTTTAAACGGAATATTTTCAAAATTATTTAGATCATTAGATTTTTTTATTTGAACAAATCTGTAATCGGCGAAGGAAATGCATAACAATGGCGAGCGGCGAGTGTTTGTTGACTGTCATGTTTCGAGATATCGATGACTGATTGACGTTGGAAAATATAAAAACTGTAATGTCATATGCTTATATTTGGAACACAGAAAAGTGAATAGATGTGTTGACCTTTTGTGTAAATTTTATTACGATTGATGCATTATTTTACAAATATTTCTCACGGAAGTAAATGCATTGTTCATTGAAGAATATCCATTGTTACAAATGACGTCGAAATTTTATAAATACAAACGGAGATCGTTTATGACGGGCTTTTGTTTTCTGAAAGAAAAACACATATCATCAACATAATTTTTTTCTGGTATAAAATTTAATTCTGAACAAAATGGTGTAAAAATTGGGCTGCATAAATAATTATTGACAAAATAATTCGAGTTTGAAAATGTAGTACAATTTTAGAACTAATGTATTATTTCATTTTTTCCATAGACAAGTGTAAAAATAATTGATATTTGAAAAATATTACATTAATTAATAATTTTTCATGACAATAATAAGTTAGAAAAAAATGTGACTCAGATATTTATTTTAATTATTTTAAGATTGTGTTAATTACTAAGGCGAGAAAAACTTTAAATGAAGGATACCCATGTGACGTAATTGTTACAAATTTACAAATCTGACGCTCTCTGCAAAAACCTGAAAACAATCCAGCAGGCTAAAGGTTAAGAGTGCAGTAAATATTGACTGGAAGATTATGGACTCAAATTTCTGCTTTAATGAATAAGAAGAAACCACTCAGCAGCAGAACCATCCTTACAAATGCACAGCAACTAGGTAGGAAGAAAATACATAACGGATTCAAGATTGAAATTGGGCCAATAACACGCAACGGTTACTACAAGGCCATCACGTTAAGGTATATTCAAGGTAGATATATCATAAACGTCGTATGACTTGATGTTAGTGTTTACTGCTGCAGAAATATACAAATCATCAGCATCAAAAAGGTAATGAACTTTCTTCTAAACAATAATACTTTAAATCAACGGTGACTTATTTATTTAATTAGAGACCCTGTTCATAGCTCTGCATCACTTTGAGTATAGAGCTAAACACTTATATTTCATCTGACATTTTCACATTCCATTTACATATCCCATGTGCCTTTAACATGTCAGTTGATGGTTGAGAATTTAAGTAATTGAATCAAGGTTCATTACAATTGATAGGTTCACATAAAAGATCTAATTTTAGATAATGAAATTAAACATATAATACGTATTTGAAGTATACACTCATAAATGATTTAATTGTAGTGTGGCTCCTTGGAACCTAGTCAGTGACGTCATGATCATGAATTAAAATGACAGGCCAAAGTGATGATATGTTATCGAGACAATTTTGATTTCATATTCACCGTTTGATGTGTAACCGAAGCATGTTAAGGAAAACTTGCTCTTTATCATATTAGTTTCAGGAAATTTACCTAATAAGAGGCTAGACATAACTGACATTTACATAAAATCATAATACATAAGACATAAAAATACACTAAATCATGTTATCAACTAAAATGAATATTAAGCAGCTTTACAATGACCTATTGTTTATCCGCTCTTTGAGTCATAGTTATTGCCTACTTTACCCTAGATTAGTATAAAATAATAAAATATTCACACAATTCAACATGTCATTGATTTAAAGACTTTTTAAAACTTGAACATTACCCATTTTGCTACCAAAGTTTAAAAGTTTACCAGACTACATGGTGAAATTAAACTCAAGTGAAAGCATGCTTTATAACGGTCAGATCGATAGATTTTGAGTTACAGGTGTTTGTACGTCTGTAAAGTGTTGAACGCTATGTAGCTGTGCAGAGAACTTCAGTTAAAAGGACTGAAAAGCTATGCCACTGTTAAATGTAAAAAGAAATTGCGCCATATAAATACAAGGCTGTTAAAAGTTAAAAGCTTGCCATTTTAGAAATGACAAGAGAACCATTTCAAAAGTAAAAGTTAATCCATGTAAATGGTATATCTATCGGCAATGCAAAATCTGAAGTGATAGTAAAATATTTATCGAAATGATTCATGACTCCCGGAAATTTATTTTCTCTTTTTGGGAAAACTTAAATGCTTTTAATAGGACAGTTATAGTCAGTCGAGACTAAGCAAAGACCTCGGAAAGACGTTGAACGAGACACATCAAAAGTTACATTTTGCTATTTTTGGTCTACAATTTAACTTTAAAAAGGTTCTGTGCAGCTAGAAATATTGACAGACAAAAACCTAATTCTCCCGTTACGTCATTACTGTATAACCTAAACCATTCATTTGAGAAATAGGGTTATACGTTCCACCTATACATGCTTCAGTTTCATCTGAAGTCATCTTACATCACTTCCAACAGCGCATTTGTGATTCTGAATCTAGAAATATCATTATTTATGCAAGTCATTTAAATTTAACTTTATTTGCAGATTTATTGAACGTAATGTTGTAAACGTCTGCAATTTTAAAACTAAGAGCACAGTACTATTGCATAGGTAAAACTATAAGATCACATTCCATACTCCATACACTATCTGTGAATCTAGAACACCTACATTCCTGATGTCCGTTTAGTTATAAAGAATATCAACAAAGCTACTGAAGTGTTTATAACAACTATGTAGGGGGAGCTGTCTAAGGGCTATTTAGTTTCTGTAAACATTGGTGGAAGTGAACCGTCTGTGCTGGTGAAGTAATGAAACTAGTTCTTGTGGATATTGTTTGTTATAACATTCTTCATAGATGCATCACGGGGAAACTTGCCCTTGAGAAACATATATGACACAAAAGTCAAATTTTTTTTATTTCACTTCAGTGAGTTAACTGCACATAATATGCAAATATATACCAAGTATAAAGTCAACTGAAAAGTCAAAGTTAAACGAAAATTCATGTACTTAAAACCTCGCGCTCTTCAGGGGACGGTTTATATGTCAATTAATATGTTGTTAAAACATTGCAGAAGGGTCCAGATTCTTAGTGTATTAAGTGTCCAATGTTTATGTATCAACGTGTGCCATATGCATGCTCAAAGATAACATCAGTTTACCTTTTGAGAAGTTCAGAATTGAAATATATCAGTTCTGAATAATAATGCTATTTGATTGTTAAGTAATTTGAGATGTTCAAAGGTTCATAGTTTGTTCTAATCATGAAATAGTGGCAACTCTCTATATGTTTCAGAAGGATTACATTAGATGACATCTCTCTGAGGATACACCATTACTGTTGGATTTTATAAAGGACTTGTTGTCTTGTCAACATTGAGTTTACCTTTCTAGAAATGTTAGCATCAAATAGGATAAGGTTGCAGTATCATTGCTAAAACAACGTCACAAGATGAATATTTGTTGCTATAAGTTGGAATTGTAATTCTGATGGAGATAATTTGCAATTCCTAGCAACGACTTGGTTATAATGTTTCTTACACACGACCACTTTAATGGGTAAAAATGGAAAAACAAAACGTGACATCACAATCATAGATTAGAAGGTGAAATACAAGTTGAACTCATACACCATTCATAAACTTTCCCACACCTTCATGATGAGCGCGTCTAAAACAGTTGCTTCTAAGCTCTTTTTCCCGTAAGATTCGCATGTAATTGTTGAATATATTACCAAACAACTCGTTTGAATTGTAAATATTATCGCAGAAAATGAGAAACTAAGTAAAACGAGACCTAGCAATCGCTGCTTCGCCTTACAAATTTAGTACTGTACGGTCGCGGAAACATAGCTTAAACATCAATTTCTATTTTATATGTTTAACTGACTTGTGCCTTCAAATAGGTATGCTCGAAATTGTTCAACTGTGTGATTTAGCTGAAACAGGAGAGCAAAGCAATTCATGAATGAGCGTAAAGTAGTTCCATCAACCAATCAAAACGCATGTATTTAAAAAAACTGTAATTCCCATGACAATTATATGTAAACTTTAAAACCCGCCATATCTTTGCCCACTTGGGTAAGAAAAGCAAATAAATGAAATTTCTCTTGAATAAGTTTATGATCAAATTTATTTCACATGAGTATTTTGCTATTTATAGCAGCATTATAATGATATGACCTGTTCGATATATCGTTCGACCCCTTTTTCGACCAAGCTTTCGGTGTGAGACTTAAGTTTAGCTACTTTGGAAATTCCAGACAGGAACCTGAGCACAGTAAAACGTTTCTTCAAGCTTACTGAATTCACTACCATACCTGCATGCCGTATACCACAACAGTACAGACAGCTTGAGATACTGAGTACAAGCGACTGTTAGGCAGCTTCGACAGTATTGAGAAGTTTCAATGTTAATTATATTGTCTGTTCTGCATCAATGACTCAATGATATTTTTATTATTTCAATATCAACTTAAATACTGTGAAGTTAGCAACATTATACATAAGTACCATTGGTGTACTTGTATCTGGCACCAGGAAGTCTAATGACGTTATAGTATGAAGTCTCTGAATCAAAGTGAAATGTCAGAGTGATAAATGACGCCATATTAATTTATGATATGATCCATATGTGTGTACTGGTATTTATCATAAATAAACCAAAATTTATATTAATTTTGTTTCCCGTCAGTGTGTTTTTTCAACAATATAAGTATTATATTTCAAATCAAAAGAAACATTTAAACGATGGCCACAACAGCATCGCCTCCGGAGACATGTCCATTTTTGTTTTCATCAAACATTTTAGGCAAATTCTTTAAAACAAATTAGTTGCTTACATTAACTGAGATGAGGTACCGCGCATTGCTACACTGACGTTTGCTCGACCAGCAAGACTGATGATTTCATATCTGAATAATAGCATTGATTAGTCCAGTAAAGCTTTAAGTGAAATATTGTCAAGTGCGTTCACGTGCGTTAAATTTGCTCGACATAATTAAATTGTATTTCCAAAGAAATGAAAATTCAAAACAACATTCAGGTTTCGTTGTCAATGGTATGTCTTAATCCAAGCTAATAATTTAATTATTTGAAAGGTCAATAACCGGTGTAATGAAAACATAAATAACGAAGATTGGAAAAACATCGTTGCGTACAAAAAGTTCCGGGAAATGCCTAAAAAGAACTGTCAGCCGTGCAATACGGATTTCATCCTGCAATACGGAATTCGCCCATGGAAATCATATTGCACGCCCGTATTACTATCTTAAGCTTCCATGGGTATATATTATATATACATACTGAACCGTCACTAACAGAATAAATAATTTGTATATCAATAATAATTATCTTAATTTCAGTAAATCAAACCTCAATTATGTTGTAATACGTTACATG
The DNA here is from genome assembly GCA_936450465.1 of Gibbula magus. Classification (NCBI taxonomy): domain Eukaryota; kingdom Metazoa; phylum Mollusca; class Gastropoda; order Trochida; family Trochidae; genus Gibbula; species Gibbula magus. The sequence continues at coordinate 67,160,204 of OW388305.1, forward strand.
ATTTAATGAGACTGATGCTTGTGTTAAGATTATGAAATATATGAACTATTTCCACCATTCAACTTGTAATTGACAGACAATTTTTTTCTATCAAAAGTTGAAATTTGGAAGTTACAAACATTGACATGAGCTACAAAAACGGAATTAGACGTTAACATGAGAACAAATTAGTGTGTCGTTATCGTGTTTATGTTCCAAATCAACACCAAAAATGTTACTTGCATGGTTGACTTTGTAAGTTATCAATGTGTTATTTTTTTTTAATTAATCAAAGACTTTAATGGTGTCATGGCTAGACAGAATGTGCTTTAATGAGACTGCTGTCATTAGATTTTGTCATGAACAGAAGTATAACTAAAGACTAAATCAAAATCTATAAATGACATTTTGAGGCTGAATAATGTCAACATCGCAACAAGATTTAATTTAAAAGATCAGCAAACTCATCCTCTGTATTGATATGTTCAATTACTCCTTTTGAATAGTCATTTTTGTGCTGATATAAAGTTTTTAAAACATCCTAAATTTAACCAACAGCTGTTGAGAGCGTTATCCATGTAATTAATATCATCCTATATTGTTATGGTTTATATGCCGCTTTTGAATTTTAATTTTTGTGCTGAAATCTAAATGCGAACACGTCTCCTTATACGTTTTACCGAATCGACGTTTTAAAAAACCTAAATTGAACTAACACCTGTTGAGAGCTTTATATCCATGTAATGAGATCACCACGAAACCAAAAGAAGTCTGATAGCTTGAGATTATTTATCTCTTTTACACCTGTTGGGAATGTTACAGTGTGTCCTTGTGTGTCATAACCTGCTTTCCGTTACTAAATTTGACATCAGGAACTTTCTCACCCTTTTGTTTTATTGATTATCAGAAACAATAAACCTTCATTCATCAGATTATTCCACCATTCCGATCTTCATCTTCATCATCGATGCAGTTATCACAAACGCATTTCTCAAATTGACATCCACAGTACTGACTTCCTCTTGCTGTGAGGAACGTTTTTTACATTAAATAATCGGTCATCAGATTACATTCGTTTCACTTATATGTAAAAGTAGAGTTTGAGTAGCTGATCTAAACATAGAGAGGTCTTATATAAAATAAACCCTACTCATATGAATGAAGTAACTTCAGTGAAGCACCTGTTATCAAATGTCAAGGTGCAGTGAGGCGTTAAAACTGTCTGATTACTGTATATATGGGGGCAAGTATGACATTTTAGTATATTTTATGACTGCATTCGTGAGTTGTTATTTGATTTTGTAGACGATATTGAAGCTTGATTTCTCATCATCTTGTTTAGATTTTATCAGCCTAGATTTGGCGTCTACAGGTTGAGATTCTGAAGAGGATGGAGTTATTGCTAGATTACTCCGCGAACAGTTTACACTTTAGGATGCACGTTTTGTAATTTTGAAGTCAACCACTACACAATAATCGAAGTGTTTTGCACCTGTGACATCAAAACATTGCAAAACAAAATGTTTATTTCATGTTATTAATTATCATTTTTAAATGTCATACGTTTTCAAGATGTTTCTGGTCCTTTGAGATACATATCAATGATCACATACAGGAACAATGCCAATTTCTGATTTTAAAGTATTAGCATGTGCAATTGCCGACCCAAGTACCCTTCATTCTTGCAATATGCTTTGGTCGTAACTCAAATTACTAGAAATGCCACCCGCACGAGTGTCATTTGATTTGGAATATATAACACTGATGTTGTTAATCTAAATCGCCGTTTCTTTAACATTTGTACAACTTTACAGATACGTAGATCAGTATATTTGTATGTGAGTTAGTTTTAACGTTTTACTGTTATGTTTACCTGAATCATGACATTTTTTTGGATGTGGTAAAATTGGTTCAATTCACAATATTATTTCTGATATATTTTCAAAATAGATGACAAGGTTTATTTACTAATTAACATCCACATTAATCAAATAATATTAATCTTATTCAATAGAGATTAGTAACGGGAATTTCATACCATGAATTTGGGGGATTAGCAAGTTTTTTCTCTCAAGTAAGTCGATGTAATGTATTTAAAAAATAATGTCACCATTCACAAAACAACCTTCTCTCTTCGGAAAATCAAGTTAAAAAATGAGTGTTCATTGTTCCGTTAAGCCATGGGAACCGTTTTTGTCATTCAAAATAATAAAATGCGTTCAAAATAAAATGGCCTCCATGCAAATTTTGCTTCATACGCAACACTGTTATTATCACTATGGATAATTGGTTTGTGCAATATGATGTTTTACCTTCTAAAGTAAATATAAATCATATTAAATGACATTAACTATCAGTATAAATGGGAAATTTGAAAAAAATAAAATTTGTTAAAACGTGCTACCGCCCCTTTAAAATGACAGATCACACATAGTTTGCTTCCAGTATCAGTTGTGTTCTGCATCTCTGAAAAACTTATTTTGTGTCGAAAATTTATTACGGCGAAATACAGCAAAACTTTCCTGCAAAAATAACAATATAAGATTTCCGTTAAAAAGACAAAGCAGGAAATTAAAATTTATAAAATCAAGAAAAAGTTGCCTCAAGGGATTAGCTACTTCCCATTCATCTAATTTTATTACAGAGTTATCTTTTTGACGGAAAAAGGAAGATAAAAGGTCAACCTGTCAGCAACTTTGGCATTTTTTTTTTCAGCTTGAAAGGCAATCAGTTCAGATCTACAGTTACCTGTGACCAGTAAACTAGTGAATTAGAATTGAAGATGGTATGAGTTGTAAAACTGGACATCGTTTATATAGAATACATATTGATTTAGGTATATGTTTTTACATGAAACTGAAAACGAAGGGATGATTTATTATTTTTAGTTTATAAATATTTAGCTTTGCAGAGTATATTAATTTCTTGTTTTGTCTCATTTTATCCAAATCATGCTCTTTACCCTTTTTTGCCATTAAGCAGAATATATATTTTACACAATGGTCCAGCAACTTTATAACATGACTCAAAATGATATAAACAAGGAATGCTTACATCAAACTGGTAGGTACTCATAAACCTGATGACGTCACAGCCTAACTGTTTTCCTCCACTACAGTGCTGTGGTCAGTTATCTTAATATTTTATTGAATATGGAATTGATAATTATAAGCGGACACTCAGCTTCATTTTCAGGCGAAAAGCTTTATATATTCGAATTCAACATGTGCTATTTATTTCAACTCAGATGCCCTTGAGAGATTGATATTCTATGGTTATTGGAGTGAAAACCTAAACGGAATGCAATAATAAAAGGTTGCTTGGGTAGGCAAGTACTCATGCTAATTGTTTAAAACCAGATTGGTGTTGTTCCTGTTATATGAAATTTGTCTCAAATGACCATTTACAAACGGGAGAAAGATCTTTAAAACTTGATATTATCTCTTGGTAATGAATAAAATATGAAATATACATACATAATAAAAAACATAGTTTTGTTTTGCAATGTTGTAATGTCTCAGGTGCAAAACACTACACTTATTTTGTAGTGCTTGAATTTTATATTACAAAATTTGCATCCAAATGTAAGTCATGCAATAAACCCATCTTCCACAGGATCTCAACATCAGAGACTTGTAGACGCCAAATCAAGGCTGATAAAATCTCAGCTTAAGAGACTGATGACAAAGCAAGCGTCAATATCGTCAATAAGAACAAACAACTCATGAATTCAGTCGCAAATGATCATAATAGGTGACATATTGTAAATGTTGCTGTTACTTGTGATCTAGACTCTTCGAGTGCTTTAGTGAATCCCTATTTGTCAGAAACATGTATTAACAACCATTTTAAATTACTAACATTGTTTATGTTCATGTTGTAAACCTACACAAATGGCGTGCAGTGCAAACACTTTACCTTTAATATAACGTGCTGTTAAATGCTCAACAAACGAATATTTTCCATCAAAGTATTAACGTAGAACACGGATATAACGATCCGGATATAGTGAACAAAAAGATATAGCGAACATTTATAAGTCCTGTCAAATGATCCAAGATGAAGTGAATAGCGAACAACAGTTATAGCGAACTAAATTCTTTGGTCCCTTGGAGTTCGTTATATCCGTGTTCTACTGTATTAAAATGGTAAACCACGAGTCAATATCCATATAAACATTTAAGTTTACCAAGGAGGTTATGAAGTCATGCTAACAGGTCTCTTAAGTTTAGAATTCCCAAATAACAAACCAGTCAAATTACATTCACAAGAGAGGTATATCCTCAAATGTTACCATGCAATAAAGCCATTTTCGTCAGTCTCCCGCCACCACAGACTTGTAGACGCCAGACCAAGGTACTTAAAGGGTGTTGCAAAATTACCATCATGAAGAGAGTATTTACCAAAATATCTACAGTAATCAGACAGTTTAACGACTGACCTTTGACATTTGACAACAGGTGCTTTACAGAGCTTACTTCATAGATATGAGTAGGTGTTTTATGTCATTTATGTCTTTAGATCACCTACTTAAACCCTAATTTTACCTACGATGAGACATAAATAAAATATAGAAATAATTTTTAATCTTACATATAGTTGCATGATTTAGAAAGGGTTATCAACTATAGACTTGTCTATAACTGTGTAGCATTTCTAATTAGAATGTCTCAATCGGAATATGTCTATGATAACTGTATGAATGTTGAGGATAACTGTGTTAGTTATTGAACATAAAACATTAAAAGTTAAAAGAGATAATTATAAAAATAAGAAAATATTTAATTCTTAAAAAATATTAATTTGCATTTTCCCCTTTGCTTGTATAGTGTGAATGTTTCGTTTCATGGTCGAATTTCCTTATTAGAATTTGTACAGAAAATATTAGCAACTGCCTCAAAGCATACATGTCTTTCAAACCTAGACATCCCGTCTCGAGCAGACAGAACTAAATTATTGAGCTACATGGTATCTCCTACATAGTTCGAATAAACACACACAATTAAATGGACGAACTTGAGAAGTGATGAAAATATTAAGATGTCTTAGGTCTAATAACCAACATAAAAGTGTATAGACTCTTTTCTTTACTAAAAACATAAATACGATTTACCAGTTACTAATCTAAATGCATTTTACGTTTCAACATAACCTCTCGGTTACATAATTTGTAAAGGCACCAAATCAAGTGTTAGAAATTTTACACAAAATACTTGAGGGTTCACAGTGCTCATAAACTTCAGGTCGTATTTACCTCTCACAGTAATGTGGACTTTCTCCACAAATGAAAACACGTTTCATTCAGCAATTAAACTAAACAGATTAATGGATCACAGCATTCAAATGTATTATACATGTCATCTTTTCATGATGAGAAAGGTAACATCTCTAATATAAATGTATGTCTTGCATTGACCTTTAACTTTAAGGTAGTATTTAAATTGTACATTATTTCTATTGATTTTGGCGAATAGATTTTGATTGGAGTAGATTCAAGTCGTGGGGTTTTGGAATAAGGAAGTTGTTATCAATATAATTTGCTCTTAATTGTCAAACTGCCACAAAATATAATAAGTTTCGTTATCCTGAAATTGATAAATCTATAGTAGATGGGTTTTGATGTGACTGATCAGATCGTATTAATGTGTTCTCCAATCTCCAATCTTTATCGATAAAAACATCACATTATCAGTAAACTGACATGTTTTGTTTGACTAAACAATTATTCATTTGGGATACTACTTCCTAATTAATGGTAACATGTTTTTGTTTTAAAAAAACTGATGACTACCTGTATCTTATCTTAATCATGTTTTCAAGTGGGAATTGTTTTAAACAGGCAAAGATTAAAGATATGGGATGATATAAAAAAAAAAACCTTGTCTTATTAACTCCAACATCAACTGCTGTTGTCTATGTGTAGGAAAAAACACGATACAGAGGTTATGCTTGGGATTGTAAAACCCGAAGTAAGAAAGCTGAGCGGGAAAGAAGACCGAAAGCGAAACTTGAGGTCTTACTTCCCCGAAGCTTTCTTAACAAGGGTTTTCGATCCCAAGCATAATCGATGTAGAGTGTTTGATCTAACTTAGATGCCATAAAACAAATAGGGTTTTGCTTTTTTAATTAATAACATTCAAATGTCAAAATTTACAAATCCTGTGTTTTAAAGAGTATGTCTGCCGGACTATCGTTATGAAGTGGCAGAGGGAGTTTGACTTTAAATAGAGGACATCCACATTGTTCTTTCGGCTTCCTCTTAAGCGTTGAGGTAGAGCGTCCCGTTTAAGGAACAAAGAGTATCGAGTTTGATTCCCGACATCTACATGTACACTCTGAAAACGTTATCTTTGTACATATTTTCGATAATAATTGTTGTAAATAGACTTGTGAAAAAAAATTGGTTTCATTGTCTGACAAATAATTATTGGTCTCATGTAAGGTCTTACTTTCAAAAGTAAAAACGTCCTTTCCAAAAAAAACGGGGTTATTATCGAAAGAAAAACGGACTGAGATAATAATGAGGGGTTAGGACAAGATACCTACGAAACGATAGAGAAAATCCCTGATTGCTTTCTCAGATCACTCAGTGGTTGACCTATACACCATGTTTCCTCTAGGATGAATAGCGAACTTTATCATATCTCCGTAGTTGTCTAAGCTGATAAACGATTATTTGTTGTAAAGTATTATTGCGTTACAGCAGGAGGGGAAAATACTGTATAGATTCCAATGTGTGTGATGATTTAGTGATAAACTACATCGAGGATAAAGGCGAAGAGTTGGTGGTATAACCTACTGAAGAACTTTTATTGTTACTGAATTCTATGGAAGCAAAGGGTGTGAAAGCTTCTGATGTCAAGTTTTGCCACACAAGCGCATACTGAAAGAAGATATATAAGCCCCAACAGGTGCATAGGAGATAAATAATCTCCAGCTATCAAACTACTTTTGGTTTTGTAGTGATATCTTTACATGGATAATGCTCTCAACAGGTGTTGGTTCAATTTAGGATTTTTTTAAAACGTCCATTCGGTAAAATATATTAGAAGACGTTTCTGCGGGAAAAAAGAATAACAAGAGAGAATGATTTTGCAAAGTATTTAAATTAACATGTTTTTGCAATGTTAACATTATTAGTCTTGAAATGACATTGGTGGATTTTTACTTAGTCCACTGTTCATAAGAGAGGGATTTTTGTAAAAGTGGTATGGCACACTTTCGAGTGTTATAATTTCAGAAAACGGTCGACTTCTCTTGCAACGACAAGCTACAGTGATGTCACGAACAATCCCACAATGTGCTCATATCAATAATATTAACTCCGTTATTTTAAACCATATGGGTATTAAATATGGTATGGTATTATATCTTTTGTTTTTTTATTCCGTAACTGTACAACTTGCACATTTTGTGATGTAATAAGCCCTTTCATGTACCTGCATTCTAAGTTCAATAACATCTGACTGCACTGTTGATTGACTTTCCGCAAAATGGAATGAAGATTAGTATGGATATATACCACTATATACAACTACTTTATTTTGCATATGCAATGTCTCCTCGTAGATTATAAAGACATAGTCACTCGCTTGATGGAAGATGCTGTTCAATCTAATACCGTCTTAGTACAAATGTCAACAATGTAAACAACATAACCTCTTTTACTAATGCAGCAAAGTTTAGGAGCATTTTATCTACCAAAAACCATACGATTAAGAACATTTATAAATGTATACCTTTTATAGATAATTGAATTGAACAATAAAGTCTAAGTACTTTTGAATAGTTGAAATGTAGTTGATACCTTTCACCTACTTACAATGTGTGTATAATGTAACAAGAGGCAATCATATGGACGATAACTTCTTTATTTGTGATATGTAGTATGAATTGTATCAGTACATTCCAATTACGAACTTATTCCGATGCGTTTTGCACACAATATAGTCATAACAATGTAATCCCCTGCAAAATATCCAAACACTTTGAGAAAATTCCAGAAGATTTTTTGAATTTGGGAAAATTGGGAAATTCCACACTACTTAGTAGCAGAATTGAAAGCCTGATCTAGGTTTTAATATCTCGGGCGTCCATATCTAAAATACAGTGTATGTTTGAATCATTTACAACATTTTGAAAACACAATAGACTATATTTCTTTGAAGTATTTAATATACTTTGAAAACGGTGGATATGAATATGTTGTGAGGGCCATAAACTGATTTATTACAATCATGCCATCGTTCTTTACATACATTTTTGGGTAAATGAATAACGTCAAATCCAGAGAATAAACAATATTTTACAGACAATCAGTGAAAAGATAAAAAATTATAAACAATAAATTGTCCGAGTCTATTCAAAGACCACGGATGGGACATCAGTATGTAATGACCTCTGGTATTTTATTTTTATTGTCATCCATTACATTAAATGACAAATAGGTTGTCGATGTTAATACTTTTGGACGTATTAACGTTAGAAATCAAACTGCATTCTACAATACCATGGGGAAATAAAAAAAAAACTTTCAAAACGAATGATGTTTCATATCTCCTAATGGCCAATACAATTTAATTGACTTTGCCTGCAATGTAATAAAATTTGTGGTTTCGTGATATTTTTTAATTTGATTGTCAAATATATCAAGCTGTTATTTTGATTACCAAAGTAGAAAGATGGCATGATATTGAATGTAGGTGTTCTGGTTACATTACGGGTGTCATGGTTTGGCCTTTTGATGCAGATAATAAGCTTCCTGTTCCCACTGTTCCTTATATTGCGTTGCTTATTTTACTGCTACAAATTAGTTTGTATGAGAGTATCCTTCCATAAAGACAATGTGATTTTTATTGAATAACTATTTTAAAAATATATATACAGTAATACACATGCATGCATTCTATTAAAAACACTTCTTTTATCTGTGATGCGTAAGCAATCGTGTAGTAAAAGTGAATACATATACAGGAATGGAGTTGAATACACTAACAGTCTATACATTTCTGTTCATGTTTAATGAAAACAAAAGTTGAATTACATAGAACATGTCCCCGGAAGGGCCGCTGTTTCACAGTTGTGGCCATCTTTAAAAGTTTATTTTGATTTGAAATATAATACTTATTTTGTTGATTAACCACAGTGAAGGGAAAAAATCTTCCTCCGACTTTTGTCTCATTTGTGATACATACAATTATTTACTTATCGATCATATCTTACATTATTGAGGCGTCATTTATCATTTATCACTCTGACATTTCACTTTGATTCAGAGACTTCACGCTATGACGGCATTAGACTTCCTGGTGCCAGATACAAGTTCATCAATGTTACTTTAGCATAATGCTCTGAACTCCATAATAGTTTTATTTAATTTATAAAAGTATCATTAGCCAGGATCTTCGAGGTTCATTGCTCCGATTCCCTTTTAAGGACTAATGTACTGAATGTATAAAGTATTTAGAAATTAATACGGAAACTTCCGGAAGCCGTCCTCGCTGTCCAACAGCATGGACAAATTAGCGTGGTGTAAAAGCACACAACTATTTCCACAACATTAATATAATTCACCAAGCTTTAGATGATACGTTGTTTGTGCTACACTTGATAAAAATAGTAAAACGATTGTAAACAGGGAAAAAAGCGCTGGAATAATTGTTCAAACAATTTATAAAACACTTTATTAATTGAAAACGTCCAGATGATGCCATTGATGCGTACAAAAACCATGTTTACACAGTCTTCACATCTCACGCTTTGAGACTTAGTAAAACAAAGTTGTGTATGCGTTCGTTTAAACGTGTGCATTATTGCATCCATCAGTAATGGTGTATCCTCCCATAGATTTCAACTAAACATATAGAGAGGTGCAATTGAAACATTGATAATCTGAAATTATATTCTACACAATCATAATCCATCAGGTGTCATTTACCACTTTGATTAAAAGATTCTACGGTATGACATCATTATATTTCATGGTGCCAGATGGTACTAGTTTGGTACTTGGATTTTCGAATAAGTACAATGTTCAAAAGATCATATTGTCAATGGCAATGATCTTAGAGGATTAATACTCTATTTATATATATATTTAAAATCTTAAATGTCTTTAGTATCAGACGTCTGTGAGTGTGTTGCTCCATAAGAAGATTTACAGAAATGTTTACCAAATGAATTCATCTGTCAAATTTCCATCAATTCCTCCGTCAATAAATGGTAAAATACTCCTTTTAGTATAAATCCTTTTTCATGAAAAATATAACCTCACAAACGCCAGTGACGTCAGCGGTGCGTTCTACGTCTTTGAAGGTTACTTTAAACTGTATATTCTTGGAATGTACGCATGAAGAATGTTCTAGCAAACAATATCTACGGCAGTACCAGTTTCACTACCTTACCAGCACAGACGGTTCATTTCAATCATGTGTTTACAGAAACTAAATAGCCCTGCGACATCCTGCATTCTTCTAATAACATTTCAGCTTTGTTGGTATTCCTTATAACTAAACAAACATCAGGAATGTTGGTGATCTAGATTCACAATTCAATCTGACAACTTTTGAATGCACAGGTAGGGTATAACATGCTTTATTGTGTTTGTACGCACGAATTAATATTATAATCGTGATTTTAATATTTCAAAAGTTATGTCAAATAATTGTGTAAACAAAAATATGTTATAAAGTTGCAAAGATTTACAATAAATAACACTTTAAATTCGCTGTTGATTTTAGATAACACAAAATTATGTATAGCTAGCCACAAGATACAATATTGTGGGTTGTTTAGATTAAACACAAGTGACGTCAAAGAAGGTACAGGTTTTGTACTGATTGTGGAAGCAGCGATAAGTCTACCGAATTTTCCAGCTGAAAAACATTTCAAAATATCAAAGATGTGAATTTTGAAAACGATTTTTATGTCTCGGTAGAATCTCGAGTGTTTTCGGTGTATTCTAGAACTTTTATTCATTGTTACAATCTTGTCAGATTTTCGATTGACTATAGATATAAACTCATGTACAAAATAAACGTCCCCATATAAAATACAAGATATTTCAATCCATGAGCAATACATGCAAATGAAACATCATGTCTTCAGAACCCAACAATACTTAATATGATTTTTCAAAGCATCACACACGTTTTAATAAATCGTCGTTTTGGAATTTTCTTAACGAGATCGATAGAAGTGTCAAAAAGCGATGTTTGGCTTGTTTTTTGACGTCCTACACTAATGATGCGTCGTCCAATTAAGTTATTTATGTCAGCGACATCTTTTATTCAATTACCAAGCAGTGTGGCCAATTAACAAAATCAACTTGAAAAGCGATTTTAGCACCCAATGTGTATTTGAACACACATACGAATACATTATCATACTCCGGTGTATGAAATTGGGAGTACAAATTTACAAAACATGTGTCTATGAAAATCTATTTCTCCAACATCAATAGTTCATGTTATACTCTTTTAAAAATGTGGGGGCATTTCTTTTGCACGTGAGTATACAATTAAGACTCGTAAATTCTTGCTTTGATAATTGGAATGTTAACAACATTTCTTGAATTGTGTGATAATTTACGAACGTGATATACCCATTACGTTTCCTCATGTAATGGAGAGACATGATACTGTTAAATTAGGGTCATTGCAATACTGCACTATATTTAGTTTTATTTGTTGACTATCTCGATGATGCATTATCATTTTAGAATTTCATTTTGAATAAAGAGCAACATCCTCGATATTGTTGACGAATTTGACGATATTCTAAGATATTTAAGACCAGAAAAAATTATTCATCAATTATTTGACCGATCTGCATAAGTAGAGATATCTTCACGGACATGACCACAAGCTTATCAACATTTGTTTACACATCCTAAGTAGCCTGTAGCTACTTCCTTGACTTGTTTATATAAACGCATCAGCAGTGTTGTTGATGTCTCTGACAAATGAAAGAACCTCAGGCATAAAGATGATTTGAAGAGATACAACTATCGTGAATATTCTCTTTAAAGTGACATTTATATATAAGTAAGTATATTCAAATTTTCTATGTTGATGTTTTGTTGAGATGTATTATCGATAAGAAGCGCTTATATTATATTTATTATATAACCTGTATTCCTAAAGAGTTGATACCGTGTCACTTTACGATTTATAAATGCAAAAGGTGAAACTTATTACTATATGTCATGTACCGACCTTGATATTATTTACACCTTCAGTGTACACATGTAGTTTCCACATGTAGTTTAAACTGAAAATATACGTTTTAGCATTTTTTTCACTGACATTTCAGTTTGATTCATAGGTGAGACTATGAGGAACCATAACGGGGAAAAAATTACTTTATTTCATCTAATGGTAAACTTAACCATCACTGTAAATTGTGTTACAATCTTATTGGAAGGACAAACATTAAGTTTGTTAATGTGATTGAAATCCATTGCATTATGACTCCAGTGTAAACACTGATAAACGAACACAGCGTGAAAAGATCAACGGTTTCATTTATTACAATATATAATTTTGTGACATAAAACTTACATACATGGTAGGAGTAAAATATGTTGATGGTTTCATGTAGCTTTCTGAATTATCGTTACTGATATATATATAACAGTAACAATACTGATATATAACTGTAAAATCATTTATTTTCGCTAGGTGCAATTTCCGCGCAAACATCATAAGTGACAAATTCGCGAGATGTATTTTTACTTTGAATTACTTTTCTACAGTGCTGCAGAGTGTTTTTGAACTATTTAAGTAATAGATTTTTCAAGCATTACTTTCTTTTCCTACGCAATACCTTTGAAAATTAATTCAGGAAGACCATTGTTATCTATTATAATTTTTGATGAAGTCAGTTCAGTAATTAATATTAAAAAGATAATGATTTTTTTAAAATTCGTTTAATCTCTAACATTGTTAATAAAATCCTAATGGGGCATCTTCATCAAAGTATACATTTTCGGCAGGTTGTTTGAAAAGACAAACAAATGCTACATGCATCCACATGTTCCCTCACAGACTACCCGTCTCGAGCAGACATAACTAAAATATCCTACAGCAACATTCTAGATGCTACAGGGTTCATAGAAGCATATTTGTAGACTACACATGTAAATGTAAAAGTGATGGTGTAATACCAGCTTTATTGTACTTGATGAATAATTGTTTGTCCTTCTAAAAAATATTGCCAATTACTGAGCAGTAAATATCAGATTTAAAAATAAATATTCTCAAATTGTGGAGCCTGTTAAACAATAAAATGCGTTCACCAGGAAGCAAATGGTTAACGCTTTTTCCCTGACTGTAGAAACATCATAAAGTCTGGTAGGATTTCAATTCTAAAAAGCGCTTGTTATGGTGCATAGTACAGTATTTCTCATAGTTCATCGTGATGTTTTGATAAGATAATTGCAAAGGCACCAAGTCAAATGTTATACTTAAGAGTGCTCGCAAACTGCATGTTGGTTTAAACTCTCGAAGTTTGTATTAGGGTATTTCTACACACATAAATCAGATTTCATTCTGTAAACGCAATATTAAATGGTTCGTAGTGATTATGCCTTGTGTATTTTTATTATGAAAAGAGAAAAATAATATCATCAATTAATAAGCTAGTAACAGAAGTGAAAATAATTTTGTTTAAATGTTTGGTGCAGCCTGGTTTAAGATTTTACCTTTCATTATCTCGAGCTTCCATATCTATTTTGAAAACAAAACATGAATCATTGTAGATTACAGGGTTATATTATACGTACAGGATTATATTTCCTTGACGTATATAATGGATATATGCAAGGGCTGTAAACTGACTCTATTACATACCATTGTTTCTTAATAATTGGTTTTATTATATATCATTGTTCTATACAGTCGTATGGTGTGATTGAATAATGTCAAATCCTTAGACTAAACAGTATCAACCAAAGAGTACTTGGAAAGATCAAAAGCAATGTTTATAATAATAAACGCTAAATTTAATAAATATTGTGATGATCTCTTGTATTTTATTTTTATCGTCATTTATTACATCAAATGATAATGCACGGTGGCTGTGTTTATAACTTAGACAGATTAGTGTTTCAAAGCGTGATGCCTGCTGGTAATTGCATTCTACAATACCTTGGGAAAATAAAAATTACGTTAATGAAAAAAAGGATGTTTCATATCTCTTAATGGTCAATACAAATGAATTGAATTTGTCTTCAATATGAAAACATTTGTGGTTTTATGAAGATTTTTATTTGATTGTCAAATTTATCAAGCTGTGATTCTGATTGCCAAAGTAGGAAATTTGCGTGTTATTGAATGAATGTGTTTTGATTAGATTATCACGGTTTGACCTTTTAATGCAGATTATAAACCTCCTGTTTCCTCAAGTTCCCTAAATTATGATGCTTGTTCTACTGCTTCAAATTATTTTTGTATCGTTCCATAAAGGAAATCTTATTCTTATTAAATATCTATTTTCAAAGATGTTCAAAATATATATCCAGTTATACATACGCATTCATTCGATAAGGAAACACTGCTTTTTATCAGGGATGTGTGAGCAACCATGTAGTAAAAGTGAATAAATATACACGAATGGAATTCAATACACTGAGAGTATTCATTTCTGCAATGTTTGATGAAAGCATAAGTGGCTTCACGTGGACAATGTCTCCGGAAAGGGGCGCTGTTCACAACTGTGGCCGTCTTTGAAAAGTTTCTTTTGATTTGAAATATAATATTTATGTTGTTGAAAAAGCACACTGAAGTGAAATAACCATTTCTCTGACTTTTGCCACATTTATATACAAATTGATCATATCATGACTAAGAAGGTGTTATTTATCATGGTGACATTTCACTATGATTCAGAGACTCCACGCTATGACGTCATTAGACTTCCTGGTGCCAGATACAAGTACATCAGTGGTACTTATGTATAATGTTGTTAACTTCATAATATTTCATAATGAATTTATGAAAGTATCGTTGACCAAGATTTTAGAGGTTTATTGCTCTGATTTGCTCATATAGACTAATGTACAGAATGTATATATGAAATTAATACGAAACTTCCGGAAGCTGTCTAGGCTGAGAAACAGCACTGACTACTCAGCCCCTTACATGTCAGCATGGTGAAGTGTTGCAGTATATGGCAGGCTGAGGTTGGAAAGTTAAATACATTCAATGAATAGCTTGAAGAAAAGTTTTACTGATAACCAAGCTTTTGTCTGAAATGCCCAATGTAGCAAAACTTAATTCTCACAACAAATGCCGCTAGGAGTCGAATGACATTATCGCCGTCGCATTAGTTATGTGTGTTCAAAATGAAAGAAAACATATATAAATGTGTTATAAAAAATGAGTCAATATCGAATATGAAACAACACTTGAAGCATCAATATTTAGGTTAACGACCCTTAGTTACCATAGTATGAACATGTTTCATGAAGCTGCTTTATTAATTCATAAAACCTGGCGACACATATATTGTAATATTGTGTCACAACATCCTATTAAGATAAGATAAGATCAGATCAGATCAGATTTTGTATTGTCTTAACATTCCACATGGGAACTTAACAGTGACAACATTCGAATGCTACATAAGATAATCATAAAATATATAATGATGACAGATGGACATTGAGCATTGGTAACAATCAATAATGATATATCTACTGTTTGAGAGGCATTCTAGAAGTTGGTGTGATGAAGAAGACAAATATTTATGGATGATCAACTTCTTTATTAACAATAGCGACGTTTCGGTATAGATCCTTATACCGTTATCATGCTTGATAACGGTATAAGGATCTATACCGAAACGTCGCTATTGTTAATAAAGAAGTTGATCATCCATAAATATTTGTCTTCTTCATGATATATCTAATATATTATTAATGGGTGTCAGTATTGACAAAATAGTAAATATAGTAGCAGATGGTTTCAATCAAGTTGGGTCTACTATTTGAGAAGATATATGATCATTAGCCTTTCCCTTCAGCTAAAGTTACTGAAACACATGAAATCAGATCTCATCATATAGTACCATATTTTATATTTTAGTGAATTAATTAAATTTAATTTTAATTCACAAAAGCGTTATAATTTTAAAGGTTTTGCTTAAACATCTCTATTGGTGACTTCCTTGAACTGGCATTTTCAACCTTTTCTCGGCTTTAATTATCAAGATGCACTTAATGAAAGCACTGAACATCACAGTCTGGGTTTGAACAGTTATAATATGTTATGTTGGTTTGGAGTTGCTAAATGTTTCTATATGTTTCTAAATATCTATACATTTTAAAAGAATTTAGGGAATTCATTCAGGGAAACGGATTACTGTAAAGAGTAATTTCGTATATGACACAAAATGGTTATGATTCAAATTTAGTGATGCATTTGCCGCTTACATAATACTTCAGGATGTTATTGTTTTTTTGGAGATCTTATCAATGTTCCCCTCCAGAGATTTCCACAGGCTTACCAGACGCCAGTGAGAAGTAATCATAGATGCTCTTCTTATCCCTATATTTGTTTTTAATTCAAAAAGAGGTAAATAAACAACAGGTGTTGACAACACAGACGCCAGTCAGACATGAATATACATTCTGACATTTTAATTTACTTTGTAGGGCATACAGAGAAAGAAACAGTAAATAATGACAGAACTTTATCAATAACTTTAAAATATAACTCCCTTAGCTTTAAATAGTATATTGTTGTGCTAAAACCCTTGATACCATTTGGTGTGCCGATCATCATTCTTACAGAAACATAAATGAAGTGTCTAAGGTGTTTCTTCTCCTTTGTAGATATCTCTTTACTGTAGATATTTGGAATGTTTGTAATGTTTTTTCCAAGGGCAAGTTCATTATATATGATGCATCTATGAAGAATGTTAAACCAAACAATATCCACATAAGAACTAGTTTCATTACTTCACCAGCACAGACGGTTCACTTCCATCATAATTATGTTTACAGAAACCAAATATCCCCGAGAGAGCTTCCCCTACATAGTTGTTATAAACACTTCAGTAGCTTTGTTGATATTCTTTCTAACTAAAACAAATAAGGAATGTAGATGTTCTAGATTCTCAGATAGGCTCTCGTTAAACTATGCTGATAAAGATAAAATCTCAATACAAATGGTGGGTATGGAATGCTATGTTATCTGTTTACTGATACAATACCATTGTGCATCAGTTTTAATAGTTCAATAGTCCTTAAAGGGGCCTTTACACATACATAAAGATCGTTGTGCTTCTCTGTGCAAACAAAAGCATAACAGATTGCCGTTGGACGGGAGGCAGAATGGTTACTAAGGTCACTAAGATGTGGCTGTAATGGGATGTTGAGTCAAGGCACATGATCGCCAAGGAAAATGAGGACGCCAATAACGTTTTAACATGCTCAAAACTGGCGTAGACAGGACGCCGTCGATTCTGGCCGTTTAACGGTTGCAAGAGGTAAATGGTCATACAATGGACGATCTACGGTCGCTCAATGATCGTCATGTAAGAAATTCACCAATTTGGGGTGATGCCGATGCTTGTTGAGGTTTGTAGAGATGTATTATTGGTAAAAATTGCCTTTGAAGAGGCGTTTATATCATATATATGATATAACCTCTATTCCTAAAGATTTAATACTGAGTCATTTTAAAGGCGCTGTAGCACGTTTTTTGCAAATTTTATTTTTTCAAATTTCTCATTTATAATGATAGTTTATGTCATTTATATTTACTTCAGAGGGTAAAACATCTTATTACACAAACCAATTATCCGTAGTGGTAATAACGGTGTTGCGTATAAAGCCAAAATTGCATGGCGGCCATTTTATTGTGAACACATTTTATTATATTCGAATGACAAAAAAAATTCCCATGGCTTTACGGAACCATGTACACTCATTTGCAACTTGATTTTCCGAAGAGAGAAGCGTGTTTTACTGTTGTTGATAATATTTTTCAAATACATTTCATCGACTTATTTCAGCAAAAAAACGTGCTACAGCGCCTTTAAGATCTATTAATGTAAAGGTGAAACCTATTTGCAAATGCCAAATGTGTATGTCATGTACAAGTATACAGACATTGATAGAACTTACACGTTCAGTGTAGACATGTAGTTCCCACATGTAGTTTAAACTGACAACAAACGTTTCAGCATTCTCTTCCCCATTATAAAACAATATCATTATTTTTTAAATTAAAAATTAAAATTAATCTTCTCAAATAATGATAAAAAAAGGGTTTTTTTCACAAAAGTTAAGAAAGAACAACTAATTATCTGTAAACGTTTGTTATCAATGCCTAGTGCCAACTAGGTAACAGTAATTAGGTTGGTCTTTAGTTTACATCTGTCCTGACATGTATCAGTAACTAAAGTGAAACATGATTACTCTACCTATGTGACATTTCAGTTTGATTCATAGGTAAACAATGAGGTACCATAGCGGTAATAAATCACTTTATTTCATGTAATGGTAAACTTAACCATCAGTGTAAATTGTGTTACAATCTTATTATAAAGACAAACATTAATTTAGGTTATGTGATTGAAATTCATTGCATTATAATTCCATTATAAATACTGACAAACGAACACAGCGTGAAAAGATCAACGGTTTCATGTATTATTATATATAATTCTTTGACATAAAACTTACATACATGGTAGGAGTAAAATATGTTGATGGTTTCATGTAGCTTTCTGAATTATCGTTACTGATTTATAACAGTAACAGTACTGATATATAACTGTAAAATCATTTATTTTCTCTAGGTGCAATTTCCGCGCAAACATCATGAGTGACAAATTCGCGAGATGTATTTTTACTTTTACTTACTTTTCTACAGTGCTGCAGCGTATTTTTTAACTCCTTAAGTAATATTTTATTCAAGCCTAACTAACTTGTCCTACGCAATAGCCTTGAAAATTAACTCAGGAAGACCATTGCTATATTTTAGAACTTTTTATGAAGTCAGTTCAGTAATAAACATTAAAATGATAATGATTTTTTAAAATGCGAATTATCTCTAACATTATTAATAAAATCCTATTGGGACATCTTCATCAAAGTATACATTTTCGGCATTGCTTGCATGGTTGTTCGGAAGGGCAAACAAATGCTACATGTATCAACATGTTCCGTCCCAGACAATCCGTCTGGAGCAGACATAACTAAAATATCCCACAGCAACATTCTAGCTTCCACAGGATTCAGATAAACACACTTGTAGCTGTACACATGTATCTGAATTAAAGTGATGGTGCAAATATGTCCTGGTGAATTATGTCAAGGTATTTAGTTCAGACATATTACCAACATTGAGACGAGCGCACAGTGGTTTCAACTAAATTACAATTTGCTATACTCATGATCAATAAACAAGCTTTATTGTAATGAACAAGTGTACGCCAATATTGCCAGTTTGTGAGCAGTAAATATCAGATTTTACAGTAAATATTCTCAAATTGTTGACACTTTAAAAAAATATAATGCGTTAACCGAGAAGCACATTGCAGACGCTTTTTCCTTGACTATAGAAACATCATCAAGTCTGGTAAGATTTCAAGTTCTAAAAAGCTATTGTTATTGTGCATGGTACAGTATTTCTCAGTATTTTCTAGTTCATCGTGATGTTTTGGTTAGATATTTGCAAAGGCATCACGCCATATGTTATACTTGAGGGGGTTGAGAGCTCACAAACTCCATGTCTGTTTCACTCAAAGTTGGTGTGAAGTTGTCTGCGCACATGAAACACATTTCATTCTGTTAACACAATGTTGAAAGGATCACAGTTGTTATACATTTTGTATTTTCATTCTGAAAAGGGAAAGCTTATATCTTCAATATTAATTTTCGTGTTTCACTGCCCTTTAACATTGCTGCTGGATTTAAACATTTCATTAATTTATATTCGTTCGGAAAGCAAGAACAGTTTTGAGAAGATATTTTGATGGGAGAAGATTCAGGTCTACACTGAAGAAGTTACTATCTATATCACTATGTAAGAATTGAGCGTTGGGGATATAACATACTTTAGCTAAATGAGAACTTGAAGTTTTCGAATACCAAAAATAATTAAGAAAAATGGCAAGTCTATGAACAATAAAAGTATCACTTTTCGATGATTAGAGACGATGTTATCATGGGGAGTCTTTATATTAACTCCTTTAGATTCCTATCAAAGGAGTTGTCCGACTGAGCGTTTATGCAATACAGTTCCCTAATGTCCATGGTCAGATGGACAATTGTCAGTCAGTTTTTCTCAAATCATAAGAGTTTGTACGAATGTTGGCTAGTGGCTGTTACGGCTCCACGGTGTGTCAAGTGTTCCAAGTGGTAACAAAGTGTTTTCTTAAATATAAATGCATTTGTAAATGCATATTATCATAGTCAGTTGTTTCCTTATATCAACCAAAACTTGATTGTTAGTTTTACTGAGACTTTCTAAAAATACTAAACCTTCTCTACTTGAAGACAGCCTAATCTTGATTTGTGAAATATTTTGAAAATTTGTTTGTTTTCAGTTTTATTATTTTCTGTAAAAACTAAGGAACTGTTGTTTTTTGGATTCATTATTCATGATGGATCATGCAGTAAGTAGCAGAAGAGACAAAAGAAGAGAGAAATACGTAATTTTTACATTCACAATAGCAATTGAAAAGAGTATGATGGCAAAGATTTGTTTTATCAAACTTTGCATTAAAACTATCTATATATTGATAATGAACATTATATTCATGTAGGTATGCCAATGTTGTGCCACAGAATGTAGCGTGTGTTTCAAATGTTGGACCAACAACTGTTTGATATACTGGGTTTATATATCATCATTTGTTATATATATATATATATATATATATATATATATATATATATATATATATATATATATATATATATATATGTATAATATTATATATATATATATATATATATATTATTATAACAATGTTGTTAAACGTATCTAATCTCAAAGTAGTCATGTAAATATCTCTTGCTTAATTTTTGCACACATTTTTAAATTTTATATGTCATTTTTAATAAGATTTAATTGTTTCATTTGGAAGTAGAACATTACTTGATGGCTTCATTAATGCAGAGGTAAAATTGTCGTTGCTGGTATTTATTATTCATGTAGGTTTTATTTCTCAGGATTGTGTAATAATAAGGAAACTTCTTTATTTTCTATTAAAATTTGAATGAATAAAATTATGGAAATTATTCTATGCTAAATGCATTATGCACTCAAATATGTGATTCTTCTGAATTCATCCTCAAATTGTAGACAAATCAACAGCTGTTTGCCTTTCCTGATCGCAAATAGATATCTATCCTTATCTTGAAATTCAAAAACAGATTTGCAAAGGGGTTTATTATCAATGATCAAACTTTATTTGATAAATGTTTCCCCATAAACCAATAGGGTAGAAAAATCAAAGATCATTATTATGAAAGTGTTTGATGTTATACTTTGAAGATCAAAGAGAGTGGGTGATACAATTACCTTGTCTTATCATCTCCAACATCAACTTTCATTGTTTATGATATAACAGTGGTTGGCCTATTCACCATGATGGGTCTAAGATGAAAGGGAAACTTTATCATATCTCTGGAGTCGTCTAATCGGATGAATGAATATTTATTGAGAAATTATATCTTCAATGCAAGTGCGTGACAATACTGCAATTTGAGTAATGATTGAGTGATTAACAGCGTCAAGGATAAAGATTATGAGCAATATGGTGAAATAATCTGATGAATGATTATTTATTGTTTCTGATATCAAATAAAACCAAAGGATTAGAAAGCTTCTGATGTCAAGTTTAGTAATGATACGAAAGTTTACAAATAGTTATCCGTTTAGTAAGATGTTGTTACATTTTCAATGGGTATCTGTGAATCAAAAGTATTGTTAGATGTCACTTTTTATTACTTGACCATTGAATATATCTCTGAATATATATATTAAATTATACTCGTGAGTTATAATAATAATAAGGATACTTATATGGCGCTAAATCCACAACACTAAGGGTCATGCTCAAAGCGCTACACACATTATTACCCTGGTATAAGGACCAACATCTTACTTTTTCATTCTCAACTCCTCTTGGAGTATGCAACCTGAGCTACCAATTAAGGCGCTCGAAAGTTATCTGACACATTGCCTTCACTTCCACTTCACCAGGTACTCAATTGTACTGCAGAGTGAACAGAGGCACATTTTGAATAAAGTCCCTTGCCCAAGGTGACACCACGAGCCTCTCAACTCATGTCTCAGTGTGGGGCAGGGAATCACCCTTCAAACTCTCAGTGTTTTTATCCAGCAATGAGTGGGGTAACCCACCCATCCAGCGAGCCACGCCCGTTGTTGCTGAACTTCACTGATAGCGGTTGACTGAGCTATGCACAGGACCACGTGCCACCACAGTTATATGATTTAATGTTTTCGATTGCTGTTGTTAAACACCAGATCAATCCCTTGTTACATGAAAAGTGTCTGTAATGGATTTGCGGTAAGTATTTTGTATTTGT
This sequence comes from Gibbula magus, assembly GCA_936450465.1. Lineage (NCBI taxonomy): Eukaryota > Metazoa > Mollusca > Gastropoda > Trochida > Trochidae > Gibbula > Gibbula magus. The sequence goes on from OW388305.1 coordinate 67,182,753, forward strand.
TTAGCACTTCAAACAGAGTGCTATTTTAACAAGAAGCTGATACTTCTTTACTGGCTTATTACAGGAAGGACCTCAAAAAATAATATTGATAGCTTTGACAGTTGTGAGTGTTTATGTTCAGGTGTTGAGCTAGATAAGTTTTGTAAGGACTATTCACTTACATAATGTACTAGATGATTAGTCCTTACAAATGAATGAACGTCAATAATAGTGTACAATTATGTCACTATAACATGTCGTGTTCTGACTAACACTATAGTTCACTTAAGGAGAGTCTACAATATACAGTAGAGCGATTGTTGTGTTACCTGGATTTGGAATCACAATTCTGCCTCTTCGTGACATGGTTGCTCTTTTAAATCTTACCGTTGAACGCAAAATAACACTCAAATGAAATGCATATGATTGACAAACAAAACATCACATAAATCGATACATATGATTGGCAAACAAAACATCACATTAATCGATACATATTTTTAACTCATTCACTATATCAATGAAATAAAATCTAACTCTTCACCTAAATTACTTGACTTCTTTTAGGCTCGAGAACGGCGTCAAATTTGTGATAAATAGACAGGAACTACTCGCATCTAAGGAAGCACGTCATTTCTTATTTATGCTTGGTTATTGACACAGTCTCTAAGTTTGAATTCCTACGTCTAAGTTAACTCAAAGTTTGAATTAGAAAAGAGTTTCCATTTGTGTTTCCTTATTATATGATGATATAATTAGAATATCGTGTCACATTTCACTATTTGCAATGACATATCCCAGATAACATGCCCCCTAGTGGACCACTAGTGGCAGATAGCTAGTGGCTTGCCACTGATGGGTAGCAAGTGGCCTCCGGGTGTGATAGCTAGTGGGCAAATGGTGGCAGATGGCTAGTGGCTTGCCACTGATTGGTAACAAGTGGCCCATGGGTGTGATAGCTAGTGGGCAAATGGTGGCAGATGGCTAGTGGCCTGCCATTGATGGGTAGCATGTGGTCCACGGGTGTTATAACTAGTGGCTTGCCTCTGATTGGTAACAAGTGGCCCATGGTTGTGATAGTTAGAGGGGAAATGGTGGCAGATAGCTAGTGGCTTGCTATTGGTGGGTAGAAAGTGGCACAACGGTGTGATAGCTATTGGCTTGCCATTGGTTGGTAACAAGCGGCTGCGGGTGTGATAGCTAGTGGGTCACTGGTGGCAGATGGCTAGTGGCTTGCCACTGCTTGTTAGTAAGTGACCCATGAGTGTGATACCTTCTATCAGCTGGACACGCCATCAAAATTACCCAATTTCGGAAACCTTTCGAAATTTGTTTAAACGTCCGCGTGGCCCGACTGGGAAATCAGCTCCGCTGGAAACCACTCGTAAAATCTCCAAGAGAAGAAGAAGAAGAAGCTACCAGTGGCCCACCAAATGTGTGTTATCTGGTATCAAGCAATATTAGAAGTATTTACATAATCTACGCTTTCAGGCAATGTTCATAGTTCCACTGATGTGAAATATTAATATTAATGGACGTATGCCTCATAATATATATATATATATATATATTTATATATATATATATATATATATATATATATATATATATATATATAATATAATGTTCATAATCATAATTCACAAGTTGTAATATATCCCTGTGGCATCACCCTTTATTCACCGATAACACGCTAAGGCACCATGTATCCCTATGACATTTCTCTTCACAGTACTCTTCAGTACTCAAATGCGCTTATATATGCACATACTAATGAACACCAAGAGTTGTCCAAACAAAAACTCTGCTTTCCTGGACAACCAAATTAATGCTCAATTCTAAAGTAGGAGATTGCCTTGCTTCATAATTTGCATTCAGTGAACCATAGACATTGATTATCCAACTGATCGTTATGAAACAATCAGTAGGTTATACCCAGATGTGAAAAATAAACCTTGCTAGAATGGGTTTTACAATATTTCCATTTACATGTTTAAATGTACGTACTATCAAACGGCGTTCATGATTTTGTCAAGTAAATGCCATTACAAAAATGGTATCTGTCTATAACATTTCCAAATCAATTCATTCTTTATGGTAAAATGTTTTTATTAGTTGTCTTTTTTATAAAACTAACAATTCCTTTTACATGTGAAGTATAACTTTAAAACTGTAAACAAACATCATCGTCAGTCTACTTTTTAGATTAATCTTTACTGTAAATGCCTGGAATGTTTACAATGTATGCGGCACAGACGGCTCACTTCCATCATATGTTTACAGAAACTAAATATCCCTTAGACAGCTCCCCCTACATAGTTGTTATAAACACTTCAGTAGCTTTGTTGATATTCTATATAACTAAACGAAAATCAGGAATGTAGATGTTCTAGATTCATAGATAGCCTCTCGTCAAGCTATTCAGATAACTTCTTATATAATGTTAGAGTATAGAATGTGATCTTATAGTTTTACCTGTGTAACAGTGCTGTGCTCTTTGTTTTAAATTTGCAGACGTTCTACGTTTAGTTCAACAAATCTGCAAACAAAATCAAATTTTAAATGACTTGAATAAATAATGGTATTTCCAGAATCAGAATCATGATTAAAATGCGCTGTTGGAAGTGATTTAGATGAAACTGAAGAACGTATATTGGGAACGTACTACACTTCTTTTTCAAATGGATGGTTTAGGTTATACAGTAATGACGTAATGGAAGCCTCAGGTTTTGTATACATTGTGGAAACTGGACCATTTTTATGTTCGAATTTAGAAAACTGTTATATGTTAAATGGTTTCCCAGGTCTACATATACTCTCGACTGTCTATAGTAACTGTCCGATGTTAAGCACTTGAGGTTTCCCAAGAAGAGAAAAAAGTTTCTCATCATGAAGTCATGAATCACTCAATAAATATTTTACAATCACTTAGAATTTTGCATTGCCGATAGATACACCATTTAGATAAACTCTTACTTTTTAAAAGGGTTCTCTTGTCATTTCTAAACTGGCAAGCTTTTAAATTTTAACAGCCTTGTATATATGTGGCGCAAATTTGTAACATTTAACAGTAGCATAGCTTTGCTGTCCTTTTAACTGAGTTCATATCGCGTTCAACACTTTACAGACGAACAAACACCTGAAATGCTGAAGACATCGATTTGTTCAACAAATATCATGCTTTCACTTTGAGGTAAACTTTATTGAGTTTCCTTTAGTCTGATAAAGTTTTGAACTTTCGCAAATTCCTTTCTTACTAAATGGGTAATGTTCAAGTCTTAAACAGTGTATAAATCAATGACATGTTGAATTGTGTAAACATTGGTATTAGTATATACATTCGATGAATTAGTAGGTCTCAAAACTTCTTAATATTCATTTTCAGTTTATAACATAATTTAGTTAATGTCAATGTCTATCACCTAATAAGGTAAATACCCTGAATGTGCTTACTAACACGATAAAGAGAAATAAAGATAAATGTTTCTGTTACACAAACGTTGAATATTAACTGAAAATCGGCTCGACAATATCTCAACACTTCGGCATGATAATTCAAACACAGAGCCTTATTACGTCACAGCCTAGGTTGAAATAGCCAAATTACATGATCCATGTAAGTGTCATATGTATAATTTCATTATTTAAAATTGGATTGTGAACCTGTCCAGTGTAATGAACCTTGTTTGATTAAATTCCTTAAACTCTCAATCATACACTGACACAAATAAAGGCACGTGGAATTTGTAATTGGAATATGAAAATGTCAGATGATAATATAATTGTATAGCTACGAGCTACGAGTAAGGTCTCTAATTAATTAAGTAAATATGTCAACGTTGAAGAGCTACGAGTAAGGTCTCTAATTAATTAAGTAAATAAGTCAACGTTGGTTCGAAGCAATATTGGTCTGAAGAAGGTCCATGACCTTTTCTATGCTGATTGTTACATATTACATCCACTAATGCAAAGTTAATAACATAAGCTTATGTTAACAAAAATTTAAAAGTTTGTCTAAGTTTCTTTTAAGTAAATGTTCTTTTTTTTTGTTCTGACTGCAAACTAAAATGAGTATTGGTAGATTCCCTTTAATTACTTAATGAACGTAGGCAAGGTATACATTGAGAATTAGAACTGTACCATTCCATTATGTATTACTGTCAAAAGAAAACAAATGTGTTCTTTTATGAAAATGGTCAACGCCGTCACTGAAAGTGATCATCCGAAAAGTAAAAATGTATTCAGAAAATTATAGGATGTCAGGTTTAAGTGAAGAACCTTTTATTAACGAACAATACTACAAGTCTTTATTGAACTGCTTAACAAAGAACCTTAAAGTTAACGATTCATCATTTATGCAAGCGATCTTCACAACTACCTACAAGTAGAGCAAACTTCACAGACAGACAAGGCATCTCAGCGTGTTTACAGAACCTGAATAGCCTGTGGCTACTTCCTGCATTCCTACATAAACACATCAGCAGCTTTGTTGATGTCTCTGACAAATGAAAAGAACCTGAGGCATTGATGATGATTGGTAAAAATGCAATCTTCGTAAATACTCCCTTAGAAAGTGACATTTGTTATAAGTCAGCATATTCACCTGTTCTATGTTGATGGTATGTGACGATGCACTTCTGGTTAATAATTGTCTTTGAAGAGGCGTTTATATAACCTCCATTCCTAAATAGTTAATACTTTGTCATTTTCAGATTGGTGAATGCAAAAGGTGAAATGTATTTTCAAATCAGAAAATTGTATGTCATGTAAAGACATTATTATTAGAGTTTCACATGTACATTAAGCCTGTACATTACACCTGTAGTTCATCACCTCCCATCACATGTAAAGGAGCTCTCAGGTGACAAAAATATTCTTAAGATGACAAACAAATTCTTCTCTAATATCAAGTGTCAGCAAAACAAATTATCACGTTCAAGTGTACATCTTTGTTCATTAAACAGTAAATAAATAGCAACTTATCATCCTTACACTATTGCCTTCACTCTCAAGTACAAAGTTATAGTGTAAGATCACAATACTTAGACAGGTCTTTAGTTACTCCTTTATTGACATATACCACGACTATATCAACTTACGTGAAGCATGATTACCTTACCTACATGATATTCGAGTTTGATTCAAGCTTTGATCACTTTGACGTCATAGCTGAGACAATGAGGGGCCATAACAGAAACAAATCACTTTAATACATGTGATGGTAAACCTTTCTGTCACTATAATTGTTGAAATGTTATTATAAGACATACATTAATTTTGTTAAGTGATTGTAAATGTCAGTGAACTTGCAAGTTCTGGTTATTGCTCCGGTAAACTTAAACCAATATAATTAAATAAAGGAATATAATCAATTAGCATACGATGTATAATGGAACAGAACAATAACCCGTTCAAGGATTCAAACAATGACTCATCTCCAATTAAAATCAATACTTTATAAACCCCAATTACTCTTTAAAGTTATCTGACATCAAGATTATCACAATATTCAAGACTTTGTATATTCATATCAAACGATGCAGAAGTGAGATCATATTTGTCATCCAAAATCATTGATTAATTATAGTTAAAAATATTGATTTGTTTGAACAAAAACTCCCTACCCTTGATTCCTCTGACATCAAGAATATGTATTTTTCATATAATTAAAAAAAAGTGAGATCATATTTATCACTTTAAGTCATTAATAAGATCATTAAAGTCATTAATATATAAAATATTGATATGTTTGAACAAAAACTCCCTACCATGACTCCTCCGACATCAAGAATATGTTTGTTTTATATATTTAAATACATTATAAAAAAGTGAGATCATATTTATTACCTTTAAGTCATTAATAAATTATAGTTAACAGTATTAAATACCATTAAGCTTCTTAGCATGTGATCAGAGTGAGATCTTACTATTCAGCCCATTAATACCTCACTGTGATATCACCATCTTTGTTCTTAGTGATGTCACATCATTGTAAGTTCATAAACTAACACTATGACAAAACCTAGCAACAGAATTGTAGTCATCGTTTGTTGATATAGCTTAATCTTACACAAGCTACATGAATATCTTTTATAGGAATCGATTTCGGATGATATATTGACATTTTGTAATATAGGCAATTAATGCTAGTTCATCTTGACTGATTGAGGATTACTTATATTTATTTTCAGTTGACATAAATTAAGTACATGTACAGTGAGCATTAATTACATATATGTTCAATGAGTATTAAGTACATAATTGTAAACTGTAAATTGTAATGATGTCAAATCTCAGACTAAAAACTTTCCAAAAACATTAACCTTTAATACTCGAACAATCATTTTGCTCGTTTTACTGAGCGTTTCACTTTAAATTTCTGACGCATCAGTTGTCGGAGATGTTTTGTAAAATTTGCTTCATTTTTAAGAATTATATCATATATACCTTCTGGTAATCTTGTAAAAAGAGTTATCTTATTGCAAACGTTTTTATGGTCCCTTTTCCCTCAAGATATGATTTTTTTATCATCCTGAGATATATCTCTTAAAAGTATTTTAATGGGAGACAGCGAACTTCCAATGCCTACAGGTAAAACGTTCATTATATCCGTTTAGGAATCCAAGCCAGTGTAAGCTTTGATGCTTTAAAAAATCAACTTTAACTTGACAGGATATGTAGCGGGCTGTGGTGTTATTGAAGTTCTAAGTATCTGAAAGAGAAATCCATGTCAAATGTATTCTTGTTCTATATACATAATGAAAAAAAACGGTTTTTGCTAAACTCATTTGACATAAAAAAAAAAAATAATGCCATGACGTGTTAACAAGTGTGTTGCAAAAATACTTTTTAAAAGTTTCACAAAATGGATTATTTTATATCTTACTTAGATTTTTACATTTAATATTCCAGTTTTGTATCATAATAAACTTATTTTCCTGTAAACTTAAAACATGTAGAGAAAATTGATTTAGCCTTATAATGAATGTTAACGTCAGTGTTATTACACAAGTCTTTTTCGCTGATGAATAGCGAGTTTATTGACTGCTCTTTTCATCGAAAGTCACAACCACTTGGATAACAAAAGAGACTCATTTGCTCTGAACCTCATTAGGGTTTGCAGGATTGATTATCTAAAATTGATTCAAATAAATGTTGTTTTTTTCTAATTTTGAGTGATACATTTTAAAATCTGTAGTAAGCTATAAACAGGTCACAGTTAGGTCAGTTTTGATTATCTGAGAATAGTTATGCTTTATGCTGGTCCTGTAACTGAAACGGTAGTTAATCACCTCAAAATTATGTATATACATATGCTATTATACGCTTAATGTTCGTTTCACAACGGTATGACAATGATATAAACATACCTCGTCTTTCATCACATGCATTATAGAAATTAGTGTTTACTTAAACAAATTTAAGCATTTGTAAATGAGTACACCATAACTACTTCTATTAAACCTGTCACCATCATACTTTGGAATCACAGATTTCCAGTGCATTTTATTTGTTTTAAAAAAAATGTTTGGACGTGTGAAAGATGAGCACAGTTCTAAGTCAATCTTTGTCAATATCTCCAATATACGAATGTGTATGTGGTTATTATGGAGCATAAACCCATTTCCCAACTGACATTTTCAGATTTGAGAATTCAAGATTTGCTGTTAATCTTTGTGTTAGATTACTGATGTTTGCTCTTAATCGTAGACATCAAAATGGACCATAATACAAGTATGTCAAGGAACAATTATAAATACTCAGTGATGACACCTAGACCTTTGTGGTGACTGTTGACTGTGAATAATCCAGGAATCGTCATCAGCATTTAGAAGTATCATACTTAATACAACACTTGCCATTAAAAGGCCAGAAATGAATGAAGTAAAATATAGCATTACATAACAATCAAAGATGAAACTATTCTATTGAAAAACCTTTACTTTTAGATGGAATCCAAGACCCTTCATGCTCAGGGGGACAAATAGGGGATATTAAACGACATTCCATGTGATATCGTTGTTTTTAAAGGAGAATGAAGTTTAGTATTATGTTTATTACTTGCCCAAATTAATCAAGTGAAACTATTATGAAATCATACTTAAAGTTGTATAACATTATTTTGATATTGCTGTATAAATATAACATTACAGTTTCTTCCACGGAGATAACCAGGAGAAAGGAACATCCGTGATATTTTATCCATGACACACTGTGTAGTCTCAGTACATCAACTCACTATTTCTAAATAAGACAGTCAACTGTGACACATTTAGTGATCGAACGTCATTGCTTTTCTCGTTGTTGAATTAACGACAACATGATAGTACAATGCTTAAAAAAATCCATTTTGACTGAGTATAAAATGTTATGTTCTATGAATATGTGCACAAGCCACAAGTGTTTATTACAAGCGATACATAAATAAGTACATCAAAGTGTATTCTGTCACTATATTGCACATAATCCTAATGCTATTTTGACTTCAGGACGAGATGGAGGGACTCGAGACTCCTGATCCCTGCTTCAAGCACCCTCGAATAGAACGACATGTATTGACATAATAAACTGAGAACAATTATTTATGTTCTATGAACATTTGCACGACAGTTTCTATAGCTGAGTGACAACAGGCAGGAATCACATCATGTCAGTATTCTTCTTTTATGATCCTGAGTATCATGTGGCCCTTTGGGGAAACATTATCTTCACAAAAAGGACATATCATCAAAGAGTGATGTTTTTTTCTTTATTTCCATTTGTTCCTAACATATCTTCAAAACAACAATTTACTTAAATTGATTTAATTTACGTCTTGTCTGAAAATTATGCTATAATTCTTTCATAAAAGGAAAAACTTTTCGCACAATTTATTTTAAAAGAGACATTAATAATTACATTTGTATTATGTGAACTAGGCAACATAAACAATCATGTTTTGAAAATAAAATGAAATGACAAATGTACAGATTCTCTTACAAGGACAAATATTGAAGATTTAAAATCTTATATATTTAATAAAAGAACAGAAATACATGCCCCGAAGTGTCAATTTTGATATTTTATGTCCGCATCCCTGGTTCAAAATCTCAGGTATATCTGCATGTGGATCGTGTAGGTATAGCACTATTCTATGATCACTTCAAAGACTGAATGCTCATCTTTCATCTAATATCACATATTCAGTTATCCAATGGCAAATTAATAGCATAAAAGTGATACAAATGTGATCTGATCAAACATAAATAGGGGATATTTTATTCATAATTTTTTTAAATATATTGAAAATGATCATGAAAATGATCACTTCTGCTTTGGTTATATGCATTAAACCTTGCACAAAATAACATTTGAAGAGATTCATGCTCAGTAAAATTAATCAGAGTATTGTTATAAACAAAGTATGTTGCAAATTAGCGAACGTTATGCTTTTCATTTTTTAATTGAGATGAATGAAAGTTGTTGTGAATTAGTAAGGTAAGTATATTAACTTTTCCATGCTTAATAAGAAACAAGTTTTTCACCTTATACATCACAAAACATTATCAAAAACCAAACATTCCCACAGCTATCTGAATTCTTAAAATTAGAATTGAGATTTCAAGTAATGTCATTAAGGAAAAAAGCTAAAAAATGAAATGACGATTTAAGTCTTGATGAAACCAAAGACAAAATTTCTTCTCCTTTCACCAGGAATCGTTTCTTTATACAGGGAGAGAGATAAAACAACTCATGTTTATAGGAGAATCTAGCCCCAGTGTTATTGACACACTACAAGAAAAGCACTTGAAACATGTCTGCAATGTGTTATCTGTAGATTATACAAACAACTTCCACTGTGTTCACGGTCTCATCTGTCTATATCCAACTCGTTTCTGTTGTCTTAGCAACAATACCATGCATAGCAAGCAGGAACTCGATACATTAGACTATTTTAATACCATATATGATACCATTTTCATCCCTCTTGAGCTCTGACAATTCAGCTGAGGACACTTACTTCGTTACTTTAAAGAAACACAATATTGTTAAAACCACCTGAATCTCCTGTTCTTTGCACATTTGAAACAATTGTTCCGATAACACCACCTAGAATGATGATAATAATTGCGTACTTTTATTGCTTCTCTTCCACACACTAAGGTATGCTCAAAGCGCTACAATTATTACCCTGAAGGAATAGTACTTTCAGAGCTGCTGCTAAGCGCTTCATCAGTACCTCCCGTATGCAGGTACTCATTCATACAGCTGGGTAGACTGAGTGCAATGTGGATTAAGTGCCTTGCCCAAGGACACAACACAGTATTCGACCCAAGTAACACATCTTTGGTGTCTCCACCGGGATTCGAACCGGGGCGTCAGCGTGAGAGGAAAGCATGCTAACCACTACACCACCGTGCTTCCTAGGGATAGATGATAAGTGTCATTATACTTGTAAATCTATTTTGCATACATATAAGAAGTTAATTGTTTGTGTACCTTCCCAAATGGAACAAACCATGGTCCTAGAGTGTTACATTCACATAGATGTTAAATAACCACTCAGTAATGTACTATAGGAAGGGCCTGAATCATTTTAACTCGGAATATTTAATCTCTGAAATAACAACCTACTTAACAAAGTAACTACTTTCAACGCTGTTATACATTCTTTCATATAAATATTTAGATAAATATAAAAGCAAGTAAGGCGGGTACAGTCATCATTTATTCGGGCGATCTTCAAGATCTACCTTACAAGTAGAGCACAGACATGACCACAGACAAGGCCTCTCAGCGTGTGTTTACAGAACCTGAATAACCTTTGACTACTTCCTACATCTCGTTTATATAAACACATCAGCGGCTAATATATCTGATAAATTAAACCCAAGCCATGTAAAGTTGTAAATATACAACTTTCGTACATATTTGCTTTTGAAATGACATTTTTAAATAAGTATGCTATAATCCATGTCTAAGCAAGCGTATAAAGATTTTGCTTGGTAGATACACCCAATACCAAAAGAAACTTTGCATCTCAGTTGATTTGATCATATGTATGTTTTTCAATTACAAATATTTCAAGTTGTGGACATCGTACACTAAAACTGAAAAGTAATGGCGTATTGTCATCAGTCAAATATTTTTTTCAGAAGTTTTTAATTTTTTTACAAAAAATGAAATTTAAAAAAAAAAAAAAAAATTAAACTTTTAATTTTGACAAGACACACATGTTAAGCGACTAACGCACTACTGAAACATTTTCTGATGTTAAAAGTCCGTTGATATTACCAATTAGCAAAGACCACCGAGTACGAGACCACCACCGAATCACAGACGAATTGATCAAACATATTTTGATACCCCTCGTATGTTGATGCTTCAAAACTTTTTATTTAAATAAACTTTTGAAATGAATATTTTCATACATCGAATGTAAAATTGAATAATTATTACAATACTTAAAAACCCAAATCCAATCGTTGCCTATTATGTGATTTATTAAGACAAGAAGATGGGTGCAAAGTTTCTTTTGGTATTGGGTTTAGTTTGTTGATTTAAAAATGTCGTAATTAATTGTCAGTGAGGGGATGGTCAGGTAACTCCTGTAATGGTATTCCCCTTAAACAGTATTCAATTATTCTCTTATTTAGTTAGTTATGATGTGTTATGGTCTCTATGTCATGTACGAGCTTTAAGTATGTTAATATGTCATGTACGAGCTTTAAGTTTGTAAAATGAATAGTCAGCATGCCTTAGAAACAGTTTTTGTGCTTTGTTAAAATGTTTGTAAGTTAATGTGGTCTTTGTGGGTGTGTGCTTTGATGATGCATCATTCCAAGCAAGTTAGGTCAAAACATGGTACACATGTACACATGAAACATACGTTTACATTGCTTCCTTAAATCCTCTAAAACAAAAGTATATGACCTTGAAAAATCATAATAATTGTACAATTATACCCCTTATACCTTGTATTTGTCTCTAAGTGCATGTATATCACATACCACGTGTCAATGATCATGATCCATATGAAAATTTAATAAATTCCTTTGGCTCAAACTCCTTCGTTGTTTAATTCAACTATTCTTTGATAAAAGAGTAAGCAGTGTGTAAACCTAAGATCAGCCTATTTTGAATAACAAATATACTAAAAGATTCATACGTTATTACACAACTAGATGTAAATCCGTTGTATCGCATGTTTCCACATTCAACATGATTCATAAGATTTACAGTTTGTCAAAATGTATGCAATGCTCTTGTAATGTTATATTCTTCTGTCTATGACAAAACACATCTTGAATTAGTCCGTTGTATGTTTGGACATCTAAAGATCAAAGACACTTTGTCTTAAATACGACAAAATACTAAAGTCGTCATTCAGTTCCCCGGTTCCGCTCTATTCATTAAACAGAAGTGAAATATTAACATATTTATTATTTCTTCATTCTCTTGACATTTCAGTTTGATTCAGGTGTTGATCGCTGTACGTCTAATACGAGACAACGAGGAGCCATTACATTATATAAATCATTTTATTGCACGTCTTTGTACATTTATCGTAAGTATAATTGTTAAAATCCTATTATGGTAATATAATTCTGTTAAGGTGATTGAATATGTGGCTGAACTTTGAAATTCTGGTTATTATGCCTGTGGACGAGGAGTAATATACAAATCAAATGATTATAATGATGCATGAACTTTTCGACCTCACGATATCATGAGATAAACATGGTAGCTGTCAGGAATAAACAGATATTGTATATATTTGGTTATGTCTAATTGTACTTAACATGTTCTCACGACCGTCGGTTATAGTTATATTTCAGCGGAAATCACATAATAAAAAGGGGTTAGTGAGGACGGTTTTTCAATTATTTTGACATTTTCAGTTTATCTTCCGGAAAGCTTTATACTTTCACGAAGTATTTAGTGGCGTCAACATTACCTGTTTTAAAAAAAGATTGGGGAAATATGATCCTTAAAGATAACTTTGAAGAGCACTAATTCCATATATCCAAGACACATCTTGCAGTTTACACCTTCTGACCACCCGTGCCCAGAGCTACATACATATGCACATACGATCTTAGATTGTTATTTTCTGGCTATTCTATCCAGGGGTGTGGGCTACAGCTTGTTTGACGTTATCATAAAACTTAGTAGAGATCAAGAGAAACTTTTAACTTTAATAACGCCTATGGGTAAGATTATTGTCTCGTTATTCTAAGCATTTACCTCCGAATAAAGACACCAGTGACCAGATATGTACTGTATTTGCCTCCATGTCAGATTTTTTTTTACATTATAACACATTTAGCTCCCATTAGAAATTCTTGTACAAATTGTTCAATTTATTCATCAAATGTTTTTTAATACTTTTCCCTCTAGATATGATCAAGATTTGTTTATCTTCCTGTGACATTTCAAAGAAACGTTTTGATGAGAGAGAAAATAGCCCAACCAACGCCTACGGATAGAGTGCTCATTATTATAATGTTGAAGTTTAAGTCAGTGCAAGTTTTGATGCTGTCAAAAATCAGACAACTTGAAAGTGAAAGGAAAGGTTTCAGGCTATGCTGTTATTAAAGTATCTTAGCATCAGAAAGAGATAAAGCCACGCTTTGGCTTTTTATTTTCTCCAAATGTTCAAGAAAACATTTTTTTAATATTTGATATGTATTCACATCTGAAGATTTGTTTTCGTGATTTTATTTACATAAATCATACACATCAAATCATTCAAATATCAACTTCATATTTTCACTTTCTAAGGAGAGATAGGTCTGTTAAATACTGAAGCTATTGTAAATAATGATAAACAAAAAAATCAAAATTTCATCCTGTAAATACTTAATGACTAAAAGGAGATATCTATCTGCATACATGATTTTATTGGTGACAATCTTGATAGTCTACGCAACTCTTTATTTCTTTTAAAAAGGCTTATTGAGTAAATCTGATATTAACACTTAACGTACTTCAAAATATTGTGATGGACTTTCAAATTGAAGATTTTATCACATCCTGAATGTGTCATGTCCTCGATGTGTCTTGTGTGCAGAGATAGTCGTTCGTTATGACAGTTGGCACATGTTATATGAATTCAGTTTACATTAAAATAAATATTAACTTTATTACAGTTTTAAGGGTCTAATGACCAAGAGTACACTTTTACCTCCACGCAGGTTGTTTGCGTTCATTTAAGGATTATTTTACATGTTTTACATTATCTAAAAAAAGCTGTTTGTTCATACACAATGTATGAATGTACGAGGTAAGAATGCACATTTGATCTCCGTTCATCGAGAAATGGTTCAAACATTTTGAGAGCGGTTGAAAAAATCAGAATCGCGGAAATAAATGTAAAAACATCATTTTGATATCATATAAAGATATTTATCGTTATTACATATCCGCCTTATGTAATATATAAACTCACGGGCAAAAGAAACGCTACCAGGTATTTTAATCTAGATTGAAGAATAAATAAAGAAGTCAGAAAAAAACAAAAAACAAAAAGAACATGTGCCGATATCATATTCATAAAAAATGCAACCAATCAGCTTCCGATATCAACATCACAGTCTCCGATATTTGTCCAACTTCATGGTTATGACTGATCCCGATGCAGGGAAATCCAGGCTCAATGTAACGAAAACAGTTTAATAACGTTCTAATAACGTGTATGACCTCCCCTTGCCATGATACACGCGGTGACCCTCCGACGCTTGGAGAAAATCAAACGCCTGACGTCATTACGTGGAATGCGCTGCTGGCACCATTCTTCATGGAGAGCAGGCGGTTATGTGGAGGTGGTCGTTGTTGGCGAATACGACGATCAATAGCGTCCCAAAGCTGTTCGATCGGTGACATGTCAGCAAAGCATGCTGGCCACGGCAAAACGTCGATGTTGTTGTTAGCAAGAAACTGATGAGTAACTCGAGCTGCGTGCTGTCTGGTATTGTCTTGTTGACAGATCACATCTTGTGCCTGTTGTCGAATAAAGGGAAAGACGACGGGACGGAGAATGTCATCGACGTAACACTGAGCCGTTAGATTTCCATTCACGATAACCAGCGGCGTCTTCTCCTCACAAAGTATGCCTCCCCAAACCGTGATACTTCCTGGGCACCACTTCCTGAACGGAAAATGCAGCTGCTCTCTCCCCGACGGCGATAAACACGCACTCTTCCATCTGCTTTGAAGAGACAGAACCGACTTTCGTCAGAGAAAAGCACCCTCTGCCACTGACGTAACGCCGTCCTTAGACGTGGGACCTTAGACGTCTGGACACTGTGCTCTGCCTACCCGGTGGCCCAGGACATTTGACGCCGATGACGTAAGTCAAGAAGCGGTTCCTGAGGTGTAACGTGCGCAGGTATCGGTCCTCCTGGTGGATTGTGACTCTTGGTCGGCCTGATCTTGGCTTGTCTGAGGTCTGTCCGGAATGAGGATAACGCTGCATTAGTCTTGTGACAGTTTTGCGGTGACAGCCAAACGTTCTTGCAACATGGGTGTGGGTGGCTCTCATTTCAATCATCCCGATTGCTCGCACGTGTTCTTGTAAAGTTAATCTTGCCGTTCTTCAAATGTTTTTTACAAAGTGGGTGTCTAACAACCAATTCGCATTGGTTTTATACCCGTCGGGCATGGGTCTTGTTTGCTTTGCATGAAAAAGGCGAAAACCACAATTTGGGAAAATTTGGGAAAATCATGCGTTTGATACCACAGTTCAATATGAAACAATCATTGTTGTGTTTGGGCGATGTGTTGGGTTTGAATCTGAGTTTGATTTTTTTTTCGTAATTTCAAATCTTAAGTGGTAGCGTTTATTTTGCCCGTTAGTTTAGATCAACGAGTGTTGATATATTTAATATCAGAAGACACTTTGGTGAGATTCTCTATATATTATATAAAAACATTCTGATGCTGCATAGTAATGATACTTGAAAGACATATCTGCTTACGCAAATATATTCAATAGGGAAAATATGTATTATTACAAAAGTACACATTTACCAAGAAACATTTGAAGAGAGTCGCGTCAGGTATAAACAAGTAGAAAACCTTTCACAAAAAACTATAATTTCCTTAAGACGCAAAAGTAAGGTATTTTTAAGATTCAAATAAAATTAGCACAACAAAATATATGATATGTACTGATTTATATGAAAATAAAACAGAAACATAAAGGCCTCTGGGTAATGAAATCTAGTCCCGAACCATGAAATTGAATTATGAAGGAGAACTTTCTACATTCTAAAATTATCCTTTCATCATGTAACCGAAACTAAAATTTTAAACCTTAAAAACCTTAAAAATAAAAGAATAAATCATGAAAGTAAACAAACAAAGAAAAACATGTCTAGACTAAACTACAGTCTTGTTGGAGAGCCAGACATATCAATCTTCCTCTTATCGCCAGATCGGTTCCCATTGTACAAACTGAGATAAAGGGGCAGGTGTTGACAGAAAAAGCACTAACGCTATGCTTGATGTTTTCTGATACCTGACTGGTGAAATGCACCGGTAATACCTACCATCCACGATTTATAGATATGACAAGCAACTGAGATCCTTTCTTTGAGATTTGTTTGTTTGTTTTTGCAGAACTTAAAGGGGCAGTAGCACGTTTTTTTTGTGCAAATTTTAGTTTTTCTAATTTCCCATTTATAATGAAAGTGTATGTCATTTATATTTACTTTAGAGAATAAACTTCTTATTACACTAACAAATTATCCGTAGTGGTAATGACGGTGTTGTGTATAAAGCAAAAATTGCATGGCGGCCATTATATTGTGAACACATTTTATTATTTCGAATGACAAATCGATTCCCATGGCTTTACCGAACCATGTACACTAATTTTTTAACTTTATTTCCCGAAGAGAGAAGGGTGTTTTACTATTGGTGACATTGTTTTTGAAATACATGTACATTTGATTGACTTATTTCAGCGAAAAAACGCGCCACTACCCCTTTAATGTCGTTGTGAAATTGAGTATGGAGTAGAGCTTCCCCTCACCTCATATAGAAATGTGTAGTTCCGTCTTGATACGAGAACACAGAATATTCACGACGCCATGTATCATATACACAGACAGTGCACAACAATGAAAGTAAAAATTTTGGCAATGAATATCTATTGCCATTATTGAAGTATATTCGTGGTTATTTAATTTATTTAATATATAACATTCATCACCAAGCTGACCTTTAGCGAGCTTGAAGTGACCATTGTTATTAAGAAGACAATCCACTGTGAAGACGTAACAATTCAAAATGCCATTGATAGATAGATGATCGTGCATATTTTAATCTATATGTCAATGTCTCCAGATGTAATGTCGAGGATAGACAGTTAACAATTTTCTTAGTTTTAACTATATTCGGCCATAATAGGAGAATATAATTTAATATCTATCATTTGATAATAATTATTGAATTTTAATAACGATGTTATGTTGTTATTAGTTGTTGTAGGTTTCAACTTATCCAATTTACAGAATTATAAATCACAATCGTTTGATATCTTACAGCAATAGAAGTTTAATGGAACCAGACCAAAGGTCACCACCATGTACAAATCCAATTAACAGAATTAGCATGTGTCTATAATAAGATTCCAACAATTATACTAACCTTGATGTTCACGATCACATGCATTAAAGTGATATATATCTACTGTGATCCCTCAATGTCTAACTATGACGTCAAATATCGATCAACACTTGAACATCTTACTTACATGTCAGAGTGATAAAGCAATTGTAAATATATAAGTATCTCACTTCAGTTCCTCATACCGAACCAGTGTTGTATTCAAGGAGTAGTTATACATGAGGTTATCATTTAGTTTAATTACAGAAAGACACATTGACACTTCGTTTAGGTTTGATTAGATGTAAACTAATGTTTCAAATGAAGCTACCCTATGTTCTTCAATAAGTGCCAGGAGTTCATTGATTCAAATAACTCTTGGATCCGGTGTTCTAAATTTATATCAATCATATAGACATATTATTCACTGGTGGTTCATTTGAAAACTACTTACTTAACATGCGATACATCCGACGCTTATTAGAGAAACAACGTTCGTTGAAGACCAGGGTCTTTTTTCATAAAATAATCTTCACTAAGTTAAACCTTACTTCTTTTATAATGCACTGAGATTGCCTGACTGACTTACGATCACCTTAGTGATTTGTGGAAGGAGGCCCAGGCACATATTTCTGCTTTATCTCACGCATGTATTAGAATAGATACGGTATTATTATCGCCTATCGACACTTGCATCACATCTTACAAGATGGGTGTATAAACCGCAGTAACCTCGAGTAAGCTGACAACTTATTGTAAATGGTATCATTATACCAAGTTAATTTTTCGTGAAAAGTTATCCGTTTTTATTACATAAAGAAATTGCAACTGGCGTCAAATGTATCTTTTTAACAACAACGATTTCGTACATCTGACATTAAACTGATATATTACATTGGGCGACCCTCCCTGCCTGGAGTCTAATATGTTGTTAGTTTGTTAGTTGGTTTGTTAGTTTGTTAGTTTGTAGGTTTGTTAGTTTGCTATGGTGTGTATATCAGCGTGGAGGCTACAGTTTGTTTGATGTATAAAAAAGGTACGACCAAGCCAGGCTCAAACGTTTCGATAAACTATAAAGTTGTTGCCTTCAGGTAAGGTTATATGTTCGTAGTGCAGAACATTTTAGCTTCAAATTAAGACTCACCAATAATCTGGTGTATTTGCTGTCAGAATGTACTTAAGAATATATCATATATAGCTTCCGAGGGTAAATCTCATCACTTTCTTCAGCAAGTGTTTTTTTTTCTAAATTTCCCTCAAGACATTTTTTAATTTCCTGTTTTTTTTTCCATTTCAAAAAGGGCTTTGATGAATACGAGAAAATACAGTCCGACTAAAGCCTGAGGTTAACGGATCATTACAATTATTTGGAAGTGTACGTCATGGCTATGAAGCTGTCAAAACTGAGAAAACTTGAAAGTGACAGGAAATGTTTCGGGCTATGGTGTTATTAAAGTATCTTGACATTAGAAAGAGAAATCCAGGCTTTAGTTGTTGTTGTAATATATATTGATGAAAACATGTTTGTATTTGTCCAGTTAACAAGGTTTTATTAAGTTTAAAAAACCGTTTCAAAGGAGAAATTTGAAATAATTTTAATATGTGAATGATAAATGGACACCTTGTTTATTGCGTCTAATTGATAACTATAAAACAAACAGCTTTCCTAATGAGAACAGAAATGTGTTCAATGGAATGACATCGTCAAATTTAATATTTTACGTCCGCTTTCCTTAATAACAAATTTCCGATTTTAAGTTTAATGTTATTAATTCACTATATGAAAAAAAACCGCATATAATGTATATGCTTTAATTGTAGGATATCTAACGAGCTTGTGTCCCGAGTGATATAATTTTGCTTTGAAATAAACAATATTTCGTGAGGGACAATAACTTGATATGAAAGGGGAACGAGTAATGTATCCTATTTATTACCAACTTGTATTTCATACGATTTATTGTGTTTTAAAATATATTTTTTTTGTCCCTATAAAGGAACAGTACAGCGGAGTAATATCAACCCTGTCACAGCATCTATATGAATTATGAAATTCATAATATTGCAAATTTAAATATTCAGGCTTTTACAATAAAACCATTCTTTAATCCGTGATGTTCCGTATGGCGAAACCACTTGCACTTGTCATTCTGAAGGAAGCGTAAGCTATATAAAATCTCCCTGCTTGAGGACAGAAGACGAGAGTTATCCACCATTCACATATTTTCCGTCGTCAAAATGTGTCAACAAGTTAAAATAAACGCCATAAAATGTAAGTTTTAGATGAACTAATTTGTCTTGTGAGTATGAAGTTACTGTGTAAGTTTTCGATCACGTAATTGTTTTCATCAATAATCGGAGAATAGCATTTCGCTCCGAACAGTAAGGCTGAGTACGACTTCATTAACTTACTGATAAATATAAATATTGATTATAAGTGTTGTCTTAAATTCTTTGTAATTTTCATGAATGAATTCACGTTCGTTTTATGAATGAGTAAAGGAATCCAGGCAGAGTCAAATTTCATATTTAGCCAATCAAATTACTTGATATACTACATATGTGTCATAACAGATTCTTATGACAACCCTTTACGAAATACCACGTGGGTAATGAATATTTTTATAACATATATATTTTCAACATAAAACCTAATTTTAAGAAGCCTGCTTCATCATAACTAAGTACTTTTGTCATTTGTGTTCTGTGACTTTCATCCATTATGATAATATATTTGGGTTGCTTGATCTGCATACAATTGTAATAAATCTCCAGTAAAAAGGTAACTTTTGAAATGTACTGAATCGAATTATCAACCTTTTATTTGAGAAGTTTCTCCTCGAGATTAATTTTCACACATAAATAAACAACTGCTAAGACCTGCTAAGTACTCATTCTAACTTTGAAGATTTAATCTTTGAAATAACAAACTACTTAACAAACTAATTACTTTCATCATGTGTGACCATGTACATTCATCCTTTATTCAGGCGATCTTCAAAACTAAGTGTAGAGATACTTTTACAGTCAGACAGACAGACAGATAAATATTTACCTAATACAAGATATATATATATATATATATATATATATATATATATATATATATATATATATATAATTCATATATACACAGAAAATGGGCCATCCACAAGTGGGATTACAAATATACAGATATAAACTACATAAAACATATAAAAAAAGAAAGAAACCAAAGTAAACGAAATATACAGTTAATACATGACCACAGACAAGACATCTTAGCGTGTGTTCACAGAATCTGAATAGCCTTTGACTACTTCCTACATCTTGTTTATATTAACACATCAGTAGCTAATACTGCTCGTAGATTAAACACAAGCCATGTAGGTTTGTAAAGATGAACCTTCTAAATGTTCGCTTTTGAAGTGACATTTTCAAATAAGTATTCTATCATCCATTTCCTAGCAAGCATATTGAGTTGTTGTTTTGTAGATGGTTTGTATATATATTAATGTCGTCTGTAACTGTTTGTTAGGGGATGTTTATATAAGGTGATTCCTCTAATGGTATTCTCCTTAAATGATATTCATTTATTCATGTATTTATGTGAAAGTTACATATGATGGGTTATGGTTTATGTTAATATATCTTGTACGAACTTTAAGAATGTAAATATGTCATGTACGAGCTTTACGTATGCTAATATGTCATGTATTGCCATTGAAACAAGCAAACATCTTATAATAAACATTTATTACAAGGTAGATATTGAATTATACAGAATATTTCACGATTGACCAAAATAAAACTGTTATCCTCCTACTTTAATGATTATTAATCAATCCTATTTATTTTACAAATAGCTACATTTAAAATAATTTCATTGAAAATACGGTGTACCTTCTTTGTACCAGTGCCATATCACTCGCTTGATTGGTCGTGAGACACTGCCAGTACATCATAACGTATTTTCATCAAGAGACGCATACACCTTATAACATTCATTTATTACATGGTATATATGAAATGATTGAGAATCTTTCAGGATTGGCCAAAATAAAATTAGTTTGTCCTTCTACTTCAAAGATTTATGTTTTTATATCAAACATAGCTACATTTAATATAATTTCATTGAAAATACTTTATGATGTACCATCTATGTACCAGTATCATAGCCCTCGTCTGATTGGTATATCATAACGTATTTTCATTGAGAGAAGTATACACCTTATAATATACTTTTCTTAAGTGATAGATAAGAAATGACACCAAATCTCTTTCTATAGGACAATGAAGTCAGCTATCCTATTTTACAGAGGGTTGATATAAAAATAACAATTTTATAAATAGCATTGACATTATCATTGATAATAAGGTCTGATAACAAGCCTGCCAGTTAAGTATTAAGTACTTTTTATTATGTACTATTCATTACGGTATCAATAGGGAAATACTTAATCTATAACGTTTTAGAGTAAATATTTGTATTTTTATGCAATATTGGAATTTGGACGATGAAATAAAATTTCGGAACGTTTTCTGAAAATAGACAGATTTTAAAATCAAGCCAAATATTGATAATATATTGAAATTCGGACTCACTTTCCAAAAAGAACATTTTGAACTTTGTAATGGGATTAAACACACTTGGGTCCTTGTAAAACATAAGTAGTGAGTGAGTTATTGTCTAAAGCCGCTTCGGCAGTATCACAGCCATTTGCAGCGATAAACGTAAGTAAAAGGGGTGAACTTAAGAATGGTAAGATGTGTTTGATGCAAATCGTATACGTAAAGAGTATTCATAATATGAAATGAGGTCTTCTTGGACCATTATGAAAATTCAAGAAAAGTAATAACGTTCTGAATGCAAACCGAAAAAAGAATAAGAAAAAGTCGAAAAAAAAGAAAAATGAATGAATTGTGAACCTTAATTAATAGAAACTTAAGAAAAGCAGGATAACTTTAACAAAGCCACAAGGAGCATTTTAAAATTTGGAATGAGATTCAAGACAATTGATATTCTTTTTTTATCATAATTAAAATATATTGAACATTTGAGAAAGAGAGAGGTAAAATAAAAGAGTATTTTGAAATTTGGAATGAGTTTGAATATACTTGAGTCATGATGGATCATTTACTTTTACTTTTTTACTTTTTTACTTTTTTACTTGTTTACTTTTTTAAGCCAAATAATAAATGGTTGGCTGATATGGTTCATACTTTCCTGTTTTCATAGTTTTTTTTCGTATTGTATCCTCATTGGTCGACCTCAGACATGGCATCCTCAACGGCCGGCCTTTGCCATGGCATTTTTATTGGTTGACTTCTACAATGGTATTCTCAATAGCCGACCTCTGCCATGGCATTATTAATGGTCGACCTCTGCCATGGAATCCTCAATGGTCGACCTCTGCTACGACATCCTCAATTGTCGACCTCTGCCATGGTACCCGACCTTTGCAATGGCATTCTCAACGGGCGATCTTCGCCATGGCATCCTCAACGGCCGATCTCTGCCAAGGCATCCTCGTTGATCGACCTGTACCATGTCATCCTCAACGGCCGACCTTTTTCATGGCATCCTCAATGGTCGACCTCTACCATGGCATCCTCAACGGCCGACCTCTGCCCTGACATCCTCAATTGTCGATCTCTGCCATGGTATATCCTCTCTTAGTTCTCCGACGCTGAGGCCAGCATGTCCAGGTGCATGTTTGTGAAGCTAGCAAACAGTTGTTGGAAAATGTCTGAGGGGAGGGAGGGGGTCATTCTATCCTTTAACTAAACCTACTCATGAGGTGTATCTACATTCTAAACTTGCGCATCCACACTGGGAACTG
Source organism: Gibbula magus (assembly GCA_936450465.1). Lineage (NCBI taxonomy): Eukaryota > Metazoa > Mollusca > Gastropoda > Trochida > Trochidae > Gibbula > Gibbula magus. Next base: position 67,206,146 of record OW388305.1, read on the forward strand.
TGTGGTCCCTATAGACCATGATAAGCATGGTCCCTAACTCTAAACAAGGACATGCAACCTTCTTATACCAATCCTGAAGAACCAACCCGTAGGATGGAACTCTCGAGAAAAGTCGCCTGCAGCTATTCATCCTAAGTAGGGATAGCTGACTGGATTGGACACCCCAAACAGACAAATCTCCAACAACCAGGTCGACGTCCCTTCACAACACACACTGGAATGACATCCTCCATGGTCGTCAGCATTACATATCAGAAAACAAATCAGGAACTGACTAATCAACTAATGAATCAACTAATAGTGTGCAACATGTAGTTTCTATGTGTAAATAAATATGAATAAATAAACAAATACAAACGTTTTCATTTACAATTTAAAGTAGATACAATCTATATATCTATATAAATAAACTTTTAAATTGCATAACTTTTGTTTATAACAAAAGTATGTGCATTTGATTTACTTAAAAACATATTTCAGGCATCATTTGATTTAAAGAAACTATGATAAATGTTTGTTTACAATATGTGACTCATACCTTCCTCGGTTGTCGCATGGAACAGTACCCTCCATGGTCTTCCTCTGGCGTGGCATCCTCCTTCCTCCTCCTCTGGCGTGGCATCCTCCTTCATCGTCCTCTGGCGTGGCATCCTCCTTCCTCGTCCTCTGGCGTGGCATCCTCCTTTTTCGTCCTCTGGCGTGGCATCCTCCTTCCTCATACTCTGGCGTGGCATCCTCCTTCTTCGTCCTCTGGCGTGGCATCCTTCTTCTTCGTCCTCTGGCGTGGCATCCTTCTTCTTCCTCCTCTGGCGTGGCATCCTCCTTCTTCGTCCTCTGGCGTGGCATCCTCCTTCTTCGTCATCTGGTCCTGAGAAATGTATCAATTTGTTTAGATATTGATGAAATGAGTGTGATATTTCTTTTATAAATATATTGATCAAGTAAATGGACTTATTTTCTTGTGGTGTAAATCACATTTACTTCAGGTTAATTGAGCCATAACACGTAAATGACAATTTGAACATTTGAACTCCAGCTAATGAATCCACAAATGCACAAGTAGTGGCAACATCCAGATTCTATCTATGACATTAGAATTTAAGCTAATAAATATGTAAGCTTTTAAAATACATTAAATTATGGCTTATAACAAAAAGTATGTGCATTTCGGTTTTTTAAAAACATATTTAAGGCATTTGATGAAATGAGAAACTATGATAAATGTTTTATTTACAAGATATGACTCATACCTTTCCGGTTGTCGCATGGAACAGTACCCTCCATGGTCTTCCTCTGGCGTGGCATCCTCCTTCCTCGTCCTCTGGCGTGGCATCCTCCTTCCTCGTCCTCTGGCGTGGCATCCTCCTTCCTCGTCCTCTGGCGTGGCATCCTCCTTCCTCGTCCTCTGGCGTGGCATCCTCCTTCCTCGTCCTCTGGCGTGGCATCCTCCTTTGAAAGGGAACTTTAAAGAAATTAATCTATTACACGTTTAGTTAAATGTCAGTTTAATTTACGATTCCTTGTTTTAATGCAGTTATATGTCATAATTTCTGTTCTCGGTTGCCCAGTAATGATTCAATGTAAATCTGATACTTTTCGTATATTACTCTATACAGAAGTATATCGACCTAGTTAGATAACCACTTATTCGTTAGGTACACACCTTGATCCTCTGTGAACAGCATGTCCAGGTGCAAGTTTGTGAAGCTAGCAAACAGTTGTTGGAAAATGCCTGAGGGGAGGGGGAACTTTGGTCATTTTATCTCTTAATTAAACTATTCATGAGGTGTATCTACAATCTAAACTGGCGCATCTACACTCTAAACTGGCGCATCCACACTGGGAACTGTGTGGTCCCTATCCACCATGCTAAGCATGGTGCCTTACTCTAAACAAGGACATGCAACTTTGTCATACCAATCCTGACAAAGCAGATCTGGCCTCCTGTCCTCACCATAATAATGTTACCTCCTGATAAATGTCTCTATCTGCAGTCTTGACATGCCAAGACCACTTCTACATTTCTTGAAGATTTAAATGCTATTTGTTTTCATGCTTTTCAACTGTGTGAACAAAGTCATGGCCTGTGCTCTATCCAACTGAAGAGAAATATCTTGATGTGCACGTATATAGTCGTGTTTGGTGTGATACTCTCGGTATATCATGAATGTAATGAATTCCAACTGTCAGTCAAAAAGGTTAAATCTTGGTAAAAGCATATACACATACTTTGCCTGTAAAACATATGTAATCATATTTGCAATAGTAGTAAAATGTTGTATTTAAATATACATTGTATATAATTATTTATTTATGTTTGAAACAAATGTTTAAGTGTTGCTTTTCAAAAACATGTGTTTGTATTTTTACTTGATGTATTATATCATTTCTATGTAGGTCTTTTTAACAGAAACAAATGTTCACTTTAAAAAAAAAATAAGCAGTGAAGTACTGTCCTTTATTATCATGGAAAATAAAAATTGGTTGTTGAATGAAAACACACGATTTGTTTTACATGGTTGTTTCTATTACGTCTCAATACACACATTTACTTGATAATACATATTGATCATCAGCTACATTAAATACATATTTCTTCTGAAATGGGAATATGAATATTTAGTCATTTAATGTGAATAGAACCACGAGAAATAACATTTTCAGGAAGTTTATTTTCACTTTTAATGAATTTCAGGAACATACAACAGTCCTTATCCTTATTAAAAAACCTTTGGTGAAATATAATTTTAAAAGATAACTTTTAACAACTCAAAGTCCATATACCCAAGATTGAATTTTACACTCTCTGACCACCAGTGCCCAGAGCTACGCGTGCTCTTAGATTGTTATTATCTTGCAATTCTGTCCCATGGTGACGGTTACAGCTTGTTAGATGTTATCATACAGCTTAGTAAAGATCAAGTGAAACTTTTAACTTGAATAACGCTCAAGGATAGGATTATATTTTCCTGAGCATTTACCTCTGAATAAAGACGCACCAGTGACCAGATATACACTGTATTAAGCATCATGTGACATTTAGCTCCCAGTAGGAAGTCTTGTACAAATTGTTCAATTTGTTCAAATGCCTTTTTATACTTTCCCTCTAGATATCATCGAGAGTTTTATCTTTCTGGGACATTTTAAAAACAGTTTTGATGAGAGAAAAATAGCCTCTCCTATGCCTACAGGTAGTCTCACTATAATCATTGGAACACTAAGTCAGTGCACTCTTTGATGCTGTCAAAAATCAGACAACTTGAAAGTGAATCAAAAGGTTTCGGGCTATGTTGTTATTAAAATATCTTAGTATCAGAAAGAGAAATCCACTCATAATGTTCTCCAAATGATCATGAAAACATGTTTTTAAAATATTTGATATGTTTTCACATCTAAAGATGTTTTTCGTGATTTTGTTTACATAAATCATACACAAAATAACTTCAAACATCAACTTCATATTTTCATTTTCTAATGTGTAGGTTAAACACTGAAGCTTTTGTAAATAATGATGATAAACCAAAAACATATAAGTGAATCCTGTAATTACTTCATTTATTACTAAAAGAGGATATATATCTGCATACATTGTTTTATTGGTGACAATCATGATAGTCTCTGTAACTCTTGATTACAGTCAACATATTATATGTAGGTTTCTCTTCTGTTTCTTTTTTAAAAAACCTGATTGAGTAAATCTGATATTGACACTTCAAAATATTGTGATTGACTTTAAAATTAAGAATAATGATCACATCATGAATACGTAATATACTCGGTGTGTCTTGTGTGCAGAAATATTCATTGGTAAAGACAGTTGACACATGTAAGATGACATTCAATTACATTAAAATTAATATTAACTCTGTAACAGTATTAATTGTCTCATGACCAAGAGTACACTCAGGTAAAACGGCATTTTGCGGATGGATAGATGTAGATGTAATTATATTATTAAGTACATACAGGCTTTACATGTTTTACATTATCTTAAAATGGCTGTTTGTTCAGATGGATTGTGACGTCACCAATTATGAATGTACGAGGTAAGAATGCACAATTTATCTCCGTTCAACGAGGAATGGGTTCATGTTTTTTGAGAGCTCTTAGACGACCCATCAGAATCGCGGAAATGAATGCAACAAAATCATAACATAGAAGGTATTAATTAATATTACATATCCGCCTTATGTAATAAATAGTTGAATAACCGTAGAGTTCTCTTTTTCAAAAATCAAAATATAAATTGATAAACCGTAGCTAATTATTGTCATGTCCTAAGGTGAATATTTATCCCATAAACTTAGAAATGTAATATCCACTGAGAAAAAAATTTAAAGTGTTCAACTAGGTAATGAAAATTATACCTAGTGTCAGACCTTAGTTTTAATTCTTTATACTTAGAAACATGCACAATAGGCAAAAGTACAGGTATGATTTATCCATACTTCCACTTTGGTGATAAGGATGCCATGAATAAATTAGGATATACAAAAGGTGACGTTTTACTCCCATTACCTTTGGTGTTATCACAACAACACCACTTTCCTATATTTCTCTTTCTCAAGAAATAACAATTTAACATGTTATCGTGGTTTCACGTGATACTTTTTAAGATAGCAAATACTTTCCCACTTGAAGGAACCAAGCATGCTTACGACAATCTACCTCAAAGGAAAGGATCATGTACACAGTTTCAATATGTCAATATTAAGACAGAAGTATATGAATGATTTATTTATTCTTCTGTATTTATTTTGGGATTGATTGTATCTCTCAATCAAAACGATAACGCACTTATCCTATAAAATTGTTCTTATACTGCATAATAATGATACTTGAAAGAACATATCTGCGTACGCCAACCTATGTCATAGGGAAAATATGTATTGAATTTTTATGACAAGAGTACAAAAATAAGAAAATGAAAAAAGAGAGTAATGTCAGGTAGATTGAGAATACTAAACGACGTTCCGTTTAATAACATATTTATGAATTTATGAATATTTTTAATTATATATATATTAATGATTATTTATGAGTGGTTTGTATTTAACGAGGAAAAGCGAGTTAAATACAAATACCATCTCACGAGTTTCATAAATATGTTATCAAAACGGAAACGAGTTTAGCGTTTTATTTATTACTCACTGATTTAAATGCCACTTAATTCCACAAATTCGTTGATAATGGGACACATTCCATTGCGACCGCGGCGCTGACATTGTGACGTCATATTTTTGCCATTATGACGTCACGTCAATCGAAAGCACTAAGTGTAATAACACAATAGATAGATTTATTAAACCGCGATATCTTCAACGGGTGAGTAATAAAAACAAGTAGAAAACTTTTCACACAAAACTATGAATTCTTTGGATTCAAGTGAAATTAGCACAACAAAACATTTCACATGTAATTTATATGATAATAAAACAGAAACATAAAGGCCTCTGGGTAATGAAATCTTGCCCTGAACCATGAAATTGAATCATGAAGGAGAACTTTCTACATTCAAAAATTATCCTTTCATCATGTAACCGAAACTCAATTTTAAACCTTAAAAACCTTTAAAATAAAAGAATAAATCATGAAAGTAAACAAATTAAGAAAAACATGTCTAGACTAAATTATAGTCTAGTTGGAGAGTGGAACACATAAACATTTCCCTTATCGCCAGATCGGTTCCCATTGAACAGACTGAGATGAAGTGGCAGGTGTTGACAGAAAAAGTACTAACGCCATGCTTGATGTTTTCTGATACCTGACTGGTGAAATGCACCGGTAATACCTACCATCCAAGATTTATAGATATGACAAGCAACTGAGATCCTTTCTTTGACGTTTGTTTGTTTGTATTTGCAGAACTTAAAGGGCCAGTAGCACGTTTTTGCAAATATTAGTTTTTCAAATTTCCCATTTTTAATGATAGTTTTTGTCATTTATATTTACTTTAGAGAATAAAACATCTTATTACAAAAACCAATTATGCGTAGTGGTAATAACGGTGTTGTGTATAAAGCAAAAGATGCATGACGACCGTTTTATTGTGAACACATTTTATTATTTCGAATAACAAAATCGATTCCCATGGCTTTACCGAAACATGTACACTCATTTCTTAAATTGATTTTTCGAAGAGAGAAGGGTGTTTTACTATTGGTACATTATTTTTCAAATACATTTGATCGACTTATTTCAGCGAAAAAACGTGCTACTGCCCCTTTAATATCGTTGTGAAATTGAGTATGGAGTAGAGCTTCCCTTCACTTCATATAGAAATGTGTAGATCCGTTGTTATTAGTTGTTGAATGTTTCAACTTATCAAATTTACAGAATTATAAGTCATAATCGTTTGATATCTTACAGCAATAGAAGTTTGATGGAACCAGACCAAAGGTCAGAAGCATGTACAAATCGAACTAACAGAATTGGCATGTGTCTATAATAAGATTCCATCAATTATACTTACCTTGATGTTCACGATCACATGCATTAAAGTGATATATATCTACTGTGATCCCTCAATGTCTAACGCATGGCGTCAAATATCGATCAACACTTGAACATCCAACTTAAATATCAGATTGATAAAGCAATCGTAAGTAATTTCATTATAATCATTTTATTATACATATAGTTATATTTCGATTCAGTTTCTGCAGCAAGTCAATACATTGAAGCAGGAGATCTAAGGGACAGTCTAATGGTTGATGCAGTGTCTCCAATGTCATTGATAGTAATTATGTACATTCACGGGTTTGGATTTATTGGCCTCAGACCGAAACTATGTTACATTTCAGACGTTACTAAACCATGGGATTATCATTTTGTTTAATTACAAAAACATATACTGACAAACCATCCAAGTTTGATTAAGGCAAAATGTTCACTAATGTTTCAAATGAAGCTACCGAATGTTATCACAGGAGTTCATAGATTCAGTTAACTCTTGGCTTCGGTGTTTTTTTTAGGCATTTGTCTAAATTCATATCTGACATATAGACATATTATTCACTGGTGGTTCATTTGAACACTACTTACTTAACATGCGATACATCCGGTGCTTATTAGAGAAACAACGTTCGTTGAAGACGAGGGTCCTTTTTTCATAAAATAATCATCACTAAGTTTGACCTTACCTCTTTTACAATGCACTGAGGTTGCCTTACTGACTTACGATCACCATGGTGATTTGTGAAAGGAGGCCCAGGCACATATTTCTTACTGACTTACGATCAACATGGTGATTTGTGGAAGGAGGCCCAGGAACATATTTCTTATTGAAGCTGCTCTATCTCACGCATATATTAGAATAAAAACGGTATCATCGCCTAAAGGCTGTTTAAAATTTCTTCCATATGCTTGATAACTGTATAAGGATCTATACCGAAACGTCGATATTGTTAATAAAGAAGTTGATCATCCATAGAATATATGTCTTCTTTCTCAGTTTGTTAGTTTGTTAGTTTGCTATCATGTATATACTAGCTTGGAAAAGGTAAGACCAAACGTTACTATAAACTATAAAGTTGTTGCCTTCAGGTAAGATTATATGTTCGTAGTGCAGAACATTTTACCTTCAAATTAAGACTCTACACCGATCTGATGTATTTGCTGTCAGAATTTACTTAAGAATATATCAAATATAACTTCCTAGGGGAAATCTTTTTAAACTCATCACTTTCTTCAGCAAGTGTTTTTTCTCTAAATTTCCCTCAAGACAGTTTTTTAATTTCCCGTTGTTTTTTCCATTTCAAAAAGGGCTTTGATGAATACGAGAAAAAAACAGATCGAAGCCAAAGCCTGGGGTTAAAAGGATCATAACAATTATTTGGAAGTGTACGCCATGGCTGCGAAGCTGTCAAAACTGAGAAAACTTGAAAGTGACAGGAAATGTTTCTGGCTATGGTGTTATTAATGTGTCCTGGTATTAGAAAGAGAACTCCAGGCTTTAGTTGTTGTTGTCTCGGAACTGGTGAAAATATGTGTGTATTTCAAATGGTTGTTTCTGTATAGTTATAACAAGGATTAATTAAGTATACAATCTCGCTTCAAAGGTGAAATCAATAAATCGATATTTGAATGAAAAATGGATACCTTGTATATTGCGGGGTTTGCTAATGACGATAAAACAACCAGCTTTGCCCATGTACATATACAACGACAGAAAGGCATTCCACCCAACATCTGTCGTCAAATGTAACATTTTACGTGCGCTTCTCTGGATAAAAATAACAAATTTCAGATTTTTATTTTTATATTAAATCTAATTTCGAAAGAAGGCATGTGGAGTATGTGCTATATAACTATTTTAAAATGTACATTTTTAACACGAAAACCTATTGCTACATAGGTAAGTTGTTCAGCTGTGTTTTGTGTGTTTCAACAATGATGCTAATTCACTATTGCTTTATCTGAGAACAGGAAGATATTATGGATAATAACTTCTTTAATAACATGGTTGTATTTGGGATAACACTAACTTCAATAGTACAAATTCTTGTACTTTTTCTGGCCGAGTCCCACGCCCGCAGAGTAAGGCAACTATCGCCAGCATTGACTGTACTAACAGCTTACCACACGACCATTTCGCCTCGACAAGAATCGAGGTCCAACAGTCGATAGTTAACTAATTTTACATTCAATACCCCTCTGATAGACATAAATCGGCACAGCTCCCTAGGCTGAATGCATTAGAAATACTTGCCATTTAGATAGTGAAGAAATTTATAACATGGTTATATTTGGGATAACCCTACCTTCAATAGTACAAATTCTTGTACTTTTTCGGGCCGAGTCCCAGGCGGGATTCGAACCCACGCCCTCAGAGTAAGGCAACTATCGCCAGCATTGACTGTACCAACAGCTTATCACACGACCATTTCGCCTCGACAACTTCTTTAATGTGAAAATCCACGACGTTTCGGAATAAAACTCGAATTATAAACCTTTCATTTGTTAAGTTATGGTTTATATCAATTCGACTGCGACAGATCGACATGAGTTATAAGTTTGTTTACAGTAAATCGACACTGCGTTCTTCCAAAGACTTATGATGCTTGAACATCACTTGCCGGACACGGGGAGTCGCATCCGTAGAATTATCCACTCATCAGACATAAAGTATATAGTATTTGATAAGGGAAAATAATAATAATTGCTACTTCCGCAGTGTTAGAAGGTAAAACAAACATTCGGAGCAGCGTGTCGTGACTGGACGTTTACAGCTCATCGGGCAGGCTCCAGTCCACAATGATTGCGTGATTGTATTGCTCTATTAAGCTCAGAAACCGGGTTTCGGGTTGGAAATATTGTCGAAAAACAATTCAATGAAAAAGATAGTTTGGCATTTGTTTTCTTTTTCTTTCTTTTGGAAAATATATAATTACACTTTAAACCAAAACTTACAATCTGATATACAGCAACCTCATGGTGGAATTTTTGTATTGTTTCAAAACCATACATGTTGGTATTCTTGAGTTTGATACAATCGTTTTTATAAGAGGAAAGAAGCGAGGGTAAAATATTCACATCCACTCGAAGTCGATGGACTGAGATAATTCTGACAGACTGGTTTGTATGTTAGTACGTATAGAAATGATAACTTAAATGTATTACTTTCCTTGTTTGTTGTCATAACCTGTATACAGTGTACATTGTCCACACGTTCACAAAGTGTACTGATCCGAATATGCATACAAGAAAAGGAAGCCGTTGGTAAATGTTCACATTGTGGTCCCATGAACATAGGACACACCTAGTTAAGTGCAATTTCCCTACGAAACGTCGATTTTAGCACGCATCTTTTAGCGGTTTCATTTCAGGTGTAGCGCCCCACTATATTAGCAAGGAAAAGTGATTGAAATACTGCAAGGCTTAAATCAGCCAGTTATTGAGACTGGGAAGAATTACGCCTTGTGTAGGACGTTGAGTTACAGGTAGAGTACGTTTAGAATCGTTGAGCAACATACTGTTACCATATGATGTAAATCCGGCTCTAATCGTTTGCTTCCTGTGAAGAACAGAAACTCAAGCCTTTTATCAGTATCAGTTATAAAATACAGCTCGAGTAACTGGATATCATAGAGCTATAGAATAGTGCTGATGAGCCCGAGAGCAACAATATTGATCCAGGACGATTAACAAAGGAGGGGACACACAATATGACTGAATAGTTTTCAGGAAAACAATCAAATTGAGGTTAATTAAATGGAAATATATGCAAGCTGGTTATGAACATGTGGTTGCTCTTTGTTGTTAACGTATATCTATAACTATATATCTATATATATTTATATATATATATATATATATATATAACTATATATCTATATATATATATATCTAGGAAAGATAAGGTGATGTCCCTTATCTCACTTTACAAAATGGCGACCTTTGGTGTGACAATAATTCTAACATGCTGTTGGGTTGTCGTGGCACCAGCTCCGACCGTGACGTCTCAGTGGGGGTCGGTAGAGGGCGTGTCGATGACGTCACCGGAGGGACAGAAATACGAAGCATTTTATGGAATTCCTTACGCCGAGCCCCCTGTAGGAAATCTACGCTTCCAGAAACCCAGACCACATCCGGGACCCACCGGAACATTCCGTGCTAAGAAGTATGGTCCCGCCTGTCCCCAGCCAGGTAGATAACTATAGAGGTTACTTCAATATTGAACAGAACAGAACAGATCATAATTATATTTAGACATGAGTTCCTTGAACCGCTCAAGTGCATTGCTATAATATATGAATAATGTTTACAGAGTACGAGGCAGGACAGGAGTTGTTTCGATTCATCATTTTTTTCAAAACTTAAGCTTCAAACAATAAACTAAAGTATATTATAAATGGACTGCAACAGTTTAATAATTATGTGTTCAAATGGACATTTTTAAAAATAGCGGCTTATATATTCGACTCAAAACACATATAGCAAAATTCCTTTTCAGTTTTCATTACAAAATCACACAATCATCATATCTATGAATATTTGAATTGCGACAAATCCAGATTTTATTTTATTAGCTGTAATCGTGTAGAATGAAAGACATGGTGGAATAGAGTTGAAGTACGTTTCATAGAAGAAATTATGTAATGGAGAATGCATGAGGAGCTATGGATTCGTTGAAAAAAAATCAACGAGCATTCTCCATCTTAATCCATGTATGACGTCATGAAACATGCATATGTGATCATTTTACATTTGAAACAATAAATTTCAATTATGGGACACCAAAATCAATTATTTTACACATTTCGGTGCTCATTCATCGGATATGGTACAAGTAGCTACAACCCTCATGAAATTGATTCTTCCATGCACGTGCAGCGCAAAACTTCCACGAAAAGCGATGTGATTGACAGCTAAAAATCTGCCTTTTCATGCCTTCCGTGCATTGAATAGAACGCGGGATTCTTACTGACAAACAATACTAAGGTTTCTAACAGCGTCTTGTGGCCAAGTGGTTAGAAGCGCTGACTACCAAGCGAAGGGTTGCATGTTCGATTCCAGGTTCATTCATTGCAAAAAAATTTGGCTATAGTTGTCTAGATATTTTAAGATCCTATCCTATAAATCAAGACAAAAAACATCAGTCTCGAAAAATGTACCATTACTGAAAATGTCTAAACCTAACAACCCTCCTGACTGGGACAGTCAATGACCAGTAGATTCCTAAATAATAATCAACTGATAACACAATAGAGTGACGTCATGACCATGGATTAATGAAGAAGAACTATGTTAATTATCATTAAACAAATCAAGATTAAATTTTATAGATTATATTTCATACATTCATCAATTAAATGTTGTTGAAAGGTTTTACAAACAAAATATGCATTAACACAATCAGGAAACAACAAAACCAAAACAATGTCTGTATAGCTAAAGCATTCCACTCATATACTCAGATACGTCTCATTCTTTAAACCTTTTACCTCACAAAGGCAAATTATTGAGACATCATACATTATAAGTTGTATGCTTCTCACGAGGGATATACTGTCTCATGTACCATCTTTGTGCCAGTGTCGCCCGAGCCTTCAGGCGAGGGATGATACTGGTACAAAGATGGTATTACCGTTTTGCCCGAGGGAGAAGTATACAAGCATTTATCTTTCCGACATGTCAATAAAATTCGTATTGTTATATGTATTGCTTTTTTGAATGCCAATGGCTGATCAGATGATATCGCTTGAATGACCTTGAACCTAAACATAAACAAATTGGAGTCACCCGTCTCGACTGAAATGTTACAAATCGTGTAATGTATCTCTACTGAAATGTTAAAACTCGTATAACGTATTACTACAAGCTTTTACATGCCTTAAAACGGATTATTCTTTGTTTAATTGAGTGTGCAAGCAATGCAAAAAATATTCAACTATTAGAAAAACAAATCTGTAATTAATAGACCTGTAAACAGCTGTTCGAACTGTGCGCGTCATTATATAACTTCATCTGACCATAATGCAACACCTACTCTCAGTTAAGAGCTGTTACTATGACAGCGGGGTACATGAAATGTGTACACTGTGAGACTCACGGGAGAAAAATGTAACGACCGTTAGACAATCAGAAACGAGTATTTTACTGTAAGGAAAGATAAGCAGCGTTATTCCAGGATACCACCTGTTTTAAAACAACATATAAGTGTCTTTGTCATCTACACAGGATACAGAAGTTGTATATCCATAACATATTTCTTCATTCGTTATTCCACGAATTATGCTAAACAGAGCGAGGATTGTCTGACCCTGAACGTCTTCAGACCGGAAGCTGTTCGCGGGAAACTTCCGGTGATGATGTGGATCCATGGCGGCGGGTTCGAGGCTGGGTCAGCTGTTGTGTATGAGCCGTGGAAGATGGTGACTGAGGGAGACGTTATTGTCGTCACCATTCAGTACAGACTCGGTGTCCTCGGCTTCCTCAGCACCGGAAGTTCACATCTACCTGGGAACTATGGATTGTGGGACATGACCCTTGCCCTGCAATGGTTGAAGGATAATGTCGGTGATTATGGCGGGAATGTGAATGATGTGACAATTTTCGGAGAGTCTGCCGGGTCAAAGGCCGTTTCCTATCTGTTTATTTCTGAAAAATCAAAAAATCTGTTCCAGAAGGCTATAATGCAGAGTGGGTCGGCAACAGCATACTTTTCCTTCAGAGCCAACCCACGACCAGTTGCCGTGAGCCTTGCCGCCCACGTTAAATGCAAGGACTCGGATAAGCCGAACTACAACCCAGATGACAAGGATCTGCTTGAGTGTCTCAGGAACACATCAGTATCCACTTTGATGAAGAATACTCATCCGACACAACCTGGTCTCGTCTCCTACTCAGCAGACTTCACATGGAGTCCTGTAGTTGATCACGATTTCCTTATTGATTCCCCAAGAAATCTATTCCACAACGTCTCTCATCTTGAACGTGTTGGCTTCTACGACATCGACCTGATGGTGGGGGTGAACAACGAGGAGGGGGGATACATGCTGGGCCGGGTCTACAGCTACGGTAACATACACCACGTCGATGCAGCACATACGTTAGAAACACAGACCTTTTACAAGACGAAACTGATTCCCTTGATCTTAACTCGCCTGTGTGGCAGCTTTGAGAACAGTTCTGTTGACCTTATTGCAAATGCCTATTTCCCTGGAAATATGACGAAGACCCAACTCTTGAATCAAGACGTGGAGGTCAAGACACAGAGTGATGCATCCATCGTGTCACCATCGGTAGAAGTTGCCCGAGCGCATGCGCGGCATTCAAATCGTGGGAAGACCTACTTCTATCTCTTCGATCATTATCCCTCATTTCTTGCTCACATTCCGGGAGTAAAGGGCATGGTTCACGGTGGTGACATTGTGTATTCTTTCCTCATGACCTCCGAGTACATCAAGAGTCACTACCACACGGATGTCGACCCAGCTGAGCTACGACTTTCAAAGACGTTTGCGGCCATATATACAAGCTTTGCTAAAACCAGGTATTGTATTAATCGTAAGATATTCAGATTCGAGATATCCAGAATCGAGATACCACAAGTTAGGTGTATTGCTGTCCGGGGTCTTCTTGCACCAAATTCTATGACCAAAGATAGCATCGGCCAAAACATTGCATATTTTACTGACAAATACTGATTCGGGTCCTATGAAAAACTTTATATTATATTAATTTAATAATGAATAAATTCAAACTTTCAAATTTATGCGATAAGCTCTCTGACATGTGACAGTTCGTCAAGCTTCGGCATGTATGCACCTTTCAAACCGTTTATAAGCCAGTGAATGTGCACATAAATGTACATGTAAATAAACAAATGAGAACTTCCATGAATCAACAGAGGGTAAATAACAGGAACCAGGTTAGTGACACGATTGGATCTCCTGTGAACATATGTTTTTTAAACAGTGTTTAATTGAGTAAGGAAAAAGGATGAGTCATTTTAAGGACCGTTTGTTTGTTTCAGAAATAAAGCCAAATTAATCAAATTAATTTCCGTCAGTACTAAAGTCAGTGTCCGTCCAAGTGATCAAATAGTTTAGGCTCACTCTGTGCTTCATTCGGTGTGGCTGGCAGCCTTAGCGTATCACGGAGAGACAAACAGACAGTTGTGTGTACATGTAACTCAGTCAAGTAAGCGATATTTAGAATTAAAAGATATTACTTAAATTCTTCAGCTTCACTGTATTGCGATGTACGAAGTTAAAGATCGACATTTTATCATTTGTTAACCGCTTTTATTTTTCAGCGATCCAAATCTGCCTGTCAGAGCGTATCTGTCACGTGACTGGCCACAGTATGACGTCACAGACGGATACTTCCTTTCGTTGTCAACCAACATGTCGATAAAGAGTCATATCTACCAGAGCCGAGTATCTCTCTGGTTGGATCGTCTCCCCGAGTCGGACCCCAGCTGTCGAGTTGACCCATCACTTACCTCCACAGGTGCTCTGGTTGGTTGAAGACACTATGTGATACAGCGGATGTGACACAGGTTTACTTTTAATAAAACCATAGGCGCCAGACCAAAGTTTTGTGTCAAACATGACTGACATGCAGAACTTACAGATGAAGAGTTCTTGCAACTGTATTCCACACTTAAACCATCATTTACTTCAGAATAGTACAGATAATTATCCTCGTAATATATGATATCAGAAGGCACTAGTTATATTCAGATGCTGCTCTAACCGTCTTGGGACACAGTGTATTAGAACAAGTTTAATTAAGCATATTCAATAGCATAATTATACAAGTAGGCCTATACTTAAATTACGTAAATCCGTTAAATACAAAAAAACATCAACTAAACCAAACACCTACATAATATTCGACGAAATATAAAAGTTCTGACAATTGAAAATAACAACAATAATTCGCTTTGATATTGTATTGTGTAATCATTAGAAATGTTTTAAATTGAATGAAACACGAGTTCACTTACACTGTTTTGAACATGCTCAACGTATAGGTAACTTACTACATTATAAACATAAAGAAATAGGGTAAATATAACTGCAAAAAACAAAACAATGTAATGCAGTAAACCAGCCCGATCATCAGAATATATACATGTACCTTTTAGTTCTTTGCGTTTCTTCTTACATATACTGTTTTGGTTTTTAACAAAAGACGCAATATCACATAGTGGTGTTTGACTAAGCCACCTTCACTCGTTACGACTTAGGAGACGTCATGTTTAAAGGGGCAGTAGCACGTTTTTTGCAAATTTTGATTTTAATTTTTTTTAATTTCCCATTTATAATAATAGTTTATGTCATTTATATTTACTTTAGAGGGTAAATCTTATTACACAAACAAATTGCGCGTAGTGGAAATAACAGTGTTGCGTATAAAGCAAAAATTTCATTGTGAACACATTTTATTATTTCGTATGACAAAAACGATTCCCATTGCTTAACGGAACCATGTTCACTATTTTGTAAACGGGGTAATTTACTGCTGGTGACATTTCATCGACTTATTTCAGCGAAAAAACGTGCTACTGACCCTTTAAGTCAATGGGGATTGTAGACTTTTTCTGAGGACAAAACATTCAAGTAGGTTTGAACATAGTATAATGAATGTAAGTCTTTGGATAAACGGTTTGACTAAAATCTCTTTCTTTCTCGGGGAGATAATCTTGAGATTTAAACACTTTGATGTTAACATATAACGATGTAACGGTGTATAACTCAAATACTCCATACATTCTATTGTGATATCAAAAAAATCGGAGGTATAAATTCTCTTTTCACAGTAACGGGTAACAAGTTTCTACACTGTACAATTATAATTTGCGACTGTCGCGTGAACAAAATACTGCATTATGTGACAGATATTGCGTCGTGTCGACTACTCCCCGATACTACTCCAGCATGCCATACAATACTCCAAAGGCTGTAGGCATATAAAACTCTGTTTGGAGGACAGTTGCACAACAAACAAACACATCGTTGTCTGGTCTCATCGAGAGTTGCTTAGATGATAGGACCATATATCGCGAAACTTGATCATTAAGATCGCTGTTCGCTCAAGGTTTTTAAACAACCACACACTTAAACTCATCCGAATACGTATTAAGTGTAGAGAAAATCCTTATTTCAACATGTCTTTTAGTTTTGCTTGTTTTTCATGAAGTCTTTTCTGTTGTTGATAAACTTCGTCAACTGATAAATTTGGCACTGTATCCGTTGCGTATCTCATGTGTTTTGCCCTGTCGTCGAAGGAGAGTCTCTTGAGGGTCGGTCGGCTCGCCAAAACGTGAGGTTCGCGAGCAGTGACGTCAACCGTGTCTGTGAAACGTACGTTGCGACCTTGACATTTCTTCTTATGTTCCACGTATTGGGTAACCTCGTTTTCGAGTTGAAGACTGCGCCATGGGTTATGCGCAGGTTGCAGACGGCGGATGCTGTAAACTTCGCCAATGAGCGGCTTGTAGTGAGGAATCAACGGCCGGTAGTTGTTCTTGCCACTTCCGGTTTTCGATGTCAAAGAATTCACTGACGTGTTAGATCTCAAACTATCCCCTGATCTTCCCCTCGGTCTAACGATAGAGCTCTGGGTTCTTCGGAGGTAAGCCGATGGGGATATGTAACTTGAATATACACTAGTTTTCTCAGTCCCATCGTTGCTAAACACATCGTCGTTGACGTCGGGTATTGACGTTGACGCTGTCTCCGTCGTCTTACCGCGGGTTTGAAACTGATCTGCTAGACAATCTGACACAAGCACATCGGACTTGCTTCTGCAGAACCAGGGAGGGATCTCAGACCACTTAGCATACTCCAGCGCAGACCTTGGGTCGATGTAGTCCATCCCCATCACGGACTGGTGAGGTAAGGAGGTTGCGGTTGCGCGGGGAGGTTTGAATCTGACCCTTTGTCTCTCTCCTTCCTGTACAGGCCGGATGTTCATCGTAGACGTCTGACTTCTCTCTGATACCCGAGATGGCAGTTTTCTGTTGAACTTGGTCCCGGGTGCGAAGGATATCCGTCCTGTCTGTACACTGTAGGTCGCTGTTGGGTACTTGACGACATGTTGAGTCTGTTGTCGCTTGAGTATCTCCATGATGTTTGGCGTGGATGACACTTTTACGCCTGTTGGTGTACACATGGTTTATGGGCGCTATCTTCTCTGACGGCAACTCTCTTCTGCATCTCCGTGCAGTGTTCACTCAAATATGTAATTGTATAACCTCCAGCGCTTTTGCTGGCCTCACACAGGTACATAATTAAACTATAGGGCAAATAGGGCGACTTCACACATCGCAACATTTGCCCTGCATTGCAGTGACACTACTGACAAACTACAATGCAATAGAACGACATCGCAAAGCACGGTATAAACAGCTTGAATAACCCAACTCCATTCCTCAAATCAAGGGGAAAGTTCTGAAAGCCGATTACCAAAGGGGGGCAACTGAACGTCGTCAGATATAATCAGCAATAAGTAAAAATCGATTATAGCAGACGACACGAGCGATCGACCTCTGCTACCTTCGTGTAACATGTCGCCGGTATATTCATTATTTCTTAATCCATTTCTGATATTTTTCTTTCCAATCTCATTCTTAAAGCATTATTCTTTACTCGTAATCGACTTGTATCGTGAAGAATCGTCCTTTCATGCGCGAAAAACGAGTCGAAAAGATTAGAATAAACGGGACGAAAGTTTACAAGACTTTATCAATACCCCGGACGGTTTACATTGTGTATTCTGTATTGAGCCTTTATACAGGCGCGCTCCGTGTTGGTTCAACTTACCATACCTCGGAGATTAGAAGCGATTACGCGTAAATAATGGCCTTTTTGTCGGAGTGGTGAGGTCGTTATTTCATTGCAGCTAAGCAATGTATTATAGATGTTGGTGTTATCAAATATACACGTTTGTTTTATTGAATACCACAATAGGCTGCTAAAGTAGGGAATTACCTTCATTGTTGTGTTCTCATTATTACATGCATATTACAAATAACAATACAATAAACCACGAGACTTGATGGTTGTCTCCGCGCTTATTATTTGTTCGCGGGGTTGGTTTCGATGAATATCATATTTGTGCGTCAGAATATATGTTTGTTTTACGATTTTGTTGAATTTCAACAGTAATGTAACTTTGGTGTGAACTTAAATTTTTCTTTCAACTGTCGTTCTTAAACGCATATGAAATTAATTTATATTTAGTTATGAATTCGATATAAAATTTAAAACAGATAATCAAAACAAATGAGAAATTGTAGTAATAAAGGCATATATAATCATCCAGATGATGTAATCCTTTGATTATTGATAATTCCCTTCATAACATCACCATTGGGATGATATGAATATATTCTCGTTATAACAAATACTATATATATTCAGTTTTCCCGATGCTGTTTCTCCGTATCATTATCATATTTCCCGACACGGCCTTTGATGATAAGAAATCAATACGGATAAGATAGATAATTCCCAAATCGATGAATACAAGTACGTCTGATTGATCGAGGGTTCCGTGATTGATACCGACTTCCCTAGACTAAAGGCAAGTCTCTTACAAATGAAAAATTCTGAAAACAATCTAAATTTATCAGTTGAAATTGAAATAAGAGGACACTCTAAACCTACACGGATGAAGGAGTGAGCATATACTCCGAAACGTTGTGTAGTTTCACATTAAAGAAGATGTTATCCAGAAAACCTTCCTGTTCTTATGCATACCACTCAAAGACCTCACTCTAATATATCTTCGTTGTCCCGTTCTGTTCTGTTCTTATATTAAACTTTCTAGACTTGATTAAATGTATATTTCCCGAACTTGAAAATCAGTCTCCCTCCCCAGAGGTTAATCAAAGCGTCGTATCCATAGGTGTATAGAACTGACTTGTGTAACCTCTGTGGATATCACCTTAAATCTAGAACACTCTAGATATCGTGTGGCGTTGAGTAGACTTTCCATTGAATTGAGTTTTAACATCATCCAATGGTATTAGGGCCCAGAAAGATCAAAATACTGTGTGGAAGAATTCAGAGACTTGCCCGAGGATTCGCCTGGCCGAAAAAAATACAGAAATTCTCAATAGCGAAAATTTCGTTAATAAATCTACCACACTTGTGAATGACGTTTTGGTTTGAATAAAAGAAATGGCTCGCGACTGACGACATGAAGAAAGATTATTGTTGCTCAGTCGGATACTGTCTGACGTCGAAATATATGTATAATGGTTATAAATTTACCGAAGTTTCAGTTGAGCTTGCATGTTCAAATATGGATGTTGACCCTGAGCTGTTGACACGTTTAGCAGGCTGTACACTCCCGGGGGAATTGGGAATAGTTACTTATCATTGTTGTATATATAATATAGGCCTACTGGTTTGACAAGTCATGTGTTCTGGGGAGAAATCCATTGCTGGTGTTTCTCAGAGAAGTCCATTGTTGTACAGCGATATACAGTCTCCATCACTGCCGCATTACCTTAACGTTTAGAACTGTGCTAGCGAATCAGAGCGAACTCTGTAGTTTAGGTGCAGTGCTCCGCTTTGTTAGCACGGAAAGTGAATGAAATGTTGCAATGCTTAAATTACCCAGGGATGGAGACTGGTGCAAGTTATGCATTGAGGAGGGAATTTGATAAGCCAACTGCTGTCGTCACATGGAATCAGTTTAAGCTTGTCTCATTGTTCTCCCCGTCTTTCCTCAAACGTTGATAGAACGAATGTTATGAATGTAAAGTGCTGTACTGAACAAACCGTTCGTAAAATATCACACAATCGCACATTTCAATACATCATCACTTAGCCTACAAGTGAAGTGATAACATTGCGTCAACAAGTATGTTCTCAATTGCACTATATCGTACTGATATTTAGCTTCAAACATTAAAAGACTCTTTTTTTCATTCAAGTCATTTTCATCGTCATTTTAATTAAAGATTTAACATGTTTGGTAAAGACAAGCTGAAGCAGGATAAAGAAGCGGCCGTAAAATTGCCAAAAGGAGACCGTTAGAGCAGCGTTATTCTCATCCTCGGTTACCCAGGGTTTTATAGATGCGATATTCTCATCCTCGGTTACCCAGGGTTTTATAGATGCGTTATCTTCAACAGTGATTAAAATAAAGGGCATTCTACCGAATCCACATACACAAAAAGTTATTGTTTCCCAGTACGGTTTTACCCCGACAGAGGACTCCACCACGAAGCTGAAACTTATTTATATATGGAGCTATAGCATTGGTGAATACCGTATTTCCTCTATTAAATTACACTTGTGACGTCATCCTATTGTTCTTTCACTTCGTAATTTTCCAGTAATGGAGAGTTGCACATCACATCATATTTTTTAAGTAGAAATTTAATTTCTTTAACTTTTGATAAGAGCAATACTAATTGTGATTTAAGTAGGGTAATATCCTCGTAACTCTCCATTCCGGGACCTCGATTTTTAAGGAATGGAGAGTTACTCGGACATTACCCTCTACATAAGCACCGGGTCTCCAATAAGCGCCGGGCCTCTAATAAGCGCCGGGGGTCAAGGGTAGTTGAGAAAATGAGCGCCGGGCCTCTAATAAGCGCCGGGTCTAAACCATTAGATTAATAAGCGCCGGGTCTAAACCATTAGATTAATAAGCGCCGGGTCTAAACCATTAGATTAATGCTTCCTCAGTAACGTTCAATGTTCTATTCAAGAAATTAGCGCCGGGTCTCTTACAATAAGCGCCGGGGGTCAAGGGGTGCTGAAAAAATAAGCGCCCGGGCGCTTATTAGAGAAATACGATACATGGTGTTGTTTTTCATTAACTCACAATACTTTGCTCTAAACGTGCATCACTGTTCAACATTCTCAGCAGAAAGAATACTATTATGTAGCAAAAAAACACTTTCGAAGCAATGGAAGCATCCTCGATAATCCAGCGCTATTATCGGAACAATAGCGCTGGATTATCGAGGATGCAATGGAAGTATCTCTTATCAGAATTGATAAAGACAATCCGATTTGAAAATCATGAAACTTTTAGGGCATTTGAACCTTTTATCTTGGCAGCAATGGATTATTCGACCTTTGGTCACTTTAGATACCGGTATACCGTATCCGTATGTCCAGCGTAATATTGTGTAACCCTTATTGACAATGTCCACATGTTAACCACATCAGCGCTGTACTCTGATCAGCTGTCCATATGGGAGGTTAGACACGTGGTCTGCATTAGACAACAACCCTCAGCATGAAGTAAGGACTGTTTTGTGCACACCTCGTGCTGAGCGATATCTATCACATGTGGTGTTCTTGGTTAAATCAAATCTCAACGGTGTAATAAACGAAAGGGCATAGCAGCCACATGTTGACGATAATATGGCATAACTTCAAGTGAGTTCATGATTACACTTTTTGGACACGACATCACAGGCTGGATAATATTATATAGTGCAAGTGGTGTTGTGTTCATCTGATATTTGCTGTAAAATTAAATGTTGCATTTTCACCAGCACTTCTCCTTCGAAGCCTTTGGTTTTGAATTTTAAATAGTTTGCAACATTGTAAATATAGGATATATTCTCAGATCACAGTAAGATTTTTTCTGTACCCAGGCGAGTTCATTCCCGGCCACCTAGGACTTAAATACTGTTCAAACTCAAATTACCGAGGTGGAAGGAGTTGTGCACATGAAGCCGGCGACAGTTTGCTTTAAGTCTGTATTCTGTGGCAGCAAGACCACGACAGCCAAGAAAACAAACTTGACACCACTACACTCCTTAAGTTGTGTAGTTTATATTTTCTTGTAACACGATGAAGGTTTTCTGAGTAAAGTATGAAGTAGTCTGTACCCATCCATCTGAGACGAGAAATTTAATACAATTGGTGTCATCAGTCCTGTTTGACAAAAAGCAATCGGGGACTTGACAAATTACAATTAATTGCAGCTAATTCTTTAACATAGGTTACAAGTGTTTTGAGGTACAGCACCCATGATCATACTATAGTATATGCCCAAAGTACATCCATGGCACGACAGCACAAGTGCATAAAGATGGCAAAAGTTAAGATGATATCTTCAATCAGTTGAAACATTGATGGTCTAAACTAATGCAATCACATCATTCGGACGCTGGTGTCCAAAGGTTAGAACTAGTTTTCAATATATAAGTTTCCATTCACAGTAGTTCCTTGTTCAAAAGTATGTAATCCATCAGTCATAGTTTTAATCACAACTGGTCAGCTGTGAAAGACCAAATTCATACACGAGATTCTGGATTTGTCGTATCAAGCACCAGGAAATCAGTTGTCAAAGCAATTGCACAGAATCACCACTAACATCCCACGGCCTAAAGGCCTCGGACAAACTGTCCTGCTATTTCCCGATACAACTCGGAAACTATGGTAGTAACTATAACATGTAGACGTACCAAGAGAAGTTGTCAAACACAAAACAAAGGCATGATGTATTTTTATGTGTGGTTGGCTTTATTGACAGGAAGACAATATATACAAATGCAAACAAAGTTGACATGACGGTCCCCTGCTCAACCACATCATATATATATTTATATAGAGAGACTCTTAGTTTCTGGGCCAAGGGGGAGGTGACCAGTGGTCAGCTGTAGTGACCACACCTTCAGGAACCAGCTGAAAGGCATGAGAGACAGTCATACACAGCCATGGAGGGACACCAGTCTCTTACCAGCAAAAGAAATCTTCCAAGAACTAAGAATTTCAAAAGCAATTTTAAATTGTTTACGCAAAATCAAATTCTTAATTTTGGGAAATCATATATTTTGTGCAAATTTTGAGCTTCATTCCTCCATATTGGATGGATGATGGAAACTGAGAAAATGTTAAGCAAATTGGCTGAGTAGGCTGCAGATATCTTGATCTCCACCATGGCGTATACATGCAGCTTCAGGCTGAGTAATATCAATAGTCACTGGAAGTCACACCAGAAGGGCACCTAAGGGGAGAAGGGGTCAGTATTTTGATTTGGGGTACATTTGATCAGATTAATTTACGTTTACTTACAGGCATCTAGAGTTACAAATACCCGTTTGAAATGAACTTAGGTGCCGCTCTGGTATTGGCGAGTCCACTGGTCCAGAACTGAACAATAGTCAAGGGTTGGACTGCTACAAGTTCACGAGACAAAGTTGTAGAAAAATAGAAATTTGAGTGGGGGTATGAGCAACGCTAAACCAAACTCTCAAAGCACCAGAAGGACAGGAGGGGGATGTAGTAGGGAGTGTAAAGGGGAGGGGGAGGGGAAAGGGGTATTTCTTCTGGTCACCTCAGCCTCAGCCCGGCATGAAGCAGAGAGCACTAGTTTGATGATTTTAAATTAACAACTTTACTTATATAATAATGTAAACTGACTACGACTTCTAGCGTTGTGTTAGTTATATACCCTGTTCATCTTTGTAAGTTCAGTGGATTGAATATTCTTTACAGAATTAATTCCATTGTTAATTTAGCACCATCTATATTGTATCTAAGTTTAGTAAACTATTCAGCTAGCGATCATATCAGGTACATTTTAAAATCAATTTATTCTTTACTCATGATTTTAACATTCTTACATTGTTTGTGTTAGTATGATAACCGGAACAATAAATTAGCAAAGTAAATAACGATAATCCAAATAAGTATATAGTTTTGTCTCACTGCTTCATGGTAACCTAGTGAAAACGATTAGTATGACGTGCAGAAAGGGTGAAGATTGACTATTAATTACGTCAAAAAGAACATTTGCATTAATTCCAAACATAAATTAAGTGCCTCACAACCAAGTCACCCATTTCTGAAGTCAGGATGTAAATTATACAAATATCTTCACATTATGATCACAACAATCTAAAACTTGATTCACAGTCATCATATTCAAGAAGGACAACAAACTAACAAAGTAAAATCGCAGTATAATTGTGACAGTAAGATCTCCTCTAACTGGCGAGTACACACCTCTAAAACATTTGTCTATAAAAAAGATCAATGACACTAAGTTAAAAATGTCAAAGCTTTAAAATCTCTAAAGCATTTGTATACCATACCGGAATGTGAACAAAATGTACATCTAAATCTTCAAGTGTGGTATAATGCTTTAGAAACGAAACTGTCCAAATTCATGTAGTTATCACACAGTGTACAATACTTACAGTAGTTGATAAAGTCATAATAATAAAAGTCGACACATGGATCAACAAGAACAACTGATGGCGGGGAACGTACGGTGCGGCGGCGCGGACAAACGAACACAGTAAGCAGCAGACAGATTACAAGAAAGCCGACACAGGGAGTATCTACAGGGACAGTTGCAGTCGGATCGTGATGGCGGCAACGGCGGCAGTTCGTTGGATACATACAGATGAGACCATATATCTATAAGAGGTACACTGAGTTTCAGCACAATCAACGCTCAGTTCAAGCAGTATAGAAACCTCTCGGTACACTCCTTCTCGGACACTTGCTGTCTCTTGCTGCTTTCAAACACACATTTCTCTTCATGTTTCATAGATGGACTGATTGATTTTAAGTCGAACACATTTCTGACTAAGTTCCACATTTAAAGCCTGGTAGGTCCGAGAGTATCTCTTCAAAATCCAAGATTTGAATGGTCCCATTCCAACTCCTGGGCAGCCGTTGGGGCTGCTTTTGGTGGTTCTTCATCCGAACTTTCGCCGTCATCATGGAAACTGCTGCCATCATCGTCGCTGTCCGATTCGTCTCTCAAAGACTGCATTCCGTTGTCCTCGTAGTCAAACACTTGCTGTTGACAGAAATAACATGTTAGTATACTGAACAAATAAACAAATAACCTGGTCACAATTGAGCTTTGTGCATTTCAATTAAGAAACTAGTCACTGACAGTCTTCACTGGGGGGTATCCGTGTCGGTTAAATCTTTCTTTTTTTTAAAATGTTACTTTGTCATGTCACTCGAGCTATATAACAAATCCATCTATGTTTGCAAACTCTCCCTCAAGAGTTACATGTCTTACAGTCCTTCTGTACCATGGACGTAAATTGCACATCAATAAATCGTTAATTTCTTCACCATGTTACACGACACAAGAGCTGCTGCTATGTTTAACTCTTAAACAACGGGCAACAATGTTCCAGGGCAGCCTATTGTTAGCTAGTTGCTAATCATAGCTGTGTCCTTTTGTTAACAAGTTGTGATTAGGGATGAAAGGTTCACTGAAGCTTCAGTTCAATTCAAGCTTCAAGTATCGCGGTAAAGAACCCTTGGTTTGGTTTAGAACCAAGTATGCAAAAATGCAAACTAAAGTCACAAAACATATTTCCTTTAACTAATCAAAAGCAATATACAGTGATTCAACTAATATAGTTACGAACCACTTCGCTCCTAAAAGGGTCACACTGAAACGAATCACTACAGTAGTAGAGAGTTAGCCAGGTACATACCTCCTGCTCCATGGGGTTGACTGTGATGTTGAGTGCAGAGTTGTCCCACTCCATCTCACACTTCTCGTCCACCTGCACCACCTGGGTGCGTCGGTGCGCCGCCCGGATACGGATCACTCCCAGGATGATCATGAAGAGGAGGAAACCCACGCACACCACGATGATAGCAGCCATTCCGAAGTCTGGAACAGAGAGAGGGTGAGTTATTGTTTAATGTAGCCATGGCAGTATCAGTCATTAGCAGTAAAACAAATAGAGCCTTCCTTCAAAACTGATATAATTTGTACCTTTCAACAATTTAATCTTTAGCAAACTGGTTTTACAACATTCCTTGATAGCATCTTTAACAAATCTAAGGTTATTCCCTATAATTAATTATATTTCCTTCAAGTTGGTGTCAATTGATGAACACAAACAAAGACACAACACTGATCACTTCAATTCACGTCAAAAAAATATTTATAGATTAAGTAATTTCTACATAAACAAAATTACACATAATATCTGAGATCATTTGTTGGCATCTTTGTAATGAAGAGGTACTCATAAACATCGAACACTTGTGGTAAACATAAAGGATAGGCGCATCATCACATGACTTCAGCACTTAAGAGCAGGGTTCTATTCTTAGCACTGATAAGCACGAGCTACTAGAGAGTACAAAGTCTACATACTGGATGTGCTGGCTGCGACGGAGGCCATCCCTGCTGGGTGGAAGTTGCTGTTCAGTGATTGCTGAACATGGGCAGTGTTCTCCTTCATAGCGTTGGCGTGGGACTGAACCTTGGGGACCTCGTGAACTGCCACCAGCTGAAACACAAACATACGTATTAGTCTTTAAGTTAGCGTGGGACTGAACTGGGGGGATCTTATGTACTGTGACTATCTATGTCTTCAAGTTAGCATGCTGAAATATGCATTTATCCTGAAATTAATTTATTTGCTGTATCTCACAAAGCTGAAATGAAGTTTCAAGGATAACAGTCAGGAGGAGGTGCTCAGAACAGACAAATGTTGCTAGTTTCCTAATTATTTCTCTAGTATCTACCCTGATCCTATACTCTATAACCAAATATAGTGTATTAACACGCACCAAACATAACTTAACATCACACCATAACGTCACAATGACAAACATTAGATTTCAATACTTCCTGAAACATGAATCTATCCTGAAATACATATCACTGTGTAAATACTCAATTCTAGTGAGGGTTTGGAACAGTACTGAAACCAACTATTACTTTATAACAGAAATTCTTCACAACTAGTATGCTAAACTTCGTAAAGACAAATTATTCTACATATGTAGTACACCAAAAACACAAGCTGGCCAGACACAATTTGATAATCATATATCATGTCATTCTACTCTATAACTATTAACTTTAGTTAACAACTTGTCAAAATCTTAACTTTAGAATTAAGTAACAATATTCCAGAAGACCTAATGTACAAATTAAGTTGAAAACTTATTTCAGTACTACTTGGCATGTGAAAAAAATGAAATTCTAGAAATATCCCATAACACAACCATTACAATTTTAACATCATACCAGTAACCTCAAAATACATATGAAGATAAACATCTGGCAAACATCTAAAACATATCAAAGAGACATTTCAAGAGAAGCAAACCCTACCAATTTCTCCATTTTGATAGTATATCCGTTAGCACTGATGGAGCAAGCACAGGTCGTACAGAGAGGAGCACTTGTTGATGTACTGGGTTGTAGATAGCAGGTAGATTATGTAGGTGGAGAGTTACATAACGAGATAACCACAGACAATGGAGGTGAAGCAAGCAAGCTCACAACTGGCAGTGTCTATTATCCCCTAATCAAGATAAGTCCTGCCTGTCTGCCTGGCAGTTGAGTGGAGAGCGAGCTTCAGCTCACGTCACAGCTTCCTCCCTAACGAGTCATGTAGGTCAGTGAGAATAGAGAACATGGTGTGTCACTGTGTAGGAAACTAACCCAGCATCATGTCAGGAAGTGACAAAGTGGGAGGGCAACACTCAGTTTCTAATTTCGGTATCTCTGATTTGCCCTTGTTTCTTATTATGGCACCTCTTCTTGACTTGTTAATTAGCCTGGATGGAGAGTTGGTTTGAACACACTGTTACTTAACAAACTTACCAGATTTTAACTGAATCATCAACTTGAAACTACAGAACTAGTTGAGATGATGAATCTGAACTGAATTTTATGAAGTGAGGGAATTGTGAAAACTTCCTGTTTCAAATCATAAGGAAGCAAATGGTAATATGGAGGGGTTTTCTGATAATAAGTGATATACAAATTTTTACCCACTGACATAGAACAAATTTATTTTCAGGGAAAACCATAAATTATTCAAGTTTCTTCATCAATTTTCATTTGAATTTTTTTTTTTTCTATTCAAGATAAACTCAAACAAATAGCTCAATATGTAATATAGAATAGCATAGCAAACAATAGTATCTAAGTATGAAGGTGAAATTAACAATTGCAGTCAGCAGCTATTTGGACAAGAAAGTGAGTGAGTTGGGGTTTAACGCCGCTTTCAAGAGTATTTCACTTATATCTGCTGTTAGTATTACGGCAGGGAGAAAGCCCGCAACGCCATGTGGCTATGCATTGCGATGAAACCTGCGAGTATCGGCTGGAACTAGCGAACCATGGGTGGTACTGCACTGAAATTCAGTGTAGCATTGCACCCAAACCTTACTGCGTGTAGAACAGTTCTCTACTGCAGACAAATTTGCCGTGCCGCGGGATTCGAACCCCGGACCTCTTGATCCGAAGCCGAACGCGCTAACCACTGCGCTATCCCGCCTCCTGGACAAGAAAAGGGGTCTGATGACCAAACAGAGATACTTGAGTAA
Source organism: Gibbula magus (assembly GCA_936450465.1). Taxonomy (NCBI): domain Eukaryota; kingdom Metazoa; phylum Mollusca; class Gastropoda; order Trochida; family Trochidae; genus Gibbula; species Gibbula magus. The sequence continues at coordinate 67,234,918 of OW388305.1, forward strand.
ATACTCAACTGGATTGTTGAACAAACACTAAATACATTGACAGACATTGTTTCCCCTGAATAGGTAATTGCTGTATGGAGTTGGTTTTCACAGGGAAATATTAAAGTAATGCAAACTTCAAAATACAACAATTGGAGCCGTTGAATTTGCATACCTTAGAAAATAAAACTGACAAATTTTAAATCATTTCTTCGTTGTGAATATTATTTGGTACAAAATAAGATGATTCTGAAGAGAAGAATGAAAAACCCTACAGAATACCTATAATACGCATTCCATAGTTGAGATAAAGTTATGTAGGAATGCTAAGCAGATTATTGCTGTAACTCAAAGAACACAATGAGAATGAGTTTGCTTAAAACAACAAGGTTAGTGTTTGTCACGATGAGAGAAGATCTTAATACAAACATTTTCAATAAAATCTAAAATTTGGTAAAATAGTACTTTTTTTCCTTTTCTCTTTTTTTATATTTTTTAATCAGTTTGTTTTCCTTTGTTGAAAAGAATTAGTATCAGCTATTGTCCCCGTGGAACTACATGACCCAATTACACGTAAACTGTTGCACTGTATGCGCTTGTTTACCATGGTCAGACACTTGACGGACAGATGTTTATAAACAAGCTGGGCCATGGAACCATCAGTGAAATGATCATGGCTACTATGTCTATCAAGCACCTGGACGATAACTTCTACTATGTCTATCAAGCACCTGGACGATAACTTCTACTATGTCTATCAAGCACCTGGACGATAACTTCTACTATGTCTATCAAGCACCTGGACGATAACTTCTACTATGTCTATCAAGCACCTGGACGATAACTTCTACTATGTCTATCAAGCACCTGGAAGATAACTTCTACTATGTCTATCAAGCACCTGGACGATAACTTCTACTATGTCTATCAAGCACCTGGACGATAACTTCTACTATGTCTATCAAGCACCTGGACGATAGCTTCTACTATGTCTATCAAGCACCTGGACGATAACTTCTACTCTGTCTATCAAGCACCTGGACGATAACTTCTACTATGTCTATCAAGCACCTGGACGATAACTTCTACTATGTCTATCAAGCACCTGGACGATAGCTTCTACTATGTCTATCAAGCACCTGGACGATAGCTTCTACTATGTCTATCAAGCACCTGGACGATAACTTCTACTATGTCTATCAAGCACCTGGACGATAACTTCTACTATGTCTATCAAGCACCTGGACGATAACTTCTATGTCTATCAAGCACCTGGACGATAACTTCTACTATGTCTATCAAGCACCTGGACGATAACTTCTACTATGTCTATCAAGCACCTGGATGATAACTTCTACTATGTCTATCAAGCACCTGGACGATAGCTTCTACTATGTCTATCAAGCACCTGGACGATAACTTCTACTATGTCTATCAAGCACCTGGACGATAACTTCTACTATGTCTATCAAGCACCTGGACGATAGCTTCTACTATGTCTATCAAGCACCTGGACGATAACTTCTACTATGTCTATCAAGCACCTGGACAATAGCTTCATGAACATCAACAGAAGCATTTGTTATGAGAGCTGTAATGTTGAAGTAACAGTGTAGTTGTATGCTTCTTGCATATTATTTGTTTCTGTTTTTCCCATCATTTTTCTTGAGAGTATTACTCAAAAAAAAATCTATTTGTAACTTTGCACCCTGTGATATTTTACACTGTTGCAATACATGAAACATACGAGCCATGAAATTTTACACTGCTTGTTGTCAACTTTGCAAAAACCCAGAGACGGAAATAACCAGCAATTGGTTGGCGGGAAGGCAGCTTTTTCGAACACTTGTGTGTACAAATGAAGACGTACCTTGACGGCAAATTTGTTGGAGATGAAGCGGAAACAGAGTTGAGTAAACATTTTTGTGTCAAAGACACAGAAAACATTTTTTATCCCTTGGAGTCACTGGTATTTCGAAAATTGACCACAAAAGTTATCCAGTGTTGTTCCTAGAGGATGTCCTGGGGAAATTTGCGTTCATGTTTTACTTGGTGTCCCTCAGAATATGGAGCGGTAGGATATTTTATATTGAAAGCGCCCTATCTGTTCACAATTGTCTCAAATGGATCGCCAAGAAATAACATTAGTTATCTCTGTAGTGTAAGAATGAAGATGTACATTAACGGTGATGAAGCGGAGACCAAGTTGTGTAAATAACACTGGTTATCTCTGTAGTGTAAGAATGAAGACGTACCTTGACAGTGATGAAGCAGAGACCAAGTTGTGTAAGTAACACTGGTTATCTCTGTAGTGTAAGAATGAAGATGTACCTTGACGGTGATGAAGCGGAGACCAAGTTGTGTAAATAACACTGTAGTGTAAGAATGAAGATGTACCTTGACAGTGATGAAGCGGAGACCAAGTTGTGTAAATAACACTGTAGTGTAAGAATGAAGATGTACCTTGATGGTGATGAAGCGGAGACCAAGTTGTGTAAATAACACTGTAGTGTAAAGATGAAGATGTACCTTGACGGTGATGAAGCGGAGACCAAGTTGTGTAAATAACATTAGTTATTTCAGTAGTGTAAGAATGATACGTACCTTGACGGTGAACTTGTTGGAGATGAAGCGGAGACTCTGGGAGGAGCAGGAGAGGGTGAGTGTGCGGCTGCTCAGTCTCTCCGGCTTGTTGTGATAGTAGTGGATGTTGCGGATCACGCTGATGTAACGCTCCATCTTATCAGCATCTGCAGGAGGACAGACACTGCGGTCAGTGGTTTCAAGTACAATCTAAAAATTTCTTTATAACTTTCTTGTCATTAATTTGTGCATGTTTAATAAAATTCTGTAACCTTTCTATGATTCTATCTCTGTATTGATGTGCAACAAAACAGAAAGAAATATTGATGACGTAAAATAATATCTGTTTAACATTTAACCTGCAAGCATTGGCTGGATCTAACCATTGGTTGAACTGTGCTGATATTCAGTGAAGCATTGCACCCAAACCTTACTGCATGTAAAACTGTTCTCCACAGTAGATAGTTACAGCGCCATGGCTGTATCAAAACCCTGGACCTATTGATCCGAAGCCGAGAGCGCTAACTGTACCATCCTGCTCCTGATCTTTATAGGATAATGACTAAAGGTGAGAGTACAATGTAAGACATGACTCACTGGTGATGCGGACCCCCTGGTTGGTTTCGCTCCACTCCAGGCCGAGGTTCTCCATCATGTGAGTGGGCAGAGAGAGATGTTCGTACTCCAGGTCAAGATCGGGTGTAGCCTCGATGATGCACGAGTCGATCAGGGTGCCGTCCTTCAGGTCAGGCTTTGTGTCAGTCGATTCTATGAATACAGGTCAAACTTATATTCTTAATCTAGGACAAGAATATTGTAATAACTTTATACCACATTGAAATAAAATGATTCAAACCTCAATGAATTGTGAGATGGATGTTTTACATAAGAAAAGTAGATTAATAAGTATAATTAGAAAACTTTTCAAGTAAAACAATGTTAAATTTATCTTATATTCTAATCTGATCTTCAAAGAAGCATGTTTTAGAATCATTTACCAAAGAGAAAGTACATCATTTAAAGCTCAATGTCTTATGAGATAGATATCATACTGAGCAAAATTACATATCAACTAGTTAGGCCTTTTATTTTTTATTTGTTGGTTTACGATTCCGGCGACATTGAAAACTTCAAAATCAAAATAAAAATAAATTGACTTTTCCAAGATTTTTTTATTGCCGGCGATTATGATTTGGAAGGAAACATGAAAATAAAAATAAATCTACTTGTTTCGGCGAGCCAATAATTATATTTCCACTATTTCCCGTAAAGAAGGTGGTAAATAAAATTTTGTCAATGTTTGAAAAAGCGAAGGACTGTCTTGCGCAAATGAAACGCTCGGAGTATCATCGTTTAACCACTTCCTGCATACAAGAGTTGCCTCCCATTCATTCTCGCATAATTTCTGAAAATGTCGCATCTTTTATCAAAGCTATGCGCCTACCTGTCGCATGTAATTGTTGAATATTTTATTTAAAATTCACAAACTGTAAAGTCAACTTCGTTCCGTATGAAAATCAGCTTCCACGAGAATCATCCCCATTATTTACATGCTGTTACTATTTGTGTTTCACCCCCTCTGCTGAATTCCTGTGCGTAAGCTCCTTGCATTGCTATAAGCAAGGCTTGTCATTCCCATATCGCTGTTAGGAGCTGACCGCGTTTACGAGGGTGGCAAAGGGAACAGCCATGTGCCATGTGGAAGCGTAAAAAATAAACAAGACTGTCATTCGTATCAGCTTTCAAACATTTGGTATGCATTATAATTGCATGAAATAAAGTTTAAAAGAACTTAGGGGTTTAAAGTTCACTCAATATAATGTATTTTCAATATTTTGCCGTGGTTATCGGTGTCTATAAATAGATTTGCGTCCTTTGACAGCTACTTTGCAGTTGGCTGTTTTTTTAAATATCAAGTAAGTTATTTACAGATATTTTCCACAACAAAAGGGGTTAGTTGCCAAAATATTATAAAAATGAAATCTATATCCCTAATCTATTTTTCATTCAACATCTTATAGTTGGTATGATGATTATTTGTAAATTAAATTTGACAATTTTGCTAATTAAATAGCGATAACATTCACTTTATGTCTTTTGAAATTCAATACAGCATTTGTATATTTTTATGTTTGTTTTGACTAAGATGATTGCGGTTATTAAAAATTAATATAAAAATAAATAATAACAAGACCTCATGATTTTTTAATTTAATTTGAATTGCCTGAAATAGCGATGTAAATCAATTAATAATTAAAAAATTGCCTTACTTGTTAAGTTGATCTATAAAAGCTATCTGATAATTATTAGCTCTTTTTTAAAATGGAAATGCAGAGTCACCAAATGGCTGACACAAATAATGACACTGTCAGTGTCAACATTAAATTTGTTTTATCATTGAAATATTACATAAAAGCAAACAGACACAAACAGTGTTATAATTAACTAAAAATAATTTTTAATAGATTCCTTTTATGCCCATAGCTCTATTTTTAATATTGTTGAATAATATTTTCTCTGACTGGTTTGTGTAATGAAATTGCAGTTCTGTCAATGTTTACTGTTGTTGCATAATATTTTCTCTGGATCATTGATCCTTTGACTGGCTTTGGAACTGAATTTGCATTTAAATATTTGCAGTTTTGACAATGTTTACTGTTGTTGCATCATGTTTAATCTGAATGTGAACATGCTTTCTTGGTTCAAATGTCAATGATTTAATACCGAGATTAAAAATTGTATTATTCCACACTTGTGTTGTTCTTTCTTTAAAAGTATTTTATATAATAAAATACTTATTTTATTATGTCATTCAATTGGACAGAGTTATGAAACTTAAAAATTGTATGGTATTTAAACTCTCTCGTTGTTAGTATTTACTATTGTATACATATTTCAAGGAATTTTTTTTTTTTCAACCTCCTACATAATATTTCAAGGAATTTTTTTATTTTTTTTATTTCGACCACCTACATGACTTTTGGACCCAAAATTTTTGTAAACCAACTAATAAAAAATAAAAGGCCTTATCAAGTAAAAACATTGGATGTGGATTTCAGATGATTTATGTTCAGTATTGCCTAGAATATCCATTCAGATATTACTTTTCAAAACATAAATTTTAAATGTTTCTGTAACTACTGCTAACATCTCAGACAGAAAGTGGTTAAGAATCTATCCACAACTCTAGTATTCATAACACAAAGATAATTGCACATCAAAGCTATATAAAAGAATGAAGGAAAATTTTCATGACATTCCTAAGCCATGTGTAGGCCAGTTTAGAGTACATTAGTCAGACCATAGATTTGAACAAATTCTAGACCTGTTTGGAGTACCTATGTCGCACCGTGGACTTATTTTGTAGGACAGTTTAGAGTACTTCATCAGACCATAGACTTAGACTTAGTTTGTAGGCTAGTTACTTACGTCGGACCATACACTTGAAAATGTTTTAGGCCAGTTTGGAGTACTTACGTCGGACCATAGACTTGGAGAGTTTGTAGGCCAGTTTGGATGCCTTGTCCTCGACATCGTCCTCCACGGAATCCTCCTCCTCTTCCTCCACCTCCTGGGAGGCGAAGATGTGCACGTCCTGGAAGACACGCAGACCGTGCTGGAACTGGTAGATGAGTCTCGTCAGGTTCGTGTCGCCACCGATATTGATGATGGGTTTGGGGGCCTCCTCTACCATGATGAAGCTCTTGACGGTGGGCAGCTCGACTGGGGATCCGTTGCAACTGTGGATTGGACATTGGTGATGTCAGAACAGCATGAAATGTTGAATAACAGACATGTGAATATATATTTATTATTTTCATTCCTCACTAGTTGAAACTATTGTCCGTCACAATAACTGGCTTCAATGTGTGTTGAAAGTGTCTTCTTCGATTCACTCTGTATCACTGATAATCTCATTTAAACATATTCTGAAGCTTTATATCATGTAGATCACCAGGTTGACGATTCAATTCTTTTAACCGGTTCAAACAACAATACAAGTAAATGGCATATCAGCATCTACAAACATTTGCAATTGCAAGTGATAAAAACTTTTGCAAGTGACAAGGGTGACTGTACTTACATAACGGTTGTCTCAATCTTGAGGTTGCGGCGGCCAGGGGTTGGGAAGGAGCGAGCGTTCACGTAGGTCACCTCCCGCATCAGTTTCTCCACCTCGCTGATGTCCCGCCCACTGATGCTGAACTCAGTCATCTCGCTGTTGAAACTCACGCTCTGCACACAGAAATATATTTGAACATTAAACATACATTACTTGTTAAAACTTATTTTTTGAAATTTTGGAGCAAGAGAATATGAAATCAAGGGTGTGATAACTGTGATGGTACATGTCCAGTGGCAAGTACAAAATTATCTGAAAATTTCAACTCTCGTTAACTTCATGAGTATGCAAGTTTAAAGGTCAATGCTAGCTTCAGATAAATTGGTAAGAAAGATCATTGTGATTTTTTTCAAAAAAAAAATCAGGTCATTTATCTGAACAAAGTAATTTATTGCTCCATCACTTTACAACTATACACTTAGATCAATTGGATAAATCCATGAATACAAATGTAGGGGTTGAAACAAGTCATCAAATCTGGAACAGTTGAACCTATTTTCGATAAATGTGTGCTTGCAATAAAATGCTAAATCATTTCAGTGTATAGACCCATTAATAACAAGTTTCAGTGTGTTTCTTGAAACTTAATTTCAAATTTGAAACCTTTTCGACTTCCAAGACAATTATTTCCTTTGAGGCCTGGAATATCCTCTCAAAATTCATTTTACACACAAACTATCAATTGTGCTATCTATGGATAGTAAAGGTGTACTCACGGTTCCGCTCTGCATGTCGTTGAGTGCGTGGAAGTCGAGGTTCTCCTTGCAGTTGTTGAGACACTTGATGACGCGGTCGCTCTCCGTCTTGTCCTTCAGTACAGACAGACCAGCCAGGAAGCCACGGAAGTGGTGGGCGTAGTGGTTCTCTCCTCCTGGTGGAAACAGATCATTGCATTAGATTCAAACAAGCACTTGGAACCACTAATTATTGAGGGCCATAGAATGAGGTGTCTGTTTTTTCTTAAAATGTTGCCTATGGGTGGCAAGATTTCCCAGTATAGACCCTCTCAAGTCAGGAGAGTAGGTTATACCCTTTGTTTGATTCCTGGAAATTGGCCACTCAAAACGTTCAACACTAATTACTTGAGGAGTTATATCTAAGATTTAGTAAAGTGGAAATCATACTCAAGTTATAACCTAAGTAAAGGGAGATAATCTGTCTTGCCTATTTCAAAACCTACTATGAGCAAGTCATGAGGTCCAACAAGTCAGCCAGAAGAAGATTAGGCATGATTTTTGTGGTTGATAACACTCAAATTTTTTTACACTTGCTAGCACTACCTCAATTCATGTTTCAGGGATCACCCTGGAGCAGAGTGTTAAAGGTAGAATAATAAACCTTTGCCTTACACAATGGGATTTTCAGATAAAGTAATGGGACATGTCTAAATAATAACAATCATTTTACATTTTTGCAATGAGATTTCCTTCCCTCGTCAGTATTTATTATGGGATATCTTGGTACATCAATCAGTAAATATCCCCAAATCCCTGCCTAAAGTGATCCCTGATGTTGTTATGAATTATCCTGATATTATATCATAAAATTTGTTCTCATCACAACTTTAGAAGCTCAAATTATACTGAGGTGTGTATATAGGTCCTATGCCATTTAGCATGCTCAGTGGCTGAAAGTAATATAAATATGCCTTATGTGCCTATGTACGAGACATCACATGAATGTTACACACCCTGCCAGCAGGCTCCGACGGTGAGTTTAGTGTAGTGCACTTTGTGGGAGGAGTGAAGCGGCCAGTCGTCCACGATCTCCAGGTTCGTCTTGTCTGGGATTAGCTGCTTCCCGTCAATGTACATCTTCACCTGTAGAGTCAACGATAGCTTTGTTACCTTCAAGAACAGTTTTCATAATTAAATCTCCAAATTTAATTCTAAGAGATATCGTTTTGAAGTAGATTTTACACAATCCCTCACAAGTTATAACTCGGGCAAGTCTCCCTCATTGGCTGAATTAAGGCTTGCTGCAGTTAGTTTATAGGCTACATAGTTTATATATATATATAGTTTATAGGGAACTTTGTTTGACTACTGTGTTATGTAGAAAATTCATTACCGCCCAGAACAGTTTTCATTATTAAATCTAAAAAATAGAGCCATGGGCTCTGTAGCTCATCAGGATTTTATTGATTTATTATCTAAGGTTAAATATCTAAGTTATCTCAAGTAATACACTGTGAACAAGCAAAATAATATTGGTTTTAGAGCATGACCCCATTTGGGGTCATGGGGTCACGAAATCTACAATTTAGAATCCCCATTAGCCAAGGAGTCTGCACACAACTTTTCAGCTCTCTAGACCTTTTGGAACTGGAGAAGAAGATGAAAATAGGTTTTTAAGGATGTGACCCCTGTGACCCCATTTGGGGTCATGGGGTCACGAAATCTACAATTTAGAATCCCCATTGGCCAAGGAGTCTGCAAACAACTTTTCAGCTCTCTAGACCTTTTGGAACTGGAGAGGAAGATGAAAATAGGTTTTTAAACATGTGACCCCTGTGACCCCATTTGGGGTCATGGGGTCACGAAATCTACAATTTAGAATCCCCATTGGCCAAGGAGTCTGCACACAACTTTTCAGCTCTCTAGACCTTTTGGAATTGGAGAAGAAGATGAAAATAGGTTTTTAAACATGTGACCCCTGTGACCCCATTTGGGGTCATGGGGTCACGAAATCTACAATTTAGAATCCCCATTGGCCAAGGAGTCTGCAAACAACTTTTCAGCTCTCTAGACCTTTTGGAACTGGAGAAGAAGATGAAAATAGGTTTTTAAGGATGTGACCCCTGTGACACAATTTGGGGTCACGGGGTCACGAAATCTACAATTTAGAATCCCCATTTGCCAAGGAGTCTGCACATATAATTTCAGCTCTGTGGAGTTATAAGTTCTGGAGAAGAAGTCGAAAAAGCGAAAAGTTTACGGACGGATGGACAGACGGATGGATGGACGGACGGATGCCGGACGCCATGCCATGCCATAAGCCCATCGGACCTTTCAGGCCTGATGAGCTAAAAATTATCATTATTTAATTTTTGAGAGATACCATTTTGCAGTAGATTTTACGCAATGGTCTCGAAAGTCAACTTTTCGGTGCATTGCAGTGTGCTACCCTAGCACAGAAAAGTTAACGAAATGCAGCAAGTATCAAATTAGCCAGTGATGGAGATTGGCGGGAGTTACGCCTTGCTTGGGAAATTGTCATATCATTTATAAAGCAGATGACTCAAAAGTAATGACATCAAAAGGCTAATGATGTCACAATGACTACAATGCACTGCAAGGTCCATGGCTGTTCTATATTTACTCGGTCATTTTTATGGAAAATGAAAATAATACACAATATAACTCAAATAAGTATCCTCCAGAGTTATTGTGACATCACATTGTAGATTTCATGAAACAGTGATATCTTCAATAGGTGCGTAAGAAGTATAACCAGAAGTTGCAGACTTGTTACAGCTGTATCAATGAGAATACCCCAAAGAGAGAACTCACATCAGGGAAGTCGACGCTGATGGCGTAGTGATGCCAGACTCCGTCGTTGATCTGTGGGATGTGCCACCTCCACTCGGCCGGCTTGAAGATCTCCATCTCCTCCACGGAGGTCGCCTCGCGTCTCAGGAGGAACACCAGCTTCTCTCCGTGCACGAACAGCGAGTAGTGGTGACGGCTCATGTCTGTATGTATACAACAATATCACACTTTCAGTATATTTTCAATGGCAAAATATGGCATTTATTGGTTAAAATAAAATCCATATTTTTCGTGGAGTAAAATACCATGCTATTCTACTCCGTGAAATAATACATTCCATCACATGATGTTAATAACATATGATTACAGAGAAAGCAAGTCAATCTTTGATGTTGATGCTGATGAAGTAAATACCATTTATGAACAATGCCTAATTTCTGAAATCTAATAAATAAAACAGTTGACATTTCTCATAGAATAATTTACTGTATTATCGGAGAAATAAATGGCAGATTTGTCCAAAGAACTCTGTACACTATTTTGATGATGAATTCAAATGTATAAACATACGTTCTCCATCAGACATGCAGAGGATATGTTCCTTGGGGGCGCGGTGCTGCGAGGTATACGTTCCCTGGGGCGAGTGCTTCATCCAGGTGGAGATGGTGAAATGCTCGTGCAGTTCGTGCTTGAAGTGCGCGTCGGGAACCTCCACACCGTTGCTGTGTCCGTCGAAAGAGAAGAGTTGGTCACTCTCGTGTCCATCATCTGTTGGCAGGTTGCGGGTCCACGCTGCGAGGGAGGGGGACGGAAGCAGGTCGACACTCTCGCCGCTAGCACCTGCAGTACACATTAACAATTAGTTTGGTTAAATCAAACTACACTGTGTGGCTTATTTAACAAATTTATGTTAAAAAGTTGAGAAATTAAAATTTGCTAGAACGAGAGAACAATTGAATGATAACCCAAAAGTAATTTAATACAGCATCATGACAAAAATTAAAATTCTTTACATGTTGCTGAAAAACTAAAATGGCCCAACTTAATTAAAATCGTTCAATATCTTGTGTCCCCCCTACCAAGAATTAGACCTCAGCCCACTCAGATGAATCTCAAATTTGAAAAAAATATTCACCAAACCAACGATTCTTTGATATCCCACAACCCTTTGAAGTGACCTTGAAAAGAACTTCCAAGTCGCCAAAACTGATAATTGACGACAAATGCCACAACATACCAAAATCTAAATCCATTAACTGTGTCTGAGTTGATCTTAATGAACATGAGATGTGCAGCAAGCAGAAATAAGATATTCACCACCTTATTTATTTGTCATCACTAAAGGATTTGCAGCCAAGATTATGAATCTTTTGACCAACATAACCATGAAAATAGGGTCATTCATTCTGTAGCTTATCAATTTGATTCAGGTTTGATTGATTTATCATTAAATGAAAAACAATATGTGTTTGTTAAACACGGATGTCCCCAGATATATGCTATCAGCCATCACAAGGTATGCACATGCCAAGCATGAAAGCCCTAGCTCTGAGCAATCCAAAGTTATGGCTAAGGTTGAAGTTTTTGTGGACAGACAGACAGACAGACAGGTGAAAAACAAAATACCCCCGGAATCTCCCATAGGCTCTGTAGCTTCTCAGGACTTCACCGATTTATTATCTAAGGTTGAATATCTTAGTTATCTCAAGTAGTAAATTTTCCAAATCTACAATTTAGAATCTCCTATGGCCAAGGAGTCTGTACACAACATTCCAGCTTGCTAGAGCTTTTTGTGCTAGAGAAGATCTATAAAAGAAGGTTTTCAGGTCATGACCCCTGTGACCCATATTTGGAGGTCACAGGGTCACCAAATCTACAATTTAGAATCCTGATTGCCTAATGAATATGTAAACAACATTTCAGTTTTCCTGTTATTAAAATTTCCATCAAAATCACTGATGTAACAACCCGAACCCCCCTAATAAGAGATTCAGGGGTCTCGACAGGTGATAACTGGATGAGGGCCCATCTGGCCTTGTAGTCATGATAAGCTGAATAAAGGATCTTGTTCTTTAGTTCTGTGTGTATTTTTCTCCACTGAAAAATTTCAGGCACAATTTCATTTCACTTAGAACACTAGAAGTACACTAAAAGTGTGAGTGTTTATATTTTTAACCCACCTTACATTTATCTCAAATTAACAGGATTCTCAAAAAGCCATTTGTTTATCAGCAATCTGCATTTTAGAGAAATCACTTCTCAGCTAGTGTCAGATTACAGGAAGATGATAAATTATTCATATTGAGTGAAGTGTAACTTCATTAGTATGCATGTTTAAAGGTCAACACAGCCTTCAAATAAATTGATAAGAGAGATCATTTTGATTTTTTCTAAAATATTCAGGTTATTTCTCATAAAACGGATTTCTAAATGAACAAGTCAATAGACTAAGATAGAAATGCAAAAAGACAAGGTACGTTGAGATTAAAAGGTAGTGAGGTACACTAGCTTCAGTTCAGTATGTATTACGGTACACAACCCTCTTTTCAGTACATTATCGGTCTGGTACAAAACAAGAAGAATAGGTTTGGTACTTTGTAGGATGTGGGAATCTTCTGGTTTTAAAATTGCATAATTGCATAATTGAAAAATAAAAATGAAATTATGAATAAAATTTATCCAAAAAATTAGAGTTATAAAAATATCACAAGATTTACCAGTCACTGAACTTTCTGTCAGTAAATTACTGATTCTGATTCTGTTAAAATAAATAAGTAGTAACACTGTAATCTGTGTTATAAATATTAAAAGCTTGTAGTAACAGTGGAAGTAACGTGAAGTTCCGTTTTACCTGGAATGAAATGTCAATAATATTTGTGTCAATGTTTGTGTCTGTATTCCAAACTAACATTTACACTTGACATGTGTAGCATTGTGTACTCAGATCAGATGTGTTGTCAATTTTATAAGGAATGTTGTGATAACACACAACTTACAAATCACCTTTCACTAAAACCAAAATATGTCCACTCCCTGAAACGATACGATCCTGGCGTATTTTAATTTTTTATATCAAACTGACCACTGCCATCTATTTTTGTTGCCATCTTTGAACGAGATCCTAGAAAACAGCGTCTTTCCAATAGTTTTGTTTCTATCAGGCAATCACCAAGTCATTCATATACTATCATTTGAAGGTGAGGTGAGGTGAGTTGGTGTTTAACGCCGCTTTCAAGAGTATTTCACTTATATCGCAACTGCTAGTATTATGGCAGGGAGAAAGCCCGTAACGCCATGTGGCTATGCACTGCGGTGAAACCTGCGACCATCGGCTGGAATCATTTGAAGAGAAATTAAGTTAATATATATATATAATTCATCCGAATTAACCCTTACTGGAAAATGGTGACAGGTGCTATCGTTCATGCAGGGCGAAAACCTGCAATGCCATGATGAATATGAATTGCTGAGAAACCTGCAAGCATTGGCTGGAACTAGCGAAATATGGTTGGTACTGCCAAACCTTACTGCATGTAGAACAGTTCTCTACAGCAGACAAGGTTGCTGAGCCCATGGCAAGATTCGAACCGAAATGAATAAAATTAATTTCAGTGCCAATTCAGAAATATAGTGCCTCTACTCATCTGGTTATAATTTTCACATACTTCTCACAAATTGAATCCTCATAAAACTAAAATATGTAGTCAATTTGTATTCCGATCAAGTACCACTCTGGACCAATTTATCACAGAAGACAGTTTGTCTGTGTCTCCAAGATCCTATACCTGTTTTGAATTCATCAGTAAAATTTAGCTAAACAACCAGCTATCACCAAGCTTTTAGAAAATCAATAATAACTTCACTGTACTTCACAGACTCGGTCATCCAGCCATGTTTATTGTACATGGATGTTTGAATGAGGCAACAGGAAATTAACGTTTGATAAAACGAAACTGGTTTTAGCATGCCACTGCCTATGTTTAAGACACATAAAATTGATTTGAACATGATAACGGTGTGACATCAGTGATATATCTAATCAGCTGGTCGTTTATCCTTGGAGAAGCTATGTGTAAGATATGAAGAGAATCCAGCGAATGGTTCTTGAGATATCCCGCTGACAAGGATAAAATGACAAACTCTCGTTGTGACCTTGAAATGAAGGTCAAGGTCACAAACCTCTGTAGGAACATTACTCTCCCTATGATGAACCCATATGCAAAATATCCAGAATCCAGTGAACAGTATTTGAGTTATTCCATTTCGTACAGACGGACGCAGCAGAATACTACATCCCCGCTTCGCGCTGAACGCGCGAAGGCGGATAATAATAATAATAATGTGGGTATTCATTACGCGCTACCTCCAGGTACTAATACCTGCTCATGGCGCAACAGAAATAATACCCCTGGTCAACCAACTTCCAAACGCATGGCATAACTCTTGCCAGTTTGCATTACTGGCTGATTTAACCCTTGCGGTATTTCCCTCGCTTTGTTGTGTCAAGATAGTGAATCGCTGCACAAGAAATGCATAGCGGGCCTGAATTTCTAAACACAGAACATGGACTCTAGTTCTTACATGTTTAACTAACAACATATTACATTAATGAAAATAGTCTTTAACAGTCACAGCTTAGAAATTCCATATCTTGAATTCCACACAAATGTCCTTCAAAGCCAAACTTCCAAATGCAAGGCATGGCTGATTTAAGCCTTGCGGTATTTCCCCTCGCTTTGCCATGCCGAGATAGTGAATCGCTGCACCAGAAATGCAGAGTGGGCCCAGATTTCAAAGCACAGAGATCTTAAGGAAATACTGCAAGGCCTTAATCAGCCAGTAATGGAGACTGGCAAGAGTTATGCATTGGGATGTTGCTGGTCAACATGTACAGAACACTCCCTGAGGAGAATACAACCGGTCGCGTGTCAGGCGCTCAAGGTTCAACTTCAGACTACCAGAATTAACAATCTTTTGTTACTTTAACACTTTAGCAGCTAATGCTGTTATCACAAGTACAAGTTCGTGAAAATCACTCTGTATCCGTAGTTTAAGATCAAGGTGGGTGTCTGTTCATCTTCCTTCGTTGTCAGGTCAGTTAGTTAGTCACTCCAAATGATTTGGCACAAAGAGTGAAGGCAAGGGAATGTATGTCCAAAACACTTTTGTTACTTAATTTATCTCAAATATCAACTTTCATCAGTTCAAAACTTAATTACACTTGACTTAATAGGAACTTACATTTAACATTGATTTCCCCCTTAAAAGTGTACTATTCTATTAAGGTCGCAACGATACACTAGGCTCATGATACGATACATATCTCGATTCTTAGCTTACAATACGATACATATCTAGATACTCTTCTTGATACTAACAGCCTTCTATTTTATAAAGAAAACTCATTGACAAACTGTTGATTTTAGACTTGACCACGGCAGCTCAATGTTAAAGTCTGCGTCGTCTGCAATGACTGTCAAACACGATGCAATTTGTATCGCTAACTCCGATTGCTTGAAAATTTAGCAATAGCCAATGAAATTTTGAGACACAATGACACTACATACAGCGCGAAACCTTGAAGCTGTCACACATAACCGAAGGTAGAGACCTGAATACCAACCAATAACATTCCTTTGTAATATTACGGCAGAAACCGAAGTAGGTTGACCTATTTCTGACAGCCAATGAAGATTCAGTACTCTGTCTTACTTGAATAAATTATCTCTCGGTATTCTTGAAAGGGAGGTCACTCTGTTTCGTTTTCATGACTGGTTTTGTTTTCACTGGCAAGTAAAGTAAAACGAATATATGTTAAACTTTCCAAACAGTGGTGCTTTATAAATCTAGTGGTAATTGCTAATTCAATTATTGTATATATATCGTTTTCTATCCGATATTTACATGTAAATGTACCGTGTATCGTATCGTGACTGTCGCATCGAGGTACATCGATATTCCAGCGTATCGTTGCAACCTTATATTCTATAGAGTGAGTGAGTGAATTATTGGTTAACGCCGCTTCGGCAGTATCGCAGCCATTAGCGGCGAGTATATTCTACAGACCTACCTGTTCATCATTGTTGTCTTTATTTTGATTTACAAGGATCAGGTGTAAAAGGAATTGTTGTTCAACATGTTGTATAAGCTTGCAATATATTTTGTGAATATTTCTAATCAGACACCCAGTGTTAACCTAGAGAGGGGCTCTTGTGATAGTTCCCTGTCTTTTCCGCTTATTGTCACTTTTTGTTTTTTTGAGAATTAGGATTCTTTTACCACTGTAAAGGGTCCCAACTGTTTAGATTTGGTCAAATGACCCTCTCAACTATGCACCTAGGAATGAGACCGTGCAAACCAATGAAGAATTCTGAAAACAAGAATAGTGTGATTCCCATCATGAAATGACTCTTGTTAGATATTAAAACTCACCACAAAGTTTTCGCTGAGAGGTTATGGAGTAAGTATCCCGATCACATCCCTTTCCGATATGTTTTGTTGCCAGGGTGATTCTCACGGCTATTTTTTCCGGGCTACATCCATCCTCACAAATATGAAGACGTGCTTTACTGGCAATGTTTTGCCTACCGCTTCCAGGTATGTAGTCAATATGCTCCGGGATATTCTGCCAGCCACTACGACACAACTCTTCCACAATAATGTTCACAAAGACAGGCCGAGACCTTTTCTTGTTGCAATCCCTGGCAACAACTTTGAGGATGTAGTTCCGGTGGTTGTTAAAATCCAGTGGCTCCGTGTTTTTGATACTTCCTAGCCGGTCGATAACGAAAGGTACACCTGGTGTGAGGATCTCGTAGTCACAGATGCGCTGGAAGTGGGCGGAGCGGTCGCCGTCGGAGGCATGGAGGGAGAGGATGCTGGGGTAGAGCTTGCCCTCCTTCACCGTGGTGATGTAGGAGGAGTTCTCGAAGGTAGGGGCGAACTCGTCTACGTCAAGGACCTTGATCATCACCATCGCTCTGTGGATACAAGTTGGGCATATACCATTAAACACCAAATGCTAAAAGCGTATATAGAACTCACAATCAAGAGGCTTTATCAAGCCCATGTAGAAAAGTGGGCATTTACAAAAAGTATGGGAGAAAAGAATTGATTTCAAACGTTAGGACAGAAGTATTATGTGTGAAGTTATTTTGATCATTTTCAGCAAGAAACCTGTGTGTCCCAGTTAAGACAATGCAGGAACAGATATATTTGATTTCAATTTGTTCTAGTGGCTTATTTTACTTATAATGAATGTAAAAATTTTACCTATAAAATAAATTGAAATGGAGTTCATGAATTTCTGTTTGAAGTTGACACATGACTTTTTTACTGAAAGGATAACTTACGGCCGGGAGAGGCGGGGAGGGTTGCCACAGTCCTTGGCAATGATGTCGAACTTGTAGTGCCACCTCTTCTCATAGTCGAGTCGTTCATGTTCCTCGACGCGGATCTCAGCCGCCCCAGTCGTCTTGTTCTTCAGCTCGATGACAAAAGGTACGCGGCCACGCTTCTTGTATTTCAGGATCTTATAGCCACAGATCAGTCCTGAAACATTCAGTCAGATTACAAATACATGTTTATATCTTCCCTCTGCAATGCATAACTCCCACCCGTATCCATCACTGGCTAATTAATCTAAGCCAAGGGATGTAAATAACTTGAAGACAGAACCACAGATCTCTTCATCTTGCAGTTGCAGGGTTCAACAAAGTTTTCTCTTGCCATAGTTTATGGTGCAATTGCCCATGAATCAATAAATGTAATGAATGTAATATCCGTGAACTGCAACATGTGACTTACTTGCACCACCGATACTGTCCTCATCCTCAGCCAGCAGGCCAGGTCGAAGGTCAACTGTTGTCTCATCCTCACGGATCTGACCTCGGAATAACGGCATTCCATGTGAGTTTACTTCACTTGATTTGATCACAGGATCGATAGCATTGGGTTCTGTTCCTGAAAATATTACCATGGCATTAGCAAAACATTATACAGTAGTAGTACACGGATATAGCGAACAAACAGATTTAGCGAACAAATTTATAAGTCCCGTAAAAAGTCCTATATAAAATGCTAAACGCGAAAGCGAACAACAGATACAGCGAACATCAGATATAGCGAACTGAATTCTTTGTCTCTTGGAGTTTATTATATCCTTGCTCTATTGTAGTAATCTGTTGACAATACTTTCCAGCAGCCTCTCGAGATTCAAAGATCAATGTATATATTTTAGTTTGTCGAGGCATGGCATTAGCTTTGCATGTTTGTAATAAGTTTTAATAAATAAAAATATCAGTGACTTTTCTGATTTCAGCTGTAGAAAAAGAAAAAGGATTCAGGTTTGTGCTAAAGTCCCAACTGTTTTCATCTGGGAGGTCGCTCTTTGATTTCACATTCTGAATGACCGATGCAAGATGGTTTAATGAATTTGTCAAAACCTTGTAACTCTTTATCTTTAATGTTCACACATCAAAGTTAGACATCTCTGACCCTGAGTTGACTCGAATCTTATAAATAATATCTTGAATGCATTATTGTCTGTTTGCAAGAGTGAATAGCTGAAAGTCTGAGAGCAGGTTTTTTCCCATTACTATGGAAGTGGTAGAGTATTTTTAAAGATAACAATCTTTGTCTTTTTCAGTTATGTCTCTTGATCATTTCCAAAGCAAGAGTAAATGAATTTCTATTCAACTTTTGACACTTAATATTTACTCAATCAAAGATTAATAATATGCCAAAATATCACCAGATGTAGTTTATATTTAACACAAAATCATGAAAAACAAAGTTAATTGGCCTGGTTCAATTACAATTTCAATTACTTGAAACAAGTTAGAAAGTCAAGATTTAAGGTGAAAATATCACTTTGCAAAAATGTTCATGTCACATCCCTCCCTACTTCATATTGTACAACCAAACTTCAAGACTTCTTTAAACTCTAGGTATCATGTTTCCACTCAAGAATGTCACAGACTCTCAGACTGCTACTGATCACGAAGTAGAAGTTTTACTCCACACCCGTTAACAGATGTGGTGTGTCATGCCAGTCTCTCTCTCTCTCTCTCTGCCCTAGTTGCTGCCGACACTATCAGATTTCCTGTCTCACGCTATCTGCTTAAAAACTTCAAAAGCTCAATGTCAGCAAATTTGAAAAGTTCTCTGTTACAGAAAACAGAATTCTGTTAAATTTTGGAAATATATTAGACAAAGATAGTGCCATTTCTGGTAAGTTTTAAAGGAGTTTTAATCTTGAATATGCCAGTTACAATTACGACATAGATGTTGTTTTACTTGTTTGCATAATGGATGATTTTGAGAATATTTTGAAATAGTAAATTAAATTAGGGAATATAAAGTGAGCAGAGATAAGCATATGTTTTAGTGAAATCAGTGAAAACTCCCCTGAAAATATGATTTTAAAAAATACTGGAGTCTAATACTATTTACTTCATCAATATCTAAATTCCAATGGAAGTATTTAGGTTAATGGTCTTATAAAAACACCTTGCAACAAAACTCAAAGAAAATTGACAGTTATTTGACTCCTTAAATCACTTAATGAAAACACAATAAATTTCAAATAAATAACTCATTATTTAAAAGATTTGCTGCTTAATAGTTGATGCTATTGCAGTGTGACAGCCTAATAATGGATAGATTAAGTGTGGCCTAGTTACAGTACCCCAGGCAAGGTAATTGGTTCACTGAGGCAGAACAACAAAGCTACTGTTCAGGGCACCTGCCATTGTCAGTGTCTAACTACTGATTGATAATTACTGAGATAATGGGACTGGGACAGATTGAGAGGTTATATATCCACTAGCAGCATATTTTCTACAGCGAAGATAAATATCTGAGTATAAAGATTAAAGAAGCTTTTAATTAAATAAAATAGTTGTTTCATAAATTTTCCACGGATTTTTCAATAAAAAAAACTGAAAACATTCTTATATTATAATACATTTACTCCTGAAGATAAAAAAAAAATCATTATTGCAGAATGATAAATTAGAGCTATTGTCGAGACATCATATCATGCCTAATTACTGAATTCAAAGAAATAACCAGGCATAAAATGAATTTTCAAAAGAGCCAAAATTACAGGAAATCCTCCATTTGAACGAAGTTTTAAAAGTAAACAGGATAGGTGCTCTCTGAATAGAATCCTTTTCCGACGGAAATTGCTGCATAAGTAAATGTATGACTAAAGTGAAGAGGACTTTCCCTCGGATCATAACAAAACACTGACATTGTCAGCCGCCTATCCCTACTTCCGTAGCAGCAGCAGGAATGTCGAACTACTCGACTAGTCAAGCTGGATATACAAGCCTGACTTCTATGCTCAGAATCAACCTTTAACTAACATCAAAGACTAACTGATATATCAAAAGAAAAGGTAATTTACGAAACGAAAAATAAAACGTTCTTTTTCCATAACATAACAAGTGGCATCAGTGACAGTGGTTGGATGCAAATGCATTTCATCCGAGACGTCCTTGTGTTTGACATTTCACACGAGGAGACACATTTCGGTGACAAAATCAAATATAAAACTGTTCGAGACAAATAAAATGGTTAACATAGATTATTTAAACGTTGATGGTGTGTTAAAGATGAAAATAATCCTCATTATTTGGACGGAATGGTTCTCAGTCTGCGACTCATTAGTCATTCAGACCGAGAACGGTGTCTGAAACACTCGGTGGAGACACATGTTCTGGAATGAAGGATAAAACTCACCTGTAAATCCATAAATAATGGGCAATAATGTCACTAAAACACTTATCATTTGTATATACTCCATGATAATGGATGTTATTGGTATAACATCGGCTCACAGGTGAAAGAAACGCCAATAATAGGCTTGTAACCAGATTTTCCCCAATGCACAAATAACAAATATGGCTGACTATGCGCGTATGTTAATGAACTGAGATGACGTAGTTCTACTTCCTCCTGTTGCAATGGACGACCCAACTATCAGGGAAAAACCCACGCTCTCTTCCTCTACAATATATATCTCCAGCAAATGATAAAACCGAGTCTGGTCCGAATGCTAAAGTAAATTCCACTAGTATTGCAATAACAACATCTTTGTTTGTGTTTTATGAAAGTGAGGTAACATGCGCGTGCAGTGAGGATATTGTATGTACTACTCTCTATCTGACTAATCATTGTTGAAATACAAAGTTGTGACAGTGGAGTAATAATAACTTTGTATAAAACACTATTGAGGTACCTTAAAGTGTCAGAAGAGGTCCACTTTTATACTGACTTAAATATATTCTTATAAATAATAATTACGAGTATCTGAAAATAAAAATAAAATTTATAATAAGTGAAAATGTTTCATGGTCAACAATCATTGGTTCCAAACATTTTATTTAGGAAAAAATTCGAAAACGTTGTTCAAACAGTTTTGTTGAAGCAATTTTCTGTATATTAAAACTATGACCAAATAAAAATTTGAATTTCCAAATTTTAGAAATGAATGTAATTAATTCATACATCTTCTAGACTAATAAAAAACAACTAAATATGTAAGAATAACTGATGAAATAAGTTTTAAATTACTTAAAACTTGATAGTGATCACATTTCTATATTCATTTTTCTCAGTAATATATAAACATTTATACAACACAAAATACAAATAAGATAAGCACAACAATCCCAGCATATCATTTGAATGTGAAGATGAAAAAACATCTAACGTTTTATTGGGATGAATGGTTAGAATCGATTGAATATTTTATAAATAAATATTTTGGTCGTATTTTCGATCTTCAAGGGTTTACAGCAGTCAACCTGTTACGATTTGCTGTGTGGTAAATACCACTTGTTGCCAACCGGAAGTACATTGGTGCCCTGTACGATAAACTTTCTGCGAGCTTCTGAAAACATACATGACGTTTGGCGTTTATTTTGCAATGGTATATACGGTTATATTAAAATTCATTCCACATGTTAACGTTTTGAAATAATTATGTACAATTATACGAAGAGAAAATAACTTTTAATGTCCGTTGTAAATAAAAAGAAATGATTATATAAGAACTGTCAAACAGTCAACACAAAGGAGAAATACCATTGTAATGACTTGCATTGTTTTTGTGAATAGTCATTTCATTATTACCATAATGTAACGATTATATGTTGAATAGTTCTAAATGCGTGATACAATGTTAAACCGAGTGTTTGATTATCATACATCGTTGTTAGTGTTACGTTATTGTCATATCAATATGATCTGTGGTTTTACAGGGACAAACTAAAGTTAATGTTCTTATCCATATATTTGTATCTATGTCGTAACATTTGGTGAATTGATCTATTAATCAGATATTGAATGTACATTTCTCTGTGAGTTTTGTCTTTGGTAACTTCAACTTTATTCGTTTTTAAGAGGTTTTCTTTAATAATTTGAACATCTCACTAAAGAACAGGAAGATTTTCTGGATAACAACTTCTTAATGTGAAAATACATAACGTTTCGGAGTATATGCTCACTCCTTTTTGTTTGCTATATGTATCAAATGTTGTCATTTCCTTACATTCCACCTGATGAAGGAGTGAGCATATACTTCAATGTTTTGTTTGATACACATCATATATTTTCACATTAGAGAAGTTGTTATCCAGAAAATCTTCCTGTTCTTGTGTAACACTTCTTAATGCCCTTCAAAGACCTGATCTCGTTGAAGTTTTAGCCTGTATACTTGGTATACTGGTCTATCCTTTACCCTCTCACTTTCGACAGTTAACACTATACACAGTGGACACTGCAGGGGCAGTGGTGCTAACTTTTTGAGTAAACCCAAGATTGAGATCAGCATTGTACATGTTACTGGATCGACCCATGTTCAGAAATTCATAGACATTTTAAACAATGAGAATTAAAGCAAGTCGTTGGCATGAAGAGTTTTGAAAGTTCGCCAACATAATATATTATTTGAATTTTGTGTGAAAAATGCTGAAATTCTTGCTTTTGTTCCTGTGTCAATAGATGCTTTGAAGTCAGGATAGCGGTGTCCGTGAGAGGGATGGAAACAGTTGAACTCAGTAGCTGATAGATGTGGAGCATTCCACTGGTGAAGATGGACAGTCCACTTCATTTCCTCGTCTTCCTGTCTCTGGTCAGTCTCTCCATCGGTCAGCATGTGTGTCCGGAGACGTGTGCCTGTAAGCTGAATGTCAATGAACCATGGGTCAAGTGCAATGTGAACGAAAGGCAAGAACCCGAAGGTGTATGGACCGAGCTAGTTCAGTCAGTAAATAGTGCTTCTTTGAAGGAGTTGTCTTTCCACTATGGGTTGACTAATCTACCCCAAAATATACAGAGTTTTTATCAGCTCTCAATGCTCAATTTATCCCAAAACTACATGCAGACTTTAAGAAAGGATGCATTTCTTGGAATGAGTGATTTAGAGACATTGGATCTAGGATTCAATGCACTTGAAAGTATAGATGAAAGTGCGTTTAATGGGATGCAAGTTTTACGGACTTTGAATCTAAGTCATAATCTTATCGCAAGTCTTTCAGGAGATGTTTTCAGAGGTCTCCACAACCTGACAATCCTCATCCTGCAACAGAACCGAATATCTCACCTCCCACACGGTGTGTTCGCCCATCTGCACAGTGTCGAGATCCTAGATCTCAGCTACAACTACGTCAACTTCCTCTCATCTCTCCACTTTGAATCTCTCGCAAGTCTGAAGGAACTCCGTCTCAACAGTAACCTTGTTCCCTCCGTGCATTTTGATGCCGTCTCTGTGATTAGCAGTGTCCCCCTGCTTGACATCTCCAACAACCCCCTTGATTGTTCCTGCACCGTACAACCCTTGAAGGAGTCGATAGACGCAGGAACCACTCGGCTCGTCAACTCAAACAACACGCTCTGTGCTGAGCCCAAGTTCCTGGCAGGCCAGTCCCTAGCAGAGTTGTCAACCGCTGACCTCAACTGTACCTCACCTGCAATCACTTTCATATCTGAGCCGCAAGTGATCCCGTACCAACATGACCTCTATCTCCCATGTAAGGCAGAGGGTTTACCAGCGCCGGCAGTGGTATGGGTCACACCCTGGGGACATGAGTTTGCCCACGAGTCAAACTTTCATCTCATTGGAGACAAAAGCCTTGAACTCCACTCACATCACTCTTACCAGGCCAAAAATCTCATCCTTGTTTCCCGTGTCAATTTGTTTGAGAATGGAACTCTACACATATCAAAATTCAGAGGTTATTTTGCTGGCAACTACACGTGTGTTGCCATCAATCCAGAAGGAAACAGCTCAGCTACTGTTGAAGTGGAGATTTACCATTTCCTCAAAGTGACCTACATTCAGAGCCTCTTTATGAGTGGCTACTCATCAGCTTCATTCCTTGTCTTCGGGATCATCGTGGGCACAATCAAAGTCATCTACATGGCAATCTCACGTCGACTGAAGGCTAAGAAGGCTAAGAAAGAAGAAGAAGAAACTAAAGTAACGCCATCCATCAGCGAGATCGTAGTCACATTTGACGAGAATGACGACCGGTCAGACCCTTCTCCCCCAAAGACTCCGTTGCTCTCTCCATACTCCAGCACCCCAGAGTCGCCCCGGAAGTGTACAACCCCAACAGAGGACCAGATGGGCTGGCTGCCCAACAACATCATGGATCAGTTGGACGAGGTGCGCTGGAGGCTGAGGTATGGGGTGGGTAGGAAGATGGAGAAGGTACGAAGCCATGTTCAGAGTATCCGAGAAAGCAGCACAGTCTACATGCACAACATCCGAGAGTCGAGTAGCAGCGCCGCCAACAGGGTTCGAACCGGCATCGTCATCGGCGTGGAGACCATGAAGTACAGCGTGCAGTCGCTGAAGGAGTTCTGTGGAACGGGAGACATGCGAGGTCAGACCATCTCCATGATCTCTGTCTCTACCGACGTTGATACAGAGCAGAAGACTGAGGTCATACGCTCCGTCACATTTGTTTAATGTTTAAGTGTTTAGAGTTGAACAATAACCAAACCCTCTAACTGCTGGGGAAGTCATGGTGTTGTGGCATAGTAAGCAGCTGTGAGTGTCAAGTGTGCTTATTCTATACATAGGGCCCTTTGCAATGGGGAAAGTACGTAATTTCCCCAGAAAGAAGGGAATGTGAAGCCAAAAGACCGGGGTTACATATTCTTTTCATGGACTTACAGCAGTTTTTGCACTACTTCTCGATGAAAAAACACAATTTATAATGTTTGGCATATGTGACTCCAACAACACAACGGATGTACCTTTAACTAGTAGAAATAGGCAGAGCTATTTTTGTATATCGGTATTTGTGAATGTCCCTGTGTCAAAAGATGTAGGTATTTTAAGTTTGTATAAATATTTTAAGGCAAGGCTTCAAATGTTATAATGTTACTGTAACTGTAGATAGAATTTACCGTATTAGAGTGACTGAGAAAAGTCCTCTGGTAGAAGAAGATATATTTTATTAATCTTTTTTCAGAAGCGAAGATGAAAAATCAATGTTTTCATGTCACCATTGTGAATAGTTACTCCACAAAAAAACTTTCATTTACATTATATGATATATAATAGCTTCTCACACAATCAATAAAATTTATATTTTTATGTTTGCATACATTCGAAGTGGAAGGTGTTATCGTTGTGCATAAGAATATACATATCGTATGTCCTTGTCAACTTTTAACGTTTATAGATTGTGGTTTGATTGTATTTAGTTCAATACAGTTTTTGCTATTCTCAATATTGCCATGTTCACTCCAAGTACACTCTCAGCCATACTATCTGAACTCACTGACACATTACGATAAATCACTCCTATGAAAATTGATTTTTGGAATTAATTTGAAAATGATATATGACAATAAATTATGGATATAGAGAACCAGAAATGATGGGTATATATATATATATACCGGTATATTCACGTGATCATACATCTTTCAATTTACAAATTTTAATTTAAGTTCATTATGATCAGTTATTAACCCTTAACTTGCGGGCCTTGGGTTAGTCCAGGATGGACACAGTAATTTCAGTATCCCCAAAGGCGAAGACAAGATCCAACACTTAGTCTTTTTCACGGCCATCCATTAGCGACGGGAACTGGCCAATCCTGGGTGAAATGGCACTCTTGTGTTGTCATGGCAAAATTACTGTCCAAGTTTAGCCATTCACATTCACTGCAAATGGAGCTCTAATTAGGTATGGTATTTTAATTACCGTATGATTGCACGAAATTGGAAACAAATGTTTGAGTTTAAAATTACCGGTCCTCCTAATACCGGTAGCTAATTTGTGCTGTCATGTATGTCTAGTTTCATTTTCTTGTATTATTGTAAAGTATTGTTAATATGTTGATAGCATCTCCACATGGTGATTGTTCTTTTCCATCCTTAGTTTACTTTGTTTTATACAGATTAGTGCCTATCGTAAACCTTTGTAACCCATCAAGTCCACACACATGTTGATAATTTCTTCATTTATATTTCTATGCTGAATATGTTTGATAAATTTTTGGAATTATTTCTCACTTTTTTGTACAAATGACATTCCATTTTTCCAAAGCTTTTGCCGACATAAAGTTATTCCACCAGAGTTTTGTTAATATTCATTAAGCTTTCATAAGTAGCTGTGATAATGATGATGCTGTTGATTCTTTACATGTAATATTGTTTGCGTTGGTTGTTGTTGATAATTAAATTTTGTAAATTAGTTCAACTTTCAAATGGATCACATTGACTTTGGTTATTTATTTTTCTTTTCAAGAATTTATTCCTGTGTTAGCTGAAAAAAGATCTTTGGCTATGCATTTGCTATTTATTTAGCTGTTGGACCGACTACCAAGTGTATCAGTTGGGGGGAGATTGAAATAACATTGCTTGGTTATTTTAATTGACAATTTGATCGATTTTTCAGATAAGACGACTAGTAAGTTTAAATACTTTGATTTCTGTTGCTAAACTAAATGTGTGGATCAGGGCTTTCAACAACTTCCCATTGCTAGGCATAAATTTTGTCAGTCTCCATTACTGGCTGATTTAGGCCTTGCAGTATTTCCTTAAGATCTCTGTGCTTTGAAATCTGGTCCGTCTCTGCATTTCTGGTGCAGCGATTCACTATCTTGGCATGGCAAAGCGAGGGAAATAATACAAGGCTTAAATCAGCCAGTAATGCAGACTGGCAAGAGTTATGTCTTACATTTGGAAGTTGGGCTTTGAAAGACATTTGTGTGTAATTCAAGATATGGAATTTCTAAGCTGTGACTGTCAAGACTATTTTCATTAATGTAATATGTTGTTAGTTAAACATGTAAGAACTAGAGTCCATGTTCTCTTTGATGATTATCATTGATAATGTTGATTTACTTTACAACTAATTTAGTGCTGTGAGACCTGGGTAAAGTCACACAGAACAATGAGGTTGTGAAAATCATTTGGCGTGATAACAGTGTTATTTGATGTCAATGTTTGTTAACCACATAGCACCAGAGGTAGATAACGTACTCGGTGAGTCGCAATAACTTACTTCAACATCAATGTCCATTTTCTATATTTATAGAGTTAAAACATTCCATGTCTGATGGTTATTTTTATGTAGTTGTTTATTACCTTTTCAACAATTCCTGCGTATAAAAAAGCAGAAATATTTTTAATGTGCTAATTGTGATACTTCATCTGACGATATATATATATATACATGTATTAACACTATCAATTTCTACTCATGAAATAACAAGCGAAAACAAGAAGACATACATCAACTTCTATCGTATTATTCAAGTATATTGCGATATGTATCATACACAGGCGCTTGCCCCAAATGCATGTACAGTCAAGCCGCGATAATCCGGCCACCGATAATCCGAATCTCGCATTTTCCGAACGGTAGGAAGATGTAACCAAACTAATCTCTTTAGTAGTCCTCAGTACTCAGTAATCCGAACATTTCACTATCCGAACGTTTTTGATGAAAAACGTTACAAGCGTTCGGATTATCGAGGCCTGACTGTATAAGTATATCTACCTACCGGTATCTATATAACATGTAAAGGTATGATACGGTGAATCCTGCAATAGGATGGGAAATAGTTACACTGGTTCTCTGGCTCAAATACGCTTTGTCAAGTTTGATCCAAGTTTCCATTTGCGGTCCTATAGCAGGACCCATCGTGTCTTTATATATGGTATATAGATAGGTAGGTATACTTAAAATAAATATATATATTCAGGGTCTGGCGCCTGTGGTATTATATTTAATTTTATTGGCCCACTTTTACATTTGTTGGATCTGTTTAAACAGTATACACTAGAGTGTAAATAGAACAGGTGTATTTTACCATGTGGGTCAAACTAGCTAAACAGTACACTAATATTAGTTGTAAAACAACTTGTATATTCAGTATTTATTCCTGACCAATCAACATGTTACAATGAGGCATTCTTGTATCAATATTATGCTTGATGAAATGTTCCCGAATGTGTTTGACTAGCAATAAAGAGATACGTAATGATATGAATACGTTTACAAACAGATTTAAATATGTATATATATATATTGATGACTATATGCAGATGCAGAAGGTTTATGTAGACAAGGTGTAAGTGTGCATATGTTAGTTCAACCACATAATCAACATTTGCCTTGAAGAAGCCCTAGCCTTATTTGTTTAGGGGTGAAACTGTTCACATCTACATTAGTTGAACCATGGTATTTTGCTTTCGGTTCAATGCAACATGCATCAGTAATTTTCAGTTTGAACTGCATACCATATTTCATGTTATTAAAGGGCCACTGCGTCGATGATAACAATGAGTCTCATTTTTATCTCACTAAGCTGATTAGAGTGTTTGCTGATGAGTTACGCTTCAATTCACTGTCTACAAGCAGTAGTTTTTATTAGCAATTACGTCAATTGTCTGAAATTCGGTGTGTGTGACACATGATCTGATGTTCATTCTTGACGCAGTGTCCACTTCAAAAGATTTTCAGTTTTCTAAATTTTATGTTCATTTGACTTAATTGATGATTGAAACGTGGGTTTTTTGTGACTTAGGTTAGTCACATTCTTCGATCTCAACCAAAGCGAGGGTTCTGAACCGCAATTTCCGAACTGAAGCTCAAGTGTATCGTTCCCCTTCAAAGTTGGTCACTCAGATCATTGAACTATTACAAAAAGTGAGAATCCAGACCACAGACATCGACCTACACTTTAATAATCAGTAACATCTTGTTGCATCCAAACATTTCATAGGGGGAGGTTTAGTATTTAATTCTTGACTTAGTGACGTTATTAATTTTACAATTTATCTTTCTGAATGTTTGTTAAACACAATTTGTTATAGTGTAATAATATGAGATAAGATGTTATAAACAAATTGAGACATTTCTTATTTGCAGTAAACGACTAACTACTCATATAAATTGTAAATGTACTACATGCCTGTGGTGTATTCAGTATTGAGAATAAAGATATACTATACTATTTAATGATAATAATAATAATAATGTCACTTGAAGAGCACAAATGTCCACACACTAATGCATGCTCAGACAAAATGACATCTAACACAGATAGGGCTTAAACTTCTACAAGACAAATTGAGTTTGTCAGTTTTATTCGCGCAGATTTCACCATGTGCCCTGAGTTGATGTAAGGTGGATTTGCAATGGATTCTGTTATGCAAATTTTGTAATTGCATTTGTTTATTGCCTTTCTATGCAAATTTAATATATTGATTCAGTGTTTGTGTTGGCTAAATGTGATCAGCGGTGGTGGAATAAGTTTGTTTATACAATGAGTAATAGTTTCATAGATAATTTATACAATGAAATGTACATTTTTTGTTACTGTTTCAAGTGTCACAACGGCTTGCTAGTATTACTTTATTTTTATATGACAAAATATTTTTTGAGTGCAGTTCTTTAATTCAAAATAATCATAAGTGCATTCATTAGAAGTTTCTTGTTCATTTGTTTTTAGCTCTTAAGAATTTAAATATGCATATAAACATATATTTTAACTGAATAACTCAGATGCTTCTTCTTTTCATATTTTCGCTGTAAAAATTGGATCATTAAAGCACTTAAAATTTTCACATATGTTTTCTTGTTATTGTTTATTGACATTCCAAATAAAACCATATTGGCTGAAGTTCATCAGAGAGACCAACCTGCTCTACAGTTCAATCCGAAAGGGCATGGCAAAAAAAAAATCTTAACAATTAGATCATTGCAGAAGATCCCGAGGCTGATGCAAGCATCGCCAAGAGAAGTTCCTGAGGTTGATGTGTGCAAGAGACGATCCTGAAATTGATGCAACCACCGCCAAGAGAAGATCCTGAGCTTGATGCAGCCACCGCAAAGAGAAGATCCTGAGGTTGATGCAACCACCACCAAGAGAAGATCCTGAGTTTGATGCAACCACCGGCAAGACAAGATCCTGAGTTTGATGCAACCACCACCAAGACAAGATCCTGAGGTTGATGCAACCACCATCCAGAGAAGATCCTGAGGTTGATGCAACCACCACCAAGAGAGGATCCTGAGGTTGATGCAACCACCACCAAGAGAGGATCCTGAGGTTGATGCAACCACCACCAAGAGAGGATCCTGAGGTTGATGCAACCACCACCAAGAGAAGATCCTGTGTTTGATGCAACCATCACCAAAACAAGATCTGAGGTTGATGCAAGCACCGCCAAGAGAAGATTCTGAGGTTGATGCAACCACCGCCAAGAGAATATCCAGAGGTTAATGCAACCACCGCCAAGAGAAGATCCTGAGGTTGATGCAAGCACTGCTAAGAGAAGATCCTAAGGTTGATGCAATCAGCGCAAAGAAAAGATCCTGAGTTTGATGCAACCATCACCAAGAGAAGATCCTGAGGTTGATGCAACCACCACCAAGAGAAGATCCTGAGGTTGATGCAAGCAACGCAAAGAGAAGATCCTGAGGTTGATGCAAGCGCCAGCCACCGCCAAGAAAAGATCCTCAGAACTCATTAACCTCCTTTCCTTTCAACCGCAGAAATCAGTGATAAGATTGTTGACTGAAGTATCCATTTCAGTCCTTCTACATCATGCTAGCTAAACTGTCAAAGTGGATAGAAATAGATGGAGTGTGATTTGCAGTAAAAAAAACTGAGAGGAAAAATAGTCAATTTGAAGTTTTAGGTCATTAGGATTGAAGGCCGGCCTGATAGTCTTATGGCAGTACAGATTCTTAGCTGATGTAGGTGAGAAAATATAGAGTTGGTGGTCATGTGACTACTTTGAAAGCCACTGAGACACTGGCCTTATCTAAATCTGAAAGACCAGATGGGCTTATGGCCTCATCCATAAACTTTTCACATTTTCAACTCATCCTCCAGAACCGCTACACCCACAAAGCGGATTTTTTTTGGTGCAGGAACTCTGAACCAAGGAGATCAAAGTTTGTTTATTGTGACCTCCCCGCCTTTCAAATATAGGCGTGACAGGCATTATTAGTGAAACTTTTCGACAACTTCTTTCCAAAACTGAAATTTTCAGAATAACATCTTCGTTACATGAAGTCATTTGAACATCACTAAAGATATGTAGAGAATCTTTTTTTGCCTTTGAATCAGTATTTTATCAAAATCATTCAAAATCTGATGAAGTACAGAGCCCGTTGCATGAAGTCATGCCTCATAATGGCCAGTTATAGACATGGCCTGGGCAATGGCATGTCGTAAAATATGCACAAAATGAACTGCAGGACCACAGAGTACCGTCCACCTTTCTTTGCACTTGTGGTTTATACTGATAAAGTCATGCGAGTTGTTGTAGGTATATTGACCTCTACTCTACAGCTGCCAGTGATGACAGTGTTTCAGTGAGTACCAGTATCTAGAGCACATGAAGGAGTGTGTTTTCCAGAACCACTTGGTCAAGGGAGCTGAAATGTTGTGTACAGACTCCTTGGCCAATGGGGATTCTAAATTGTAGATTTCGCGACCCTGCAACCCCAAAAATAGGTCACAGAGGTTATGATCTGAACACCTATTTTCCTTTTCTCCTCAAGAACAAACAACAGTAATGAATTAAAACTTCAAGTGTGTCTTTATTTGCAGGGGATTTCTGTCTGGCCTTAAAGATAGATCAGAGGGGTTAGGACCTTAAGACCTATGTCATCTTCTCCATTTAAAGTGCTTCCTATTTGTTGTACCTCTCACCTAGAAGTTGAAATACTATTGAAAGCGGCGTTAAACCCCAACTCGCCTCACCTCACCTCACCTCACCTAGAAGTTGACATTTTGAATTAGTTAATGTATATAAAACCTGATGAGCTACAGAGCCAGTGGCTCTATTTTTAAAACTTATTCGGATGTTGTCGATTGAATGATAATACCAAGGAAATGCTGTCGGTTTCAATTTGTAAGTTAATGTTAACTGGTACGAACTGACAGATCCAGTGGCAATAACAAGTAAAACAGATCACGTATTACATCATACGTATATCTCCCAATGAGAGCCTGGGCGCTTTTTAATTCAACAGACTGTCAAACCCTGCACGTGTTTAGTGTCTAAGGTAGATAGTGCTCATTAAGCCAATGCTAATTCAGTGTGCTAACGCTGTAACGATTAAGCGAGCTTCGAAAATCTAGGTCCTTGCGCTTACAGAGACAATGAGTTGCCTATCTTGTTTGGGTCGCATTATGTCAAACGTTTTTAAAGGCGCTGTAGCACGTTTTTCTAACTGAAATAAAGTGATCTCACGAAAAGGTAAATAAGTGTTACCAATGGCTAAATAATACTCCTGAATCAATACAGATAGTTTTAAAACGAATGTACATTAATGTACGGTTAAGTCACGCGAGTCCATCTCCCTTCGAGTGGCCATTTTAATGTGTTCACGTTAAAATGGCCGCTCGAAGGTAGTTCATTTTATCTGACTGCTGCAGCGATACCTCAACACTCAAAGTAGAGTTTTGAATATGGTACCATGATAGAATGGTCAATTATCTTGCTGTCTGAACTCGCAAATTCGCATGAGACCTACACATCTACCTCTCACACTGAAGAGTTCCACATCGCTGTCGCTTTATACGTCGCACTATTTTCTTTAAATGGCGATATCCGTTTTCTATGGATACGGCTTATCGGGTCGTGTAATGAGATGTTTTAGCCTCTAGCGTAACAACACATTGTATAACTTTAATCATACATGGACAGTTTGAGAAAAAATAATACGCAAGAAACCTGCTACAGCGCCTTTAAGAATGGAAGCAGTTGTATCTTATTTGAACTTTCTCTTTACTGAGCACTAGTTAAATAATGTAAATGTAACTGCAGAAAGCAATGCAGTAAGCATCGCAACAGATATTATTCCATTGAAAGAAATGCTAAACGGATTATCGATTATTTGTGGTATTTCAAAAAATTCTTTCTCACTTATTTCTTTACATTATGAAATTGTAATTGTGTGTAAAACAATCCAGATTTTATCCCC
The DNA here is from genome assembly GCA_936450465.1 of Gibbula magus. Lineage (NCBI taxonomy): Eukaryota > Metazoa > Mollusca > Gastropoda > Trochida > Trochidae > Gibbula > Gibbula magus. Next base: position 67,268,576 of record OW388305.1, read on the forward strand.
CGGATATTGAGTGCAATTTTCACTGCTTGGTGAAAGCGCCCTCGGGAATATACTTCTCGTGCTATAAAATTTACATTGCCCTGACTGCGGGCGCAAAAAATATATACAATTTAAAATTACTGTCAAAGTTTCAAATGATGGACACTCAAAGCAAACCTTCCGCGTAATTGGGGCATGTCGGTTTGGGACTTTCTTATATATTTGCCTTAACGATGTGTCTGTGTTACCCTGGATTCTGAAGAACCCGACACTCGAAGTAAAAAGGTTCTGAAAGATGGTTTTCTGTTTCAGTGCAAACACAATTTACACTTTTTTGTCTTAATTATAACAGTGAATGTAGAATTGAAATTGTTTTGGTATGGACGATTAATCATTTCAACCCACGATTTGCACGTGCTTCACGTGAATTTTGAGAAGGATGTTATTATGAAGGATTCATTTACTTCAGTTCCTTATGTTTATAACATACATTCATTCGAATTTTGAAAATCCCCATTTACCTACACATATACAATTTCTGTTCCAAAATGTAAATACATTTTTCAAAATTGGTATTCATTTTCCATCTGCAAATACATGTATATCAATTTTACATTATAGCGGAGTTAACTGACATTTTCCCATTTCTGATGATTACGAAACAAGTTTAGTACTTTAAAAGTAGAAGAAATGGTTTGTTTTTTTTAAAATTAGGCAACTGTAGGTTCAGTATATCATCAGGTGTCATTCATATTTCAGGGGAAAGCTTTTCAACTATGATACAAAATAATAAAAAAAACTTTTGTTTTTAAAATAATAGTCACTTGACCAATGTCAATCTGATTCAACGCGGACAACCAACACGTACACTAGTGGATGTTATTTCTAACATATCCTTCTTAATTATCTCGCGTTGTGCAACCTGCCACATTTCCTCTCAGTTCACGTATCGTTGGTTTGTATTACCTAACGTTACATAAGGACATTGTGCAACAACTGTAGAATATCTGTTTTTAATTAGAAGCTAATGACTTCTGTCGATGATCTCGTATGGCAGAGAAACACTTAAATCACCTGGTTCAGTGGCATTCTAGTAGCTGCATGGTTAACATATGGACTTACACAACATTTCTACTGACCTCTGTATCGTGTATTTAAAGGGGTAGTAGCATGTTTTTGCAAATTTTATTTTTTTAAAGTTCCCATTTATAATGATTGTTTATGTCATTTATATTAACCTTAGAGGGTAAAACATCTTATTACACAAACCAATTATCCGTAGTGGTATACTAACTGTGTTGCGTTTAAAGCAATTGCATGGCGGCCATTTTATTGTGAACACATTTTATTCTTTCGAATGACAAAAACGATTCCTATGGCTTTACGGAACCATGTACACTCATGTTTAACTTGATTTTCTGAAGGGACAATGGTCTTTTACTATTGGTGACATTATTTTTCAAACACATTTCATCGACTTATTTCAGCGAAAAAACGTGCTACTGCCCCTTTAAATACTCTTAGTCGTTTTCTGTATATTGAACACGAGTTACCTCAAATTCGCTTTTAAACAGATATTGTCACATAATATAATGTTTTGTTTCTCTTTACCGGTCGATCTGTGTAATCAATTTGTACTGATTTTGTATCTTCTGTGAATTATCCGGTATCTCCCTTTTTAGTTTTTTAGTTTGTTTTGTTTTTTTAGTCTCATAAAGATATTGTTTGTTTCTCTCTACCGACCAACCCTAGCATTCTTACCTTCCTTATGATATTTAGTCTTTACACTAGAAGCACTGTTTACCTCTCAAGATGTAGATAAGTTGACATATTTAATAAATAAATAATTATATGACATGGGAATCTAAGCTTCTTTTATAGGAAATGAGATTAAAATGAAAATGTTGTTGAGACTGGTGAGATATGGCGCCTTTCAGCGGCGGAGTTTCCCCCGAGAATGCATATGGGCCTGATAGAGAATTGATAATTGATAGATCCCTTCTTCTATATTGATAAAGCTCGATAGATCAGCTGATAACCACACGTCTTACTGGCCTGCAGGAGCCGGGTGGAGGCAATACATTGAAAACTTGTTTGAATGTTGTTAATTTCACAATTATTTCATATTGATGGAATTTGATTTTACATTTTGATATAATTCTTTACGAATTGTAGTGAAATGTTGTAGGTGAAGAATTTGGGGGTTGGGGTATATCTTTTCACCTGATTGATATTATTGTTTGTCTCATTTAATGAAGATGATGTTACCCGAAATATCGTTTTGTAACCTCCAAGTCTCTATACTGTACGCGCTCTACTTGAGAAAAAGAACAACTTTACATTCAGTAGCCATCGCAAAGTTAACTCAACCGATAATGCAATATCACCATGTTTCTATATGTAACATTGAGTAGATCGAATCAGACTGCAAATGGTATTACACTCGACATCAGCCGATGTAACTACACACAACCCTGGTAGCTTTCAATATCCAATAAGCGCACTCAAGGCGAACACGTAACATTTCACGCACATAACCAAATGCTTTCAGCACATCGGTTATTGACGCAATGCACTCCAGTGTTCAAGACAGCAAGCTCTGGCGTGAACAACTCGAGTGCTGGTCTAATTATTCACCAATGGAATGAAATTGGAGTGCATCTTCAATTCATTTCTTCTTTGTTTTGGTTGATGCAAAATGATTCTTAACGTTATCCCCACGGGCTTACGATAACATGGTTATTCTAATATCGAAATACTCGTCTCGAAAAAGGTACCAGAATATGTACTGTTGCAGATACGGACATGTGGTCCCAAATATTACAATTGTGCATGTCTTCACTATCTACATGACATGTTTTTCTGAATTATCTATAAAGTTTACATGACTTTTAAAAATGCATATATATATGATACCGGACTCTGTCAAACAGAAAATACTGCTGCCCGATAAAGTCGATTTTGAATATCTTTACGCTATTTCGTCAATGTAATATGGCACACTTCCTCGGGAAATAATCTCGATATCTCCCAAATAATAATGATAAAACATGATGCAGGACCAGAGGCTAACGTACGGGTGTCGCTGCTCGCTGGTAATTGCGCTCTTGAACACCCTCGTGTCTGTGTTGCTGACATTAATTCGATCCCGAGCAGTCTCGGGGAGTCAACAGACCAAGTGCTTTAGATGACTTCTGTTGGCGAGCAAACACAATTAACTCTTTCTTTCGGCGTAAAAAATGAAGACTGGAGTGAGCGTGCTAGCTTAATAATGTCGGGCTGATGCTTAGGCAAGTCTTGACTGTTTTTATATCTGTACAATTCACGATTTTTACACTGGGGTTCTTGTCACTTTAAATGAGTTTAGATGTTGTTATTTTGATAACATAATTCCAGAATTTTTGAAAAATGTTGCCTTTAAAGAACGTTCGAACGAAGCCAGTAAGCAGTTATAACAAGAGCTTTTTGTCAGTTAAATGTTGTTTATCTTGGAATATGTCAAATATCTTATTTATAGTAAGGTTCTCGAGGACAAACCAGTGCTATCATGTTCGAGGAGGAGACTGAATCGCTGGGAATTCCTAATAAATTCCTCCAAATTTGAACGCAACGTGTCTATAATGTAACTTCATTGCGCTATTAATTACTTCCTTTAGCGTATCCTGATTTTGATTGGTTTAAAGGGAGTATATCGATCATGTTTCTGGTGTTAAAACACCCTGGGATTATGGGACTATCATCCAGCATTCATCTAATGGAGGTCTAAGCATGTGTACCGTACCTGCTCTTGTAAAGAGACATGATTAATAGTATCGTTACAAGCCCGTAGAATATTGTACTTAAAATAGAAATTGAGAAAATGATTGATTGGAAAATGGAAGATCGGTCGTCTTAAAGAAAACAGACAGAAATGCGAAAGTGTCTTTCACAATTAAAAAGTTGACATGCACCCACACCTAACTTCTTTTCTAGCCTGTGACGTCGACTGTGATGACACCCGAACACGACTAGTGTGTATATAAGCACTGCCTCGAGGACAGAGTTGAGAGGTTGATTATTAATTAGCGCCCTCGCATTGCTGTGTTTCCTCTGTGGTACAGTCCAGTTACGTTAATCCAACCCCCTGCTTTATCCGACACATGAGTTGTTAACCTATTGACACAGTGGTGTCTAGTTTCTTTAACGGGATTTTATTGTATATTCACATTCTTTTTTAATTAATTTCATAATATTTAACTTCACATTTTTCATTTAGAATTTTTTTTTTGAGGTTTAAATATTGATTTTTATTTGAGTCCTCAAATGTTTTATATGCTTTTCTAAAGTATAAATGAAAGTGGTGCTTGGAGTTAAGCGGTGTTTTTATCTTAAAGACATTTTGAAATCTATAATAACTTATTTTTTCTCTGAAAAGGGTAGTTAAAATTGTACAGATTGGTCGAATTTACAAATCAAATAGTAACACAGGAATCATGCTCGACAAGGGCCAGTGTGTTTATCACCAGTGTAGCGAGAGAGCACAATATCATGCCTTGTTGAGTTAATGGTGAAACGTGATCGCCTTGTAACTGAACAACAGAGGAACAGCGTGTTATTAATGAAGGCCTTGCGTCAGGAAGCAGCACCGTTTGCTTCCTGGTCTGCGGCAGGGAGTTCATCCCACACCCTCTCTGTTAGCTGCACCAACAATCAGTGTTTACGATGTCGTCTCCTTTGAAAGCAGTTAAGTTTTTAAGATTAAGACACTGAATATCCACTCTACAACTCTACATTCTCTATATCTACAAACGTGTAATTGTGAAATGTGAAACGATATATCTGTCTCAGGTGAACAATTAATGTTAAAATGTTAAAATGTTTAAATAATAATTCGTGATCACATAGAATTTAATTACATAGAGACGATTTTTACACAAATCCCCTCGGTTCCGTGTAGTATTCTTTTTTAAGTGTTTAGGGAATGGTTTGTTACGTACCGAGCGAAAGCGAGTATTATATATCAGTCACAAGTTTTATAAACATATACTTGAATTGGACCGAGTGTACTTTAACTACTCGCCATCATGAATGAATCTTAAATGCATGGATGTCGCTGATATGACACTGATGTAACCAACTCTGTGATGAGGTCATATATCCTGACAGTATGGCTCGGGTACCCCACATACCATATAAGAGATCTACAGATATCTCGGGAAACCCACATTAATATCCTACTACAGTGGTATCGTCAATGGGCAAGAGTGAGTGAGTGAGTTGGTGTTTAACGCCGCTTTCAAGAGTATTTCACTTATATCACGGCTGCTAGTATTATGGCAGGGAGAAAGCCCGCATCGCCAATGGGCAAGAAGTCAGTACTGTTATTTCTGTGTGAACTTTTCAATGTAATTAAGCAAATGGAAAGTTTGAATATCTAAGAACAAACATACTTCATCAAAAGGGTATATTTCCAATAAGAGATACCCCCGTACCAAACACAAGCGATATTTACGCGTACATGTATTCTGTGGAACATAATTTTGGATAAGTGGAATCTAACCATCGGTCTTGTAATATCAAAACTATCAACACGTGTTGACATAAGTAAATGTATCCTTTGCAAGCCCGTGATTTATGTAATCCATATCAATTATAGAAGTTTATAGGTTTATACATAAATTTGCACGAGTTTTGTAAAAGTCATATGACACACTTTCGAGTGTTATAATTTCTTTATTACCCATTTTATTCCATTTGATTCACGTAAAAATAGTCAGATTACGGCCCGCATTCTCTTGCGACGGCAAGCTACAATGGCGTCACGAACAATCGTTTTATGACGTCACAGACGACAAAAAACGGGAAGTCGCTGTGAAACAATGGTTGCTAGGCAAACGTGATATGTGCACATGTGCTCATATCAATAATATCAAGTCGGTTATTTTCAGCCATATTGGTAATAAAGTGTAATTCTAAATGTAACAATGTTTGTCAACTCCTATCATATATTTATATCAATAAAGTCTATTAACAGGAGTACATCATCAACTAGGAATGCAAATTCCCTTTCTAATACATATCCGTGAATGTATACTAGTTATATGTCAACGCTTGTAGGAGCTGTGGTGTTTGACGTAAGTAGGTCACAAGTGTCATACTGTGTAATAATACAGTGTTCTGCGGTTACGAGGTCACGACGAGGTCACGACGAGGTCAAATTCGGGACATTAACAAATGTTCATCTTTCTCTTGTTAATATATGGATTGAAATTATGGCGTTCGTACTAAGCCCAACATTGAATTATTTATATACGGAAGGCAATAATTCTTGAACAGTCTCGTGTTTGACTTTGAAGATTTTATGGCATTTTTATTGAAGGGTGTATACATTGGTTTAGTTTGTCTAAATATTCATGTGGGTCGGAATGTCTTTGTTTACTATATGGTTTAAACATTTTGTACAATAAAAAATTCTGGTTCGGTAAATAGGCAGAATTGGTTGTTTATGGTTTATAAAAATTCATCAATTCGCATAAAAATGCATATAATTGATTCTTGTGTATCTTGAAAAATTGCACTACTGCCAAGACAGATATGAGGTCAGGCCATATCGAGCAACTATCTTTTTTTCTCATGACGATTGCGATAACAAGGGGTCAATCATATTACTTTAATATCTATCTTTATTGTCAACTTGTTTATGATTTTAAAATCGTGTTGCCCAAGTAGAAATACTTTTATTCAATATTTCATCACTTGCAGCGAAAATTATGAAATCAACTAAAACTATATTGACTTTAGAGTATAACGTTTAACCACAAACCATGACATCGTTGTTAAGAAACCTACAATGGCCCTATATATAAATGTTAATAATAATACAGTGTCGCCATAAAAAAAACTCTTCTTTATGTCAATCTAGAACTATATATGTAAATAAATCGGTAAATCTATTCATGTTCGTAATGTGTTGTTCCCGGAATAAATGAAATCTGCAGCAACTGGATATTTATAAGTCTGACGTTATTTAGATTAACACCTCCCAAATACTATCGTTACGAGTTTGAACATTCACTCCCATCATACTGTATGATCTGAAAACACTACTGTTTGTTTTAAGTGGGTAAATTATTCCAAGTTCATGAAAATGGTATGTTTTACCAAACCAAACTACTCATCTAAATGCACATACCTTTTTGATGATGTCTTAAATAACAAAAATAAATTGCTGTAACTTGAATTATATAGTCTACGACTAGAGTATATTCTTCAAAGAAAATGAAATCCCACACCTATCTATTATTAAAAGGCCAAATCGATGCTATATTCAACGGTCTCATCGCATAAAACATACATAAGACCGTGAAAAAAGGTTGCGATGACGACGTTAACATTGATACTCGGTATTGGAGGCAACATGTAGCGCACTGAACAGCAGGTAGGTTCAGTATTAGCTTAATGCGAAGTATCTACATGAAGGTCTACATGTTCTTACTATGGATATATGATATATGATATATTCCCGCCATCCTTGTGACAATAAACATGTTTATAGATTTGCAGGCGTGTGACAACTGTGAAATAAAAAGAAACCCGTTGAAGAAAAAATGTTGTTTTGAAGTTCGTTGAAAAAATTTAAATATGATCAATTTTATAATATCACACATGGTGTTGACATGTAACTGGATGGTGAGTGGTGCAATATAATGCACGTCGTGTTTTGAAATGTAGATGACAAGTTGGCATGTTGACAGAAACAACATATTGCCCGTACACGGGTTACCAAGGTGACGGCGAGTTGAATTAATATAGGGCATAAATGTGTGAACACATGAATATGTCCATGATATGACTGTATGTGATTAATTCACAGAAACATTTCCATCCGTACTGTGATGCTTCAAAGAAATAATACCTATGTTTTGTTCCATTTGCATATATTATCGGAAACAAGCGATATAAATTAAAAATACGCATATGCTGTCGACGATCAAAGCCCTTACACTAATATAGTATAATGTTTATTCGCTCAAATCTAGTCGGTTGTTTTCGACAACACATGTCCCCGTGGATGGACTACTCCCGTCCAACAGCCCGGACCCTGGTCAATTTTGGTCTGGTTACTTTTCAAACTAATTTCATACCCGGAATGATAGCTGTCCAGTTTTTAATATTGAATTACTGCAAGTGCTTCCCATCCTCAAGAGACAATTCGTGTTACTGAACGCTTGCCATTAGAATCAGAAATTAAAAAGAGGAACTTTAAGAGACTTCATCAGACACCATATTAAAATTAATGAGGGATTTGTTTTATATCACTAAAGCCTCTGAATATCTACCATAAAGCTATTGATAGACGTGAGCTGGGCTTCGTTGCAAATACAACTTAACTATGAGGTAAACATTAATAACATATTTTAACAATAAACGTAGGCAAACAAAGTAAGTTCAGGTAACTGTTAGGTGGTGTGCAACTGGATTCAGAAGGAGTACCATGCAAGCATCTAAACGAACGGGAAATTAAACTGAAACACAAAAGAAACGTCACCCCTCAGTTCTTTTATCATATGTATTATTTTCAATGTCAAATTTCTCGAGTTTTCGACGTCGTATTCAAAAACTGAATAGTTTGGGAAATTAGTCCAAAATATTATATCAGTCAAAGAATACTTATACGAGTTTTTTTTTTAAAAGAAATTTTTTAAATTTAAAATTCCCAAACATTAATTGTTCATCGACATATAAAGCATACTCTGTGTGAAAATCAATAAATATGCCTCGTCCTGCACATATTTACAACATTTTAAATATGGAAGGGGTCATGTTGGGGTAAATTTCATTTCTTACCCCTATCTAGTTTAAAAAATGATATTGTAATAAATCATAAAACAGTCACCAATTAAATCATTAAAACTACTGCCAAAAGGTGTTATTGCATTGTGCCATAATCAAATGCATCTCATTTCATTAAAATATTGAATTGATCGAAACGAACTGAGGTGTGAGTTCAGTTCATTTCCAATTTATAAGATACATATTGAATTGAAAACTCTTTATTCTTTTTGCAGTTCGTATGAAATAGCAGAATATTTAGGGTAGATTCACTTGTGTACAATATTTCCACTGTGACATTTTGACATATTATATCTCTCATAAATATTTGCAGTTTAACCAAGTGGTATATATTTGGTAACGTGTGATCTCATGTCTCAGCTGTCAACACGCTGTACAAACAGTTTGCTGTACTAAACAGAATGTCATACAAACTAATGAAATCCCTCATAAATCTAACATGTTTACGCATATTATAATTTTGTCTGGTGTGCTGTATTAGAAATATGATATGTATGGTTAATTGTACAGAACGTAAACATACACACAGACAAGAGAGACTCCCATCCGCTAGATATACTCATGGTAATAATGGTTGACACCCCCTGATAGTTATAGGAATGAAATGTTATATTAATAACGTAAGGTACCAGTTTCGATTATTTTTTGGGTGAAACATGTTACTACTGGATGTATGTTTGTGAATAGTGTTCTTGAGCATTTGCTATTGTACTTTAAAATACCAAATAAAGAGAAATATGAGAAAAGTGAAATTTATCCAAAAGAGTTCATTCCGTGTGTCTTGAGATATTGGCATTTGATATTTTGTTACAGTGTTTGAGTGTTCTCATTTTGGTTCTAGTAAATAATGAAAAGTTGCATTTGAAAAAACATTCTACTGAACCCATTTATACACAAAATCGTTCATGAGTATATTATTTCAGATGTTTATACTCTATGTTTATACCATTTGACCTGAAATACTTGTAAAGTGTTATTTTTCTGTGTTTAAATTCCACCAAAATACATTGATAATTTTATAATGTCCTGTGGTCCCTGTGATTTTGCAACCATGTCTGATCGCCAAGGGGAAACCTAAATGATTAACTGAAGTTTTCAGCTTTAACACAATGATATTATTTGTCGCCTTTGCATAATTGTGTATGAATAATTATGTACTAGTATAACTGATCGTACATGAAAATACAACACAGTCCATTTAATTGAGACATGTACTTTCAGTATAGACGTTACATCAATTTCACCCTGACCGAACTAAAACAAAATGATGCCTAAAGATAAACAGGTATTATTCATTCCAATCACTTTGATGAATATATGCCGTCTTAGATAATGGTACATACAACGTACGTATGTTTTGCAAATTGCTTTATCTAAATCAAAAACATAAACAAAGGTACATACAGAATCTAAGTATCTATATCTAATATACGATCACTGTATAAGGCCCTATCGAAGTGGCGCTTTATACATCTGTCTCATATAATTTTATCACTCAGCTTGTCTCTTAGGAGAAATATGCACATAACTATATTTTATGAGTTTGCTTGATGTGTCGACACTATAATCACGGGAGAATAAGATGAGTAAGCGGTTTCCATTGTTGTTTTATCAAGGTGAAATGGGGCTTGAAAACAATGACAATATTGTTCCAGCTGTTGCATGCGATACTGTAAATTAAAGTTACAAAATAACCGTTTTGCAAACAAGCAAATCTTAAATTATTCGATGAAGTATTGAATAAGCCCAAACTAAAACAAAATAGAAATACATATATCAATACAATGGCAGTGGCAGAACCAGAAAAGTTTAAGGGGGAGGGGGCGTCACTTATTTATAAAAACGTGTATATGCACAGCCTCCTACATCCATCCTTATCTGAAGGTGTTTATGTAGATCTACACTGTAATGTACATGCTGTTTTGAAATGAAAATGACACGTTTATTAATAAACAGCAGGTGTGGACAGATATTGCCACCATTTATCATTATAACTGTCGAATCTGTTTACGACGCCATTTTGAGATACCATAAATGCACTGAAATCACCGCTCTTCATTCCGAGTTTCTGTTATTACTTATTACTGTTAAATCACCGACTTTGCTGTACGTGTATCGGACCAGACTACTTTGTAAAAGTTATTAATCCTTTGTCATTGGCGTATTATTTCAAATCAACGATAATATCAAATTGCACACGGACAGTACTGAACAAAATTCCGAAACATAAGGTATTTATGTCATGGTAATTGTTCTACTATCTAATATCAGCCATGCTGATAAATTATGGAATTCATTACCAAATGAACACACACAAACAGCAATTTGGACGTGAGTGGGGTGACATTTATATTTTGTCAAATAATACATTCTCGTATCAGACTTGAATGCATATCTCCAACTTTATTGCTATAATTATGAAGCCCAACAGGTCTCAACGCTGTATGTTCAGTAGATTTCGCAGTGGCACGTTACCTTTACACATAGAATCAGGCAGATTGTCTCGTCCTGTAGTATTGTTAGATGAACGTAAATGTAAATGTTGTAACAATCACAGTATTGAGGACGAGGTCCATTTCCTGTCTGTAACTTATATTCAGATGAAAGATTCGATATGGTACACAGTATCCATTTCAGATCCTTCTTTGTTCTGGCTATCACTAGTAGCCCAGTTAACATATTTAATGCAGCTATAAGTTTAAAACAACCTATTTGCCCCACTTCTCCAAAATAATTATTTATGGTGTATGTGATTTTTAAAAAATGTTATGAATATGAAACACGTATAATTAAACTCATATTTATCATATATTAACGCGTAAGCTGTTTTAGTAAAGAAGTATCTCCTAGGCCATCATTGGCCGCATAGCATAGCCAATATGCTTTAATAAACTTCTTCTTCTTCTTCTTCTTCTTCTTCTCTGATACATGCCATGTTGTATCGCTGACACTCTCATCACGGCGAAGAAATGACTGGAGCGTGATTAGAGATAATCAGGTCGACTTTCACACTGAAGTTATTCATAACCTCTTTCTGTAAATAACCTTTGAAGTGTTGATGACATTTGTCAACATGATTTGTTTATTAAGTTTCTTGTCTGAATGGTTTAAATAATTGTTGGAACGTTTAAGGCGAAATATAGGAAGAACATGGTGCAAAGTATAAAGCGCGGATTTTGTGGATCCCTTCAGTGTGAGAAGGGAATTTGAAGGTCTCATGCGATAATGGGAGTTCAGACAGAAAGATGGTTGATTCCATCATGGTGGCATGTTTAATACATTTACAGTCGTTTTAGAACTCTTTTCAAAAATATTAATTCTGGGGTATTTTTTAGCCATTGGTAATACTTATTTACATTTGATTTCAGTAAGGACGGCGTGTTACATCGCCTTTAACACGTCAAATGTTTTTAGTTATGGTCTCTGGTCTCTGGTCTATCAAATAAACTGTTTACATTAAAAATCTACTTTCTCCGGTATCAATATCTAATTTTATACTATTTTGAAAATGTTGGAACGTTTCTTTTGCACGTGATTCTAGATCCGCTTTGGCAAGAAACGTTGCGTGTGTACACTAGTGTAGATATCACATTAAGTACTTTCGCATGTCACTGACATACCGACTGCGCGAGAACTCAGTTCACAGGACTTACGTTCTGTATGCACGAGGTGCATGAGCGATTTCTTCTCACGACGTTTGCCAAACCTAATTGGTAACCCGAACTACACTTTAATTGTGTCTGTTACCTTACAAAACAATTAAAATGAAAATGAACAATAAATACACTACAAACGTTTATTTCACGAAAATGATGTTCTTTGCAGTTCCCAGATTTTCATAAACATCTTAATTTGCTACTGAAATCTGACATATTCGATAGACAATTCGCTGAACACAGACACCAGACGAGTAGATTATGTCTGTCATGGGATTTATATTTAAACGCTACGAGTGACAAGCTCTTGTTTCACGTGTCAGATTATCACACATAGGAGAAAGATCTGATAGGAGGCCAGGAATGGTTATACATAGGAGAATAATCAGGGCTCTGTTCTACAACACTGAGCGCTTATAATCGCTCATTGAGCGCTACATTGAGCGCTCATTCTCTCCTGAACGACACGGTGCGATGCCTCGAGGTTTGCTCGCTCTGCTACCTAGCGTTACATTGAGCAATCGCGTTCACGAGAAGTTTAAAAGAGCGATTACTTTTAAACGCTTATTGAACATGGCCCTAATTCTATAAGTGGCCTGGAATGGTTATATACATGTACAATGGCACTGGATGATGTACAGAAGTCATGTACAATCACAGAGACCAAAGTACCACAGTTTGCTCTCTCCTCTTCACTTGTAGGTCCATGGTCCTCTGTGGTATTTCTATTTTAAACACTTCGTCGATTTCTCGATGTAAATATTCAGAGTCACTATTTGTTAGCGGCATGAACCAAAAATGTATTTTACCAGTGTATGACATTATTATGATAATGATGTAACGTTATTTAAATAATGATCTGATAAAATATGTAGAACTGAATGGATAGTCTTGGTTAATCAAAACGTCCAAACATCTTCAATTATAAGAAGACATTGATATTTTGAAAACAGCAAGTTCTGATATGTTTTGCTTACTGACAAAAATGTTCATTACTAAATATGTGTAGCAATGAACGTTATTGTTAGAAAAAAACTTCTAAGAAATTTAAATGGTCTATAAAAGGGAACATGTTATTCCTGATATTGAAAAAACACACTTGTTGCCAGCTATCATTTGTAAAAGTGTGTTTAATGTTTTGAAAAATTACAATACAATAACAATGAATATCTACTTTGACATACAGAAAAGCCGCCGCGAGCATTATTCTAAAGGTTAAGGAAATATAAAAACAATTCTTAATAACAACTGACTGAGGTGAGAAACGAATATTATAATTTTAACATGAAGGTTGACAAATATGAAATGATTAAATTTGAAATAGAAACATGACGTTAGAAAATATATTTTTAAAATGCCCTTGAAAGAAGGTTATTTTCTTATACTTTCGTACGGCTGAAATCCAGAGTACACATTAGGCCACCTCCGAACACTCCTGCTCCCCCAGGTCATGTATCCGCTGGACTACTACAAGCCCCTGATTATCTAAGCAAATGTCGTCCCGTACTACGCTATAAATATCCTTGCAGTAAAATGATCTTAAAGGGAGGGTTCTGTCGCCATATTGGTTTTTTTGCATTACGTGAAATGAAATCATGCTATATTGTACCTACTTTTACAAATTATTAATAACTAAAGATACACATTGATAGCATAGTCACATAGTAACTCATAATATGTCATTACTAATAAAACAAGTTGCTGTTATGCTGTAGCTAAATTTTCCCCACTCGCAGCGCAGATGAATGGCTTCAGTTCTCAGTGTTTTTATTGAGCGCTTTTGTTGATCAAGTTGTGAACTATAAAGTCATCAAAATATTATCTTCATTAGTATCTTTCAAATTTACTGTAATCATGTATTAATAACATGTATGTGTAAACAAGAGTTTCCTCTCGAATTTCGTTTCCACCAAAAAGGAGGGTTCTATCGGGGTATTTTTTGTGGAAACGAAATTTACACAAACATGCTACTAATACATGAGTATAACACAGTCAAATTAAAAGATATAAATATAGGTCATATTTTGATGAATTTATATTTCACAATTTGATAAAGACAAACGCAAATTTCATGTAATGCAAAAAATCCATGATGGCGACAGAACCCTCCCTTGAAATCAATATATTGGGAGTTCCCAGGTGATTCATCAATACGAGGAGAATTTCTGCCAATCAGAGGCTTGGAGTAATATGGGGATTCAAATAACCTCATGGAACAGGGTGATTCTGGGGTGGCCTAATGAAAAATGGTCAAAGTTCATGGAAAATTACATCTCATCTCATCTCCCCTATGAACATGATCATGAACAAGATACAGCACAATGTATCCGATCCTAACGCCGTCCAGATCAAGATATTTTGAAACCGTGGGGGAGGGGGAGGTTACCTTGGGGGTCGATAACATTTTCATGCAAACCTTTTCAAACCCTCTGACCCCCGCCCCCGTGAATATGATTAATATTAATGTGCTTGGACGTGGCAAACATTTAAAGCATAATTTAAGGATTAAAGAAGTGTTTTGAGATTTACGTTTGTCTTTGAATACTTTGTTTATCAATACTTATCGTTTATGCATTATATATTAATACATTGATGCGTATACCTAATATGTTACATGATTATTATTGAATAAAATTTCTTACAAAATTTTTAGACAAATGCAATTGTTAAAAACTGTTTAACTCTGTAACTCTGTATTTGCGGAAAATTTCATACACTGAAAACATTAAAATTAGCTTCCTTTTTCGTTGAGAATCAAGCCGCCAGTAAACCTTTCACGAAACTTCTTGTAACTATTAGCAGTGACATTTGTACAGTGAAATAAAGGTTAATAATTAAACCCACTCCATTTAGCCAGTGTTGACAAAACTAGGCCAACTTAAACACGATAGAACCAGGTACATTTCACTTGACCTACATATCTTGACCTACATTTTTACGCTGATGAATCACTTACATTTCAAAATAATCAGATGAAAATATTTGGTAAATTATCAAAATAATTTCATGAAAGAAATTTTTTCCTATTATTATCTAAAAGACCATTCCATCAAGTAACATCTTTTTTTTATTTATTCGGTAAAAGGCCATAGGCCCAAGTATAAATTGTACATATTCTTCGACAGATTGACACCTTTCTCAAATATGATGCTTCACGAAAGAACTTTGCAGTTTAATGTTTCATATTGCATGCCATGAGCGTATATATATATATATATATATATATATATATATATATATATATATATATATATATATATATATATATATATATATATATATATATATATATATATATATATATATATATATATATATATATTATATAATGGACATTTTAGACGCACTCATCTCATCTCATCTCATACTCATCTCATACTCATCTTGAATATAATCTTTCGCACAATATGTACATGATCTATCACACAGCGGAATGCCACATCGTCGGTCAATCATTCAGGGAAATTCACCGGTTTACGCTCAGTCTACCTACGTCTCGTTCTGCCTACAGTGAAAATAAAAGTGTAGGCAGACCAAGGAAAAACAGGCCGACCCTATATTTAGAGGTAAACACAACCTGAACTTAACAGAGCATAGATATAAGTATTATTATTATTGTATTTGTTGTGGATAACAAGGTAGACTTTGATATATAAAGTATAGAATATTTGATTTCACAATTTAACATTTTCATGTCATTGCCACCTTTAGAGTTTAATGATTAAAAGGAAGTTAATCGAATAATGATTTTAATGATAGATAAATGTTTGAATGCATGGAACTTGTTAACAAAAGTTTTTAATATGATGCATTCATCTGTTCTTGAACAATACACTGCACCTAGGTATATTGAGCCTGCACTAAATTGATAAGCCATATACTTGGAGTAGACGCTCAACGATATCAGTCTCTAAGGTTTTAAATCACCAGTCATTTTCACTTATCTTACTTGTGATTAATAACATGTCAATATTCTCATAATTCACCGGCCATTATAAAGCAAATTGTGAGGTTCGCGTCAACATGTACAGAACATGTATATTGATGTGTTACCACGAGACAGACGCCATAGCGTAGATAACTCAATCAACTGACGTTTTGCTACTATAAAGATTTGATCCCCAATTTATTGGACTTTATGATAATCGGTTGTCATGGCAGCGAAAATGGACAACACTTTTTTGTATCATTACTGACGCTAACGATGTTGGATGGTTATGGTGTAGGATTGTTAAATGAATTATTGCCTTTACAGGAACCGTCTGGCATCCAACTTGGTAAGTTATCTGAGCGGACTAGCAGCTCGCAGTGAACATGTATGCTGACATTCTCATGGATTACTAAGAATAAAATGGATGATTGATGAATGCGAGGCGGGAAAGGCGGATTGGTTCTTATGTTGACACAATGTGATGAGGACACGGTTCGAATCCTGCATGACTTAATACTTTCGTTGTATGTCATTGTCTGATGCATCAATCGCTAGATGTAATGTTACATTCAGTGTAGTACCACCCATAGTTTGCTAGATGTCATGTTACATTCAGTGTAGTACCACCCATAGTTTGCTAGATGTCATGTTACATTCAGTGTAGTACCACCCATAGTTTGCTAGATGTCGTGTTATATTCAGTGAAGTACCACCCATAGTTTGCTATATGCCATGTTACATTCAGTGTAGTACCACCCATAGTTTGCTAGATGTAATGTTACATTCAGTGTAGTACAACCCATAGTTTGCTAGATGTCATGTTACATTCAGTGTAGTACAACCCATAGTTTGCTAGATGTAATGTTACATTCAGTGTAGTACAACCCATAGTTTGCTAGATGTCATGTTACATTCAGTGTAGTACAACCCATAGTTTGCTAGATGTAATGTTACATTCAATGTAGTACAACCCATAGTTTGCTAGATGTCATGTTACATTCAGTGTAGTACAACCCA
Organism: Gibbula magus; assembly: GCA_936450465.1. Lineage (NCBI taxonomy): Eukaryota > Metazoa > Mollusca > Gastropoda > Trochida > Trochidae > Gibbula > Gibbula magus. The sequence goes on from OW388305.1 coordinate 67,285,991, forward strand.
TAGTTTGCTAGATGTAATGTTGCATTCAGTGTAGAACCACCCATAGTTTGCTAGATGTCATGTTACATTCAGTGTAGTACAACCCATAGTTTGCTAGATGTAATGTTACATTCAATGTAGTACAACCCATAGTTTGCTAGATGTCATGTTACATTCAGTGTAGTACAACCCATAGTTTGCTAGATGTAATGTTACATTCAGTGTAGTACAACCCATAGTTTGCTAGATGTCATGTTACATTCAGTGTAGTACAACCCATAGTTTGCTAGATGTAATGTTACATTCAGTGTAGAACCATCCATAGTTTGCTAGATGTAATGTTACATTCAGTGTAGTACAACCCATAGTTTGCTAGATGTCATGTTACATTCAGTGTAGTACAACCCATAGTTTGCTAGATGTAATGTTACATTAAGTGTAGTACAACCCATAGTTTGCTAGATGTCATGTTACATTCAGTGTAGTACAACCCATAGTTTGCTAGATGTAATGTTACATTCAATGTAGTACCATCCATAGTTTGCTAGATGTCATGTTACATTCAGTGTAGTACCACCCATAGTTTGCTAGATATCATGTTACATTCAGTGTAGTACAACCCATAGTTTGCTAGATGTCGTGTTATATTCAGTGTAGTACCATCCTTATTTTGCTAGATGTAATGTTACATTCAGTTTAGTACCACCCATAGTTTGCTAGATGTCATGTTACATTCAGTGTAGTACCACCCATAGTTTGCTAGTTGTAATGTTACATTCAGTGTAGTACCACCCATAGTTTGCTAGATGTCATGTTAAATTCAGTTTAGTACAACCCATAGTTTGCTAGATGTAATGTTACATTCAGTGTAGTACCACCCATAGTTCGCTAGATGTCATGTTACATTCAGTTTAGTACCACCCATAGTTTGCTAGATGTAATGTTACATTCAGTTTTGTACCACCCATAGTTTGCTAGGTGTAATGTTACATTCAGTGTAGTACCACCCATAGTTTGCTAGATGTCATGTTACATTCAGTGTAGTACCACCCATAGTTTGCTAGATGCCATGTTACATTCAGTATAGTACCACCCATAGTTTGCTAGGTGTAATGTTACATTCAGTGTAGTACCACCCATAGTTTGCTAGATGTCTTGTTACATTCAGTGTAGTACCATCCATAGTTTGCTAGATGTAATGTTACATTCAGTGTAGTACCACCCATAGTTTGCTAGATGTCATGTTACATTCAGTGTAGTACCACCCATAGTTTGCTAGATGTAATGTTACATTCAGTGTAGTACCACCCATAGTTTGCTAGATGTAATGTTACATTCAGTGTAGTCCCACCCATAGTTTGCTAGATGGCATGTTACATTCAGTGTAGTACCACCCATAGTTAGTTAGATGTCATGTTACATTCAGTGTAGTACCACCCATAGTTTGCTAGATGTAATGTTACATTCAGTGTAGTACCACCCATAGTTTGCTAGATGTCATGTTACATTCAGTGTAGTCCCACCCATAGTTTGCTAGATGTCATGTTACATTAAGTGTAGTACCACCCATAGTTTGCTAGATGTAATGTTACATTCAGTGTAGTACCACCCATAGTTTGCTAGATGTAATGTTACATTCAGTGTAGTACAACCCATAATTTGATAGATGTCGTGTTATATTCAGTGTAGTACCACCAATAGTTTGCTAGATGTCTTGTTACATTCAGTGTAGTACCACCCATAGTTTGCTAGATGTCTTGTTACATTCAGTGTAGTACAACCCATAGTTTGCTAGATGTTATGTTACATTCAGTGTAGTACCACCCATAGTTTGCTAGATGTCATGTTACATTCAGTGTAGTACAACCCATAGTTTGCTAGATATCATGTTACATTCAGTGTAGTACCACCCATAGTTTGCTAGATGTAATGTTACATTCAGTGTAGTACAACCCATAGTTTACTAGATGTAATGTTACATTCAGTGTAGTACCACCCATAGTTTGCTAGATGTTACTTTACATTCAGTGTAGTACCACCCATAGTTTGCTAGATGTCATGTTACATTCAGTGTAGTACCACCCATAGTTTGCTAGATGTAATGTTACATTCAGTGTAGTACCACCAATAGTTTGCTAGATGTCATGTTACATTCAGTGTAGTACCACCATTAGTTTGCTAGTTCCAGCCGACGCTCGCAATTTTCAATACAATGTACAGTCACAATGGTAATGATAATAACATCATATTTCCCCCGTTATAGCGTGCTCAATGTTTATAATAAGACTTGTATTTTTACTGCCGCTACAAAGGTCTATGCATAATTAATAACTTCAATATTTAATCACTCTGATTTGTGACGGTGTGATTAGAGGGTATCTGCAACATTCCCAATAACCCATAGCATTTTATGTGTTCAGGTATGCTGAAGTAATTCTTACAGGCAAATTAGTGTAAGTTTTCTATGCAATCATAGTATTTAATCCCCAAATTTCAACACCATATATAAAGATCCGATATTCCGTCCGTTGAGAAAAAGGTTGTCGATGAGAAGGCTAAGGTAAGATAAAGTACGTATAAAGGTCACTGTAATAAAGATAGTTTACAAGGAAACATAAACTTGAGAAGGCCACCTAATTAGAAGTGAAATTGAACAAACATAAAGTCATTAAAATATTATTAACGAACAAACGACACATCTCTTCCACTCATGTTATCATGTAAGCTCACGGTGACACATACCATATTGGTTTATACCTAATTTAAATGTAATCAATAAATATAATGGATAGCTTGACATTCTGCAAACAAGGTGGCTCAGTGTTGGTTTAGTCTCGTGTAAAGTTAAAATCGAAGATGTAAAGGTCACGTAATGTATACTGGTTACATCGAGATGTCTCAGTTGATCTCCACCAGTTACCCTGTAAGACAGACAGTTTTGGCAGACGTACAATGTAATTGATTCAGATTAACGTTTTGAAGGAACACATGAAGCTAATTCTAGAACGAACAGTTGAAGGTCCTGTCAGCGATTTACTGTTTTCAGTTTACATGCAAAAGGGATTTGTTTCAAGAGAATGTCTATTGAATGTCCTCTGTCCAATTTACCATTTCATCTCCAGTAGAGCCCCAGTCATCCTCCTAAAACACACCTAAAGCTTAACGTAGATAAAGGAATATCCTGATAGTGCATTAATTTAAATGTGTGGCATTTTGATGATGATGAAACATTTCTATCTATGTTATTAGTAAAGCCATTCTGTGATGGCAAAGTCAAAAACAATTTGTAAAAAGTTGATAATTTAAAAGAATTTAAGTTAAAATTGATTTCTGAATTCGAAACGATAAGCAGAATTATTGTGCGAATAAACACATTTTTGTTTAGTTATAAAAACATAATGATATTCCTGATAAGATTCATACAACTTTAAACAAGTTCTTGTAATGGATATAATGTAACATTGTTTTATATGGGAGCACAGTATCTGAAAAAAAAACAAATTATTTTAGTTTTTTCGGGATGAGGGCCTTGTGGGATTCGAACCCACACCCTCAGACTAAGGCACCAACCTATAGCACTTACTGTTCTAACAATTTAAACTCATTACCGCGACTTTCTGATTCTGATTGATGTAAATTGACACAGCTCCTAAAGTTTAATGCATTAGATGTCATTTAGATAGGGAGAATTTCACACTAGCTGTCATCTAATTCTTGTACTTTTTTTCGGGATTGGAACTCACACCCTCAGAGAGCAGAATGCTACCATACAATAAGTCACTGCAGTACAGCCCCGGCTGAGCGAGGTTCGATACAACATGCAGTAGTGCCCATTTGTGAAGTTCAGTTAAAGACATCGGAATTGAAATATCTTGACTCTTACTATAATTTGATTATTAAAATGAGATAGTTTAGTAACAATCTAACTGTTGTATCACTCCATAGCCAACCTATAGTTTAGAAAAGTTCTGTCTCTGATTCTAACTGCAGTAGAAGATTTACAACATGTCACTGAGAGCGACTGAACAATGAGACCCCAGTACACGCACACAGACCTGTCACGACACCCAGATCCTATCTGGGATTGAGTTGCAGTGTCTAGACATAACCTGACAACCCTGTATTGTACAACTGTCACAGACAACGTGTTAACATGACCACAAAGCCGTGTTACAGGAAGGGTGTTTAAACTTGACTGTTGACAATAATCATGGGTTGAGAGAATAGGTAAGGATATCTCTAATGCTTGCTTGAGTGTGCTCATTGGTAAGGTTTGCTGTAAAGAGATCCAAGGTTCACGTAATAACCTTTTGGCTGAAACCACCGACATAAAGAGACAGTCCTATACAATTAAACTTCACTGAATGTTACTGTACCATTATTCAATGCAGTGCAGCCATACTTAAATCATTGTCTACTGAGGTGCAAAGGAATTTGAATACCATGCTTTCTTTCTGAAACGTTTTCAAAGTGCAAAATGAAAATGAAATTTAATGCACATTCAAAATACACACTAACAGCGGTTGAAACCATATATTAAGACAAACAAACAACTTTTGTCCTGGTCCATGACTGTGTAAAAGTAAGAGTCTTTAATACAGTCTAGATCCTTACTCAGCAAGTGTAGATAAACTGAATACACATATGGAACTGCTAGAATTGAAAAATATAAAATCATAAGGATAAAAGTACAGTACAAACATTCCTTAGACTAAATGTTAGTCTAAAAAATCTTGCCAAGTCCAAGGACGGTGTATCATGCTGCGAGGCTCGACTGATCAGCTTCCTGATGACTTGTACTGAATATGTCTCTCGTGATTAGTTTATTGATTGTAGTAGAAAACCGCTTATACAGAAGTTCATTCAAAGTCTGTGTATACACACAGGGATAAAATAAGCTATACCAAAAAAAAACTGCTAGATATTCTAATCCACGAGGGATAGATACATTCTACCGCATCGATTTAAAATCGAAGACGGTACATTTTGCTGAAAACATCTCATACTAACATTATTTCCATATTTTATAAAATTACACCTTAAATATCATAAATTATATCACCAACAATTTTTAAAATAGCAATTTCAGCATAAATATTTTTTTGTTTGATACTGTCATGAATGAAATATCTTTAAGAGATATATTCTCATCACAGACAAATCAATTCTATCCGTCAGAAATATTTTGAGTTTGACATTGAAAACTTGTGAGAAATAATTGCCATTTCGATATTATAAATTCTTTTCCCCCATTAGTCCAATGAAGCAATGTTAGAGTTGACAATCTTTTTCCCCTCGGTGTGTATCGTATTACATTATCGAAAAATGAGAATATTAAACCTACTAGAATGAGAGTGTATTACGTAAAGGAGGCTTTACAACAGGACACACTTTAAACGTAAATATGAATATGATATAATTATTTTGTTATTAAATATAACGGGCGTAATTGCGTCTGATGTTGTTTAACCATGCACAATGGTGGCTATAAATACTTCTACAAATGAAGTGCTTATTAAAAAATCACATCAAAGAGGTAAGCTCCATTCATAAGCAAAGGACATATCCTGTTTGGGTCTCTAATAGCCCAACTAATAGGCAGTTTAATGAAGTGTTATTATATAGCAAATAAATATATCCTGTATCCGTGTTCTTCAAGATCTTCAGGACTTGTTACATGAATGGTCTACAACACAACCTGTTTTCAATCTTAAAGCTGTATGAGCTTCCAAAATAAGGTCAGTTACTCCGACTATATATTAATGCTTTACCCGTTTCCTTATTTCGAATAGAACAACACAAACTATTTGATAACTAAACATTGTATCTGAATATTTATTTTAGATATTCATGATTCATGAAGAATATAAGCAGTTTATGTGTGATATAAGCCTACTTGTACACACTCGAATGGTGAGGATTCAAGACAAGTGAAAATGGGGTATCTCAAGTATTGTGCAGGGAATCCCTTCCTGACCTCACTGACACCAACCAGAAGATAAACGAGGCGACTGGTGACAAGATGGTTCATTCCACTTACATGAATATTGAAGGGTCAGAGCTCGGTACTAAAGGAACACACACAGTAATTAACTATCTCACCGTCACAGAAACATACTCCTGGTGCTAAGTGTTATTAAAGAAGTCACTGTGTGGAGTATATCACGATATCAGAAAATAAGAGTTGCAGAGATACATGTTATTTTGCCAATGAAATAATATATTGATCGCTTAACATGGTATGCCATTAATTGCTATGTTCTAAAAAAACTTACTTCAATAGATTATAGTACAGGTGTTGATGGCGCTTATTGTACTCTAGAACTATATATATTTGAACATATTTTACTTTATTGATAGATGAAGAAAACTACATTGGGGTTGATGTACTGATTACCGCACCTTTACTCATCGAACCTGCCATTATAGTTTATGTATTAGCAGGAATGTGCTAAATCAAATAAGCTGATGAAATGTATTTAAAAAGTAATGTCACTAATAGTAAAACACCCTTCTCTCTTCGGCAAATCAAGTAAAAAATGAATATAAATGTTCGTTAAAGCCATTGGAATCGTTTTTGTTTTTCGAAATAATAAAATATGTTGACATTAAATTGGTCGCCATGCAATTCTTTGCTTTATGCACAGCACCGTTATTACAAATGTCGATAATTGGTGTGTGTAATAAGATATCCTCTACAGTAAACATAAATGACGTAAACTATTAATGGGAAATTTGCATAAAACATTTGCAAAACACGTGATACAGCCCCTTTAAACATTGTGAAATACATCTATGCATTATTTGATACTAAGTTGTATTCCCCTTTGTCTATTTTAGAATATACCATCTTCCATAAATCGATGTGTGATTTGTTGTAGAAAGATTTAATGTATTTTGATTTCAATTCCCTTAACAATAACAATGTCTTCACTTGAGATATTAATGAAGAAACAGCTTCACATTCTTCTACAATTCTTAGGAAGAAGAATTGCGATATTCCATTAAAACGCCAGTATATTTAAATAATTACACCAGCAATTTGACTCCTTACTGATGATAGAAGTTACTGAAGGCATTGGGGACAGTGTTTATCTCGCTGTCAGATCTTTACATAAATCAAATGGTAGAAAAGGCGGGAACACCTGTCTTATCTGACCTCCTAAATTCACCCAGGGGCAAAGGAAACGATACCAACAAAAATCGTTCACGAGGGACAGAAACGGCTGAAAATTCTATTTAAGCACCCTATCTGTGTTTGAGCAGATGTAAAATACTAATTATATAAGTATGAAACTCTCACGAATGAATTATGTTTATCTTTTTACTAGATATATTATCATCACAGACATTCAAATCGACTTAAAGTATCGGCAAGTCAACAAGTCAGTTTTGGGACACACCTAAGTTGCGTGGAGTGTATTGATTGCATAGATCTATGATTTGTATAATTCATGTAAACACGTGTCTAGAGAACAACCAACGCTGATAGTGGAGACTGACTTAACGAATTTTCATCAGTTGATCTGAGATCCATTCTCCTTCACCAAATTCTATGTTATTGTTATATGCTGCATGACCCCCCAGTGGTATTTGATTTATTATACAAGTCCATATATAATATACAGATATTGCTATAGATTACATGGTCCAATGTCTCTATATCACGCTAACAGTGTGTAAGGTAAACAGTAGTATTCATTTTTAATTAATGTAAAGGAAAATGCATTTTGAGTGATATTGAGGCTTTTTATGTTTCCCATAATAATTTATTGAAAATAAACTATATTCAATAATGAAAATACGCCTTTACTTTATTATTAATGCTATATAAGAATGGAAAGTGGATGAATACCCTTTATACAGATTTGTCTCCTCTTGTCTATAACGTTCAGGTGATTAACTTGCTCTATGAATAATTAAACATCTCTCTGTCTATGTCTTCCCTCCTGAGTATAAACTGTTCCCTGGTGAACAAGACGTGTATCTACAGTGTGTAAGTGGTCAATATTTCATCGTAGTATCCATCATCAGTTCTTCTAACAATTACCGTAACCACATGTGCATATTTGATTACATCAAAAGTCAATCGTTTAATGTAAGCAATGAATCGACCTGTAATATATGGTTATTATTTGATATATGAAAAGTGAATTGCAAACATTTACAGAAATTGGTTATAATGTTGTTTCAAACAATTATATATGTATAGATAGAATATTATGACATGGAATTTTAAAAATGGATCAATTGAAATTCGTATCATAGTATTACATGAAATAGGTACTACAGAATATTAAAAGTAAATGTCAGTCCTTCATCGTATCCGCTCTTTTACATTCGATTGACAGCTACATATATATATACAACATGTCGACAGCAGGTGTCACAGACAGTGACCTGAACCTATACTGTATGTTGTAGCACACCAACGTGACTTCATGTATCAGTTAAACAAATCAACACTCTTGCAAAACATTTGCCAATGACAAATGGAAATACTTCCAAAGCTAATGACAACCACACAAAAACATGTTTAATGTACAAAACCAACTGAAACGCCTTTGGCATTACATGTAGGAGTTGGGAGAAGTAAACAAGCTGCAGGCAGTATTGCCTTTCTTACCGAAATCTATGTTTTGCTTGTTAAGACATAAAAGTGTGCAAAATGTTTTTTATTACGCTTAACAGGTTGTAACTTTTGTTTTAATTTCCTCAACTGTCGTCGCAATTGTCCTGATTCATGTAATCTACTGCCTATAAGCCATCTCGAAGTGTTTTGTACTTCCGACTATGACCAGATAATTAGAAGCTATCAAATCGGTGTTTCTTAATAGGGAAGTCTCTGGGTTGCATTTTGTGAAATTTCTTACTTAAAAGTGTTCAGAGAAGATTACTTTATATAAACGTTTCTTTATGTGTGCTGTCAGCAACAACGTATGTGTCACAGGTACATAGACATACTCTCACATTGCTTTTAATTATAAACATTGAAGAAAAGTTATTGAAACCAACAAGGGAACAAGGGAAGTACCGACAAATACGGTCGCGCGGAGCGCTTAGTAGCAGCACCGAAAGTAGAATTTCCTTCAGGGTATATGTGAAGCGCCTTTGAGCAAGCATTAAATGCATGGAAGAGTGCGCGATATAAATATCCACTATTACTATATTAAAACCAAATGCACCACGCCTACAGAACAGCAAATTGACTGTTTGTATAGCTATGTGTCGAATTTGTTATATTATACTAAAACACCACAGTAAAAATCAACAATGAATAAAGGTCACTTCAGTGACATCAGTGACATCCGGAATGACCCCTTGGACATCATTGCATCGTGATTCCAGTACTATGTGATGTCAACGCATAGTTGTTGGTGTTACAGGAGATACTGATTGGTCGTCTATAAGCGTTTTCTATATTTGCAATATGTATCTTATGTTATCTGGTAGATATAGTAAACTAAATCCACCACCAATAAAGCAAAGTTAAAAGGGACATTAAGTATGTTGTTGGAATCACTTGAAGCCACACGTAATCAATGGTGTTCTTTTATCTAGATGTACTGACTATTACGATCAATATTGTGATAACATAACGGTGAAAGTCGCTATTTGTGATCGAAAACCAGACAATGTACCGAGGCTAGTTCTCGCCAAATAGTCAAACGTAATTTTGGAAACTTATCTATAACGGTAACAATGACAGATTGAGGTTGGTAATATTTACTATATCATATAACTATTGTTTTAAGTGAGACGTTTAATGTACTAATAATGTAATAATGTTACTTTAAAGAGAACATACATGTACGATCTCTCACAAAACATCAATACACATTTTGAAGGCCACATTTCTTGCATTCCGCAAACAAGCCCTGCTATATAACATACTTTATGAAGGCCACACAGTATAACCTTACTTGAAATAAAACCCCTGTAACATTCAAAACTTCACATTCACAGCAGAACAACTCATCAACGTATTCAATAATCTATCCTACCCTCATTTTTATATTTGTATCGACACTTTCCTGGGAAGCAACTAAATACATAATTCTTTTGACCTCTTTAGATGAGCCAGGCATGCGATCTGACTTCCAACGTGCTACTTCAAAGCGCCGACAGAAGATGAAAGGAGCCGCCAACAGGTGATCAATACCTCCAGCCGAGATGCATACAGGCGCTAGGTACTGGGCTGGTATCTGTGATGACTGATGCTGTCATTATGACGAATTTTCATAACTATTCTAATTTGAACAAATAGCATAAAATACTAACGTATCTCAGTGAAGCATATTAACATTGATATTTGAAGTTATTTCCCTCAATTGTGTGACATCAGTCGATACGTGTTATGTCAATGCAACACTTGGCAAGTCATCATAATGAGGAAGTTGATGTAAAATTTATCCCTTATTCACACCGATGGTTTCTCCTGTACATTGAAATAATTTCACTATCCGTTAAAAAACTTTCATATTTTAAAGGCGCTGTAGCACGTTTTGCTTACTGAAATAAAGTGATCTCACAAAAAGGCAAATAACTGTTTTGTATTGTCAATAAAGCTGTATTGTATAAACTTTAATAATTAATGACAAATTTGAGAAAAATTAATAGTAAAAAACGAGCTACAGCGCCTTTCACGTCAATTAATTATTTATGTTGTATAAAGTGGTAATATTTATTACAATAATTACACTATCGATTAACGAATTTTCATATTTTTACATCAATTGATTATCTTGTATAACAAAGTGATCAAATGCATACTGTCACGACCAATGGACTTTCACAATTGAACACAAATTCATATATCTGTTGTTCGTGTGGCCAAACAGTATAACAATAGAAATCCAATATTAATCAGAACACTGACCACCAGCAATGAGCAAGGACACTCAATTATTTACAGTCGATGCATATCTCTCTCAGCTTAAACAGCGAAATACACAGTAGTTAAAAAAAATATGTTATAACAGTTATAGAAGTACAAGAGAACTAAACCAGATGATCAGTTGATTATATATCGTAAAGGGCTGTAAACCATTGTGAACTTTTTTAGTACATTTGCTTAACTTATTTGAATTATACATTCTTATTGTAAATAGTCGATATATACTAAATGTTGTTTTAGTCGATATATACTAATATCTGGACAACAAAGATCCAAATACTCCGTTGGCAATATGTATATATACACATTGATATATTTAGGATCTGTAATCTGTAAGAGGTTTGAAATATTCTTCTTTTCGTTAAACGATTTTTGGTAAAAAGGAAACCAGCACATTCAGAGTCAGGCAACATTCACGATATCCCAACAGCTGAAGCACTCAGAAATGATGGCTCTGTACAAACACAGGAAAGAAACAGGAAGTAAATTTGATTTATAGTAGATGTTAAATACATGTAACCAAGATGTGTGTCAAAACATATATGAGCCTGCATCTTGACAATATAGCTGCATATTTATAACTAACTAAATATGCACCGAATCCAACGCTAAAACATTCTCTATTTTTATTTCAAGTATAGGTATAGAACCAAAATATGTGCCAAAGCATATATTGGCCTGCAGATTGACAATATAGCTGCAGATTAATATAACCCAATACCCACACCTGTCTAGTGCGAGTATTTATGAAATATCAGGTGTATACATATAGTCTATAGATGTTATCACCAGCACCTGTTTACTGTACCTGGATCACGTCTACCTGTAAATAGACGTGAAACAAGTTACTGAAGTGCAGGAAGAATTTGCTACCCTTAACATATAATTAAAAGATACATTTTCGCTTTAATTATCCACTTGAACAATAACATTTCCATCAAAATTTAAATGTTTATTTTTGCTTATTAGACAATTCTTACAGTAACTACAATACATGTTTCAGCTATCCAATATAGCTATTTGACATTCGTTCAAGGTATGTTTGATCAGAAACTATTTGAAAATTGCCAATTCAAGCTATACATTTCTACTTACTTGTAATTTAGTACAGATTCATAATGTGGCTGAGTTTTCATTTACATGTTATGTTTTACAAAATAATTGTCTTGTGTCCCTTTTTTATGAACTGTCTTGTGTATATTGCAGTATTATATAAAGTTTGTTTATAAATGTCATGTAACGTACACTCAAAGTAATCCAATCTCTGCCAGTTCACCAAGGTAACACAGACAACCTCTTTGTTTAGAAACTTCCAGGAAATGTTGTAAAACAGTTTTATGTTAGCTGTGTGACGACTTGGTTTATTTATCTGCATGATCGTGACTCGCATTTAATGCAATCCATTGGCGGTATTCTGTGAACTCCAGTGTGTCAATGTAATGCGTCACTGCAGTGTGTAGACCCGCCATGTTGACCAGAGTGTGCTTACAAGATTGATTTCTCAGTGCCAGACATACATTTCCAACGATTTTAAATATACCTTGTCGCTATCTAATGTCTAGACTTGAATTGGGTATTCTTTGTTGTATTGAAACGATATGCCAGTTGAAATCACTTCGCATCTATCATTAAATGAATTTGCATTAGGTGTTATTTATTAAATGTTATCTTACTAAAACAACTGTAACATGGTGAAACATCGGATGTTGAAAAACTCCCGTAAGCTTTATTTTTGTCAGTTCATAACCTTCGCCATGGGGCACACTGCATCAGTAATATATCTCACAAAAAAATACCCGATTACACCATATTTTCTATGAATATATATGTTAAAATCACAACTCTCCATTATCAATGGTATTATTTCACATTCATATACACAGACAAGAGAGGAAGAGAAGTATTGATGGTTAGGTAACATTACATATTGATAGTTAGGTAACATTACATATTGATAGTTAGGTAACATTACATATTGATAGTAAGGTAACATTACATATTGATAGCTAGGAAACATTACATATTGATAGTAAGGTAACATTAAATATTGATAGTAAAGTAACATTACATATTGATAGTAAGGTAACATTACATATTGATAGTAAAGTAACATTACATATTGATAGTAGGTAACATTGCATATTGATAGTTAGGTAACATTACATATTGATAGTTAGGTAAAATTACATATTGATAGTTAGGTAACATTACATATTGATAGTAAGGAAACATTACATATTGATAGTTAGGTAACATTACATATTGATAGTAAGGTAACATTACATATTGATAGTAAGGTAACATTACATATTGATAGTAAGGTAACATTACATATTGATAGTTAGGTAACATTACATATTGATAGTAAGGTAACATTACATATTGATAGTTAGGTAACATTACATATTGATAGTTAGGTAACATTACATATTGATAGTTAGGTAACATTACATATTGATAGTAAGGTAACATTACATATTGATAGTAAGGTAAAATTTCATATTGATAGTAAGGTAAAATTACATATTGATAGTAAGGTAACATTACATATTGATAGTAAGGTAACATTACATATTGATAGTTAGGTAACATTACATATTGATAGTAAGTTAACATTATATATTGATAGTAAGGTAACATTACATATTGATAGAAAGGTAACATTACATATTGATAGTTAGGTAATGTTACATATTGACAGCAAGGTAACATTACATATTGATAGTAAGGGAACATTATACAATTATAGACTTCAGTTGAGGTGAATCAAATGGTTTATCGACCTCGGAACAGTTATGTTCACCGAGGCGATAGCCGAGTTGAACATTACTTTCTGAGTTCGATAAACCATTTGATTCACCGATAACTGAAGTCAATAACTGTTTTATTATATGATCCATGAAAGTCTCAATATTTTCCGAAAATTCATTTTAAAAAAAATTCAAAATTCAAAAATTATTTTTTTCACAAAAAGTTTGTTTTTCTTCTAATTTTACTTGTAAACCTACAAAATAGATTTCGATTGAAAACAAAAACTTTATTTTAAAAAACGTAATAGAATACAAAACAAAATAAACAGCGCTCCTCGCTAAGCACCTCGCAGGGGTGATCTATTTTTAGCTCCAGGTAATTGGATTGTTATGTTGACCTCGCGCGACGTTTCCCGCGGTCAACATAACGTTTGATCATTGTCGATGACCATCCGTCTCGGCCAATCAGAAAACAGAACTCTCGTCCATCATATAATAATACATATTGATAGTAAGGTAACATTACATATTGATAGTAGGTAACATTACATATTGATAGTAAGGTAACATTACATATTGATAGTAAGGTAACATTACATATAATGATAGTAAGGTAACATTACATATTGATAGTTAGGTAACATTACATATTGATAGTAAGGTAACATTACATATTGATAGTAAGGTAAAATTACATATTGATAGTAAGGTAACATTACATATTGATAGTAAGGTAACATTACATATTGATAGTTAGGTAACATTACATATTGATAGTAAGGTAACATTATATATTGATAGTAAGGTAACATTACATATTGATAGTAAGGTAACATTACATATTGATAGTTAGGTAATGTTACATATTGACAGCAAGGTAACATTACATATTGATAGTAAGGTAACATTATACAATTATAGACTTCAGTTGAGGTGAATCAAATGGTTTATCGACCTCGGAATAGTTATGTTCACCGAGGCGATAGCCGAGTTGAACATTACTTTCTGAGTTCGATAAACCATTTGATTCACCGATAACTGAAGTCAATAACTGTTTTATTATATGATCCATGAAAGTCTCAATATTTTCCGAAAATTCATTTTAAAAAAAATTCAAAATTCAAAAATTATTTTTTTCACAAAAAGTTTGTTTTTCTTCTAATTTTACTTGTAAACCTACAAAATAGATTTCGATTGAAAACAAAAACTTTATTTTAAAAAACGTAATAGAATACAAAACAAAATAAACAGCGCTCCTCGCTAAGCACCTCGCAGGGGTGATCTATTTTTAGCTCCAGGTAATTGGATTGTTATGTTGACCTCGCGCGACGTTTCCCGCGGTCAACATAACGTTTGATCATTGTCGATGACCATCCGTCTCGGCCAATCAGAAAACAGAACTCTCGTCCATCATATAATAATACATATTGATAGTAAGGTAACATTACATATTGATAGTAGGTAACATTACATATTGATAGTAAGGTAACATTACATATTGATAGTAAGGTAACATTACATATTGATAGTAAGGTAACATTACATATTGATAGTTAGGTAACATTACATATTGATAGTAAGGTAACATTACATATTGTTAGTAAGGTAACATTACATATTGATAGTAAGGTAACATTACATATTGATATTAAGGCAATATTACATATTGACAGTAAGGTAACATTACATATTGATAGTAAGGTAACATTACATATTGATATTAAGGTAACATTACATATTGATAGTAGGTAACATTACATATTGATAGTAAGGTAACATTACATATTGATAGTAAGGTTACATTACATATTGATAGTAAGGTAACATTACACATTGATAGTAAGGTAACATCACATATTAATAGTAAGGTAACATTACACATTGATAGTAAGGTAACATTACATATTGATAGTTAGGTAACATTACATATTGATAGTTAGGTAACATTACATATTGATAGATAGGTAACATTACATATTGATAGTTAGGTAACATTACATATTGATATTTAGGTAACATTACATATTGATAGTAAGGTAACATTACATATTGATAGTTAGGTAACATTACATATTGATAGTAAGGTAACATTACATATTGATAGTAAGGTAACATTACATATTGATAGTAAGGTAACATTACATATTGATAGTAAGGTAACATTACATATTGATAGTTTGGTAACATTACATATTGATAGTAAGGTAACATTACATATTGATTGTAAGGTAACATTACATATTGATAGTAAGGTAACATTACATATTGATAGTAAGGTAACATTACATATTGATAGTAAGGTAACATTACATATTGATAGTAAGGTAACATTAAATATTGATAGTAAGGTAACATTACATATTGATAGTAAAGTAACATTACATATTGATAGTAAGGTAACATTACATATTGATAGATAGGTAACATTACATATTGATAGTTAGGTAACATTATATATTGATATTTAGGTAACATTACATATTGATAGTAAGGTAACATTACATATTGATAGTAGGTAACATTACATATTGATAGTAAGGTAACATTACATATTGATATTAGGTAACATTACATGTTGATAGTAAGGTAACACTACATATTGATAGTAAGGTAACATTACATATTGATAGTAAGTTAACATTACATATTGATAGTTTGGTAACATTACATATTGATAGTAAGGTAACATTACATATTGACAGTAAGGTAACATTACATATTGATAGTAAGGTAACTGTAACCTTGGCTGTTCCTCTGTACGTTATCACGGTTTTATAAATCCTTAAATTTGTATCCTGCTCTTTGTTCACACGTCATCCTTTCTTTATATCCTGCTCCGAAAACTTTATCATTTTGATTTTCTAATCACGATTCTTCATCAATGGAGTGTTTCATTTCTGGTTAGGAATGTGGTGCATAATTAACATTTTAAAATCCTCTAAGAACTCGTACACTTGCATGCCATCATCTTTAAACATGACCCAGCTGTCGTGACTGGCTTATTACCAGATTTCTGGGTTGTGATCGCAACCATCAGGAACACTTCCTGTCTCGTTCATGCTGTGACGGACGCCATGTCGACTGCAAAATCATTATCAGGAATTTACCATATCTTTAATGTAAAACGGGTTTCAAAGGGAACAACAACCTCTGAACTGTGCATATAGTGTTCACAATATTCAGATATTGAAAATATATTGTTTTCAAAACGGGAAGATAAAACAATACGTTACAAATTTACTTACCGACCGCTCAAACTATTTCCACACGGCAGTTATATTAATTTAGTAAATTCAGTTATAACAGCCTTTAATACGGACACTATTGGTACATAAATATTGGACGCAATGACATTGTTCTTAGACATCAGGGATGAGTGGAAACGTCCCTTTAAATATGCTTGAACAATATGGTGGCTATCATGCCGTTTCGTCCCAAATAGACAGTTTTACAGACTCATTATCGGATTCAAATGATTCTACAATTATCCATGTCGAACTCTCCAATATTAAGACACGTTGAACCATATCTCATATGAAATAGATATATTCAGGAAAAAATAAACGAATTCAGTCTATAAGATATGAAATGTTATATCACATGAAAACAAAAAAGCAAGTTGAGCCAGACGTAGACTGCTTCATTCAACGAATGCTCTTCCTGTTGTGTTGTTTGGACAGGAAGTACTCTTTGTACACCCACGCTCTCGAAGGAAGTCATATAATGGTGTCAGGATGGTTCTTTTTATGCGAGACTACTTTTGAACTTTCCAGGGTCTTTTTAAATTGACAATCAAGTAACCATTGTATATGGCTTCACTTTCAACTATGTAGAACGTGTGTAAGGATATAAGGATACATATCTTGTAACGTGAGACCTATTATGCAATTGTTGTTTTATTGATTGACAGTCAAATAATCTTTGCAATGGCTTCCTTTTAAATTACGCAGGATGTTGTGTGTATACGAGAAACGACTCATTTTTATTTATATATATATATATACACACACACATACATATCGTGTTGTATGAAACAATTTCATTTTTTTTATTGACAGCCAATCACCATTGTAAGCTCTGTATGTAATGTTACATTCAATGAAGTACCACACGTATAGTCACACAGTATAGTCACAAAGTAATACTAGTAATAGCATATTGACTAAAATAATAATAATAATAATGAGGGTACTTAATGTGCACAACTCAACATTTCACAGAACATGCTAAACGCGCTACAACATAAATTCATAAAAGTGTGAGTAGGAATGTCTATGTAAATAAGTGATCAATATCTTTTAAACAATAAGGTTTTCAAGAGTCCTTTGAAGACGTCTAGGGAAGATGCAGTTTAACTGAAGCGAGTTCCACAGACGTGCGGAGGATCCCGGAGTAGCTGAAAGATCTGCCACCGCAGGATTTTTAGGTTGTAGGTAGGGACTTGAAGCAGGTGTTGAGAGTTTGAGCGAAGGCTAGGAGACTGAGTGTAGGATGAGACATGATCCTGTGGGTCTGTTCTGTTGATTGTTTTGTAGGTAAGACAAATAATTTTAAGCTCTTTTCATTCTTGGATCCGAATCCAGTGCCGAGACGTTAAAATAGCAAGGATGGGGCAGTGTTTTGAGAACTTTGTGATGAGGTGGGCAGCTGAGTTTTGAATTCTTTGAAGTCTTTGAATTTGATACTTTGAGGTTCCTATTAACAAGCTATTGCAGTTATCTAAAGGAGAGAATATAAGAGATCTGATAAGATAAGATAAGATAAGATAATATTTATTATCCCAACAGGGAAATTTGTTGTGTATAATTACTCCATAATTCTCCAGCATACAAAAAATACAAATATCATTCAAAACAATACATATTAACACAGTTTACAGAGACTAGAATATGCTATACATGAAAGTGTTTATCGTGCAAAATTGCACTTATCAGAATTTATTTCTCTAATGCTGCAAGGAATGAATGATTGGCGAAACCTGTTTGTTGCTGTATAGTCAAAGCAAACCATTTATATCACTACCCTGAAGGACTTTGCATAATTAGTAACCTTGTCCAATATTTAATCACTCTGATTTGTGAAGGTATGATGAGAGTGTATCTGCAACATTTCCAATATATCATAACATTTATTCATATTTGTTCATTTATACCCTAAGTTATTTCTTTCAGGTTTTTTTTATGCAATCCCCAAATTTCAACACCATATAGTAGGTGAGGTGAGGTGAGTGGGGGTTTAACGTCGCTTTCAAGAGTATTTCACTGATATCGCGGCTGGGAGAAAGCCCGCAACGCCATGTGGCTATGCATTGCGGTGAAACCTGCGAGCAATGGCTGGAACTAGCGAGCCATGGGGGGTACTAGTCTGATATTCAGTGTAGCATTGCACCCAAACCTTACTGCGTGTAGAACAGTTCTCTACTGCAGACAAAGTTGCCGTGCCGCTGGCGGGATTCGAACCTCGGACCTCTTGATCTGAAACCGAACGCGCTAACCCCCCCCCCCCCCCCCCCCCCCCCCCCCCATGTGGGATGTGATTAATGTAAACATCAAATATTCCGTCCGTCGAGGAAAAGGTTGTTGATGAGAAGGCTAAGGTAAGATATAGTACGTATAAAGGTCACTGTAATAAAGATAGTTTACAAGGAAACGTAAACTTGAAAAGACCACCTAATTAGAAATGAAATTGAACCAACATAAAGTCATTAAAACATTATTAAACGACACATCTCTTCCACTTATTATCACGGTGAAACATAGCATATTGGTTTATACCTAATTTAAATGTAATCAATAAATAAATAAAATGGATAGCTTGACTTTCTGAAATCAAGGTAGTTCAGTGTTAGTTTAGTCTTGTGTAAAGTTAAAATCGAAGATGTAAAGGTCAAGCAGTGTATACAGGTTACATCGAGTAGTCTCAGTGGATCTCCACCAGTTACACTGTAAGACACACAGTGTTGTCAGACGTACAATGTAATTGATTCAGATTAACATTTTGAAGGAACACATGAAGCTAAATTCTAGAACTAACAGTTGAAGGTCCTGTCAGCGATTTACTGTTTTCAGTTTACATGCAAAAGGGATTTGTTTCAAGAGAATGCCTATTGAATGTCCTCTGTCCAATCTACCATTTCATCTCCAGTAGAGCCCCAGTCATCCTCCTAAAACACACCTAAAGCTTAACGTAGATAAAGGAATATCCTGATAGTGCATTAATTTAAATGTGTGGCATTTTGATGATGATGAAACGTTTCTATCTGTTTTATTAGTAATGCCATTCTGTTTTGGCAAAGTCAGAGATAATTTGTAAACAGTTGATTATTTTAACTTATTAAACGTGAACATCGATTATTGAATTCGAAGTAAAATAATTGGTGCAAATATACATAATTTTTGTTTAGTTAAGAAAGATAATGATATTCTTGACATATATATATTAAAACGAAGTCGCTTTGCATCGGGATCATTATAACCAAAGACGTTTGTGTTATTGTTTCCCGTATATATATATACGTGTATTGGAGCGTCTCGAAATGGAGTGAGTAGCGAATAACACAGCGAGGCTAGTTTAACCCGGTCGACGTTGTGACGCCACTGACGTTTGAAAGGAGACAACTCACATGCGCAGCTGATGTGTGTGACAGCACAGGTTACGATAGGACGAGCGCATTCGGTTTTGTCGTTGTTTCATATATAATATTCCAGATTGTGCCCAGTTTGTGATTCCTACGAATTTTAGTAATTTGTTTACTTATGAATGGCAAAATTAGTCCCGCCCTCGTGAGCTCGGGTCATCACCATGGAGCGACCAATCAGATGAGTCTCTCGCAGTATGTAAAATACGCTTGATACCAAAATATCTCGAAGTGTTCTCACTCACATGTGTGTAATAAATTAAGTTATTACACTCTCGTTGAATATACTACTGTTGTGAAACATCGAAATGTTATTCAACACTGTTGTGAAACATTGCACGTGAAAGCGATCGCAGTCGGAACTACTTTCCAGTAGTCACATGGCCTTTGGGATCGCACTGGATTTCTTGGGACATGTTTTTTCACACAACGTCGTTATGATTTATATTGCACGGGCGCTTCTATCACAATTTACCGTCAATCAGTATCCCTTGGTTGATTCAGAGTTAGTTTCCTTGACACATATATGTTATCTCGTTACGGCTCTCAGGATCTGACCGCCATTTTGCTTCGTCATGCAACTGGACGTAGCCTCAGTTTATGTAAATTCACAAGGAATAAACGTCACGTTTAACCCACGTATCCTGTGACAGTCGTCAGTTGAGTATTATTGCAACTACACTGTAATCCTTAAAGGTAAATTTTGATATTTTCTTCTCCTTTTGAGGAATGGTTTTGATTGTTTAGAATGTAAAAAATTTGCTTCGTGTCGACATGTAAGTTTTCAAGGTTGTGGAGGCATTGTTCATGTCTGCCTGTTGTTACAGAAGATAATATACCAATATAAATAAATAAAAAGGTAAGTATCAATGCTGATATAAAATTTTAACGTTTGCTATAAATGTCAGAACTCCATTTTCGGCGGTGCTGTCAGCAATTTGTGCCGTCAATGTTAACTTCATCGGCAACAAGGACAATGATCCCCACAATTTCGATAGGTAAAACTGGCTGCAGAACTGTATGCAACTTTACTCCCCAGTATCATTGTCATCAGGGTGTTACAGAGCCTATTTTGGCAAAGCAACTGCAGCTACATACAACTGTAACTAGCCTAACTGAATCGCGCTTGAAAACAGTCGCATTCCGATGACGTCACAATCACCTGACATCATTCATAAGATCTAGTGAGATTAATACGGTGTTTTTGTTTACTCACCAATTTGCGGTTCTTATAGTTCAACATAAAGACAATGTAATGATTGTTTTGAAATTGTATTGTTCAAAATTGAAACTGTTATTAACGGATATTTGCTTGGTCTATTTTTGGTGTTTAGTGAGGTGGCGTTATGCGTCCATGGTAAGAGATGCATCCCTACGCCCATCTACATGAATGAATAGTAAACTTTCATTACATATTTCATTAATTTAGAGCGTGTAATAAATAAAATACTAAACTCCGTCCCGTTTAATAACATATTTATGAAACTCGTGGATGGTATTGGTATCTAACTCGCTTTCGCTCGTTAAATACCAAAACCATCCACTCGTTTCATAAATATGTTATTAAACGGGACGTCGTTTAGTATTCTCTATATACGATTCATATAACGTTAAACAAGTTCTTGTAATGGATACATGTAACATTGTTATATTTGGGAGCACAATATCTGCAATAATACAAATTATTTTACCTTTTGTCGGGATGAGTGCCTTGGGGGATTCGAACCCACACCCTCAGAGTAAGGCACCAACCTCCAGCACTGACTGTACCAACAACATATACTCTTCCGGCCATCGTGACTTTAATTTGTTTAAATTATATACAACAACAGGTTCTTCTTAAGCTATTTTAAAATTCTGAAAGATGTAAATTGACACAGCTCCTAAAGTTGAACGCGTTAGATCTACATGTCATTTAGATAGGGAGCAATTCACACTACCTGCCATATTACAAATGCTTGTACTTCATCGGGATTGGAATCCACACCTTTAGAGTAAGGCAATGTTACTGTAAAGCTCGGTGAGGTTCAATATATAGTAGCGACCTATTTGTGAAGTTTAAGTTAAAGACATCCATCTGAATTGAAATATATTGATTCTTACCTTAATTTCATTATTATATTAGAGAGTTTGGTAAAAGTCTATCTGTTTTATCACTCATAGCAAACCTAGCCATAGTTTAGAAAACTTCTGTCTCTGATTCTTACTGCAGCAGAAGATTTACAACATGGAGAGAGACTGAACACCGAGAACACAGTAGACACACACAGACCTGTCACGACACCCAGATGCTATCTGGGATTGAGTTGCAGTGTCTAGACACAACCTGACAACCCTGTATTATACAACTGTCACAGACAACGTGTTAACATGACCACAAAGCCGTGTTACAGGAAGGGTGTTTAAACTTGACTGTTGACAGTAATCACTGTGTTCATTGGTCAGGTTTGCTGTAAAGAGATCCAAGGTTCACGTAATAACCTTTTGGCTGAAACCACCGACATAAAGAGACAGTCCTATACAATTAAACTTGACTGAATGTTACTGTATCATTATTCAATGCAGTACAGCCATACTTAAATCAGCGTCTGCTGTGGTGTAAAGGAACTTGAATACTATGCTTTCTTTCTGAAAGTGTAAAATGAAATTTAACGCACATTCAAAATACACACTAACAGCGGTTGAAACCAATAGATGAAGACAAACAAACAACTTTTGTCCTGGTCCATGAATGTGTCAAAGCAAGAGTCTTTAATACAGTCTAGATCCTTACTCAGCAAGTCTAGATAAACTGAATACACATATGGAACTGGTAGTATTGAAAAATATAAATTCATAGGGATAAAAATACAGTAATTAAAAAAAGTTAGACTAAATTTTAGTCTAAAAAAACAAACTTGCCAGGGCCAAGGAACAGTGCATCATGCTGCGGGGCTCGACTGTTCAGCTTCCTGTTGACATGACTAAACCATTCTCTCTTAATTAGTTTATTGATTATATTAGAAAACTACATTTACAGAAGTTCATTCAAAGTATTTGTATACACCCAGGAGCAAAACAAAAAATATACCTACCAAATTGTAGGATATTTTAATCTACGAGGGATAGATACATTCTATGTCATCGATTTATGCCGACAGCATTTTATACTAACATAATTTCCATATTCCACCTTAAATACCATAAATTATTTCACCCAAACATTTTTGAAATAGCAATTTCAGCATAATATTTCAGATATAAAAAGGTAAGTATGATACTCTCATGAATGAAATCTCTTTACGAGATATATCCTCATCACAGACAAAATCAATCTATCAGAAATATGTTTAGTTTGACATTGAAAACTTTTTAGAAATAATTGCTATTTAGATATTATAAATTCTTATAAAGGCTTTACAACAGGACACACTTTATAGGTAAATATGAATATGATATAATTATGATGTTTTTATTAAATATAACGGGCGTAATTGCGTCTGATGTTGTTTAACCATGCACAATGGTGGCTATAAATACTTCTACAAATGAAGTGCTTATTAAAAAATCACATCAAAGAGTTAAGTTCCATTTATAAGCAAAGGACATATCCTGTTTGGGTCTCTAATAGCCCAACTAATAGGCAGTTTTATGAAGTGTTATTATATAGCAAATAAATATATCCTGTATCCGTGTTCTTCAACGTCTTCAGGACTTGTTACATGAATGGTCTACAACACAACCTGTTTACAATCTTAAAGCTGTATGAGCTTTCAAAATAAGGTCAGTTACTCCGACTATATATCAATGTTTTACCGGTTTCCTTATTTCGAATAGAACAACACAAACTATTCCATAACTAAACATTGTATCTGAATATTTATTTTAGATATTCATGATTCATGAAGAATATAAGCAGTGTATCTGAATATTTATTTTAGATATTCATGATTCATGAAGAATATAAACAGTGTATGTGTGATATAAGCCTACCTGTACACACTCGAATGGTGTGGATTCAAGACAAGTGAAAAAGGGGTATCTCAAATATTGTGCAGGGAATCCCCCCCTGACCTCACTGAGGTCAACCGGAGGATAAACGAGGCGACTGTGACAAGATGGTTCATTCCACTTTCATGAATATTGAAGGGGCGGAGCTCGGTACTAAAGGTACAAACACAGTAATTAACCATCTCACCGTCACAGAAACATACTCCTGGCGCATTACTTGTTATTAAAGAAGTCATTGTGTGGAGTATATAACGATATCAGAAAATAAGAGTTGCAGAGATACATGTTATTTTGCCAATGAAATAATATATTGATCGCTTAAAATGGTATGCCATTAATTGCTATGTTTGAAATAAACTTACTTCAATATATTCTAGTACAGGTGTTGATGGCGCTTATTGTACTCTAGAACTATATATATTTGAGCATATTTTACTTTATTGACAGATGAAAAAAACTACATTGAGGTTGATGCACTGATTACCGCACCTTTACTCATCGAACCTGCCATTATAGTTTATGTATTAGCAGGAATGTGATAAATCAAATAAGCTGATGAAATGTATTTAAAAAGTAATGTCACTAATAGTAAAACACCCTTCTCTCTTCGGCAAATGAAGAAAAAAATGAATATAAATGTTCGTTAAAGCCATTGGAATCGTTTTTGTTTTTCGAAATAATAAAATATGTTGACATTAAATTGGTCGCCATGCAATTCTTTGCTTTATGCACAGCATTGATAATTGGTGTGTGTAATAAGATATCCTCGGAACTACTTTCCAGTAGTCACATGGCCTTTGGGATCGCACTGGATTTCTTGGGACATGTTTTTTCACACAACGTCGTTATGATTTATATTGCACGGGCGCTTCTATCACAATTTACCGTCAATCAGTATCCCTTGGTTGATTCAGAGTTAGTTTCCTTGACACATATATGTTATCTCGTTACGGCTCTCAGGATCTGACCGCCATTTTGCTTCGTCATGCAACTGGACGTAGCCTCAGTTTATGTAAATTCACAAGGAATAAACGTCACGTTGAACCCACGTATCCTGTGACAGTCGTCAGTTGAGTATTATTGCAACTACACTGTAATCCTTAAAGGTAAATTTTGATATTTTCTTCTCCTTTTGAGGAATGGTTTTGATTGTTTAGAATGTAACAAATTTGCTTCGTGTCGACATGTAAGTTTTCAAGGTTGTGGAGGCATTGTTCATGTCTGCCTGTTGTTACAGAAGATAATATACCAATATAAATAAATAAAAAGGTAAGTATCAATGCTGATATAAAATTTTAACGTTTGCTATAAATGTCAGAACTCCATTTTCGGCGGTGCTGTCAGCAATTTGTGCCGTCAATGTTAACTTCATCGGCAACAAGGACAATGATCCCCACAATTTCGATAGATAAAACTGGCTGCAGAACTGTATGCAACTTTACTCCCCAGTATCATTGTCATCAGGGTGTTACAGAGCCTATTTTGGCAAAGCAACTGCAGCTACATACAACTGTAACTAGCCTAACTGAATCGCGCTTGAAAACAGTCGCATTCCGATGACGTCACAATCACCTGACATCATTCATAAGATCTAGTGAGATTAATACGGTGTTTTTGTTTACTCACCAATTTGCGGTTCTTATAGTTCAACATAAAGACAATGTAATGATTGTTTTGAAATTGTATTGTTCAAAATTGAAACTGTTATTAACGGATATTTGCTTGGTCTATTTTGGTGTTTAGTGAGGTGGCGTTATGCGTCCATGGTAAGAGATGCATCCCTACGCCCATCTACATGAATGAATAGTAAACTTTCATTACATATTTCATTAATTTAGAGCGTGTAATAAATAAAATACTAAACTCCGTCCCGTTCAATAACATATTTATGAAACTCGTGGATGGTATTGGTATCTAACTCGCTTTCGCTCGTTAAATACCAAAACCATCCACTCGTTTCATAAATATGTTATTAAACGGGACGTCGTTTAGTATTCTCTATATACGATTCATATAACGTTAAACAAGTTCTTGTAATGGATACATGTAACATTGTTATATTTGGGAGCACAATATCTGCAATAATACAAATTATTTTACCTTTTGTCGGGATGAGTGCCTTGGGGGATTCGAACCCACACCCTCAGAGTAAGGCACCAACCTCCAGCACTGACTGTACCAACAACATATACTCTTCCGGCCATCGTGACTTTAATTTGTCTAAATTATATACAACAACAGGTTCTTCTTAAGCTATTTTAAAATTCTGAAAGATGTAAATTGACACAGCTCCTAAAGTTGAACGCGTTAGATCTACATGTCATTTAGATAGGGAGCAATTCACACTACCTGCCATATTACAAATGCTTGTACTTCATCGGGATTGGAATCCACACCTTGAGAGTAAGGCAATGTTACTGTAAAGCTCGGTGAGGTTCAATATATAGTAGCGACCTATTTGTGAAGTTTAAGTTAAAGACATCCATCTGAATTGAAATATATTGATTCTTACCTTAATTTCATTATTATATTAGAGAGTTTGGTAAAAGTCTATCTGTTTTATCACTCATAGCAAACCTAGCCATAGTTTAGAAAACTTCTGTCTCTGATTCTTACTGCAGCAGAAGATTTACAACATGGAGAGAGACTGAACACCGAGAACACAGTAGACACACACAGACCTGTCACGACACCCAGATCCTATCTGGGATTGAGTTGCAGTGTCTAGACACAACCTGACAACCCTGTATTATACAACTGTCACAGACAACGTGTTAACATGACCACAAAGCCGTGTTACAGGAAGGGTGTTTAAACTTGACTGTTGACAGTAATCACTGTGTTCATTGGTCAGGTTTGCTGTAAAGAGATCCAAGGTTCACGTAATAACCTTTTGGCTGAAACCACCGACATAAAGAGACAGTCCTATACAATTAAACTTGACTGAATGTTACTGTATCATTATTCAATGCAGTACAGCCATACTTAAATCAGCGTCTGCTGTGGTGTAAAGGAACTTGAATACTATGCTTTCTTTCTGAAAGTGTAAAATGAAATTTAACGCACATTCAAAATACACACTAACAGCGGTTGAAACCAATAGATGAAGACAAACAAACAACTTTTGTCCTGGTCCATGAATGTGTCAAAGCAAGAGTCTTTAATACAGTCTAGATCCTTACTCAGCAAGTCTAGATAAACTGAATACACATATGGAACTGGTAGTATTGAAAAATATAAATTCATAGGGATAAAAGTACAGTAATTAAAAAAAGTTAGACTAAATTTTAGTCTAAAAAAACAAACTTGCCAGGGCCAAGGAACAGTGCATCATGCTGCGGGGCTCGACTGTTCAGCTTCCTGTTGACATGACTAAACCATTCTCTCTTAATTAGTTTATTGATTATATTAGAAAACTACATTTACAGAAGTTCATTCAAAGTATTTGTATACACCCAGGAGCAAAACAAAAAATATACCTACCAAATTGTAGGATATTTTAATCTACGAGGGATAGATACATTCTATGTCATCGATTTATGCCGACAGCATTTTATACTAACATAATTTCCATATTCCACCTTAAATACCATAAATTATTTCACCCAAACATTTTTGAAATAGCAATTTCAGCATAATATTTCAGATATAAAAAGGTAAGTATGATACTCTCATGAATGAAATCTCTTTACGAGATATATCCTCATCACAGACAAAATCAATCTATCAGAAATATGTTTAGTTTGACATTGAAAACTTTTTAGAAATAATTGCTATTTAGATATTATAAATTCTTATAAAGGCTTTACAACAGGACACACTTTATAGGTAAATATGAATATGATATAATTATGATGTTTTTATTAAATATAACGGGCGTAATTGCGTCTGATGTTGTTTAACCATGCACAATGGTGGCTATAAATACTTCTACAAATGAAGTGCTTATTAAAAAATCACATCAAAGAGTTAAGTTCCATTTATAAGCAAAGGACATATCCTGTTTGGGTCTCTAATAGCCCAACTAATAGGCAGTTTTATGAAGTGTTATTATATAGCAAATAAATATATCCTGTATCCGTGTTCTTCAACGTCTTCAGGACTTGTTACATGAATGGTCTACAACACAACCTGTTTACAATCTTAAAGCTGTATGAGCTTTCAAAATAAGGTCAGTTACTCCGACTATATATCAATGTTTTACCGGTTTCCTTATTTCGAATAGAACAACACAAACTATTCCATAACTAAACATTGTATCTGAATATTTATTTTAGATATTCATGATTCATGAAGAATATAAGCAGTGTATCTGAATATTTATTTTAGATATTCATGATTCATGAAGAATATAAACAGTGTATGTGTGATATAAGCCTACCTGTACACACTCGAATGGTGTGGATTCAAGACAAGTGAAAAAGGGGTATCTCAAATATTGTGCAGGGAATCCCCCCCTGACCTCACTGAGGTCAACCGGAGGATAAACAAGGCGACTGTGACAAGATGGTTCATTCCACTTTCATGAATATTGAAGGGGCGGAGCTCGGTACTAAAGGTACAAACACAGTAATTAACCATCTCACCGTCACAGAAACATACTCCTGGCGCATTACTTGTTATTAAAGAAGTCATTGTGTGGAGTATATAACGATATCAGAAAATAAGAGTTGCAGAGATACATGTTATTTTGCCAATGAAATAATATATTGATCGCTTAAAATGGTATGCCATTAATTGCTATGTTTGAAATAAACTTACTTCAATATATTCTAGTACAGGTGTTGATGGCGCTTATTGTACTCTAGAACTATATATATTTGAGCATATTTTACTTTATTGACAGATGAAAAAAACTACATTGAGGTTGATGCACTGATTACCGCACCTTTACTCATCGAACCTGCCATTATAGTTTATGTATTAGCAGGAATGTGATAAATCAAATAAGCTGATGAAATGTATTTAAAAAGTAATGTCACTAATAGTAAAACACCCTTCTCTCTTCGGCAAATGAAGAAAAAAATGAATATAAATGTTCGTTAAAGCCATTGGAATCGTTTTTGTTTTTCGAAATAATAAAATATGTTGACATTAAATTGGTCGCCATGCAATTCTTTGCTTTATGCACAGCATTGATAATTGGTGTGTGTAATAAGATATCCTCGGAACTACTTTCCAGTAGTCACATGGCCTTTGGGATCGCACTGGATTTCTTGGGACATGTTTTTTCACACAACGTCGTTATGATTTATATTGCACGGGCGCTTCTATCACAATTTACCGTCAATCAGTATCCCTTGGTTGATTCAGAGTTAGTTTCCTTGACACATATATGTTATCTCGTTACGGCTCTCAGGATCTGACCGCCATTTTGCTTCGTCATGCAACTGGACGTAGCCTCAGTTTATGTAAATTCACAAGGAATAAACGTCACGTTGAACCCACGTATCCTGTGACAGTCGTCAGTTGAGTATTATTGCAACTACACTGTAATCCTTAAAGGTAAATTTTGATATTTTCTTCTCCTTTTGAGGAATGGTTTTGATTGTTTAGAATGTAAAAAATTTGCTTCGTGTCGACATGTAAGTTTTCAAGGTTGTGGAGGCATTGTTCATGTCTGCCTGTTGTTACAGAAGATAATATACCAATATAAATAAATAAAAAGGTAAGTATCAATGCTGATATAAAATTTTAACGTTTGCTATAAATGTCAGAACTCCATTTTCGGCGGTGCTGTCAGCAATTTGTGCCGTCAATGTTAACTTCATCGGCAACAAGGACAATGATCCCCACAATTTCGATAGATAAAACTGGCTGCAGAACTGTATGCAACTTTACTCCCCAGTATCATTGTCATCAGGGTGTTACAGAGCCTATTTTGGCAAAGCAACTGCAGCTACATACAACTGTAACTAGCCTAACTGAATCGCGCTTGAAAACAGTCGCATTCCGATGACGTCACAATCACCTGACATCATTCATAAGATCTAGTGAGATTAATACGGTGTTTTTGTTTACTCACCAATTTGCGGTTCTTATAGTTCAACATAAAGACAATGTAATGATTGTTTTGAAATTGTATTGTTCAAAATTGAAACTGTTATTAACGGATATTTGCTTGGTCTATTTTGGTGTTTAGTGAGGTGGCGTTATGCGTCCATGGTAAGAGATGCATCCCTACGCCCATCTACATGAATGAATAGTAAACTTTCATTACATATTTCATTAATTTAGAGCGTGTAATAAATAAAATACTAAACTCCGTCCCGTTCAATAACATATTTATGAAACTCGTGGATGGTATTGGTATCTAACTCGCTTTCGCTCGTTAAATACCAAAACCATCCACTCGTTTCATAAATATGTTATTAAACGGGACGTCGTTTAGTATTCTCTATATACGATTCATATAACGTTAAACAAGTTCTTGTAATGGATACATGTAACATTGTTATATTTGGGAGCACAATATCTGCAATAATACAAATTATTTTACCTTTTGTCGGGATGAGTGCCTTGGGGGATTCGAACCCACACCCTCAGAGTAAGGCACCAACCTCCAGCACTGACTGTACCAACAACATATACTCTTCCGGCCATCGTGACTTTAATTTGTCTAAATTATATACAACAACAGGTTCTTCTTAAGCTATTTTAAAATTCTGAAAGATGTAAATTGACACAGCTCCTAAAGTTGAACGCGTTAGATCTACATGTCATTTAGATAGGGAGCAATTCACACTACCTGCCATATTACAAATGCTTGTACTTCATCGGGATTGGAATCCACACCTTGAGAGTAAGGCAATGTTACTGTAAAGCTCGGTGAGGTTCAATATATAGTAGCGACCTATTTGTGAAGTTTAAGTTAAAGACATCCATCTGAATTGAAATATATTGATTCTTACCTTAATTTCATTATTATATTAGAGAGTTTGGTAAAAGTCTATCTGTTTTATCACTCATAGCAAACCTAGCCATAGTTTAGAAAACTTCTGTCTCTGATTCTTACTGCAGCAGAAGATTTACAACATGGAGAGAGACTGAACACCGAGAACACAGTAGACACACACAGACCTGTCACGACACCCAGATCCTATCTGGGATTGAGTTGCAGTGTCTAGACACAACCTGACAACCCTGTATTATACAACTGTCACAGTAAACGTGTTAACATGACCACAAAGCCGTGTTACAGGAAGGGTGTTTAAACTTGACTGTTGACAGTAATCACTGTGTTCATTGGTCAGGTTTGCTGTAAAGAGATCCAAGGTTCACGTAATAACCTTTTGGCTGAAACCACCGACATAAAGAGACAGTCCTATACAATTAAACTTGACTGAATGTTACTGTATCATTATTCAATGCAGTACAGCCATACTTAAATCAGCGTCTGCTGTGGTGTAAAGGAACTTGAATACTATGCTTTCTTTCTGAAAGTGTAAAATGAAATTTAACGCACATTCAAAATACACACTAACAGCGGTTGAAACCAATAGATGAAGACAAACAAACAACTTTTGTCCTGGTCCATGAATGTGTCAAAGCAAGAGTCTTTAATACAGTCTAGATCCTTACTCAGCAAGTCTAGATAAACTGAATACACATATGGAACTGGTAGTATTGAAAAATATAAATTCATAGGGATAAAAGTACAGTAATTAAAAAAAGTTAGACTAAATTTTAGTCTAAAAAAACAAACTTGCCAGGGCCAAGGAACAGTGCATCATGCTGCGGGGCTCGACTGTTCAGCTTCCTGTTGACATGACTAAACCATTCTCTCTTAATTAGTTTATTGATTATATTAGAAAACTACATTTACAGAAGTTCATTCAAAGTATTTGTATACACCCAGGAGCAAAACAAAAAATATACCTACCAAATTGTAGGATATTTTAATCTACGAGGGATAGATACATTCTATGTCATCGATTTATGCCGACAGCATTTTATATTAACATAATTTCCATATTCCACCTTAAATACCATAAATTATTTCACCCAAACATTTTTGAAATAGCAATTTCAGCATAATATTTCAGATATAAAAAGGTAAGTATGATACTCTCATGAATGAAATCTCTTTACGAGATATATCCTCATCACAGACAAAATCAATCTATCAGAAATATGTTTAGTTTGACATTGAAAACTTTTTAGAAATAATTGCTATTTAGATATTATAAATTCTTATAAAGGCTTTACAACAGGACACACTTTATAGGTAAATATGAATATGATATAATTATGATGTTTTTATTAAATATAACGGGCGTAATTGCGTCTGATGTTGTTTAACCATGCACAATGGTGGCTATAAATACTTCTACAAATGAAGTGCTTATTAAAAAATCACATCAAAGAGTTAAGTTCCATTTATAAGCAAAGGACATATCCTGTTTGGGTCTCTAATAGCCCAACTAATAGGCAGTTTTATGAAGTGTTATTATATAGCAAATAAATATATCCTGTATCCGTGTTCTTCAACGTCTTCAGGACTTGTTACATGAATGGTCTACAACACAACCTGTTTACAATATTAAAGCTGTATGAGCTTTCAAAATAAGGTCAGTTACTCCGACTATATATCAATGTTTTACCGGTTTCCTTATTTCGAATAGAACAACACAAACTATTCCATAACTAAACATTGTATCTGAATATTTATTTTAGATATTCATGATTCATGAAGAATATAAGCAGTGTATCTGAATATTTATTTTAGATATTCATGATTCATGAAGAATATAAACAGTGTATGTGTGATATAAGCCTACCTGTACACACTCGAATGGTGTGGATTCAAGACAAGTGAAAAAGGGGTATCTCAAATATTGTGCAGAGAATCCCCCCCTGACCTCACTGAGGTCAACCGGAGGATAAACGAGGCGACTGTGACAAGATGGTTCATTCCACATTCATGAATATTGAAGGGGCAGAGCTCGGTACTAAAGGTAGAACACAGTAATTAACCATCTCACCGTCACAGAAACATACTCCTGGCGCATTACTTGTTATTAAAGAAGTCATTGTGTGGAGTATATCACGATATCAGAAAATAAGAGTTGCAGAGATACATGTTATTTTGCCAATGAAATAATATATTGATCGCTTAAAATGGTATGCCATTAATTGCTATGTTTGAAATAAACTTACTTCAATATATTCTAGTACAGGTGTTGATGGCGCTTATTGTACTCTAGAACTATATATATTTGAGCATATTTTACTTTATTGACAGATGAAAAAAACTACATTGAGGTTGATGCACTGATTACCGCACCTTTACTCATCGAACCTGCCATTATAGTTTATGTATTAGCAGGAATGTGATAAATCAAATAAGCTGATGAAATGTATTTAAAAAGTAATGTCACTAATAGTAAAACACCCTTCTCTCTTCGGCAAATGAATAAAAAAATGAATATAAATGTTCGTTAAAGCCATTGGAATCGTTTTTGTTTTTCGAAATAATAAAATATGTTGACATTAAATTGGTCGCCATGCAATTCTTTGCTTTATGCACAGCATTGATAATTGGTGTGTGTAATAAGATATCCTCTACAGTAAACATAAATGACGTAAACCATTAATGGGAAATTTGCAAAATACATTTGCAAAACACGTGATACAGCCCCTTTATACATTGTGAAATACATCTATGCATTATTTGATACTAAGTTGTATTCCCCTTTGTCTATTTTAGAATATACCATTTTCCAGAAATCGATGTGTGATTTGTTGTAGAAAGATTTAATGTATTTTGATCTCAATTCCCTTAACAATAACAATGTCTTCACTTGAGATATTAATGAAGAAACAGCTTCACATTCTTCTACAATTCTTAGGAAGAAGAATTGCGATATTCCATCAAAACGCCAGTATATTTAAATAATTACACCAGCAATTTGACTCCTTACTGATGATAGAAGTTACTGAAGGCATTGGGGACAGTGTTTATCTCGCTGTCAGATCTTTACATAAATCAAATGGTAGAAAAGGCGGGAAGACCTGTCTTATCTGACCTGCTAAATTCACCCAGGGGCAAAGGAAACGACACCAACAAAAATCGTTCACGAGGGACAGATACGGCTGAAAATTCTATTTAAGCACCCTATCTGTGTTTGAGCAGATGTAAAATACTAATTATATAAGTATGAAACTCTCACGAATGAATTATGTTTATCTTTTTACTAGATATATTATCATCACAGACATTCAAATCGACTTAAAGTATCGGCAAGTCAACAAGTCAGTTTTGGTACACACCTAAGTTGCGTGGAGTGTATTGATTGCATAGATCTATGATTTGTATAATTCATGTAAACACGTGTCTAGAGAACAACCAACGCTGATAGTGGAGACTGACTTAACGAATTTTCATCAGTTGATCTGAGATCCATTCTCCTTCACCAAATTCTATGTTATTGTTATATGCTGCATGACCCCCCAGTGGTATTTGATTTATTATACAAGTCCATATATAATATACAGATATTGCTATAGATTACATGGTCCAATGTCTCTATATCACGCTAACAGTGTGTAAGGTAAACAGTAGTATTCATTTTTAATTAATGTAAAGGAAAATGCATTTTGAGTGATATTGAGGCTTTTTATGTTTCCGATAGTAAATTATCGAATATAAACTATATTAAATAATGAAAATACGCCTTTACTTGATTATATATGCTATATAAGAATTGAAAGTGGATGAATACACTTTATACAGATTTGTCTCCTCTTGTCTATAACGTTCAGGTGATTAACTTGCTTTATGAACAATTAAACATCTCTCTGTTTATTTCCTTCCCTCCTGAGTATAAACTGTTCCCTCGTGAATAAGACGTGTATCTACAGTGTGTAAGTGGTCAATATTTCATCGTAGTATCCATCATCAGTTCTTCTAACAATTATCGTAACCACATGTGCATATTTGATTAGATCAAAAGTCAATCGTTTAATGTAAGCAATGAATCGACCTGTAATATATGGTTATTATTTGATATATGAAAAGTGAATTGCAAACATTTACAGAAATTGGTTACAATGTTGTTTCAAACAATTATATATGTATAGATAGAATATTATGACATGGAATTTTAAAAATGGATCAATTGAAATTCGTATACGTAGTATTACATGAAATAGGTACTACAGAATATTAAAAGTAAATGTCAGTCCTTCATCGTATCCGCTCTTTTACATTCGATTGACAGCTACATATATATATATATATATATATATATATATATATATATATATATATATATATATATATATATATATATATATATAATAAGACATGTCGACAGCAGTTGTCACAGACAGTGACCTGAACCTATAGTGTATGTTGTAGTACACCAACGTGACTTTATGTATCTGTTCAACAAATCAACACTCTTACAAAACATTTGCCAATGACAAATGGAAATACTTCCAAAGCTAATGACAACCACACAAAAACATGTTTAATGTACAAAACCAACTGAAACGCCTTTGACATTATATTTAGGAGTTGGGAGAAGTAAACATGCTGCACGCAGTATTGCCTTTCTTACCGAAATCTATGTTTTGCTTGTTAAGACATAAAAGTGTGCAAAGTGTTTTTTATATTGCGCTCAACAGGTTGTAATTCTTGTTTTAGTTTCCTCAAATGTCGTCGCAATTGTCCTGATTCATGTAATCTACTGCCTATAAACCATTTCGAAGTGTTTTGTCCCTCCGACTATAACCAGATAACTAGAAACTATCAAATCGGTGTTTCTTAACAGGGAAGTCTCTGGGTTGCATTTTCAGAAATTTCTTACTTAAAAGTGTTCAGAGAAGATTCGTTTAAATAAACGTCACTTTGTGAGTGCTGTCAGCAACAACGTATGTATCACAGGTACATGCACACACTCTCACATTGCTTTTAATTATAAACATTGAAGAAAAGCTATTAAAACTAACAAGGGAACAAGGGAAGTATGGTTCTATACAGTCGCACTGAGCATTTAGTAGCAGCACCGAAAGTAGAATTTCCTTCAGGGTGTCATATGTGTAGCGCCTTAAATGCATGGAAGAGTGCGCGATATAAATATTACTATATTAAAACAAAATGCACCACGCCTAAATACAAATACGGTCGCGCGGAGCGCTTAGTAGCAGCACCAAAAGTACAATTTCCTTCAGGGTATAATAAGTGAAGCGCCTTTGAGCAAGCATTAAATGCATGGAAGAGTGCGCGGTATAATTATCCACTATTACTATATTAAAACCAAAGGCACCACGCCTACAGAACAGCAAATGGACTGCTTTTATAGTTATGTGCCGACTTTGTTATATTATACTTAAACACATAGTTCAAATCAACAATGAATTATGGTCACTACGGTGACATCAGTGACATCTGGAATGACCCCTTGGACATCATTGCATCGTGATTCCAGTACTATATGATGTCAACGCATAGTTGTTGGTGTTACAGGAGATACTGCTTGGTCGTCTATAAGCGTTTTAAGCGTTATGTGCAATATGTATCTTAACAACAGTATGTATCCTAAGTTCTCGTAGATGTAGTAAACATGTATCCACCCACAATAACGCATAGTTAAAGGGACATTAAGTATGTGCAGCCAAACGTAATCAATGGTGTTCTTTTATCTAGATGTACTGACTATTACAATCAATATTGTGATAACATAAAGGTGAAAGTCGCTATTTGTGATCGAAAACCGGACAATGTACCGCGGCTAGTTCTCGTCAAATAGTCAAACGTAATTTTGGAAACTTATCTATAACGGTAAAAATGACAGATTTAGGTTGGTAATATTTACTATATGACATAACTATTGATTTAAGTGAGACGTGTAATGTATAAGGCCTTTGTTTGATTTTAATTGAAAATTTAAATTAATTGCAATCTATTTGGCGATTGGGTATGAATATGCATGTCGAGTGAAATCATTCGAACTTAAATAAGCACACGAGGTATGTCGGCACGTATGGAAGCAAAACAGAATATATAAAAAATAATGTTAATTTAAAGAGAACGTACGATCTCTCTCAAAACATCTATACACATTTTGAAGGCCACATTTCTTGTATTCCGCAAACATGCCCGGCTATATAACATAACATTCAAAACCTCACATTCGCAGCAGAACAACTCATCAACGTATTTAATAGTCCATCCTCCCCTCATATTTATTACCATGCATTTTTCAGATCTGAAGGGAAAATCGAATTTGTATCGACAATTTCCTGGGAAGCAACTAAATACATAATTCTTTTGACCTCTTTAGATGAGCCAGGCATGCGATCTGACTGCCAACGTGCTACTTCAAAGCGCCGACAGAAGATGAAAGGAGCCGCCAACAGGTGATCAATACCTCCAGCCGAGATGCATACAGGCGCTGGGTACTGGGCTGGTATCACTACCTCCAGCCGAGATGCATACAGGCGCTGGGGTACTGGGCTGGTATCAATACCTCCAGCCGAGATGCATACAGGCGCTGGGGTACTGGGCTGGTATCAATACCTCCAGCCGAGATGCATACAGGCGCTGGGGTACTGGGCTGGTATCAATACCTCCAGCCGAGATGCATACAGGCGCTGGGGTACTGGGCTGGTATCAATACCTCCAGCTGAGATGCATACAGGCGCTGGGGTACTGGGCTGGTATCAATACCTCCAGCTGAGATGCATACAGGCGCTGGGGTACTGGACTGGTATCAATACCTCCAGCCGAGATGCATACAGGCGCTGGGGTATTGGGCTGGTATTGGTAATGACTGATGCTGTCATTATGACGAATTTGAAATAATTTCACTATCCGTTAAAGCACTTTCATATTTTAAAGGCGCCTTAGCACGTTTTGCTTACTGAAATAAAGTGATCTCACAAAAAGGCAAATAACTGTTACCAATAAATCTCTTGTATCAATGAAATAGCTCTAAAACGAATTTACGTGGTTCGGTTAAGCCATGCGAGTCCATTTGCAACCGAGTGGCCATCGTTCAAGTGATCTGGCTGATTTAGCGATACCTAAACAGAAAAAGTAGAGTTTCAACTATGGTAAAATGATTGAATGGTCAACCATCTTGCTGTTGAAAATCTCAAAATCTCATATGACCTTTCAAATCTACCTCACAAACTGACGATTTCCTCAAAATTATCGTTTTATACGTCGTACCATTTTATACTAATACCGATAACAGTTTTCTATGTATATGCCGTATCGAGTTGTGGAATGACATGTATTGCCCTCTAATGTAACAATATATTGTATAAACTTATACAATATGACATAACTTAATGACAAATTTGAGAAAAAATAATAGGCAAAAACGTGCTACAGTGCCTTTAACGTCAGTTGATTATTTCTATTGTATAAAGTGGTCATTTTTATTACAATAATTACACTATCGATTAACGAATTTTCATATTTTTACATCAATTGATTATTTCTGTATAAAAAAGTGATCAGATTGCATACTGTCACGACCAATGGACTTTCACAATTGAACACAAATTCATTATATCTGTTGTTCGTGTGGCCAAACAGTATAACAATAGCAATCCAACATTAATCAGAACACTGACGACCAACAGTGAGTAAGGACACACAATTATTTACAGTCGATGCATATCTCTCTTAGCTTCAGCAGTGAAAAAACACAGTAGTTGAAAATACGTTGTAACAGTTAGAGAAGTAACATAACTAAACCAGGTGATCAGTTGATGATATCGTAATGGGTTGTAAACCATTGTGAACTATATCAGTACATTTGCTTATTATTTGAATTCCAACTATACACTCTTATCGTAAATACTCGATATATACTAAATACTACCTCGACAACGAAGATTCAAATACTCATTTGGCAATATACACATTGATATATTAAGGATCTGAGGTTTGAAATATTCTTCTTTTTGTCACAAGACTTTTGGTGAAATGTTACCAGCACATTCAGAGTCAGGCAACATTCACGATTTCCCAACAGCTGTAGCACTCAGAAATGATGACTCTGTACAAACACAGGAAAGTAACTGGACGTACATTTGATTTATAGTAGATAGTGACATACATGTACCTGTGCTCGCATCTTCTCTCTTTAGAGGATATGAAAATGTGTCCTTTGCATTAGAATCAAATTCAATATGCACCTAACCCAAATCTTTCTCTAATTTTTATTTCAAGTACTTATAGAACGATAGAAGATATGTGTCAAAACATATATGAGCCTGCATCTTTACAATATAGCTGCATATTTATAACTAACTAACTATGCACCGAATCCAACGCTAAAACATTCTCTAATTTTTATTTCAAGTATAGGTATAGAGCTAAGATATGTGCCAAAGCATATATGAGCCTGCAGCTTGACAATATAGCTGCAGATTAATATAACCCAATACCCACACCTGTCTAGTGCGAGTACTTATGAAATATCAGGTGTATATATATAGACGTTATAGACGTTATCACCAGCACCTGTTTACTGTACCTGGAGCATGTCTACCTGTAAATAGACGTGAAACAAGTTACTGAAGTGCAGGAAAAATTTGCTGCCCTTAACATAAACTAATTTTTTGCTTTATTTATCCACTTCAACAATAACATTTCCATCAGTATTTTAAATGTTTATTTTCGCTTTTTAGACAATACTTACAGTAACTACACTACAATGCATTGTGTTTCATGTTTCAGCTATCCCATTGAGTATATAGATATTTGACATTCGTTCAATATATGTTTGATCGGAAACTATTTGAAAACTGCCAATTTAAGCTATACATTTTTACTTCCTTCTTTTTCATTACAGATTTATAATATCGCTGATTTTTTCATTTAGATGTTATGTTTTATAAAATAATTATCTTTTGTCTCTTTCTATGAAATGTCTTGTGTATATTGCAGTATTATACAAAGTTTGTTTATAAATGTCATGTAACGTACACTCAAATTAATCCAATCTCACTAGTTTACCAAGGTAACACAGACAACCTCTTTGTTTAGAAACTTCCAGGAAATGTTGTAAAACAGTTTTATGTTAGCTGTGTGACGACTTGCTTAATTTATTTTATGTTAGCTGTGTGACGACTTGGTTTATTTATTTTATGTTAGCTGTGTGACAACTTGGTTTATTTATTTTATGTTAACTGTGTGACGACTTGCTTAATTTATTTTATGTTAACTGTGTGTCGACTTGCTTAATTTATTTTATGTTAGCTGTGTGACGACTTGCTTAATTTATTTTATGTTAGCTGTGTGACGACTTGCTTTATTTATTTTATGTTAGCTGTGTGACGACTTGCTTTATTTATTTTATGTTAGCTGAGTGACGACTTGCTTAATTTATTTTATGTTAGCTGTGTGACAACTTGGTTTATTTATTTTATGTTAACTGTGTGACGACTTGCTTAATTTATTTTATGTTAGCTGTGTGACGACTTGGTTTATTTATTTTATGTTAACTGTGTGACGACTTGCTTTATTTATTTTATGTTAGCTGTGTGACGACTTGCTTAATTTATTTTATGTTAGCTGTGTGACGACTTGCTTAATTTATTTTATGTTAGCTGCGTGACGAGTTGGTTTATTTATTTTATGTTATCTGTGTGACGACTTGCTTTGTTTATCTGCATGATCGTGACTCGCATTTAATGCAATCAATTGTCGGTATTCTGTGAACAAACAATCATCTTCTCCAGTGTCTCCAGTGTCGTCACTGCAGTGTGTAGACCCGCCATGTTGACCATAATACGTTTACATGATTGATTCCTCCGTGCCAGCCATACATTTCCAATGATTTTATATAAGCCTTGTCGCTATCTAATGTCTAGACATGAATTGGGTATTCTTTGTTGTACTGAAGAATATGCCAGTTGAAATCAGCTCGCATCCATCATTAAATGAATTTGCATTTGGTGTTATTGAGTAAATGTTATCTTACTAAAACAACTGTGACATGGTGAAATAGCAGATGTTGAAAAACTCCAGTAAGCTTTAATTTGTGACAATTCATAACCTTCGCCATGGGGCACACTGCATCAGTAATATTTCCCATAAAAAATGTCCCAATTACACTATATGTTCTATGAATATATATGTTTAAATCACAACTCTCCATTATCAATGCATGGTATTATATCACATACATAGACACAGACAAGAGAGGAAGAGAAACATTGATAGTTAGGTAACTGTAACCTTGGCTGTTCCTGTTCGTTATCACGGTTTTATCAATCCTTTAATTTGTATCCTGCTCTTTGTTCACACGCCATCCTTCCTTTATATCATGCTCCGAAAGGTATATAAACATGTTGATTTTCTTATCACGACTTTACATCAATGAAGTGTTTCATTGCTGGTTAGGAGTGCGGTGCATGTTTAACATTTTAACATCCTCTAAGAACTCGCACACTTGCATGCCATCATCTTTTAACATGACCCAGAAGTCGTGACTGGCTTATTATCAGATTTCTGGGTTGTGATCGCAACCATCAGGAACACTTCCTGTCTCGTTCATGCTGCAACAGCACTATCAGGAATGTATATATATATTATATAGAATTTATATAATCTGATATAAAACAGGTTTCAAAGGGAACAACAACCTCTGAATTGTGATGCATATAGCGTTCACAATATTCAGATATTGAAAAGATATTGTTTTCAAAACGGGAAGATAAAACAATACGTTACAAATTTACTTACTGACCGCTCAAACTATTTCGACACGGCAGTTATATTAATTTAGTAAATTCAGTTATAATAGTCTTTAATACGGACACTATTGATACATATTGACATTGTTCTCTAGTGGTTACTTAGACATCAGGGATGAGTGGAAACGTCCCTTGAAACATGCTTGCACAATATTGCGGCTATCGTGCCGTTTCGTCCCAAATAGAAGTTTAACAGACTTATTATCGGATTCAAATGATTTTACAATTATCCACGTAGAAGTCACAAATACTCAGACAGGTTGAACCTTATCTCATATGAAAAAAGATATATTCAGGAAAAAAATAAACGATATCAGTGTATAAGATAGAAAATGTTATTAAAACAACCCGAAAAAATGCGAGTTGAGCCAGACGTAGACTGCTTCATTCAATGAATGCACTTCCTGTTGTGTTGCTTGCACAGGAAGTACTCTTTGTACACCCACGCTCTTGCAGGAAGTCGTAGAATGTTTGTCATTCCTGTTACTCGAGACCACAGCTGAATTTTTCATTTATTAATTGACAATCAAGTAATCTTTGTGTATGGCTTTCCTGTCAATCATGTAGAATGTATGTAAGGATATAAGGATAAATATCTTGTAACGTGAGACCTATTGTGAAATTGTTGTTTTATTGATTGAAAGTCAAATAATCTTGAAATGGCTTCCTTCTAAATTACGTAGGGACCATCTCTAATGTTTCGTTTTCTTAAATGGCGGTCAAATCACCTTTGCAATCTCTCCTCTTTCAATAACGTTGAATTAGACTTTTATTTTTAATTTCACGTTGTAATGATCACTTAAATGCGTCTTTTATATTGCAAAATAGTGTAGAAATGTTAGGCCTACATGAAACAGATAGACAATTGGCGCACAAGGAAAACAACAAAATATCTAATATCTAATATCATATCTTAGATAATGCATGAATTAAGCATACGAACAAAGGTAGTCGTTTGTTTATTATTGAAACAAAACCAACATAGAAATCCTATATAATTGGTTGTAGAATACATCATAATATGTAACAGGGAGAGAATAAGCTTTATTTAAAAAGTAGTATTCAAGAATCTGTTCCAAATTAAAGCAGTCGAGAAATATTTAATAGGAGTACAAATTAAACACAGGTCAAGGTCATCATCTAGGTGTGAGCAAGATCAATAAATCTCTGGAAATGTCAATATGCCTCAAAATATAAAACCTATATACTGAAGCTACGATTGGACTGTAATGAATGTCACATCACCAACGAGTATAGGGTGACTAACATGACCGACTCACGTTGATCATACGAAGGGATACAATGGATCTATTATTCGTAGCTCGTGTCGAATCTCTAATGAATGGTATCATCGAGACTAGCACTGGTCAGCAATGTCCGGCGAGGCAGGTCCAGTGACCGGATATCCGGTATATATGTGGTCTGGATATTGTGGTCAGTGCTGCTGCTCCTGGGCTGTACAGAACTTGGGACACATGGTCAGTTTAATTAGATGTCTTACCCAACAATGATATGCAAAGGTATGAATTCAGATGTCAATATTGCTGTCTGCTCCTGGACTGTATAGAACTTGGGACACATGGTCAGTTTAATTAGATGTCTTACCCAACAAAGGTCTGAACTCAGATGTCAATATGGCTTTGTAATCCTGAACTGTATAGAACTTGGGACATATGGTCAGTTTAATTAGATGTCTTACCCAACAAAGGTCTGAACTCAGAAGTCAATATGGCTTTGTAATCCTGAACTGTATAGAACTTGGGACATATGGTCAGTTTAATTAGATGTCTTACCCAACAAAGGTCTGAACTCAGAAGTCAATATGGCTTTGTAATCCTGAACTGTATAGAACTTGGGACATATGGTCAGTTTAATTAGATGTCTTACCCAACAAAGGTCTGAACTCAGATGTCAATATGGCTTTGTAATCCTGAACTGTATAGAACTTGGGACATATGGTCAGTTTAATTATATGTCTTACCCAACAAAGGTCTGAACTCAGATGTCAATATGGCTTTGTAATCCTGAACTGTATAGAACTTGGGACATATGGTCAGTTTAATTAGATGTCTTACCCAACAAAGGTCTGAACTCAGATGTCAATATGGCTGTCTGCTCCTGGACTGTATAGAACTTGGGACATATGGTCAGTTTAATTAGATGTATTACCCAACAAAGGTCTGAACTCAGATGTCAATATGGCTGTCTGCTCCTGGATTGTATAGAACTTGGGACATATGGTCAGTTTAATTAGATGTATTACCCAACAAAGGTCTGAACTCAGAAGTCAATATGGCTTTGTAATCCTGAACTGTATAGAACTTGGGACATATGGTCAGTTTAATTAGATGTCTTACCCAACAAAGGTCTGAACTCAGATGTCAATATGGCTTTGTAATCCTGAACTGTATAGAACTTGGGACATATGGTCAGTTTAATTAGATGTCTTACCCAACAAAGGTCTGAACTCAGATGTCAATATGGCTTTGTAATCCTGAACTGTATAGAACTTGGGACATATGGTCAGTTTAATTAGATGTCTTACCCAACAAAGGTCTGAACTCAGATGTCAATATGGCTGTCTGCTCCTGGACTGTATAGAACTTGGGACATATGGTCAGTTTAATTAGATGTATTACCCAACAAAGGTCTGAACTCAGATGTCAATATGGCTTTGTAATCCTGAACTGTATAGAACTTGGGACATATGGTCAGTTTAATTAGATGTCTTACCCAACAAAGGTCTGAACTCAGATGTCAATATGGCTGTCTGCTCCTGGATTGTATAGAACTTGGGACACATGGACAGTTTAATTAGATGTCTTACCCAACAAAGGTCTGAACTCAGATGTCAATATGGCTGTCTGCTCCTGGATTGTATATGACACATGCTTAGTTTTAT
This sequence comes from Gibbula magus, assembly GCA_936450465.1. Classification (NCBI taxonomy): domain Eukaryota; kingdom Metazoa; phylum Mollusca; class Gastropoda; order Trochida; family Trochidae; genus Gibbula; species Gibbula magus. The sequence continues at coordinate 67,330,867 of OW388305.1, forward strand.
TGGATATGTTATTTACCAATTGTTTGAACAGAGGCTGTACATTCCTTCTTTTCAATTCAAAAGTTGTTTGCAATGTGTTTGAAAGTAATAGTGTCAATCACTTTCCAAACAGTCAATTTTAAATACAATGTGGATGAATGTTAACTGCACAATAAACACTTCTTCAAAAAATTCATTCAAAAGCAAAAAAGCAAAACAACGGTTATAGTAGGAGAATATCTTATTGTTGCATTTAGAATGATAAACATCCTCTTCTTAAATGACACAAAATGATAACAAATCGCATTACCTGGATTGTGCACAAACCATCCCCTGTACACTTCATTCATCCATTCCTGAACACATTGACAAGGTTGATCTAATGATTCTGTTCGCATTTAATATTTAAGAGGCAGTATCGATTATCAAGGTTAATGCACCAATACGAAGTGTGGATTGATATAGATGAAGGTGGTTTGGTAGATCAGAACATTACAGAACAATACAGAACATTACAAGGACTTTACCCTTTCGGAAGTTTGTTTTGACAATAAAATACAATATACTTAACGGTCATCAGTGTACATACCTCTTTGTAATCCACGTTGACCTCCTTACTCAGTAGGTATTTAATATTTCAGTTGCAAGATCAACTAGAGCATCAAAGTTGAGTTCAAGGTTAATGCACGAACAGCTGGTTAAATCTGCAACACTGGATGGTAGCAATTGATAACACCTGCACTGTACAACATTTACAATCTATTTTACAACAATTAAGCATGAAAAATGTCAAGTTGAATCAGCCACAGGAGAGCCATTGTACATAAATATAATCAAAGAATACACAACGAAACCGCATCCTTTTGTAACAATAGACCACAAAAAGTGTTCCATATATACAATCCAACTTACAACAGAGTGTATCGGTCTGAAGGTTGCATCACTTAGAGAAGATTCATTGTACAAAACGTTACTTGACCGATTTAATCAATATATCATTATTGTCTTGAAAGCGGAGTTAAAAACACATCACCTCAGCTCGCCTCTAAAAATCATTAACTTCCGTTTACGCTCCTTTTGTAGATATCAATGACACTTGCGATATTGACGACCAGGGATAACAAGGGTATCAAGTTTTCGTTTTGCACATTAACCTGGTCCGGGTGGTGAACATAGACTTATTCAAATGCGCCAATCTTACTGAAAATGGCAAAAACATACAATTACGTAATGCACTACCGAAACGAAACGCCTACCAGATATCTTATCGGATTAATGAAAAACTATAAATATCATGGCAGGAATGTAATAGCATTATGAAGTTGCACCGTTTCTGCACAATATTTCGAAGTTTCCGAAATGTAACAAAAGAATGAGAGACGGGCCACGGTTCAGTAGGCGATCAGTGTTTAATCAGAGACAGACTCTAAAACAAACACAAGCAACACTACAGGCACGCAATCGCAAGTTGTGTTGACGCTGAAGATGTAGGTAGCGTCGCTGCAGATGAAACCGATGACGGTGCAGATGTACGTGGTGACGTTGCAGAGGTACGTGATGACGCTGCAGATGTATATTGTGACGCTGCAGATGTACATGGTGACGGTGCAGATGTACGTGGTGACGGTGCAGATGTAATCGATACTGCTGCAGATGTACGTGGTGACGTTGCAGATGTACGTGGTGACGTTGCAGATGTACGTGGGAACGCTGCAGATGTACGTGGTAACGCTGCAGATGTACGTGGTGTAGGTGCAGATATACGTGGTGTCAGTGCAGATGTACGTGGTGTCGGTGAAGATGACCTCGTGACGGTGCAGATGTACATGGTGACGTTGCAGATGTACGTATGAACTTTGCAGATGTACGTGGTGACGGTGCAGATATACGTGGTGACGGTGCAGATGTAAGTGGTGACGGTGCAGATGTACGTGGTGACGGTGCAGATATACGTGGTGACGCTGCAGATGTACATGGTGACGGTGCAGATGTACGTGGTGACGCTGCAGATGTACGTGGTGATGGTGCAGTTGTACATGGTGACGGTGCAGATGTACGTGGTGACGGTGCAGATGTACGTGATGACGGTGCAGTTGTACATGATGACGGTGCAGATGTACGTGGTGACGGTGCAGATGTACGTGGTGACGGTGAAGATGACCTCGTGACGGTGACGGTGCAGATGTAACCGATGTTGCTGCAGATGTACGTGGTGACGTTGCAGATGTACCTAGTAACTTTACAGATGTGATGGTGACGCTGCAGTTGTAACCGGTGACAGTGCAGATGACCTCCTGACGGTGAAGATGTACGTGGTGCGCAAGAGAATCAACCGTCTACTCTTAATTACACGTTCCTTAAAGAAAAGCTATGGGTAGATAACTCAAAACAGCATGCTTTCGTCTGTTCCGAATGCTTTCATAACGGCGACCGTTTAAAAAGTATGATGTGATTGGTAAGTTATTTGACTGGGCTTTGTCTACGCTAAACCGGTACGGAACACGCGCCTTTACGGGGTGTCCTCAGACCCTGTGTTTACAGAATCTGTTTGAATCTCGGTATTTTTCAAATGTTATTCCTCGGAACAAGGTCGATTTTAATCAGGATTATAACCATATACAAGTCATTTTCTTTAGACTATCCAGAAAAAACAAACAGATAAAGAAAGTTTATTGCTGAGAGCTTTAATTTGTGAAAAGGTTAATCGGAATCAAGGTTCTTTTTTATATTTTAAATCAATTTGCAACTAACCCTCTGAGAAATGTTTCAGTTCAGGATAAATCATATTTGAAAGTGTTTTTGACAGTTAACCTTAAAAGTTAATAAAAAGTAAAATAATCCACCTCTGAATCAATCAAATAAAAATCACGTGCGTGTGATGTGTCAGACCTTCTCCCAAGATTATTTTTTAGAATTCATTTAACAACCTAGTACACTTCAAGCTAAAGTTCCTTACGAAGGTAACAGTTACAGATAACCATTCAACTGCCCATTGGGTGCTACACAAATGTGTCATGTATATAATAAATATCATCGTCTGTGACGTCATAAAGCAACTAAAGTGACATCGATGAAAGGTCCGTGATTTGAATACCGCCAGGGGCACGGCAACTGTGTCTGCAGTAGAGAACTGTTCTACACGCAGTATGTTTTGGGTGCAATGCTACACTGAATTTCAATGTAATATCACCCATGGTTCGCTAGTTCCAGTCGTTGCTCGCAGATTTCACCGCAATACACAGCCATATGGTGTTGCGGACTTTCTTCCTGCAATAATACTAGCAGCCGCGATATAAGTGAAATACTCTTGAAATACTCACCTCACCTCACCAACGATAGGATAATTACGACATCATTGTTGCACCTTTCATAATGTCTGCACATTTCGTCACGAAGACCCATGTTAATGATCGTGATTATATAAAAATTATTATTTGGCTCTATTTATCCTGTTCAGATACTATATAAACAGAAACTGGCCACGAGCCTCTGAAAATATCGAAGCACTCAGAACTAGTAGTCACAGACAAATCTCTTTCTAAGCTTATTGAATTATCTGCACACTAGTAAAGGTTGAGCCTGGTAAAGAGGTTATGTCCGAGTCAGTGTCATCATACCTGCCATATCTCGGTCAGACAGGAGAGCATTTCAAGGAAAAGTATTAACCTAAAAGACCCTGTAGTACGTTTTTGCTTATAACATTTTTCTAAAATTTGCCATTTAGGACACCATTACAGGACACCAAATTTCGTATCCATAGAAAACGGTTATACATCCGTATTGGAAGAAAATGGTGCGAAGTATAAAATGACGATTATGTGGAACTTTTCAGTGTGAGAGATAGATTTGAAGATCACATTCGATTTTGAGAGTTCAGAAATCAATATGGTTGAGCATTTAATCATTGTACAATTTTAAAATTCTACTCTGAGTGATTACGTATCTTTACATCAATCAGACCACTTGAACTACCTTTTGAACCTTGAACGGCCTTTTAAGTGTGAACACCTTATTATGGCCGCATGATGGGAAATGAACTCGCATGACTTAACAGAACCATGTCCATCCGTTTTAAAGCTCTTTTTATTGATTCAGTAGTATTATTTAGCCATTAGCACTTTACGGCATGCTACAGCGCCTTTGATTCTAGATGTTGGACATACACAATAGGTTATATTCCAATAAACGCATTCTAAACCTAATGACAATGAATGATAATGAAAACAATGTTACTTAAAGAAAAGTGATATCCTTGACAATACTGATTGATCATATATTCCCTGCAACTTCGATATCCTTGTTTGAAAATACCGCCTGATCAGACACAGTCATTGACAACTTAAATATCTTTGCTTGAGAACACGACTTTTATGAGACCTAATGTTCACTTTGATATCCACTTATTCAGGCACATTCTCATCAAGGTTGATAAAGAAGCCTCTTCGGATCTTCTTCTTCTTCCTCTTCAAGTCACACAACAGGATCGATGTTGTAGTTGCAGCCGAGTCGGTGTCGGAGATTATTTGATTATCCTGACGGAGTAAAATGTTGCGTCCTGTAACTACGTTATGACTGACTTTATGCATTCAAGCTTCCCACAATTGTTCAAACCGCTTAAAGGTTGATGGTAGAAAATGACATGGGCAGATTAGAAAGCATGAAACTTTCCTCACTGTAGGTTAAATATAATTCATATTCATGTGTGTCTGAAGTGTGGGTAGGTGTAGCAAACTCACCCAATATTTAAATTGGCATTCTGACATCCCTTTAAGCAGAACATGGTTTAATTATTTTGATTTCTTTTCATCTATTATATTGATCACCTAGCGGCGGCTCCTTTCATCTGCTGTCACATTATATACAAATATGTACAAACCTATACACACCTATACAATTTTTTACAAACATATGAAATACTTTACAAATTTATACAAATATATACAAATCTATACAATTTTATACAAATCTATACAATTTTATACAAATCTACACAATTCTCTACAATTCTCTACAAATCTATGAAAAGAAATCTATACAATTCTCTACAAACATATGAAATACTATACAAATTTATACAAATATATAAAAATCTATACAATTTTATACAAATCTAAACAATGTTATACAAATCTACACAATTCTCTACAATTCTCTACAAATCTATAAATACAAATCTATACAATTCTCTAAAATTCAATACAGATCTATACAATATGCACATATCTATACAAATCTATAAAAATATATATACAAATATATACAAATATATACAAACATGTATATAAATCTGTACAAACATGTATACAAATCTGTACAAACCTGTACAAATCTATACAAATCTATTCAAATCTGTACAAACCTACATAAATCTAAAGAAACCTACACAAATCTGTACAAACCTACACAAATCTATAGAAACCTACACAAATCTTTAGAAACCTATACAAATCTCTACAAATCTATTCAAATCTGTACAAACCTACATAAATCTATAGAAACCTACACAAATCTATAGAAACCTATACAAATCTATAGAAACCTACACAAATCTATAGAAACCTACACAAATCTATAGAAACCTATACAAATCTATACAAATTTATTCAAATCTGTACAAACCTACACAATCTTTAGAAACCTACACAAATCTGTACAAACCTACACAAATCTATAGAAACCTATAGAAATGTATACTCATTGCGATCACGTTCCTACATTACTGATGAGTTCAATAGAGATGTATTCAAGATGAGCTCTCAAATGATTCTGACACTAAATCTATATTGATTGATGCAAACATCATATTGTATTGCATGTAATTGGACGTTGTAGAATAAACTGGTTGAGGACTCTTTTACTGTTTCAAACGTCATTGTCTTATAGAATTTACTTTTTTCTGAAACAAACATTTAACTACGTCGATCATTTGTTTTATGTTTATTTTGACATGCAAGACTTCACTTTCCGAATACTCCCTTGTTGCAACAGAACTTGAGTTTCCTCATTTTTATTATTTAAAGTAATATTTATATTTGTCTATGAAGTAGGGTACACGATTCAAATCAATTTAATCGCATTGTAAACGTTATATGGTTTAAGTATTATAATCGTAGAGCTAAATAATTGAATGTCTAAAAGCTTGAACCAAACATAAAACGACATTTGTAACGGTAAAAAGAACGATTTCACTTTAGCGTAGATCATTATTTTATGTGGCATAGAATGTCAATGTTCATCAAGTTCCATTACATTAAAAAAACCATTAATAAATTAAATAAACCACTGTTGGAAAGTCAACTGTACCGTGCTCAGCTGGTGGTCCCAAATCAGACCGCTAATTGTTTACAGAAGAAGATTTGGTTGTCACATACCATGGCGTGTAGAGAGGTGCATGGGGTATAAAGTGTGATAAGAACACGAGTTTTATTTCTCATATATAAGTTTAGGATGTACATCCCTAATGCATTCAAAGTTCACATAAGCTCCAACAATAATACTTATGAAGAGAAGATGGTCTGATTGATTTTATTGTATCAAGAGGAACACAGTAACATATAAATATTAGATAGTAACATATTTATGTCCTTTGGGGAAATAACATCAACGATAAATCAATCATGTATTCTGGCTACTATAAAGTCCATCAATAGACAGCAATAGTTCACCACATTCCTCAAACTGTGTTGATATCAGCCTGTTCTATTTCGAGTATGTTTATCAATAATGTGTCACAGTAGAGTCCAGCTGAAGGTAGTCTAACTGACCAACACAATCCCACCACAAACCGGACATCCGCCCACCGGACCTGCCTCAAACTGACCAGTGCTGACCAGTTACTGGTCACTACTAGTCTTAATACCATCAATGCCGTGTCAGTAGAGATTGGACACGAGCTTGAAATTATGGATCTAATGTGTCACTCAATGTACAATGTAATCAACATATATTCGATTTATATGAGACCTGACTGCACTTGTAGTGGCCTGTAGTGATCAATGCGTTTGATCTTGTTTTGTTCTGGAGCATCCCTGCAGAGACAAACCTTCAAGCATATCCATAACAAAGAAACACATTGGTCAAACTTACGACAGATAGACTGGTGAAATGTGAACAAACATGTAGCATAATATAATATAACCTACAAACAGTATAGATATATCTATCTAGTTTTAATCCAATCAATGTAATATATTCTTTGAAATGTGAACTTATCCTTCATGAACTTGTTGCAGGCTTCTTAGCAGTTGTCAAGTGATAGCTTTTGTTATTTGTGGCGGTAAGTTTACTGGCTGACTGTTGAGCTTTCGTTAATATTCGGCAATACAAGCGGTTTTGACGTTTCTGAAATCAGCTGTTTTCTTTTAAGCTGATTTTGACTAAAACATATTTGCTGCGCCTACAGGGGATTATCAGTTCGTTGAGTTTGTTGAGATTGATATTTCTGGTTTATAGATGATTATATTTTTGATGTGCCTAAGGTTGCAACTCTTGTTAATGTATACATTATATATATATCAAAGATATGTGTACAGTGTAATGAATATTCGATTTATAGGACATAGTAATCAACCACACTTTGAATTGACTATCTCATTCTTGACTAAATATTGTCTGCCTGTATAGTTTACGTGGTAATTCTGTAGATATTTTAGCTTATATATATTTATATATCGTTTATAAGAGATCAAATAAAGCTGTTTACAACCTTCCTACCTTAGCTCTCAGAACCATATATTTACAGGTAGAGGAGATACACGAGATCTACTAGACAGTTGCCAGCAATAACAGGAGGCACCTGTTCTCCACCAGAGCCTGGTAGCATATATGTATAGTGAGCAAGCTGTGCTGTCTAGTAAGGATGATATAATACAACAAAAACACACAACACTAGAACATCAAGTCATTTTACTTCCAGACTAAATATTTGTTGGGAGAATGTTTTAAAGGTCTTTGTATCTCATGGCATTGTTTTTTGTATCCCAAATTCATTGGAAATTGGGTATTTGGTGCCATGAAAACCATTGTTATCATCATCATATTACCTCGCATACGTATGGTGGGCTCCAAGTTCCTATGACATTAAGTTACATTATTAAATTTTAAAACAATCTGTTTTGCAAATAGAATACATAATTATGTTACCTAAATGAACATTGTTTATCAAAGATACTTAACAGGGATAACATGGATAAAGGGGGACTGTACGTAGTAAGTTTAACCAGTAAGTAGTATGTTGACAGTCGGGGCTCCTCTAAACACAGGCTTTGCAGGACATATATACAGAGGAGGTATGCATGGTTAGCACTAAGATATCAGGAATATGCTACTTTTAAATTATGTGTTCTTGAGTAAGCGTCCTTTATCAAAAAACGTTATTACTAAAATAAATGGAATGCTTAAAGATAAAGCCAAACTGTAATTTAAATTTAAAGTTTTTGTTTTATCGTTTCTGATTTAGAAATATGTCATTTGCGATTCAGTGTATGTTTCTGAAAACATTATCAGAAATAGAGACACGCTGTATCTTAAATGAACAGTTCCCGTATCGAAAACATCGTACACACTCCAGCTTGTCCACGACTTAATAATGTATGGACTTTTTTCCTTTGAAATGGAATTTGATAATGTCAGTCGCATTGAAAGACATAGGATGAAATATCTAAACTAAACTTGCAAAGAATTCCAACATGGTAAATTTATGAGAGAAAATATTAATAAATTGCTGACTTTGCAGAGTAAGTGATTTTAGAGTAGAATTCTGTGAGTAAATTTCAGCCATTAATGTTAACTGTGGATTTTTATCATGTAGGCCTAATGTTTTTGTCAAAATATTTTTTTCAAATCTCATTTTTGTCATTTGTTCAAATATGCCATTTATAATACATAGAGAATCTCACCAAAGTGTCTTCTGATATCAAATATATCAACACTCTTTGATAAAAGTAAAAATTTGTAACTTTTATCAACTCGTGTTGTATATTTGATATCAGAAGACTCTGATTCTATTTATCTTCCAAATCATTCTTATTACGTTTCAATGAAAATAGTGTACATCTCTGAGCACAGATCTGCCATTTGACTTGCAATGCAGTGATGTCATAGCATTGTGACGTTATCATGTTTATGACGTCATATCAGTGTGATGTCATTACTAGATGATGTTAACGCATTGTGATGTCATGTAGTTGACGGTGACAGGGCAGTGTGCACAATCTACTGCAAAAACGATATCTGGAACACAGTTTTGGATGATAAATGCAGTATATCTTCACTTCTGTAGTCGTAAAACAGTGTCACTCATAACAAAGAAAACTTGTTGTGGACACCTTTTAATAATTCGAGGATGGGGAATGAAAAATGGGGTGCTGAACCGATCCATAGTCATTCGTGTTAGCTCTCTATTCATTGATTAAAAAGGATTTTTTAAAACATTTTACGTGTTTAAAAAACCTTTTTCATTTTGTGGGGTCTCTTTATTTGCATTAGAAAATGTGCAACCCCTTTCAACATTATCAAACAGTTATCATTAAGCTATTATCTAACACCTTAAGTTGTGATTCATGTTGTAATTGTGTAAACATGTTTGACATTGTTATATCGGTTGTCCTTTTGCGTAAGATTTAAAAGTATGTTATCAGATTGATTATGTGAATGTCCTTAGCCGCTTTGATTTATCTGTATAGTTTTGTACAGTAAAAACCCGTTTACCTTTTAACTGTCAATATTGATGTAGGGGTCCAACACACACATCAAGCAATGCAATTAGTTGACAAAGAATAAACACTGCACGTGTTTTAGACACAGCGGTCAATGATTGGACCTTCGGCTCTTCAGGATGTTTACTGATCTTAAGGTAGATTCCATGGTTTGTTTACACAGTATACATAACATGTCATTTTGTGACCATTAGTGATATTGACTACCTCCGAACTGACTACTTGACCTTTAACTGACAACGATATAGATTTTAGCAAGAAGAAACGATTTCTCAATCTTAGGCCTATCTTCATGTCAAAGTGTCAAATAACTCAATGCTCACATGTTCTGTGACAGTTTCTATGATAAAAGCTACAAACATAGTTTTCCAAGATATAAATTACTCTACCCTACATTCTTGAAAATCAGTGAAGTGCTCATCAGAGTTGATACAACAGTACAGCAACACGGTAGAGTAAGCAGGTCAGTTGAAATAACGAGCTTTTCACAATACAGAGTTTCACTTGAGTAAATGGACTGTTTTTGTTAATGTAGAGCAATAATAAGACATACAGTATGACCGCATACTATCTATTTACTGTTTTAATTTTGAAACATAATTAATTCACCATTGGCGGACTGAAAAAGTTAGAACAGATTATACATTGCGTTTAATTTTATAACCATTTTCATTATTAAAGAAGAGGTAGACATAGGAATAACATCATGTTCAAAATATCATGTTCAGTCGTCAACAATACACACACATGTAATTGAATCGTACTTAAAACTTTCCTTCTGCACTAAACGCAATCCAGAAAGATGTTGCTGATTTCAAGTTCAGTTTCTGTCAACTTCAACAATATTTTATGCAGTGCCTGGTATTAAATTTGTTACGAGAGCAGATAACTGTGAAATATCCCTTGATAACTATTTCAAGAAAATGAAATCCTATACATTTCTTTCTTCGTCATTAGATTTTGGTTTGCTTTTTAAAGAGCGCTTCTCTACAAGCTATGTTACAAATACATTCATCACGTCCCAAAGCCATGTGCAAATTAAAATTATTTTATTTATTATATATATTTTCTAATTGTTTTTACACAGCATGATATATCTAACCTGTGTAAAATGCATAGGATAAAAATGATGACATTTGTTGGTGACACATTGGAATGGGACATACATCAGCTGACGTGACCTGTATTGGTTTAAAATTAATAAATATTCAGAGGTTTTTAGGTAATGACAATCTGGTCACAACCATGACAATCATGTAGACTAGATGTTGCAGTTTCAAATAATGATGGTATATTGTAGTATTTACAGGGCGATACATCCTAGTAGTTATGCCTACCCACTACCTAAACTATTACCATGGTACGAGAACAATTTTCGTCATTTTTCATTTCAATTCCTTGACGTCATACAACCCAAGAAGCCATTTAAGAGAGTTAGATCACTGCGGTCGAGTTTACAGAGGCATGTTTCGAATAAAGTCATGTCCATCCGTCGTGCTACGCTTATTGTTGCTGAACTTCACTGACATGTCTACACTCAACCTCAGTTGAGTTCCTACAGACAGACGTCTTGTCTAGCAGTATCGCACTATTATTTGTAAATAAAAATGATTTGGTGTCACGTGAATCAAATGGCACTGTTAAGTCATGCTTGCTTTTATGTACGAGTTTACACGGGTAGTCTTTGGGAATCATTAAACTCAGCTAATCGGCCACATATTGACAATGGTGACATATAAACAGGTCAACGCATCTATGTCACTTAATAATATCTGGTTCATACTTCACACTGTATATACAGGTTCGAGCTTCCAAATACAGTTTCTGAGATGGCATGTCATAACCTGCAATTACAATGTACAGCGACTAGCTTGACGAACATTTCATTTATCGTAAAATGAGGCTGTATTCACCAATCAACATAGTACTGAATGTATGGTAATATGTTCTATCTATTTTATAAGGTGAAACTAGTTCGGTTGTCTCCTAACTCTCTGGTACAACTCTAAATATTTCCCATAAAAACTGGATAATTTTAAAGTGAATTTGAAAGATGTCAAATAAATCTTTAAACTCAAGCTTCATACATGTAAAACACACTTTTATTGCTTTCATCACAGATATGTGATAGTTTATGCATTTGTGTGGAATGAAACACATTATAACATATCATTCCTCAGCATTGCTGTAGAGTCGCACACAGGGCAATCCGATTGGTGGTCTTAAAAGCAACGTGTTGCTATAGAAACGACAAAGGATGGGCGATCATGCTTCTATGTAAACAAGTATGCTGTGGACCTGCAGTTGAATTTGTTCTTAAAGTTTATTGGTGTGAATAGGAACATTGCACAGGGAAAGACGTTATACCGATCTTATCGAATATATTACTTTTGAGACATAATTGGTGCATTTTTCTTATAACTTAATTTTTGTTACAATTTTACATTATCAATGTGCAGTTGAGCAACATAAAACTGTCTTTATCATTTCCTGAACAGTTTGTATTTGCGTATCCTAAGGGTGTTTGAGAATTGTATCTGCTTGTATTCTTTTACCAATTCCAATTACCAAGAAAATGTAGTTAAATCGAAAAAACTATTTGAGAGGTCTTCTAGAAGATGGTGTGATGGAAAAGTCAAGGTTATATATGGATGATTTTTGGCGACGATTCGGTATAGATCCGAATACCATAATCTTTATATCTTTATCAGAATTTGGTCATGACCAAAGCTCCGCAATACGCAGTTTTGTTTTATTCTCTTTCTTGCTTTAAAACATTTAAGCAAAGCTATTACTTTCATAAAGTTCTATTAACACTGATTTGTCTCTAAAATATCCTGACCTGTCATTAGTACATGAACATTAATAATTAGATAAGAATGACATTACAATGAATTCCAAGAATTGACTCTGTACTAATGTAAATCCAAAATAAAACAATATTCATTATTGCAAGTATGATATGAAGGTGCCCTTTTGACATTAATTTCAAAATTTATAGTTAATGAATTCATTCATCATATATCATATGGGAAATATTTACATTTGTGTAGAAATGGATAGAACTACTTTCTTGCGGATAGTCGGATTTTCGGATATATGGGGTCCGGGTAAAGAAAGTCTCACTATAGATGAGAACAATGAGGCAGTGGGAGATGGGAAGAGCTTCATACACAGAATTATAAATCAATCACGAATCAATCTGCAAGTTTGTTATATCTGTCTGCAGATCTTGTTATCTTGCGATGGACCAGTCCACGATTGCAGTTACAACGATGATACATATGGTGTTGTTTTATTACTTTATATGACTTCCTTATACATTTGCACCGATATACTGAAGATTTGATTGATGGTGCAAATGAATGGAAAGGAACCTTTTACAAAATATACTAATTCAATTTGATTCATTAATTTTATGTTAAACCGCTGATTCTGATAATGAACAAGGAACAATGGGGAAGTTACTCAGGATGTAATCGAAAGTATTGATATTGAAAAGGATTATAAAGGATGACTACACGCATGGTGACGTTACACTGTGTTGTCACAGGTTTGCGCTAGCTCAACAGCCACGCCTTCATTGTTCAAATAGGTATTAAAGGGACAGTAGCACGTGTTTTCGCTGAAAAAAAGTCGATGCAATGAATTTTACAAATAATGTCACCAATATTAAAACACCGTTCTCTCCCTGGAAAATCAAGTTAAAAAATGAGTGTACATGTACATGGTTCCGTAAAGCCATGAGAATCATTTTTTGTCATTCGAAATAATAAAATGTGTTCACAATAAAATGGCCGCAATGAAATTGTTAATTTATATGCAACACCGTTTATTTCATCTACGGATAATTGGTTTGTGTAATAAGATGTTTTACCCTCTTAAGTAAATTTAAATGACATAAACAATCATTAAAAATAGGAAATTTTTAAACAAATAAAATTTGCAAAGAACATGCCTTTAATGTTTCAGATTAAAACTTCTAAGCTTATTTAATCTAATTTGAAAACAGGAAGATTGTTCTGGATAACACCTTCCTTAATGTGAAATACACGGTTAAAGAAGTTGTTATCCAGAAAAATCGTCTTGTTTTTATGTATGCCACTTCTAAACGCCCTTCAAAGGCCATAATCAATTTATTTTAGGTCTATTCAGCAAAACATGTTCCAAGCTGCATAAACATAAACATAACCAGATCGTACACTGCAGATCATTTGGTTAACGTGTTTTAAACATTAGACACGTTCAACGTATGTTATCATGGCTATAATAATATCTTATCATGGATATCATCCGACATATTCCAATAATGTAATTAGAATCGATACAAGAGATTGGAATCAAAGGTTTGTATCTTGTCAAGTACACATGATAATGATAAGTAAGTCATGCGTGACGAATTGGCGTGAATATCATCTACAACACAGCTGAGCTGAGTGGTTCAATACTGTTTACCATTACAATCTCATTATTCCCTTATACAAGACGATAACTTGATTTCACCATGTTACTCTACAATTGTATAATATAATGCAATTTTCTATTTAACGTAAAACAAACAGCCAAAACAAACACTCAGCAAACAAGAAACGGATTCAATGATAAAGCAACATCAATATGAATGTGATTGATTGATATCAATGAATAGATGATACATTTAAGCTACATTAATTCAATATTCAGTTTGTTTCTTCTCTCTTTCTTTTGTTTTTGCTTGTCACATCTTCTACATTAAATGACTTATTCATAAAAAAGATAACAGATATTTATTGCATTCTTTGGAGTTGCTGTCATTGGTTGAATGTCAACATGGAAGAGCCCCTTACCCAATCAGTGCAATTACAGACTATGATAACAGTATTTTCATGTGAAGCAGTTGTTCCTCTTGGCCACACTTTACTATCAGAAAATAATAAAATGAAAAGGTTGTGTATCCATAGAAACTCGTTCCCCTCTCGAAAATAAGAGTTTTAAAAGTAAAACAGTGCTTCTACTATTGTTCACGACAGGCTAAGTATAACATTTCACAGAGACACGACACGGAGATGCTAATTACGGCGCCTTTAAAACTACCCGATCGTTCATGGAGTTCAATGCAAATGGATACATTTGCATTTCTTCAGGCTGATGTTCGAGAGTTGGGACCAACACACTGTTAAGAGAGTCAAGTAACAACACGAGAGCCAACAAGAGAGGCATGTATGGTATATTTCGCTTATTAATGATGCTGCAGAAAAGCAGTTTGAAATTTGATATCGTTTGAAATCTAATTATTATACAAATAGGATTACTTTGAACATGTTGAACATGTTGGAAGCGTATTGTCCATCTAACAAAAGATTCTCAAATGTTAGTGCCCTGGCATTATTTGAAATGGTTATTGATTTTAGAAGAACTAAGTCTACATTAGATGCCGTAAGCATTGATGGAAATGATATAGAAAGAGTAAATTGATATAAGTATTTGGGTACTATCCTTGATTCTAAACTCTCCTGGAATGAGAACACTGAGAACATATATAAGAAGGGACAGCAACGTTTACATTTCTTGTGGAAACTAAAACATTTCAAAATTGACCAAACCATCATGATGTTATTTAACAGCACCTTCATTCAAAACGTCATAACGTTTAACTTTTTAAGTTGGTACGGAAACAATACAATACAATAATTGTACATCAGTTGACCCGTCCCTGTGACAGAACGTGTGTGAAACCAGCCAGCTAATCGATACGGTGTGACAGGTCGAGTGTCTCCACCAAGTTGTCTGACATTTGTAAGCAGTCATAAGGGGATTAAGTCTGCGGACTGCTATAAGAGCATGAAGACGATCCATAGGAATGGAAGGAAAGAGACTGGGACATGGCTGCTTAAACATATACTTACTGAAGGAATGTTTCCTGGACAGCAGCATATAACAATGTGGAGATGAGAATTGTAAAGCAGTGAAGTAATGTCAAATGTTGCTATTTAAGTTACACAATAAGAATTAAGAAATTGAAATGACGTTATTTGAAGACAAAACGTAACTTCTTGGACTTTAATTCGTTGACGCATCATTGCTGTAGGACATCATAAACAAACCCATAATAGTATTTTATTACTCTTCTGTCTTGCCTAGTGCAAGAAATTCTAAAATAAAGATTAAATAATACGAAGTGGTCGAGTGATTCACTGGGTTCGAATCCCGGGGGAGACACCTATAATTGTGATCGGTGGAGATGTTCCGTGCAATCTTGGAATGTTTAAACAATCTGCAGAATGTGATATACCCTGCACTGTCGGCCAAAAGAAACACCTACCAGATATCTTATCAGATTGTGTAGAATCTATAATGAACAGTTTAGCAATATTATAGCATTATGAAGTTGCACCATTTCTGCCTAATATATATAAATTTCAGAACTTATCATGTCACAAATGAATGGCGATTGTTGAAATGAGAAACAGAAATTGTTCAGTTTTCGATCAGTGCTTGATCAGAAAAACATTTGAAACAGATTTTCACACAACCACAAGCAAGAATATAGGCACACATTCGCATTAAAGTGGTGATGACGCTACAGATGTATGTGGTTACGGTGGGCAAGTGAATCAACCGGAAATAGTGGTATTCATCGATCATGGTTTTCATAAATGTTATTGACTCGAATCAAAGTTTCTCTACTATTTCAATGGATATTTATTATAACGCATTACAGTATAATGTGGATACCACCATTAATTATATTTCAGAAATTATGTCATCTTTCATTTTAGGGAAAATCTAGTAGGGGTTTCTTTTGGCCGACAGTGTAGAGGGTTATAATATATACACCTAAAATTGTGACCTACAAGATAATGCAACATGGCAATATGGTGGATTTAATATACATGTACAACTAAAGTATGATATGTATATACTAGATTCCTAAATTATGATATGGAGATATAGATAATCTCACTCTCATGTCTTCTGATATCAAATATATCAACACGAGTTGATTAAAGTTACAAATATCCGAGGATATTTTTACTTTTATCAACGAGTGTTGTTATATTTGATATCAGAAGACACGAGGGTGAGATTCTATTTATCATCCAAAATCATTCTCATTACGTTCCAATAAAAATAGTGTACATCTCTGAGCACAACTCTGCCATTTGACTTCCAATGCGGTGACGTCATAGCACAGTGACATAAACATGTTTATGACATTATATCATTGTGATGTCAGTAGTCGATGATGTAAAAGCATTGTGAAATCATGTAGTTGACGGTGACGAGGCATTGTGCAAAATCTACTGCTAAAGCGATATCTCCTAGGAGATATCGCTTGATCTCACACAAGCAATATCTCCTGTGGAACACAGTTTTGGATGATAAAAATTATTACCAAAACATAATGTGTGAACATGCAACGTAATACCCTGGAATAAGATATGACAACGTTAACAGTTTTATAATAACAGCTACTTATCTCAAAGCTTTAAATGTTCGTCCAACATGAACACTGTTCAGAGAACAAAGCTCGATATATACAGCATAGAGTAAAGTAATTGGCCAATTATTGGTTGGTTTGTGGCGAACTCATGAAAGAGTATCGATGTGACCCTTAAGTTGAAATTGTATGGTCAGTGATACTCTTCAGTCTCTTCAGTCTGATGGTCCTAAGACAGGGTGTCCGGTTTGTGATAGGAATGATCATTGTATGGCAGGAATTGAAAGTACTATTGAGTTTAATAAGGTTTCAATCGATAATTTCAAGGACCAGATGAGAAATCAAGTAACTACTATTCATAAAGCATTGATAAGCACACAGATTTGCTGAGTGTTGAAACCTTAAGATAGTTGCCGTAAACAATTGACATGCTAGATAAATCAGTGGCGGGATTTGTTGAGTAATCAGTGGCGGGATTTGTTGAGTAATCAGTGGCGGTTTTTGTTTCAGGTTTAAGTTACAGGAAGTTGAAACAGGTGCCATCAATCCCCATGAAAACATAACCAGATTTTCAAGAAGGTCGTATTACACTTTATGCATGTGTCGTTCAACAAAATCGGCAAGAAAGCTAGAAAAGTCTTACTAATAACGCTTTGGTATAAATTTTGTCACACCTTTACTTATCTTGATTAGGTAATTAAACCATTTTGTAAGTGTGGTTGTAGAATTTTTTATGCACAGGATTAATTAAGGCATTGAACAAATCATGTGTGACAGAGCTGTTACATCCGCGTAATATTTTTTTCTTTCTTACTTCCGTCTCTGTCATCATGCATACTATTTTAATTAATGTTAACTAGGTTTTAAATTTTCTAAATATATGAATCTTGTAACTAAAGAGTAATAAGAGTAATTTCATATTTGTAATATAATATATAATATTATATATCATGTAATATTTACTGGATACTAGTTACCTCTGATGGTGAGAATTCCCGACTAACACAGGCCCCACGTGACCCCAGGCATGGTAGTCGATCAGCCCTTGGGACGAGGATGAAAAACTACAAGTTCCTGGAGAGAAAGTGCGAAATCCCAAAGCAGACCATTCATTTCCGCTGTATGTACGATTCGTTTGAATTAATCAATACACAATACTACTGTTGAGTGTGAATGACTTTATGCTGTTACAGGTAAGTTATAAGAGTCCACTGGCACACAGATCTAAGGGCGCTAAGATAATTGTTGTATCACTCAGTTATGATTACCTTCGGCTAAAGGGGTCTTGTGCTAGGGCAGATAATATGTATACACAGAAACTCGTTACCTCTACACTCGAGAGGGGCAGATGTTAGTGTGTTCAACTTCGGATCAAAGGATCAATGTTTCCGTTTTGTTTGGCTCGGTATCGTTCACAACTGTTCTAGATGCAGGAAAATTGCAGGAGGTATCACCCATGAGTCGCTAGTTCCAGCTGGTGCTTATAGGTTTCACCTTGAAAGGATTACCACCAGCCGCCGTGATATTCCTGAAAGCAGCGGTGTTGCTCAAATTCCCATACCTAACTTCACCCAAAGTAATTATAAAAGTAAAAATATTCCGTTATCCATTGATATTTAGCAGATTAACAATTAGTTGTCTCCATATTAGTCCATTTGCATATGTTGTAATGATAATCAATAAATTAATTACGAAACGGAAGTAAATTTATTAGAAGGGAACAATTTACATTTACATCACAAAGGAAAATAGAGTTGAGTATAAAAACACTTACCCCAAGCCTGTTTGTTTCTTAATAAGAATGATTGATCCTTTGAACAATAATTCATGTACCGTATTGGATTCACATCGTTAGTATACAACAATATGTCCCTTTTCCTAAGCATGATGACATTGTATCGTTAACGTATTTGCCCTGAAAACAAACTAAAAGTACAACCAGATTTACATTCTGAACAATCCTGAAGTAGGATTGATCGAGTGTCATACAACGAAAAACGTATTCAATCGGAATTGATCACAACTTATGAATATGTATTGATAATCAATGACAGGGACACTTGTAATGTAAATTTAAAGTCATATCTCCCAATTAGTTTACTTCCGTCGCATAACTGATGTATCGATCAATTAATTGAAATGTAAACAAACTGATAAAGTACATGTACCATTAATTTTAACGGCTCAACCATATCATGCATGGGCAATCATATCAGTTACACGATCAATATTGTAATTCCTAAACAAGACAAGCATCCCGGAGTACGATGGGATGAAACCAGTAAAGGATATGATTTGTAGCTTTTAATGTGGACGAAGGACATTGTGTGATTAGACATATGGCATTGTGTGGAAACATATGCTTATTATGAAGGCATGTGTGGACAGGGTATTACAACACATTTAAAGTTACATCAAATGACAAAAGATGTTTATTTATTCGGAGATGCAGTTCGAGGTACTTGTAACCTTTGTGCAATTATAGAAATATTTTATTTTATTTATTTTATCCCACAATTACAACCAAAACAATTTATATCACATTCACTGTTTGATTCTGATATTAAAAGCGAGAACAATCTGTGAGCTGCCTTGCCAGAAGAGACCGGTTTCTTTCAGCTGCACATAAATCTGTGAGGCGACTTTGACCGGTTTCTTTCAGCTGCACATAAATCTGTGAGGCGACTTTGACCGGTTTCTTTCAGATGCACATAAATTTGTAAGGTGACCTTGACCGGTATCTTTCAGCTGCACATAAATCTGTGAGGTGACTTTGGCACTAAAGGCTAAAACACATTGAATGCAAATCTCTTTACTAATTAATGAATCCTTTCATCTCACTGACCACCATTTCTGGATTTACTTTTACTGATGAATTACAGCATTGTGTCAACATATTTTCAATTGAAATCATAAAATACTTACTGGACAAAATAATGAAACACTGAAATATTAACCAGAATGTTTTAGAGGGCATACCTTTCAATAACCATTCCATTACTTTGTTATTGTGTATTGTGACATAATGACACTATTTATATAGCATTTCGATATGTTTCGAGTCTGGATAACTGAGATGTAACAATTCTACATCAAGCACCAAACAGTCACCTGGACGTGTTCCCCAAACAGCCTGCTTCTTATTGATTTATTCATGTGAAGTTTGTTCACAGCGGAAAGGAAGTCTGTTTTTGGATTTAACTACCATCCAGAAAGTTCTAGTTCTATCTCTGGTTTAAACATATTTTATTCATTATGAAAAGGAATAACAAAAAGTTCCCCAACTCAGAATACCCTCTCCTTGGTATATACATAGGTGATTTACAGATTTTACAAATAGATGACAGATCGATGAAAAGAGAGCAATATAAGAAGAGGACATAGATTATATGGACTAGAGTAATATCAATATGTTATACAAATCGTTTAGTCTCATTGATGAACATTTGCACTGATTAACATACACTTGTATTTTGACATGGTGATAGGTCTACACTTCCTTCTAACAGCAGTTTGAGGTTTGGGGTCTTTAGTACCAACTAAATTACATTTGCGCTTTACAGATGCTATACATTCTACTCTCTGTTGCTTATTCTTTGGGCATTGGCACAGATAATGATATAACTTTTCAACACAGTTATCACAAGTACAGTTCGGAGAAGTCTTAATTCCAACCCAGTACAAATCGGACTTTAAACAACTTACTGAATAACGCAATTTGGTAAGAACAATATTTAGAATGATGAATTATAATGGGGTGCATGTACACAACGGTCAGCCAAAACACTCTTTGAATTACAAATAGTGGTTGGTAACTTATTGCAAGAACTGTAGATGGAAAAACGATTCCTTCGAATGGTTAAGTTGTGAGACAGGAATAGAAATATCTTGTGAACTGCGTAGATTATATTGTGATTTACGACCTATATTATTGAGAAGCAGTTTGTTTAGGTATAAAAGAGTCATTTCATTTAGTTATATAAACATCAAACACAATTTTCGTTTTCTCCTACGTTCTTGCAATGTTTCCCAACCAGTTTCGTCAGAATGTCTATGTGATAGGTTCCGAATAAACATGGTATAGATCTTATTAAGTGGATTCCTACACAAAACATATTTAAAAATTTGCATTTACCATTCTCGAAATACTTTGTATCATGATTTGAAAATGATCCTCCCGTTTACCTTATTGGCAAGAATTGCTCCAAGGTGTTTATGCTATGTATATATATTCTATATATTCCATATGTTCTATCTCTGTTGAGTCAATCTTCTATAGAGTCCAACACCAGGGCTCCGTTCCATAACATAATAATCACTCATTGATTGCTCAATGTAGCGCTCAAGTAGCGCTCAAGTAGCGATCATTCTCTCCTGAACGACACGGTGCAAAACCTCAAAGTTTACTCGCTTTGCTACGTAGTGCTACATTGAGCAATCGCGTTCAAGAGAGGTTTAAAAGTAATCACTAATTGAGCGATTACTTTGAAACCTCTTTTTAACACGGCCCATGTGTCATTGTCGAACGTTAGTCTAAATGCAATACTAACATAGTAATACGACCATCTTGGAAATACTAAGATGTCCGTAAATCTAATACATCCACAGATAGCTACACTCTGCAGTGATATGATATATCTGTCTCATCTTGACTGTTCCATACATATCTCATCTTCTAGCTCACCAGATGAGGAGGCGTGGTATGATTTGTTTAGAATTGATTCTAATTTAAATGTTGAGCAGTCGGAGTGAGGATCCTTTCGCCACTGTCTAAATGACGTCAACATACTGTTATCGAACCACTGGGTAGATATAACTACTGATAACAGTCAATTCAATCGGTTTACGCTTATTTCATACTGCGAACTTAGACACAATCATTTGTCAAAATGGTTCCAGATCTGTCATCTGCAGAAGAAAGGAAAGACATCTGATCCATGCTATCTTGTACAATTATTTGAACCCTGCCTTCACCATCTATCCCACTCCAGATTCAGCCAATCTCGCTGACAGTTTATTCACCTAAATCACCGGATATCCTGTTCATGGACCAGTCCAGAGAAAAAAGAGCTTTCAGTGACTCCCCTCTACTTGGGACCACTCATCGATAGTACTTTATTTGGGATCCCATTCAGACTGAGAATAATGTGCCACTGGATGTGATTAACGTTATGATCGATTTATAGTATCCAATAAATGCGCAGTTCCTACGCTGCGATCTGGTACGTTTAGGTACTACATGTATTTGATGGCGATCATCAGCCATGAGAAAGTTCATCACACTGCAAGTAGAACCGTCTTTCACCTCATGTCATAATAACATTATTACCAAGATTAGGAGAAAATAATTTTGACTGTACATACACAGTGTATCACCAGATTACTGATTATTCGCAACACCATAGGCAAAACCACAAACGACGATTTCTTATGTGATTTATTATATTCTAAATCATAAAATCTGTTTGGCAATAGTGTATGACACCACTAGCAGACCGTCTCGTTCCATTGTATCAGAGGTTCTGCGTGACACTGATGCATCGTTCTCCCTGCGTCTATTTGATTATCTTCTGAAAACGAATCTTTTTATTCTATATTAAAATAAATTAAGAACAATTTTTTTTGACGTTATATCTGCCTTGATTTCTATTTATTGAAAATAAATTACGTCAAAAACATTACTCTCAATGGATTTGACGTTATATCTGCGTTGATTTCCATCTATTGTCTTTATTTTATCGAGACCCAGTAATAGCCATCTGAAGTTTGAATGTGTATAAGATGATCAGTTAGCGAAGATGATCTCACAGTGACACCAACTATCTACTTGATACTGAATCAAGTGTTAGCGTGACATCCTCACTGCTTCCATGGTTACAATTACGTTTATATATACAGGAAGAAAACTCATTAATTCTGTGTAACACAAGTTCTTATACATTACAACATACCAAGTGCAGACATGCTGACGTCAATACCATCAGCAGATGACGCCACAAAAAGTTCAACATTCATTATTTTCAGATTGTGAAAGAAAACGTATTACTCATAGATTCAAATCGTGTTATATTTGTCATGTCATGTCATAAACTGAAGTAACTGACATATATATTTGTTCTTTGACATTTTCAAGAGTGAGGTAAGGCATGGGTTAATCAAAGAAAATGGTTTAGGCACAAAATATATTTCAAGCAATGCTAAATCTGACCATAGTTAAAAAAAAAAAAAACATCTTTCATAAACGTATACACATTTGGCAAGTATATATAGCCTTGAATACTTCACGATAAAACCCCTCAATAATAGTTATTCTTAAAAATGAAATTTAATTATCGACACTTTGTAAAAAGAACTATAGTTAGATTTACCCTTTGAGAAGGATTAACATGTCAGAATAAGGTTCATAGTGTTTGACAGTACTATATGCCTACACTGTTGTACAATGACTGTCATACTGGGTGGCATAATATGATCAGGCGACTGTATGAACCGTATGTAACTCGATATACATCTGACGGTGTGTGGGCTTGAAAGGACAATACCGGACAATATCACCCGTGAAATTTTGAATAGAAAATTGCGCTACAGTGTATATCTGAATTCACAGAGTCTAAACACTAGTCAAAGCTGTAAATCAGATTTTAAAAGAATTTCTCCAAATCGAAATAAAATTCATATTTAAAAGTTTGTTCAACCGCTTTTGTGTCTTCTTGTAAATATGAGATAATATATGGTGTCTTTAAAGCATCGAATCAATACAAAATCAAAAGGGACAAAATGCATTTTGGCTCACAAAGAAGACAGTTGAATGTTCCACAATCTAATGTAACCTCATAGTAAACAGTTTCAGTTCTCGTGACCAGGGGTGTCACTTTCAAAAGCTATATATATATTTTTTATTTTCTTCTATAAAATATCCAGTAAGTGATCGACTGAGTCAAACATTTGTCATATATTCATCTTATACCCATTCAATGTATTTGGGGTGGATATGTTATCATTTAATCGATATGGAAACTTTTGTTTGACAATTCATCACATTTTCACAATGTGCACCACTGATGTGATGATCACTTGATTCGTCTCGGGATGATTACTGTTAACATGGATACAATATGATTTCTGATATTGCATCTTTATTAATTTTTTGAAATATTACATTGGAAGCCAATTTAAATGATATATATGATAGAAGATACGCCAATAGTTGACCAGACTTTGGAGGATTTTTGTACATAGTTGTACACGAACTGAACTGTCTTATATAAATGATCTGGGTTAACTGCGTTTTTTCTACGGCGAGCTGTTATCACTTACATATAGCTATAACTGGTCTGTTCAGTAGTAACTTAACCAATAGCACTAATGGTCACTGCGTGACCTGGTAGGTATACTATGTGCACAACCCAGTCTCTGTCCTGAGATCAGTAATCAGTCTGGAGGAGTTGATGGTTCAATTGTTGAAGAACTGTGTCGGGAACATGTAATGTGTTTAGTCTCCTACAACTGTTTGTTCTGTCTGTTGGTTTCCCAATGCATCAATAGCTCTCAGTTCTAACAGTTACTGAACACGATATAAGAGCATCACAATGTTTCCTGTGGCAAGTGTTGAAGTAGGTAACTTTAGTTCTAGTTTCTAGTCGTGTGTAACTGTTTGAAGCGACTTCCGAACAGCAGTTGACACCTTTCGTGATCGGCTATCTAGTTTCACTGTTTAATTTTTGGTCTAAATTATTTCCGAAACAGATACACATATTAAATTGCGTTGAAGGAAAACATGATGGGAACCACAGAGCAGAACTGACATAGATTTGCATGGAATGTACGTTACGTTTACGCAGTAATTTGAAAAGGATAGAAAAGGAAGAAGAGGAGAAAAATTTGCCAATTACATTCGTCAGTGTTAGATACAACATTAGAGTTGGTGATGGATATTTAATCACCGGAAATGAATTGTAAAGATTCAATCAGAACACTAAATGGAATCGGTGTTACAATGGTTCTACTTATACTGAACCAAAAAAGAGACGCGAATTTTAATGATTATAGTTTATGTTTGAATATCTACCCATGGGTTGTCATATCATTAGTAAATGTCAGATAACATGTTGAACTCAAGAGAACAGATGGTTACCATTGCAAAGTCAGTTCGCGAAATACAAATTCGAGACGTACTCTGTGCAAAGGATCCCAAATTGTGACTCCAGCCTCAATGTTGAAGAAGTCAATGCTAGGCCAAAAAACATGAACTTTCCGGAAACTGGGATATTGGCCTATTGCATGCTGAACAGTTTGCAAGGACTGTAAATGTGCTCATGGAACACCTTGGTACCGAAAAAGAATGCAATACTTTGAAGTTTTACCAAAATGAGACCCATGGAACCATTCTGAATTAAATTCAAAATGACGTCAAAACGTCAAATCAACATCACAAAGACAGGGGTTTTGCATCAAACAACTTCATGGGAGTGTTTGCACAAGTTGCATTTAAAAACACATTTGGCCCTCCATCATCTGAACAGGAATGTGATTGTTTTCCCAGAGCATGACTATGGCACAAGATAATGCTCTGCAGACGTTCTATACCACTATTTACTTTTCGTTATGACTGCATGCTGTTCATCCCGATGTTCACTGTATGTCAACAAGATGTTGATGCTCTGAAAAATATAAATTTGCTCAATAAAATGTTGTCAGTAATTACGAAAGTGTTACAGTGGACTCGCGTTTCTTTTGCTGCTAAGTATATTTATTATGATCTTAAAAGAGTAATCTAAGCCAATTACAGCTCAGGAACATGACGCATGTATCATAATATCGTTCTTCAATACTCTCAGTCATGGTAATTCGTATTTATTGCGTGATTGCGTCCTTGATTGTTTTGAGCAAAGTTATATATGTTCATTCCATGTTTATAAATAGCAACACACATAACATTTTATCTATATCGATATTATTTCCAAAATTATTTATTTCACGACGGAGATAAAAAAGGGACATGTGCGGTAGATTCATGTCAGCGTTCTGACTTTAATGCTGCAATTGTGTACTATTTATGATGGCTGTCATGTTGGAAATTGTTCATGTTTCAGGTTTTACAAAACAACGTTTGCTAAACTTATTTAGCATGGAAAAAACATTCAGAAAAAAATTCCCAAGCATAAAATCAAAATATAATTACTGTCCTTACATGTGCTTATTTGGGAATTTATGATATGATTTATGATTTATGGTACCTTTTCACAACGGGAGATTTGTCCAATTCACTGCTGGTTTACTATGTTTCTATAGAAACAAAGCAATGTAAGGCCCTAAAATTTATGTTTCGTATGTTTTCACCATGTTATGTAATAATGTGTTTACTGTTCCACTCAAAGACATTGCAATAACTGCTTTCTAGTAAACAGATATTTTTTTTATATCACCAATGACTTTATAACCAATTCTAACATGACACTATATTTAGAATGAAAATACTGCTTTCTGATTGGTTCCTCGTAACAATTTTGGAGTAATTATTTTACCGATAATCACCTCAAAATATTTGCGACCGATTCACATTCCTCCGCGTCGCACGCTCCATACAGCAGCATATCGTTGACCGAACAGAAGCGACAAAATGTTCAAGTGATCACACTTCCTAAATTCCTAGCATCGTGTCCTCAACTATGACACAAAATAAAGCTCTTTCGTCTTGCTTTCAGAGTAGCTTCCCGTGATTGTAGAGGACGACTACGTTTAGAGTAACGTCCCTTGAAGCCATACAAACCGATAAAACCAAGCAATCGAGGTGGTCGTTGACTGGATGGACATTGAAATTGTGTCAAAGTTTTCTGTTGATATTGTTCTCAATGAAACAGTATGAGTTATATTTGAAAATATTTTAGTGTATATATAATTTTGTTCATTAAATTTTGACTGAAGTGTGTTCTTTGAAAAATTAACAAGCAGCTTCTCACTCGAGTGGAACAGGTCTGCACTGGTTTGACCTTATCACGTCGCTGTGGCGCAAGGCAAATAACATAGTTCCTCGTTATTTTTCTAATAAGTCATGTTAGAATGGAGATAAATGCCTTCCGTTTTTGATTTTGGGGTTGTATGTTGTGAATTTGTTACCCCTAAATTAAACATTTCAAACCTCGCAAGCTCGGTTTGAAATTAAATTTAGGGGTAACAAATTCACAACATACAACCCCAAAATCAAAAACGGAAGGCATTTATCTCCTAAATTTAGTTTCGGGTGTGCTCACTATAAGAAACTAAGATTTATTGTTAAATATAACTTTTGCTATGACAGTCCTTGTTATCATTTCCATTAACACATTATCATAATTTTATATGAAGTTTTGAAATTAATGTTGGAGGATTATAAAAAAACGTTCATGTATCACTGTTTTATTCAGTGTAATCCTTTTGAAGTATTACTCACATTAATCTTGTCTGACACTGTACATATCGTTAGAATTATGGATAATTCTCCTCTTCTTATAAAATAATAAAGGAATGGAAACCTATGACGACGTTCTTCTACTTGATTGTATTTATGGATGTGTTCTTGTACAATGCTCACATAATTGCTAGTTTTTTTTATCGTTTTCGTCACAAGTGGAAAATAAATATAATGAATCCTTTCTCTGAAATATGTTATCGACGAAGAGAAATTATTGGTCTCAGAACCAACCTGTTGTTAACCTTAGTGTTCAATATATCTTCATTTCAAACAGGATATTATTTTCGGGATATTTCTGTACTCGAGTTCTTTCCATTTTATCATTAACACATCCATCTATATGGCTCAAATGTCTGTGTCTTTGTTGACATTCGAGACGAAGATCACGCATTGAAGTCTGATCAATACTGACACTAATGCTACGGTGCTTTATAGAAGAAAATGTCAAGAGTCGCACAGTGAAAAACAGGCTTTATAGTTGAAACTACCACATGGAACGAGCCCTGATTGACTACTTACTGAACAAATCATCATTGGTACCTGACATAACTATATCTGACAGTTATTCTTTCCGAAATGTATTTATTAATGTACAATGTACAATGCATAAATAAACACCCATCAAATCCAATTGTTACTAACGTTAGCGTTAGTGCTTTATTTGCTGTTGTGGATAACTAGCTTTACAGTTTTCAAGTAACAGAACGCATTTAAAATACACCAATTTGTCTTTCTATAGTTCTTGACCCCTAAGAATCATCAATAGGGTGAATTTAAAACCACTGAGCATAACACAATCGCCTGTTCAAAACAAAATTTAAAAAATCATTATGATAACGCCCCCTACATATTTTCTCCATTAGAGTGCAAATTAAATAACACAGCAGTTACCTCTATAAATATATCAAGAATGAATAAGTCGTCAACAATTTACTGATTGAGCGACACAATGACTCAATAGACCATCTAACGCTATGTAGTGATTGAGGGGCATTTGGGGCCCGTTAAAAACTGAAACACTCCATATTGTAACGTCTCTTTCACTCAAGTCCAGTTTCAGCATAATGCTCAATTACTTGATACTCACTTACTTGTTACTTTTATTGCTGCCCAGCAAAGCAAACAAGCATATTTCGTGTGATTTCAATAATGTATTGATTGATCATATACCCATTGGGTAATTTCTAACACTACTACAAGCTTAAGGTTATCTTGTATTCAAATTAAAACTTTGCTATGGAAAATGTCCACAACTGTGTAGTCAATTTGTTGACATTAATCACGACCGAGTGCCCCACAACGTGTTCAGTGATGAGACAGGGATCAGTACAGATTGTGACTGCCACGGTACGACCACAGAGAAGTATTCCCTATGTATAACTATGGCAGTTTAATAGCAACAAAGAATGTATCATGTCTTACTATGCCAGTTAAATAATAATTAAGGAGGATGTGGAGATGATCAGAGATTTTATCTTGTAGAGTAGATTTGTGCTCATATTCTGTTTAAAAAACGCTTATATTGTAAACTTGATTGAGTGCGACACCCGTCTATTGACTATCTCTGCATGTAAACACGTCTTGATTGACTACTTGTTACGCATGTTCAGCATAAATATACACAGTCAACAGAATTGACAATGTATTCACTTGACTCACTTGAAGTGTTTATTTATTCAATCTTACAATATATGTTTAAAAATATAAATCCCAATGAAATTAATTGTAAGGAAATTTCCCTTCATGAAAAGAAGCAGGTAAATGCTAGCTTACAAACCTTTATCAACCTACCTCTGTATAATCGTTCATTTCAGACAGCCTTACAAGATCGTATCATACGGTTAGCATTGGTTATTTTGTATGACTCGTTGTGAGTCCCTCCTGGAGGGTTTACCGACACAATTGTAAACCCTGTTTGGAGGAATTACAAGATTGTTAACCCTGATATGTTTTATAAGAGGGTTTTTCCTTGCTATCAGGGTCCACAACCTTACCATACCCTCGGTATCATGGTTTATCCTAATACCATCAAGACAAACATTTGCCTTGAGATAGGTGAGTGCAAGTGAGGTTAATAGTCACTCAATATGTTACAATAATTATTGTATATCAAATAGATACATAACTACATATATGATAGTAGCTGGTTCATCGAGCGGATGTCCAGTCCTAATATGGAATCACAAACTACATATATGAAATGACAAGACTTGGAATATAGATCTTTAATAATAAAGTAATTTCAATCAAAGGGAAATATACACACCATAATTCCAGGTTGCTTGATCATGATGTGAGAAAATGAACATTCAGGACTACATTGCATCAGATTGATTGTGTGATAAGATACTCATTTATATGTGATGACAGCTGCTTGATGGAACCAGGAGAAAAAGGAGAATATGTACTGCCATCGTTTCAGTAGTTATAGTGGTGATAAACATGGTAACAGAAATTAAAAGATAGACGGAATTATTCATAGAAGAAATTACACTGTAATATCACAAGGTGCAGTCAGAAAAAACATAGGTTTACATACATTATAGTTCTGCTATACTTCAAAACAGTGTATATCGAAAATCCTTAAGCAGAATGAAATTGGTAAGTGAAGTTGTGTTCCTTTGTTATTATACATGACGTCAGTATAACACATATTATATTCCCTCTGCGAAGTTAACAAATCTTAAGAGTTATTAAAAGTCGCTAGTTCCAGCCAATGTTCGCAGGTTTTATTGCAATGCATCGCTACATGGCGAAGGGGGCCTTCTCCCCGCAATAATACTAGCAGCCGTTTTTCAGTGAACTTCTCTCGAAAGCGTATTCAAACCCCCCAACTCACCTCACCTCAACTTAACACAAAGGGTCCTCTCAACATTATTCCTTAACACTATTCCAAGTAGCTATGGTGATTTATTTTCACTGTAGGTCTTTGTTAGGTTATTATATACAATCAGAGGCTTTCGCTATTGTTATTGTTATTGTCACTTCAAGATTCAAAATCAATACAGCAAGTATTCACTAACACTGTGTATCCAGGAGATATAACCATGAGGAGAAGCTAGCGACACATTAAGTCTTGACAAGATACACAGTCTCCAGGCTGTGTTTACACAAATGTAGGAAGATGGTAACAATATTGTAGCTGGTTGCGTATATTGTTGCAAAACTGACATGCAAAAACATAATGTAATGTGAAATATGTAAGATATGAACCCTATGCAAATCAGCGCGTTTTGATTCAGTAGTGTCTGTTTCCTCTGTGTCAATTTGGGTTTCTTCAGACTAACACTTAATGTACCACCATCATATCACTAATATAGTAGTCCTCATCACATGAAACAGTCACCTGGACACGTTCCTTCAGAAGCCCGCTTCTTATTGATTTATTTTTCTGAAGCTTGCTCACAGCGGAAATGAACAGTTTGTTTTGGGATTTAACTACCATCCAGGAAGTTCTAGTTCTATCTCTGTTGCGTCAGTGCTCTATATAGTCCCACATCCTGTCTCATAGTGAATCATTTGTGACATTGTTGGATTATAATACTAACAGAGCAATACAACCATCTTTAAGATACGAAGATGTACGTAAATCTGCTACATCAACGTGCAGTTACACTCTGAAGTGATATTAAGTATCTGTCTCACCTGGACTAGTCCATGCTGATCTCATCGAGTGAGGCAGAACAATACTCTTAAACGCTTAATATACACTTATTTAAATGTTGAGCAGTCGCAACGAAGATAATTTCACCACTGTCTAAATGCGACATCCTACATATATTCGTGAAGTCAACATACTGTTTTCGAACAACTGTGTAGTTACTACTGATAAAACTCGAATATAAACTACTGACACTTCGAAAAAATTCAATGGGTATATGCAATCTATCTTAATTTATACTGCGAACAGAGACACCATCATTTGTCAAAACGATTCCAGATATGTCAAATGTAGGAGATAGGAATGACATCTGATCCATGTTTTCTTAAACAATCATTTGAACCCTTCCTTCACCATCTATTCCACTCAAGATTCAGCCAATCTCTCTGACAGTTTATTCACCTAAATCACCGGATAGCCTGTCCATGGACCAGTCAAGAGAAAAAGAGCTTTCTGTGACTCCACTTCTACTTGGGACCACTCATCGATAGTATTGTATTAGGATTCCCATACACACTGAGATTTATAGTATCAATAAATGCACAGGTTCTACGCTATCCTCTGGTACTTTGAGGTACTATTTGATGGCGATCAACAGCTATGATAGAGTTCATCAGATTGCAAGTAGACCTTCTCTTTCAACTCACATCCAGAACATTGGTACTGTAGCACATAACTAGATTTTAAAGGAGGATATCTGCACGTTTGTTATTTTCATTTCCTTTAGTCTCCCTGAATATAGACATGAAATAGTTGCAATGAAATGGATCGGTTTCATCTAGATAATAGGGTGTTTTTTAAAGGTATGTATTTTGTGCAGGTATATTGAACAGTTATTGAGTACTGCGGAAATAATTCAATCCCTTTAATGATTTAGGGTCAATTTTGTTTCCAAGTTTTAAGGGAGTTGGCGTGAACTATTATACTTTTTAAAAGATATCATGAATGATCTCGGAAACGAATATATCCCTTTACTCACCCCTTTTACTGTAACACTTTGATAACACAAAAACATTCATTAGCAAAATAATGAGACTGATGATTGATGTTATGAACGAACTCAAATAGCTGATTAACGTTTGTGAAAACAATATTATGTTGGTCTTTTTTGGATGCTGGAAAATAAGAATAAAGAAAGAAGTAGTTTAATTACAATAATCTACAAACATCCAAAAAGCTACATTGGTTGTCTAAGGACTCAAAATACATATATCCGTAGTACGATTTACATACATACATTGTATATCGCAAAATTACCGAATAGGCAACACAAAAAAATCGATTACCTATATATGTTGTCGTTTTTTGGTCTAAATCATAGAATCTTAACATCTTTGGCAATAGTATGATTTAGATAATATTTTTGTTTGTACATACATTGTATATATAAAAATTACCGACTATTCACAACACAATAGGCAAAACTACAGACGACGATCATTTATGTGATTTATTATATTCTAAATCATAAAATATATTTGGCAATAGTGTACGATACCACTAGCAGGCCGTCTCAAACACTGAAAGATTCACATCGGATTATGTTCCATTGTATTAGAGTTTCTGTGTGACACTGATGCATCGTTGTCCCTACGTCTATTCGATTATATTCTGAAAACGAAAAATTTAGAAAAATCATTACTATAAATGGTTTGTGACGTGATATCTGCGTTGATTTCCAACGAGTTTATGTTTAATTGAGACCCAAAATAGCCATCTGAAGTTTGAATGTGTATAAGATGATCAGTTAGCGAAGTTGATCTCACAGTGACACCAACTATATACTTGATACTGAATCATGTGTCAGCATGACATCAACACTGCTTCCATGGTTACAATTACGTTTATATATACAGGAATAAAACTCATTTGTGTAACACAAGTTCTTATACATTACAACATCGCAAGTGCAGACATGCTGACGTCAATACCATCAGCAGATGACAAAGAGTTCAACATTCATTATTTTCAGATTGTGAAAGAAAACGGATTACTCATAGATTCAAACCTTGTTATATTTGTCATGTCATGTCTTTAACTATAGTAACTGACATATATTTCTTCCGTGGCCATTTCAGGACTGAAGGTAAGGCATTACTGATTATTAAATGGAATTTTGTTCAAAAGGGAAGCATATTAAATTTCCCACTTCATCAACCCAGTGTAAGTCGTTACATATAAGCTCATCATGCGTTAGTCAAACACAATATATTTAAGCGATGCTAAATCTGACCCTAGTTAAACAAATTAAAACATATTTCGTAAATCTATACACATTTGGCAATTATAAATAGCCTTAAATACTTCAGGATAAAACCTCTCAATATTAGTCAATCTAAAAAAAAAGGAAACTTAATAATCGACAATTTGTAAAAAAGACTAAGAATTATCCTTTGATAAGGATTTACATGTCACTATGAAGTTCATAGTGTTTCAGTGATCTATATGACTACACGGATGTACACTGACTGAAATTTAATTATCGACACTTTGTAAAAAGGACTATAGTTAGATTTACCCTTTGAGAAGGATTAACATGTCAGAATAAGGTTCATAGTGTTTGACAGTACTATATGACTACACTGTTGTACAATGACTGTCATACTGGGTGGCATAACATGATCAGGCGACTGTATGAACCGTATGTAACTCGATATACATCTGACGGTGTGTGGGCTTGAAAGGAAAATACCGGACAATATCATCCATGAAATTTGGATTGGAAAATTGCGCTACAGTGTATATCTGAATTCACTGAGTCTAAACACTAGTCAAAGGTGTAAATCAGATTTTAAAAGAATTTCTCCATTCGAAATAAAATTCATATTTAAAAAAATGTTCAACTGCTTGTGTGTCGTCTTGTAAATATCAGATAATATATGGTGTCTTTAAAGCATCGAATCAATGCAAAATCAAAAGCGACAGAATGCATTTTGGCTCACAAAGAAGACAGTTGAATGTTCCATAATCTAATGTAACCTCATAGTAAACAGTTGCAGTTCTGGCAGCTCTCTGAAGGGATGTCACTTTCAAAAGCTATAGTTTTTTTTATTTTCTTCTATAAAATATCCAGTAAGTGATCGACTGAGTCAAACATTTGTCATATATTCATCTTATACCCATTCAATGTATTTGGGGTGGATATGTTATCATTTATTCGATATGGAAACTTTTGTTTGACAATTGATCACATTTTCACAATGTGACCCTTCTGTCTGTTTCATTCTGCTAAAGTTCGAAAACATGCACCACTGATGTGACGATCACTTGATTCGTCTCGGGATAAAACTGTAAACATGGATACAAGATGATTTCTGACATTGCATCTTATTTAATTTTTAAAAATATTACAATGGAAGCCAATTTAAATGATATATGTGAAAGAAATTACGCCAATAGGTGACCAGACTTTCGGAGGATTATTGTACATAATTGTACACGAACTGAACTGTCTGATATAAATGATCTGGGTTAACTGAGTTTTTTCTACGGCGAGCCGTTATCACTTAAATATAGCTATAATTGGCCTGTTAAGTAGTAACCAATAGCACTAATGGTCACTGCATGGCCTGGTAGGTATACTATGTGCACAACCCAGTCTCTGTCCTGAGATCAGTAATCAGTCTGGAGGAGTTGATGGTTCAATTGTTGAAGAACTGTGTCGAGAACATGTAATTTGTTTAGTCTCCTACAACTGTTTGTTCTGTCTGTTGGTTTCCCAATGCATCAATAGCTCTCAGTTCTAACAGTTACTGAACACGATATAAGAGCATCACAATGTTTCCTGTGGCAAGTGTTGAAGTAGGTAACTTTAGTTCTAGTTTCTAGTCGTGTGTAACTGTTTGAAGCGACTTCCGAATGGCAGTTGACACCTTTTGTGATCGGTTCTCTAGTTTCACTCTTTAAATTATCGGTCTAAATTATTTCCCAAACAGATACACATATTAAATTGCGTTGAAGGAAAACATGATGGGAACCACAGAGCAGAACTGACATAGATTGGCATGGAATGTACGTTACGTCATAATGTATTAAAACGCAGTAAATTGAAAAGGATAGAAAAGGAAGAAGAGGAGAACAATTTGCCAATTACATTCGTCAGTGTTAGATACAACATAAGAGTTGGTGATGGATATTTAATCACCGGAAATGAATTGGAAAGATTCAATCAGAACACTAAATGGAATCGGTGTTACAATGGTTCTACTTATATACTGAACCAAAAAAACTTGCGAATTGTTTATGATTATAGTTTATGTTTGAATATCTACCCATGGTTTGTCATATCATTAGTAAATGTCAGATAACATGTTGAACTCTAGAGTACAGATGGTTACCATTAAAAAGTCAGTTACACGTCACATGTTGTCATGGTAACATGATCTGCTTGAGCCTGATAAAATTTAAATTACTCGTGCTGTAATTCGAGTGCTCTGTGAAAAGGATCCCAAATTGTGACTCCAGCCTCAATGTTGAAGAAGTCAATGCTAGGCCAAAAAACATGAACTTCCCGGAAACTGGGATATTGGCCTATTGCATGCTGAACAGTTTGCAAGGACTGTAAATGTGCTCATGGAACACCTTGGTACCGTAAAAGAATGCAATACCTTGAAGTTTTACCAAAATGAGACCAATAGAACCATTCTGAATTAAATTCAAGATGACTTCATAACGTCAAATCAACATCACAAAGACAGGGGTTTTGCATCAAACAATTTCATAGGAGTGTTTGCACAAGTTGCATTTAAAAACACATTTGGCCCTTCATCATCTGAATAGGAATGTGATTGTTTTCCCAGAGCATGACTATGGCACAAGATAATGCTCTGCAGACGTTCTATACCAGTATTTACTTTTCGTTATGACTGTATGTATGTATGACTCCACCTGTTATTGCACTGTATGTCAACAAAATGTTAATGCTCTGATACTATAAATTTGCTCAATACAGCGTTGTCAGTAATTATGAAAGTGTTACAGTGGACTCGCGTTTCTTTTGCTGCTGAGTATATTTGTAATGATCTTAAAAGAGTCATCTAAGCCAATTACAGCTCAGGAACATGACGCATGTATCATAATATCGTTCTTCAATATTCTCAGTAATGGTAATTCGTATTTATTGCGTGATTGCGTCCTTGATTGTTTTGGAGCACAGTTATATATTTTCATTACATTACACATTACATTTTATCATTTAATTTATATGTCAATATTGTTTCCAAAATTATTTATTTCACGACGTAGATAAAAAAGGGACATGTGTGGTAGATTCACGTCAGCGTTCTGACTTTAATGCTGCAATTGTGTAATATTTATGGTGTGTGTCGTGTTGGAAATTGTTAATGTTTCAGGTTTTACAAAAGGAAAACAACGTTTGCTAAACTAATTTAGCATGGAAGCATTCAGAAAATGTTCCCAAACTCAAAATCCAAATGTAATTACTGCCCTTAGATGTGCTTACTTGGGATTTTATGATAACAGCAACTACGTGTGGTACATTTTCACACAGAGCGATTTGTCCAATATTACTGCTGGTTTACTATCCTCAAACGCCTTAGGTTATTACTATGTTTCCATAGAAACACAGCAATGTAAGGCCCTAAAATTTATGTTTCTTAAGTTTCGACCATGTCATGTAATAATGTGTTTCCTGTTCCACTCAAAGACATTGCAATAACTGCTTTCTAGTAAACAGATTATTTCTTTATATCACCAATGACTTTATAACATAATTTAGTTTCGGCTGTGCTCACTATAAGAAGCTAAGGTTTCTTTACAAACTAAATAAACTTTATGTTATAAATATGACTTTTGTTATGACAGTCCTTGTTATCATTTCCATTAACACATTATCATGATTTTATATGAAGTTTTGAAACTAATGTTGGAGGATTATAAAAACGTGCATGTATCACTGTTTTGTTTGGTGTAATCCTTTTAAAGTATTTCTTACATTAATCTTGTCTGACACTGTACATATCTTTAGAATTATCTATGGATAACTCTCCTCTTCTTATAAAATAATAAAGGAATGGAAACCTGTGATGACGTTCTTCTACTTTATTGTATTTTGGGATGTGTTCTTGTGTAGTGCTCAGTCGACCGTCAGCGAAGTTCAGCACCAATGGGCGCAACTCACTGGATAGGTGACCCTCTTCATAGCGGGATAATCAGTGGTTACACTCACATTATTACTTTTATCTGTTTGAGTCTTTTATCCTTTTAAAATGAAAATCTCAATTCCAAATGACATTATTCAAGATCTTGTTAATAAGCAGTTACTGAAATGTAGTTAAGCAGGTTAATAAAATGATGATGTGACAAGTGTAAAAGGAAAATAGTGAATCTGCTCTCAGAAATATGTAATTGTTGGTCTCCTAAACAATCTGTTCAATATTTCCTCATTTTAAACAGGATATTATTTTCGGGATTTTTCTGTCCTCGAGG
Organism: Gibbula magus; assembly: GCA_936450465.1. NCBI lineage: Eukaryota > Metazoa > Mollusca > Gastropoda > Trochida > Trochidae > Gibbula > Gibbula magus. The sequence continues at coordinate 67,368,540 of OW388305.1, forward strand.
TCTTTTCATTTTATCGTTGACAAAGAAATCTATATGGCTCAAATGTCTGTGTCTTTGTGGATATTCGAGACGAAGATCACGCATTGAAGTCTGATCAATACTGACATTAATGCTACGGTGCTTTATGGAAGAAAATGTCAAGAGTCACACAGTGTAGAACATGCTTTATAGTTACAGTTGCAACTACCACCAAGGACGAGTCCTGATTGATTACTTACTGAACAAATCATCCTTGGTATCTTACATAACTGTGTCTGACAGTTATTCTTTCTTTAATGCATTTATAAATTTACAACGTTCAATGCATAAATAAACATTAATCAAATCCAATTGTTACCAACGTAGTGCTTTATTTACTGTTGTGGATAACTAGCTTTACAGTTTTCAAGTTACATATACTTTGAAGGCATATAAGATATACCAATTTGTCTTTCTATAGTTCTTGACCCATTAGAATCATCAATAGGATGAATTCAAAACCACGGAGCATAACACAATCGCCTGTTCAAAACAGAATGTAAAAAAACATTATGATAACGCCCCCTACATATTTTATCCATTAGAATGTTGGTGACTATTAAATCTAAATAATAGAGTGCAAATTAAAAATAACACAGCCGTTACCTCTATATATATCAAGAATGAATAAGTCGTCAACATTTTACTGATTGAGCGTCATAATTATTCAAAAGATTATCTAACCCTATGTAGTGATTGAGAAGCATTTGGGGCCTGATCAATACTGACATTAATGCTACGGTGCTTTACGGAAGAAAATGTCAAGAGTCCCACAGCGTAGAACAGGCTTTATAGTTACATTTGAAACTACCACCCGGGACTAGTTCTGATTGATTACTTACTGAACAAATCATCCTTGGTACCTTACATAACTATGGCTTGTAGTTATTCTCTCTATAATGTATTTTTCAATTTAAAACGTTCAATGCATAAATCCAATCCAGTTGTTACCAGCATATTGCTTTATTTTCTGTTGGAGATTCTTGGCTTCACAGTTTACAAGTTACGGATAATTTGGACGCATTTAACAGAGACCAATTTGTCTTTCTAGTTCATGACCCATAATCATTATCAATAGGGTGAATTCAAAACCACCGCCATAACACAATCCCTTGTTCAAAACAGGATTAAGAAATTCGTTGTGATAACGCACCCTCTTATCAAACATATTTCTTCCCTTAGACTGTTGTTGACTATTAAATCTAAATATATAGAGTGAAAATTAAAAATAATTCAGTAGTTACCTCTAGGTTTATCAAGAATGAATATGTCGTCAACATTTTACTGACTGAGCGTCATAACTACTCAAAAGACTATCTAACCCTATGCAGTGATTGAGAGGCATTTGGGGTCCGTTAAAGACTGCAAACACTCCATATTTTGTCGCCTCATTCACTCACTAGTAGTCCAGTATCAGCATAACCGTATATCAGATCCTTTCAAAGAACGGACATCCTGTCCTCGGACCAACCCTGTGACCTGCAATGACCACACAATCAACTCAAGTCTCATCGACACAATTTCATTTAGAGGCTCGAACTACCTAGGAATAATTGATCTAATGTGCCACTTCATGTAAGTAAAGCGTTCCTGATCGATTTCTACCACTCAATAAATGCTCAATTACTTGATCTCTCTCACTAGTTACTTTTATTGTTGACCAGCAAAGCAAACTCGCATATATCGTGTGATTTCAATAACATATTGATTGATCATTATTATACCCATTGAGTAATGTCTAAGACTATCACCAGATAACCTTGTTTTTAAATATAGTGAATCTGCTCTCTGTAATATGTTATCGACGAGGAGTAATTGTTGGTCTCAGAACCAACCTGTTGTTAACCTTAGTGTTCAATATATCTTCATTTCAAACAGGATATTATTTTCGGGATATTTGTGTACTCAAGGTCTTTTCATTTTATCATTGACACATAAATCTATATGGCTCAAATGACTGTTTCTTTGTGGTCATTCGAGACGAAGATCACTAGTTGAAGTCTGATCAATACTGACATTAATGCTACGGTGCTTATAGAAGAAAATGTCAAGAGTCACACAGTTTAGAACAGGCTTTACAGTCAACAAATTGAAACTACCACATGGAACGAGTCCTGGTTGACAACTTACTGAACGAATCACCCTTTGAACCTGACATAACTATATCTGACAGTTATTCTTTCTGAAATATATTTATTAATTTACAATGTTCAATGCATAAATAAACACCCATCAAATCCAATTGTTACCAACGTAGTGCTTTATTTGCTGTTGTGGATAACTAGCTTTACAGTTTTCAAGTTACAGATACTTCGAACGCATTTAAAATAGACCAATTTGTCTTTCTATAGTTCTTGACCCCTAAGAATCATCAATAGAGTGAATTTAAAACCACTGAGCATAACACAATCGCCTGTTCAAAACAACATTAAAATATCATTATGATAACGCCCCCTACTTATTTTATCCATTAGATTGTTGGTGACAATTAAATCTAAATATATAGAGTGCAAAGTAAAATAACACAGTCGTTACCTCTATGTATATCAAGAATGAATAAGTCGTCAACATTTTACTGATTGAACGTCATAATGACTCACAAGACTATCTAACGCTATATAGTGATTGAGAGGCACTTGGGGCCGTTAAAGACTGCAAACACTCAAGATTTGATCGCCTCTTTCACTCCAGTATCAGCATAACCGTATATCAATTCCTTTCACAGAACGGTCATCCTGTCCACGGACCATCCCTGTGATCTGCAATGACCACTGACCACACAATCAACTCAAGTCTCTTCGACACAATTTCATTTAGAGGCTCGAACTACCCAGGAATAATTGATCTAATGTGCCACTTCATGTAATTAACGTTCCTGAGCGATTTCTACCACTCAATAAATGCTCAATTACTTGATTCTCTCTCACTAGTTACTTTTATTGTTGACCTGCAAAGCAAACACGCATATATCATGTGATATCAATAACATATTGATTGATCATTATTATACCCATCGGGTAATGTCTAACACTATAACCAGATAACCTTGTATTCAAATATCTTTTCTCTGTAATATGTTATCGATGAGGAAAAGTTGTTGGTCCCAGAACCAATCCGCTGTTAATCTTAGTGTTTATTATATATTCATTACAAACAGGATATTATTTTCGAGAAATTTCTGTACTCGAGATCGTTTTGTGTGATAAGATACTCTAGATTTTTTTGTATATTTATGAAAGCTTCTTGAATGATAGTAAGAAACATATTTGTAAGATGAGCATCTACGTAATGCCCTCGTTTTAGTATAGAGGTAATTTACATGTTAACATACATACAACGATAAATAGAGACTCTTTCGTTTTTTTGACAAATTTTCTATCACATAGAGTTGAGTGAGAAAAAAGATTCCACAATAATATGCCAATTGCAAGATGTAGTCCGTAAGTAAATACTTTCACATCCATGATACTTCTGATATACTTTTTATCGACTTATTACTTTTCTACCTCAGTACAGTGTATTTTTCTAATGTTAAAGCAGTATGAAATTGGTAAGGACATTTATTTTCCTTTGTCATTATACATGACGACAGTTAGAGTCAGTATAAGGCATATCATATTTCTTTTGAGAAGTGAACAAATCTTAAAAGTTATTAAAAGTCGCTAGTTCCAGCCGATGCTCGCAGGTTTCACTACAGTGTTTATCCTCAGGGCGATGCAAGCTTTCTTCCTGCAATAATACAAGCAGTCGTGATATAAAAGAAATACTCTTGAAAGCAGCGTTAAACTCACCTCGCCTTAACAAAAAGGGTCCTCTTAACATTATTCCTAAACACTATATAAAGTAATATTCTTGATTTAGTATCACTGTAGGGCTTTGTGAGAATATTATATACAATCAGAGGTTTCCGCTGTTGTTATTGCGACCACTACAGGAGACAAAATCAATAAAGCCAGCATTCACCAACACTGTGTATCCAGGAGCTATAACTATCAGGAGAAGCTAGTGACACATTAACTCTTGACAAGATGCACAGTCTCCAGGCTGTGTTTACATACATGTTGGCAGATGGTAACTTTATCAGATCCTATTGTAATCTGGGTATGTTATACTGTTGCAGAACTGAGATGCAAATCATATTGTAACATGAAATATAGCCTTATCAGTAATCAAGTAATGACACATAGACTTCGATATACATATATCACTCTTTATTATATTATTATCTTTTTACTTATCTTTCTAATTATATCTTTCATACGATGACCTATTGCAAAATATCACTTTGTCATTGTAATGTCATAAACATTGGTACATGTATGACGTCACATTTCGTTCTAAATTCGGCAGCGGCGAGGTTGAAGGTGGATTTTAGCGTCTTTTTCATTAATTTCACGATTTCGGTAAAACACAGAGTAATTTATTCGTGTCTATGCCATACTATATTTACGACACTCGTGCCTGAATATGTGTGCATCCCTGGCTCGGTAAATACTAATATTCAGACACATTGTACCACAGAGACATCACTCGTGATGAAAGCATGGCTTTTAAAAATCTTCGTTTTCGAATCTTCATAACCAGGCGGGATAAGAGAGTGAAATGATTTTCAGGCTTAAGTTATGACATCCTACAGCAATGATGCGTCATCAATGAAAAGTTCAAGGTAGATTTTACTGACATCATCTTATACCAATATAATTTCCTCATTTCATTATACTTAACAGAAAATACTTACATTTCATTCTATAAAAACAACAGTATTTAAGAAAATAAACAGTACAGTCTGAACCTAAAATAATGAATAAAGATGTAAAAAAAACTATAATTGTAAATATGATGATATATTCAAAACACCTTGAATAAGAAGATTGGCAATCTTTGGTTGACCTTATTTGTGTTCCCTGTTTTTATATTACATGTATATTCTTTATGGTGTTTCCCTGAAGACCTTATATCATATATAACAATGAATTATCAGCAATCATTATTGTTTTACACTGTCAGAAAATACTCCTCTACTGTTACAGAATAGGAAGATTAGTGTGATGATAATCACTCAGCGTCAGTATAAATAAATAATCACAGGCCCCAGACAGTCAACTATAATTTCTTGGGAATTATCTCGGAATGGTATCAGTGTTAATTGTTGATGTACTGTTCCCACCGGTCGGTATGTTACGAACCATCTCGGGTATATCACCATCTGCAGATTGTGAGCTCACAATCTAGGAATATTTCACCATTCCTATTTGTTTATACAATCTGCAGATTGTGATGATTCCTAGATTGCATGGAACAGGTACACCTAGTGTGAGATATGAAACCTACGCGAATCAGAGCGTTTTGATTCAGTAGTGTCTGTTTCCTCTGCATCAATTTGGGTTTCTTAGGACTACGATTAAGTGTACCATCATCACACCACCCATACAGTTGTCCTCATGACGATTAACAATGTGATTTGCTGGTAATTCCTTTTCCGAATATGGTTCACTGTCCAAATGAAATGTATTTCTAATCCTTGACTTTGCCATCTATTTAAAAAATAATATATATTATATTTAAGCATCATACATTCAAATTGCTCACAACCTTTAACACTTGAACACTGATTTCTAAAACTTACTTAAACATGTAAATGATACACACAGTGATTAATTGAACTGTCAACAAACATATTACTTAAGTGATGATCATCATGTACATGTGGCAGTGATAGGTTATAGCAACAACAAAAGAGAATTTAGCTTGTTTGTTATCTACAAATATTGTCATCACTTGACAATAATCTATCATGTTACAGAATCTTGCTGCAGGTTCCGGGTTATATCTGCTTCTGTAACATGATAGATTATTATCAAGTGATGACAATATTTGTAGATAACAAACAAGCTAAATTCACTTGTGTTGTTGCTATAACCTATCACTGTCACATATACATGTAGGAGATGATCATCACTAAAGCAATATGTTTGTTGACAGTTTAACTAAGCATTGTGTGTATCATTTACATATATAAAGTCAACAAATACTACACATTTGTGGATATTCTCCACAGCAAAATTTGAATTTGAATATCTTGTAGTAGTGTTAGAAATTAACCAATGGGTATATGATCAATAAATATGATATATGCGTGTTTGCTTTGTAAGTATTCAATCAGGACTCATCCTGTGTGGTAGTTTCAACTGTAAAGGGTTTTCTAAACTGTGTGACTTTTGACATTTTCTTCCATAAAGCACCGTAGCATTATTGATCAGACTTGACAAAGACACAGATATTCAAGCTATATAGATGTATGTGTCACTAATGAAACGAAAAGAACTCGAGTACAGACTTTTCTCGAAAATAATATCCTGTTTGAAATGAATATATAATATAACACTAAGGTTAACAACGGGCTGGTTCTCTTCGTCGATAACATATTTCAGAGAGCAGATTCACTATATTTGAATACAAGGTTATCTGGTAATAGAGCTAGAAATGACCCAATGGGTATAATAATGATCAATCAATATGTTATATGCGTGTTTGCTTTGCTGGTCAACAATAAAAGTAACCAGTAAGAGAGAATCAAGTAATTGAGTGGTGAAATCGCTCACGAACGTTAATTACATGAAGAGGAACATTAGATCAATTATTCCTAGGTAGTTCGAGCCTCTAAATGAAATTGTGTCGATGAGACTTGAGTTGATTGTGTGGTTAGTGTTCATTGCAGGTCACAGGGTTGGTCCGTGGACAGGATGTCCGTTCTCTGAAAGGAATTGATATACGGTTATGCTGATACTGGACTACCAGCGAGTAAGGGCAAATAAAGCACTACGTTGATAACAATTGGATTTGATGGGTGTTTATTTATGCATTGAACATTGTAAATTAATAAATATATTTCAGAAAGAATAACTGTCAGATATAGTTATGTCAGGTTCCAAGGGTGATTCGTTCAGTAAGTTGTCAACCAGGACTCGTTCCATGTGGTAGTTTCAATTTGATGACTGTAAAGCCTGTTCTAAACTGTGTGACTCTTGACATTTTCTTCTATAAAGCACCGTAGCATTAGTGTCAGTATTGATCAGACTTCAACTAGTGATCATCGTCTCGAATGACCACAAAGAAACAGTCATTTGAGCCATATAGATTTATGTGTCAATG